>OV656690.1:24323240-24981156 GCA_927399405.1 Agonopterix arenella
CGTAGACTCCTCTGCCTGGACCTACTGTCATCTGAAACAAAAAACAAAAAATGGACGCATTATAAGCATGCCATAATCAGCAAACATTTGCTTTACTGCTGCGTTGCTGCTGCTTCAATGGCATCCTGAAAGGATTAGTATAGCTGATGGTGAGGATTGTCCTTTTCTCAGCCACATGAGCCATATCACTAACTCGCTTCTACAAAAAAAAAATACTAACCTTAAAGTTACTAATAGAGTGACTAACACCGTAGAGAGCGAGATGTACCTAGTAGTCTAGGAAAAATACGGTTTGAGATTGCATTAAAGACACTTTAGTAAATTGTGTTTGAACAAGTATTACTGTTAGTTTATAACACTTTTGTCGAGATTTCGTGGTTATATAGGCTCAGGACCCTGAGAAATACCTTAAAATCGATATAAATGTACAAAGGGCAAGCGTATATCTAAATATATTTCGTCCAACATACTAGCAAAAGAGACAGTTAATTATCACAAGGCAAATTTATTGTGTACAAACAAACAGTAAATAATTAAGTTTTGAGGTTATAATTTGTTTACACTTACAAAATATTAAATATCTACTAAAATTTACGACATTAACCTGGAATTATTATTGTTATAAGTAAAACGTATTGAACGAAGCCGTCCTGTATAAAATCACCAGTTTTCACATTTTTTGTTCATACCTAAATTTAATGTTTTGTAAGTGTCTTAATTATTCCATAATACACAATACAAAATCGGGGATTATTGCGAATTTATGTTTTTCAAACGAATATTTAAGACTAATATTTCAAACTATCACCAAAAGTGCAAATAATGCTACCTACTCCATACAAAAATCCGTAGATTTCCCCGACTATAGCGGCATCACTGTATAATAGAAAGAGATACGTAACGCGCGGCAATAGAACCTTTTTTGGAATCTTTTCGCAGCGTAAAATTCGGTTTCTGTGAATAAATGCGAATGGAAAGTGAAATCGTGGATATCTTTGTGAAATATACAAAAACTATATCATTAAACTATTCAAAATTTTACGTTAGACTCAGAATCATAGACAGTGCTCGAGTTTTTTCCTGCAAATAATCTCCTGAAAACGGTTTCATTTGACAACTCATGTCAGTTTCTCTGCTACTGTAAGGTATAATAGCTTTATGATACTAACATAGACCTACGTTTTTGTATTCTATAGCCTCTTTAAAGATATTTTCGCATAAAACTCTGTCTATCATGGAAATTTTAAAGGAAATTCTAAACTAGCGTTATTGAAACGCTAAGAAAATTTGAAAAATTTGCTCACGCTCGGTGTCAAAAGCACACCTACCTATGTGCGCACTCGATATATTATAGGGTCCTTCTTAATATGCTGACACTTATTTCAGGGGATGATCAGACCGTCATACTGAACCACTTTCTCTATGGCACCAACATCGAAATCGCAAAAAAAAAATCTGCTCTTCCATACTAAACTGCAAACCTAATCGAGCCAAGGGACAGCTGATTTTATTTCGAGATTTCGTTGTTGGTCCCATAGAGAAAGTTGTTCGGTTTAATGGTCTGATCAACCCCTTAAAAAGTGTCAGCATATAAAGAAGGACCCTGTACGTACATCCTACACATACTGTAAGGTTTCTTACAACAGCACAATTTACCAAAGACATAATGACCCGTACCTTCAGTTGATAGTTTTCCATCTGAGCTTTGGTAGCGGTGCCAAACTTGCCGAGGTAGCCATCTTTGTCCTTAGACGCTTTGAACGCGAGAACACGGGAGTTGGCCTTCTGTCTCATCACCCAGTCTATCGACTTTAATGATCTTGGCATGCATTTTGATCTGCAAAAACCAATGACATTCTATACACAAGGTACCCCACCCGACCAGCGACCCGACGACCCGGTTGGTGCCATGGTTACCACGCCGGACTTTTTTTTAAACGGGCATAGGCCCACCACACATTCCCACCGCTGTAACTCCTGTCAGCCAGGATCAACAGCGGCGACCATTCACAACACTGGACAATGAAGTCCAGCGAGCCCGGGGGATGACTCTAATCTGTCTTGGAACCCGCAATGAATTAATCAAAGAAGATAGGAGGAGTAGGAAAACGAAATATTCGACTTCCCTCCATTGCAAACGGGAGACAGCAATAAGAAGGAAAAAACATGGCTATTAGAGAGCCAATTCAAGAGATCATTTATGGCAGTGTTGAAGACACGACCGCAAAAGCACCAAAAATACAAAATAAAACAATAGGAACCTAACATTGTACTGAAACTATGACCTATTTTGCTTCCAGTAATAAGTATGGCAAAAACATCTGAACGCACGGAAGTTATCCCTAGTCGCAACAAGATCCATGTAGTAAGGGACACCAGAAAACGATTTTATTGAGTCAAGCATGGTCTGGCGCTCGGCGTACCAGAGCTCACACTCCCAAAGAATATGATGAGCGGTCTGTTCGAACTCGTTACTGTCAACAGAACATTCACATAAAGGTGACGAAACCAATTTAAAATAAAATAGCTTTCCCTTAAAGTTACCATGTCCAGTAAGAAATTGGGCTACGCAGTGACCACGCCGAGTACCACGCCGGACTGCCAAACCAGGGTCCTGGGTTCGAATCCCGGTTCGGTCATGGATGTTTATATGTTTGTGCCGTTGTTGTATGGTTTTCATAATAAACAGCCTATTAGTGCTTGCTTGGGATCATTACAATGTATGTGCCTGTGAGCGTTATTTATTTATTTATTTAAGGACTTCGCACCAGCGCGCTGTTAACGGGACCGCAAAAGTATGCTTAATGGGGAACTTGCACCAAAATTATAATGAGAAATTATCTTAATAATTCAATAATAATAGTTGTGAATAGTTACAAATTGTAGACTAGAAAAATCGACTAAATCCATATATATAATAGGCCCTAAAATTTACAATAAACTCCCCAACGATATCAAACAGTGCAAAGAAAATTGTACCTTTGAACGTAAATTAAAAACATGGCTTATAGATCGTGCTTTCTATGACATTGATGAATTTTATAACTTTGTACCTAATGTTATTAGAATGTAACCGGACTGTAATAAAAATAATATAATTATAAGTAGTTATGGAGTGCATTTGACATGTAAAAATATCTTTATGTAATAAATGATTATGATTATTATGATAGAACATTACTGAAATATTTATTCTAAAGGTTTTATTTTTTATGATCAATATTATAAGTTACGTGGATCGGAACGTGATTTCAAACACCAGTCAGCGCAAACCACGCAAAGTGACGTCACTCCTTAAGCCAGATTGTCAATTAGTAGTTAGTTAGAAGAGTACAGCAATATATTATAGCAGCTGTTAGTGATGAGCTGCACGCGTCATGAATAAGGAGTGACGTCACGTCATGGCTGTGAACGTTTTGGCGCGGCATTTGAAAAGTCAACTTTTGATTTGCAATAAATAATTGTTTTGTCCATATTTCACCATTTTTGTTTTTGATACATTTATGTAAGCCTTAAATCTTTATGATACACTAAGAATATAAAACTGTGCAAGTTCTGCATTGTTTTACATTACTGCTTAGTGATCGAGAGGTCATTAAAGGACTGGAAATGTCAGCTGCCATGTATGACAGCAGAGCACAATTGAAGCATATAATAAGGTCTAACAAAATTAGCTGAAACTATTTTAAGGGTATGATCAGACCATCAAACTGAAAAAACTTCTCTAAGGGACCAATATCGAAATCGCGAAAAAAAAATCTGCTGTTCCATTCAAATCTGCAAACATAACTCGACTCAAATGTATGGGACAGCAGATTTTTTTTCGCCATTTCGATTTTGGTCCCGTAGAGAAAGTTGTTCAGTTTGATGGTCTGATCATCCCCTTAAAATAGTTTCAGCTGATTTTGTTAGACCTTATATTAAGGTGACATTAAGAGACATGTGCAATATTTAAGTTTTGTTATTGTATACAGGGTGTTAGGGTAAACAGTTGCATTACTTTAAGGGTGATTGTAGCCATGATACTGAAAAACTTTCCCAAAGAAATATAGGAAATTCGCAAAAAACAAATTCCGACTTTTCATGCAAAGCTTCAACGAATAGGAAGTCATTTAAGGAAGTTGGATGTCCAATATTTTTTTTACGAACTTCCTATACAGGGTGAAATTGATATCATTAGCATCCTTTTAAACTAAGAGTCTACCCATCAAACTGAACAACTTTTACTATGGGAGCAAACCGAATGGAGTAAATAAAAAATCAGCTGTTCCATAATAAACAGCAATGTAGACGCGCGAGTTCGCGACTCAAAATATATACAACAGCAGATTTTTTTTGCTCCGATCGGTTTGCTGCTGAAAGTTGTTCAGTTTGATGGGTAGACTCTTAGTTTAAAAGGATGCTAATGATATCAATTTCACCCTGTAGGTTTCTTAGGGAAAGTTGTTCAGTATCATGGGTACAATCACCCCTTAAATTAAAGTAATTCAAGTAAGTACATTTTATTTTTTCATCGTAACTAGGATGTGCTGTGTAGTCAGTAGTCAACTTTAAGGTACCTAATATTTTGAGTCAACAACACGAATTGTTCAACATTACGTGACTGGGAGGTGCATCAGATGCTTAATTTTTGAACACGATGCGCGGTATAACATTGAAAATAGGGGAGCGGACTGCATAATAGTACATTATGGTACAAGTGTGTAATGTTGGTGATTACCGTCTTAAGAGAGCCGAGGACGGTAATCATCAATACACACGTGTATCATACGACGTTTTTCAACACACTTGTGAAGAAAATAATAATAAAAAATCATTTTATTTAGTAAATAAAATGTTTATTTAGAGAATTTATTTGTACTATTGAATATGATCTTTTTTGTATCGAAACTTTTTTAAGAACAAAGCAACTCAAGAACTCAACCAAGAAGATTAGATACCTACTATAAAAAACCTATATCTCACTTGTGAATAATAGTAATGAAAAAGTCACAGTTTGATTATAGGTGTCATTATGTGCCTAATTGCGGTGAAATAAGGGCCATTTTATGAGCAAGTGTGTTGAAAAATATATTTTAGTTTGTTATCTTCTTAGTAAAAAAAAAAACATTTGAAAATAACGCTATACTCACATTTTTTTTTTTTTTTGCTAGAATACTATTTTTAATAACATGAAATGATGACGTTACTTGTGGGTATTTAGTACAAATTATCAATGACATTCTATATGGGACTTACCACGTCATACAATAACAGAACCGAAAAATTTCACGTCTCTAATGTCACCTTTGTATGCATCAGTTATGCTTAGCTGTCATACATTGCCGCTGACATTCCAGTCCTTTCAAATCTTTCAAATGTATTCGATCACAAAACATTAATGTACAACAATTAAGCATAACTTAGCGGTCCCGTTAATAGCGCACTGAGGCGAAGTCCTCCTTGTATAGAATGTCTTTGATAATTTTTCATACATCGCGCGCGTTTTGACGTTCGATAAAAAGTTGCTAATTTGACTAATTATCCGATCCCCTATTTATTCTTTGTATTATATTTTATTCCTTGTAGTTTGTTCTTTATTCTAAGGTTTGTACCTGACTGACTCGGTTAGAGAGTTGATGCGGTCCAACAAGGCAAGAGCAACCGGCTCGTATACGTCCTCGTCCTGGGAGACGACCTCCCAGTGCAGGCAGGTGCACCAGTGAGGCTCTATACCAGCCTGACTGCATGAACGATTCTTTGGCACCTGCAAAACAAAGAAGATGTTTACTAATATACAGCATAAGCATATGTTCACGACTATATTCCCCGAGGACCCCCTCAAGCATATGTTCACGACTATATTCCCCGAGGGGGTAGTCAGAGATATTCTGAAACCGCAGAACATCCACGTTTCACTAGTACCGTAACTCTGTCCAATGTGATGGGGAGTGAGCCCGTCGCCACTAATATACAGGATGCATCTTAGAATGTATGTGATCAGAACATCAAACTGAACGACTTTCTCTATAGCACCAACATCGAAACAGCGAAAAAATAATCAGCTCTTCCATACAAAACTGCAAACCTACTTGAGCCAAATGTATGGGACAGTTGATTTTTTTTCGCGATTTCGATGTTGGTCCCTATAGAGAAAGTTGTTCAGTTTGATGGTTTGATCACCCCCTTAAAAAGTGTCAGCATATTAAAAAGGACCCTGCATAGATCATAGTACCTATTATCTTCGATCAAAAAACATCATCCTCTTTCATCAAACTTCGGTCGTGGTTATGACCATCAAACAGAACAACTTTTACAATGGGAGCAAAGGTAGCAAACGAGAGTAGGTTTCATCGTCAGTAAAATGCGTTCTGACTTCCTAGATGTCACTATTAGATCAACCTTCTGTCTATTTTGTTACCCACACTACGCCTGCCATTTCGTGGTCTACATGTTACAAATCGGACGAAAGCACACGGTCTTGTTACAAGCTAATTTTGGCATCACTTACCGTCTCCAATAAATTGAGTCCTCTAAACAAATCAGCTCCAGGCACTTTATAATAATTCCAGTATCTCCTCATGTCCAGTACATCTAGAACCGTCGCGTGTATGTCGTGCGGTGTTGTCAACGTGTCTACGTTAGACAGCAGCTTGTCCTGAGCGTCCGGCCTCTCTAGTTTCAAGTCTTCTGGTAGAATTATAGCCATTAGTGGTAATCTTTCTTCGAGTTTACCTTGAATTGTTTCTCTGATGTGTTTGTATCTGTGGACGTAAGAAATATGATATTTTAGAGGGTTTGAGTCCCTGTAAGTCCCAGTTAAGGTACACGGTTAGGTATGCTACCGGGATAAAATCAGGAGCGTACTAAGCTCGTCGGAGGCCAAGGGCAGCAAAACCAAATGACGCCTCTCGACCGCCCTGTCATCATCTCAGCCGATGGACGTCACTGCTGGACAAAGGCCTCCCCCAAGGGTCGCCATAAAGACCGGTCTTGCGCTGCCCTCATCCGACCGCCCATAGTCTACCCAGAAAATTTTTTTGACCGATTTATTGAGCGAGTGAAGCAAGCTCCAGATTCAAACGATCTCAAATCTAGAGCGAACAACGCAGTGAGCTCAATATTTTACTGCAATATAATTATCTCGTCGCAATATGACCTAAACCTGCATCAACTTCTGCAACCAACACGTAGGTAGTTTCAATAAAATGATGAGTCAGCAGCAAAGCGACCTTGAGAATTTACTGCAATATAATGAGATCATTGCAATAAGATTTAGAACCAGCGAGGTAAGCAAAAGGAAGAAAAAGCGAAGCGAGCTCGAGTTTGCTGCATTGTATCTTGATTTCCAACTCAAGTCGAACTCAAGTCGAATCTTGTATGAAACAAAAGCCGAAGCTGGCTCATGATTTTGCTACGTAGCTCGATTGTGGAGCTCATGCCGAAATTGAGTTGATTTGTATGTGAAATAAAAGATGGAGCGAGCAAGCTCAGTTTCAGAGCGCGGAAGCATGTTAAATGATTTAGCGAGGTCCAGGTCGATCCACAGATCACAAAAACTAAAGGGAGATGTGAAAAGGGGGCGGGGCCAGTGTCGCAGCAATATGCGCAAAAACGGAACACGTTGCTCGCGACAGTAATGATTCAATATATCATGAGGCTGAAAGCCAGTCGAGATATTATGTGTAAATAGTTTACAACGCTTGCGTAGTACTAAAGATTATTCGAACGTTAAGTTCTGATACCGCAATGGATAATGAGCACATTCAAGCTAACCAAATACTTTCTATCGCATGGTACTGGTGGTAATGCGACACTAGGTTTCGTACTCAGCGCGTTGGTTGGGATCTCTCTAGATCTGTATGGGTCGATCAAACGAAGACTGGTTCGTAATAGTTACTCTTTATGCATTTTGTTACTCTTTTGGTTCGGACACTTTTGAGCGCGGACCGGTCCTCCAGTAATTTGTAAGTCAATGAGTATAATATATTATCATGAAACACCCACCTTGGTCCATGATCACCCATAACAAGAAGCAAGGTATCTTTTAACCTGCCCAGCCTCTTGAATTCCCTTAGAAAATCGACAACGTCAATATCAGAAGCAGTTATCAAGTTGAAGTCATTGTGGGTTATGTCCGAAATGAATGTGAAACCAAATCGCTTGCCACTCAGATGGAAGAACTGCGGACAAAGTTTGCAAATAATAGTAGATTACACACCGAGGGAAGAAAAGTAAGAAAGGTCTCGGATCATATGTAGTGAGTAAACATGTGATCTGAGGCTTTCTTATTTACTGCCCGAGGTTAGTATACTATTTTTCTTTTCTACGGAGTTGAACATCGTTTAGAGCAGCGGGACGAAAGTTAACGCTTTCCGCCCGGAGGGATGAAAATATTATTTACTATAATAGCTGGGGCTAGTTGTTACTTCGTCTGAGTTAAGTTTAAAAACCAATCAGGTCAGAGTCGGGCTACTCGCGCACCGAGGGTTCCGTACCACACCACCACACAACAAAGACAAAACTTACTAAAAACCATTTCTCCGGGACCTTTAGCGCGAGACCGACTCACACTTGGCCGGTTTTTATCATTTGTTGTTATGCTGTAGAGTTCGCACTATAATCGCACCAAGTTTAACGCTTTGTATGTATTACCGTCTCTATGATAGAGCTAGAAGAAGAAACGTTGATAAAAAACTAGTTTCTTGTATGAGGAACCCCCTTAAATTTTGACTTTTTTGAAATTTTTATTATTTGTTACCAAATCCGCTTTAACACGTTCCGGGGCAGTGTACGAGACACAATAGAACTTTTATTGTTATCACTGCTATAGGCGGTCACTGTCCCGGAACGTGTTAATAACCCACAGTCTGCGAAAATTTCAACTGTCTTGCTATCACGGTTCAAAAGTTACAGCCATAAATCAAAAGCGACAGACAGACAGACGGACGGATGGACGGACAAAGTAGGCTTAGTAATAGGGTGCCGTTTTCACCCTATGGGTACGGAACACTAAAAAAGGATCCTGTTTCTTAAATGAAAAACATAAATATACAAACATCCAAACGTCGTTACAAACTTGAGGCGATAAGAGGGCGTATCACCAACACAGTATCGTTTCATTCTCCAGTCCCAGTGTTGGTCCTTCAACTTTAAGCCACATGAATATAAACAAACCTGTTGTGTAATATTGAGCATGAGGCGATACTGGGGCATATCACCAACACCGTATCGATTCATTCTCCAGTCCCAGTCTTGGTCCTTCAACTTTAAGCCACATGAATACAAACAAACCTGTTGTGTAATATTGAGCACGAGGCGATATTGAGTCATATCACCGAGACAGTATCGATTCATTCTACAGTCCCAGTGTTGTTCCTTCAACTTTAAGCCATATGAATATAAACAAACCTGATGTGTAATATTGAGCATGAGGCGATACTGGGGCATATCACCAACACCGTATCGATTCATTCTCCAGTCCCAGTGTTGGTCCTTCAACTTTAAGCCACATGAATACAAACAAACCTGTTGTGTAATATTGAGCATGAGGCGATACTGGGGCGTATCACCAACACAGTATCGATTCATTCTACAGTCCCAGTGTTGTTTCTTCAACTATACAAACAAACCTGATGTGTAATATTGAGCATGTGGCGATATTAGAGCGTATCACCGACAAAGTAGCGATTCCTTCTCCAGTCCCAGTGTTGTTCCTTCAACTTTAAGGCACATGAATACAAACAAACCTGTTGTGTAATATTGAGCATGAGGCGATACTGGGGCGTATCACCAACACAGTATCGATTCATTCTCCAGTCCCAGTGTTGTTTCTTCAACGATACAAACAAACCTGATGTGTAATATTGAGCATGTGGCGATATTAGAGCGTATCACCGACAAAGTAGCGATTCCTTCTCCAGTCCCAGTGTTGTTCCTTCAACTATACAAACAAACCTGATGTGTAATATTGAGCATGTGGCGATATTAGATCGTATCACCGACAAAGTAGCGATTCATTCTCCAGTCCCAGTGTTGTTCCTTCAACTTTAAACCATATGAATACAAACAAACCTGTTGTGTAATATTGAGCATGAGGCGATACTGGGGCGTATCACCGACACAGTAGAGATTCATTTTTAGTTGTTCCTTCCGCTGCTCTAAAAAGAATGCGCGTAGGTAGTGATCGGCTGGTTGGTGTCTGAAGCCACGGAAGCGATATTGAAAGGTTCCTATCGATGGAAAATCTTCGAAGTAAGCTGTACGGTAACTGTAATTTATGATAAAATGGTTAAAAGCTATTCTTCCAGGCAACATTAGGGTACCTCAAAAGATATAAAAGAAAACGACACGTTTTCGTTTCAGTATACAGGGTCCTTTTTAATATGCTGACACTTTTTAAGGGGATGATCAGACTATCAAACTGAACAACTTTCTCTATAGGACCAACATCAAAAAATCAGCTCTTCCATACAAAATTGCAAAGCTCGAGCCAACAATTTTTTTTTGCTATTACGATGTTGGTCCCATAGAGAAAGTTGTTCGGTTTGATGGTCTGATCATCCCTTTAAAAAAGTGTCAGCATATTAAGAAGAACCCTGTATAGGTTATAAGTACCTATTATCTTTGATCAAAAATCATCATCATCTTTGATCAAACTTCGGTGACTACAGGTCAGTTAACTAAAGCTGGCGCGTTCACAGTACTCACACTTATGCAATTTCACTATACAGGATGTTTAAAAATAAATGATTTTCAAATAATTGATTCATAAGTGTAGACTAGAGTTAGTTTTTAGTAAAATGGGTGCGTTGTAGATAAATAAATACAAATACATGTGTTACTTGTTTTTATTATGATTATTACATCACACGTGACTGACCGACGCTAACATTTAACATCACGCTGTATTTATAAACAGTAGCAAAAGAAAAACAATAACTGTCCCCTTCACGCTCATAAGATAGACCGCGCGCGAGAGAGACGGGCAGACTTTTCATGATGCGTATGCAGTACGACGTCACGCCGCCCGCTTATTCACAGACACTACACAAGCGTAATGTGTAAATGTGTTGAACGCGCCATCTTTAGTTAACAGACCTGTATCAAACAGAACAACTATTACAATGGGAGCAAAGGTAAAATCGCAAAAATAAAACTGTTCTTCCATACTAAACTGATACCGGAGCTTGACGAGCAAAGTCGGTTTAAGGTGGGGTTCATGATGATGACAGAAATATAATATCCTACCCTTCATCAGCAAGCTTGTAGAATATAAAAGGCATAACGTCTAAATGGCCGCTTCCCTTCATAGATTTCCTTGATTCCGGCAACTCCAATTCTGTCTTGCCAGTTAATATTGGGAATAAGGCTGCTGGTGTACCATCGCCCAGTACGTTGTACCTAAAAATTCCCACATAAAACCAGTTAAAGTTTGGAAATCATTAAAAATCACAAATCATATTTAGATTATACAGGGTGTCAAACTTAATAAGCTGGCGGTTGTTTAATGGGATCATGAGACCATTTAACTAAACGATTTTCACTAAGGGACCAAGGTCGAAATCGCTAAAAGCAATCAGCTGACCCATATTGCCCAAGTCTACATTTGGGTCGAGTAGGTTTTTTATGGAACAGCTGTTTTTTTTCGCGATTTCGGCCTTGGTCCCAAAGTGTTAGTTGTTCAGTATGATGGTCTGATCATCCCCTTAAAAAACCCTCAGGATATTAAGAAGGACTCATGATGCTCATGATTGTATCCATCGAGTTAGAACGGTTGCGGCGTCTGATTTGAATCCGAGAAATCACGGTCCGAAGAACCACTGCTCGCCATTGTACTTAGGTGTACTTAGGGGGGTACTTAGGTAACTGCCTCCGAGGTCTAATGGTTAAGAGCATTGGCTCTCGACACGGAGTTCGTGGGTTCGATTCCCACGGGGGACACAGTAGTGAAATGTGACTTTGTGCGTTTTTCCCCAGTTGGTTAGGACATTGCAGGCTGAATCACCTGATTGTCCGAAAAGAGAAATGATTCCGTGCTTCGGATGGCACGTTAAGCCGTTGGTCCCGGCTACTATCTCTGGTGGGTAGTCGTTACATAAAAACCACGTCAGAGGCCGTAAGGCGATCTGAAAAAACTCTGACACCAGGCTCTGCCCACACGATAAGAAGAAATTGATGAAGCCATCAACGCCGTCCCATCCCATCACCATCTAGGTCTACATGATCTACATCGAAACCGATGTTATTTTGCTGGGCCTATGTCTGTCAAATAAATAATGTATGTAACTTACCCATTCAAAACAACAGCCTTCAGTTCTTCAGTTAAGACCTTGAAGCTCTTCGGCATTCGTCTTATGAAGCCATTCTTGGATGCGGAATCAAAGGCGAGGATCAACACGTTATATCGTTTGTGGGAATCCTCGTGTCTTTGAAGCTTTTTAGGAGTGGCAGTTGAGCGGAATCCTAAAGTATTCCCCGTCCATTCCTCTGGGAGTAAACTGTAGTTTAAAAATTAATAAAATTATTGTTGTTTGTTCACCTTTAGAGATCAGCTCTCTCTATAGCTTAGTAGAGCTGTGGTATCGGGAACGATAACTGAAGTTAAGCCTGGTAAGTAGTACAAAGACCAATAGAAAGAGCTATGTTAGGAATCACACTGCTGGACAGAGACCCTAATGTTGAAATTATGGTTGAGACACATTTACCGACGGCGACAAAAAGCAAGTTTAGCGGGCAGCTGTCCCCCCTTAACGCGGCGACGACGGCCGACGGCTTCCCATACTAAACATGCTTTTTGTATGGGCCTGCCGTCGGTCGGTAAATGTGTACACTTAGACGCCGAACTAAGGTGATCGATATCGGCAAACGGATTTCGACTCAGAAGTGGAAGTGGGCGGGACATTTGGCCAGAGAATGTTGGCAGATGGACGTCAGTGACAGAGTGGCGGCCGTGGAAGAGGAACCGGTCGGCAGACTGACCAGCAGCCCGGTCGGACAACGACCTTTCTAGTTGGAAAACATCGAAATAGCAACCAAAAAAAACGTTTCCGTTGCAAAAACGAGGATATGTGAGGTATAATTTATAAACAGTTTCCATAATTCTTCAGTTAATGGAAATGTGTTGTAACACTGCGGTAATATAAATAATCAACATACGGAACGTTTTTCTTGTTGTTGTTTTTCGGGTTTTCTTGTTATTCAATAATTCGGTAGCTTCGTCGTGTGCGGATTTTGTTTTTACTAAATTCCGCAAAGCTATTTTACCAAAAGACTTTAAAAAAAACTCAATTTGGTAAAAAAAACATAGGTACACTGAACAAGCTCTATCTATATACTTACCTACATAGAGAAACACGTAACTCGTACCCCGAGAGGAGTGGCCTTACGCATATTTTCCCATACTTTCCCCTCTGTCAAAGTCTCACCCCCGCGACGGCCCCGACCTAGCCCTGATTGGCTACTTAATTCGATGCGTTTCCCCCCCCCCCCCCCCGCCCCCCCCCCCCTCCTCAAAAAATGGCAGAAAAATTTTCTATGGAGAAATACTCCTTTACGTGTTTCTCTATGCTTACCTATAACTAGTTCGAAACGTAGTAAGTATTTTATACCGAAAGAGCTACGACAATGTTTCCCTCGATCTAGTGTTCATTCCTTATTACACTGGCAGACATATACCAAAGGTGAGATTCTTGGTGAGCATCGAGTTGAAGTGCTAAATTTTTTCGAAAATGTTATCAATTAAGTGGTACCTAGGTTTTCTCTGTATAGGGGGAAGGGGGAGACAAATTCGCTCTCTGCCCCGGGGGCGGTAGAAACCTACGCTAATCCACTGGTCTTACAAGGGTTGCAAGTCCTGATCCTGGACACTGAAATAGCCGAATAACAACAAAATATTTTCACCTGGACTTATTAATTCCTGTGCACGTAACTTTAACATGATCACTTCTTGTAAGCGTGTACACTTCGTCCCCTAAAACTATTGTAGGGGAATAAATCTTGTATACAGCATCACTTTCATACACAATGTCAGAGTAAGAACACTCTATGCTGTTTATCGTTTCTAAAATTTCCTTTTGAACTCTGCATTCGGAGAACTGTAAAATAAAAATTAGTTTTATTAGGAGTGATTCGAAACATTGCTGCATCTAAAGATACAGTTAGGTTAGCTACTAGGTAAACTTTGTACACATTTAATTACAAATTAAATACACTTATAATGTGCAGACGAAATAGTCTTAAGCATTGGGCCTAAGGTCCGCCACATACATACGGAATAAACCTGATTCGGAATTGGTTCCGGATGGAGTGTTGCCGCTTTCAGAGACTTTTTCACTAGATTAAGTGATTTTTTGATGTCTTAGGTGGCATTTTTTAAAGATTTACAGTCAAAGTGATTTTTGATTGTAGGCGTTGATGGAACGATACCATATCGTGATGCTGCAGTTGCGACGTCGTTGCGGTATAGTTGCGAAATCGCCTACGCTCAAAAATAGCTTGTGTGATAATGGTTCATGCAATTTTGTATGAAGATTATCTCTAATGTTAAAACTATCGATAGCCTTTTGATATAGTTGCATAATATTGAAATACAATTTACAAATCATCATCGAAACGTCATGACCTCATCACATGATAGGAATTATCAGGTATAGAAATTGTTTGTTTTGTTTTAATAAATACTTAAAAATGCAATTGTCATTCTTTTGACGTTTCATACATTTTTATGTAAGGAATTTTTTAAACAGAACTCTAGTATTTTTGTAACCATTGTTGACAACACTGAATTCCGGGTAGGAATTCCGAATCTGAATCGTAATTGTGTTGGATTTGATACCTCCGCAATTCTGAAGGTGGAAAATACACATGAAATCGTAATCCTGATTCGGAATTCCGGATCCGGTTTGGACCTTAGGTGAGACCTTAGGTAAACGGCGACAAAGCAAGCTATACAAAACCAAAATAACCTGGCCGCGCGTAGGTCGAGTAACGTATATAACGTCTCGCGTCCAGCTTATATTAGATTTGTATAGCTTGATGTGTCGCCGTGCGTACTGTCTTTCACTTTGCACGTATCTGAGCGAAACAAAACGTAGGTAAGTAGGTTTTCTTTTTCAATTAAGAATTTGAGGTTATTCAAGATACTTACATAACATTTTACCCAATTATTTCCAGTACAAACTATTTTGGATAGTCGATTTTTGCCAAACTTTACCATTTCCATAGCAAAAGGATTAAGTTTTGGTATTTCACAGCCCACCCCCTTTTCTTCACTTAGTGCTTCTTGTAACGCACTATCTATGAACCTGGATTTTTAAAAAGACTTTAGTCTGGCTAAGGGGATGCCTTTGCCCAGCTGTGGGAGTGGGACACTGAACAGTCTATGCAACAAAAATTTTTTGGGAATTGCTTGGGATTTCATTTCAATAAGTCAAGTTTTTCTTTTATCAAATACCTAAGTCGTAGTGGTAGAATTTGAAATCACGTAATTGCAAACCCCAACGAGTTTTATGTCTGGCGTTTACCATATTTGGAATTTTGCGAATAACCGTATTGCGTATAACCAAATTTGACGTTACAATTGTTTACAACCTCAGATATAGCTAGCTAAAATATGTTATAACTCAGGTTACATGATCGATTTTAATAAGTTGAATAAACAAATTAAAAAGTTTTGGCGTTTACCGCATTTGTGCATAGCTTCAGGGTTCCGTTTTTTTTCCTTTTCAATTCAATTCAATTCAATTATACTTTATTTGACACCAAAAAAAACAGAGTATACAGAGAGCAAACAATCAGGAAATACAAAAGGCACAAAAACAGGCGGTCTTACATACCTCCGGCGGTCTCCTTTTGAGATACAAAACCCTAAAAGCCTTAGAAAATATAACATACGTAAAAATAAAAATGCTTATGTACCTTCTTACTCGATGTTTTTTATAACTTCCACTTATTTTTATAAATAAGTAGGAAACAACGAAAATTATAAAAAGTATCGACACGATGAAAAGATTCCTTTTTGATCGGTGCAGTCTTATTATTTTTAGGGTCATCTGCGAACAAACAATTTACATACATTTTACTTTATTAGGCTTGTACAGTGGGCCTGTAGCAATACCTTTAGGTGGTTGCAGAGAGGTAAATTTTATACCAAACATTGACGCACAATACGCGTAAACGGTATTAATATAAGTAACTTTGTATATAATATATGGAAAAATAGTTTAGAAAATCTAGATGCCGCGTAACAAATAACATTTGCAATTTATAAAATAATAACAAAGATATAAAGCTTTGAAATTTTTCATACAAAATTTTAAAAGCTTTATATCTTCGTAATTATATTATAAATTGCAAATTTTATTTGTGACGCGGCAACTAGATTTTCTAAACTATTTTTCACAAATATTACTTTTATTAATTCCGTCTACGCGTATTGTGCGTCAAACTTTTGTATGGACTGAAACCACCTTAACAGCTAATAGCAAAAATGTTGTTTCTGGTATGCCAACGATAAAATATAGGGGTAGTAGATAGAAGATATAAAAATAAAATAATATATTATTTGAGAAAAAGGCCAATGTCGAAACAAAATTAAAGGTTTATTTAAAATATAGGTAGTTAATGTATATAGGTACCAAACTTACCGGTCTGATTAACTGCGCCAAAAATAAAAAACAACAATTCAAATATTGGCCCGGCAAAATGTATAAAATATAAGTAAACAAATAAAATTATAACATTTGCACAACTTTCAATTTATTGTTTATCTCGATCTGGTAGGTGCCTAATTTAACAACATGGACACTGAAAACTACGAATTAGGTACATTTTTCAGATAAAAAGAAAGTAAAAATTTCTAATTAAATTTAAATTTGAACGAATGAACTGAATTGAACTGAAATATTGTGATAGTGATAATATGTAGTAGGTATGTGTTTTCTTTTTCTTGAGCAACATTTTTCGATTAAATGTTTACTTCCAACGTAATAACACGTTCCAATTTCAGTTTTGTTTATTGACAACAAACGGACTTGGATTTGTATTTGACGGAAAAGGGTTTTAAAAATAGATTAAGAGCTAAAACAAGGTTAAAACTGTTTACAAAAACGCTAAAATCTCTGAAGATCCTGATTCAAAAATTTGATAGATTCGCCGCTAAATTCTTCACCTCTTCTTAGGCCCCACACACACACACACACACACACACACACAGTCATACTGTCAAACAAATACAAACATAAACAAATCATACCCACAAGATTTTCCTTGTTTTTTAAAATGTATTTTTACTATTTTAAGAAATGAGATCACATAGCTTGGTTCTGTTCTTTTGTTACATTGTTATTTTTTCGTTATTATTTTCTCTTTATTGGTTGCAATGAGGCTATTTCTTCGAACGAGCCTAGCCCTCATCACCCAGGAATACCTAGACTGAGGGCTAGAGTGCTATATTTATGTAACTATAATAAGTTTATTGCAAAAATAAATATTTTTTCATTTTAATTTTTCATTAAGGCCCGATTCGATCAAACGCGAGTAAATTTACTTCTTAGTTTAAGTTGCCGGTTACTCTAAAGTAATAATAAATAAATAATAAATATCTTGGACATTGTCACACAAAGTAAACTGATTTTTCGTTTTACTAACCCTAATCTGTGAATAAGAGTAAATTTTACACGGCCAATTTTGACGGTGTAAAGCTTATACCAAGACTAATGAAATGTCAATGTCACATAATTAAAAAAATTAAAGAAAAAAGAAATTTAACAAATTAAAACTGTATAACCTCACATTGCAATAAGTACGGATACAACGACTTCTTTCTTTAGGTGGATTATAACATTCCTTCTTTTAGTATGGGATTAGTGTGGTAGAAGACAAATGAAGTTATTTCGGAGTAAACGCTAAGAGTAAAATTGTTCCTTGTATAGTTACTCTTCTATAAATCGAAGTTTGGCCGGCCTTAGTTTCTTACTTTTTATTGTACCTATATTATATTATTCGTGATGCTGACAGTCTCTTTTGCAGTATAATGTTTTGGTCCGAAGCAAATCAAGCACATCCTATTTCCAGTCAAATCTAGTCAGGTTTTCACAGTGATACAGGGTGTAAGTGACAGCCTAGCAAATACGGAAACGGTGAACTCAGACCTAAGGAGCCTACCTCAGGATATACGAAAAAAATCATCTGTCCCATACAAAACTGCTGTACGTACGCGACTAAAATGTAGGATAGCTGGTTTTTTTCGTGTTTCCTGAGGTAGGCTCGATAGTGAAAGTTGTTCAGTTTGATAGTCTGAGTTCACCGTTTCAGTATTGGTTAGGCTGTCACTTACACCCTGTATAAAGAAATGTCAACCGATGACTAGATTCAGATTCAGGCAAAGGTTCATTCTGTCATGATATTTTTTTAGTACAAATTTTTCAAATATAACTCTTGAATTAATGGATAGAAGAATGTATATAGAAGCTTTGTACAGGAAATAATCGCTAAATGATTTTCTAATTTTGGTACTTTGCCTAAAATGAAATGTTGTCCATTTAAACCAACAATGTATGGCCAAAAATCTTAAGTTTTAGAGATATTTGGAATTTAAGGTTTCATCATCATCGTCATCTCAGCCGATTCAAGTCCAATGCTGAATATAGGCCTCCCTCAAGGATTCCCACCAAACGTTTATTTAAGGATTATTTTTATTGCTTAAATAAAAAAACTTATTCTAAGGCATCGATTCGAATTTTAATTCATAGCTGTTGTTTCATAGCAATAAAAGCTAACACTGTTTCAGAGCGTTTTTCATAATTATAACTAAACGTCCAAAGTCTAAACAAATACTGAACAGTTCAAAATTGTGGTTCAAAATAAATCAATAACAATGACAGTTACTTTTTAAGAAAAAACCTTTTTAGTTTAATCATGTGCCTCGACTTCGCCTCAACTCTTCATTTAGCGAGTGATATTTCTAATAGAAAACTAGCGATAGAATTAAAGTGAAGTCTCTGGTAACTACAAGACTTTGGTCTAATGTTTATTACAAATGATGATGTCCAGTTGTTCAGTTTGATGGGTAGACTCTTAGTTTAAAAGAATGCTAATGATATAAATTTCACCCTGTATACTCAGATTCATAATATAGCGTCTAATTTTGTAACTAATGAATGACTTCGACGTATTTATGAACGGATCCATTGATAAGTTACGTCAGTTTAGCTTTAACCGGAGCTAGAATTAAATAATATACAATAATCTCTGGTAACTAAGTACAAGACTTTGGTCTAATGTAATAAATAATGTTGTCCGTCGTTTGATCATCGCTTGCAATAACAGAACATGTTGAGATGGGGGTATTGTTCACTTATACAGCTTGGCTCGTTGCCGTACCTGAAAAGAACAAATAATTTTAGCCTATTTTATATAAGGTGGTTGCAGCGGGGTTTTCATACAAAACTTTGACGCACAATACGCGTAGACGGTATTCATATAAGTAACTTTGTATATATGGAAAAATAGTTTAGAAAATTTAGATGCCGCGTCACAACTAACATTTGCAATTTATAAAATAATTACTAAGATATAAAGCTTTGAAATTTTTCATACAAAATTTTAAAAGCTGTATATCTTCGTAATTATATTATAAATTGCAAATGTTCAACTACTAATTATTCCCGGCTCAAACCGTAAAATGACTGGGCTATAGGAAAAATGGCGCGTAATAGTATGTCATAGGACGCGGATTAGTGCTGAAAATCAAGTCACGCGTATTTTCGGCTGCGTAAATACGTGCAAGTGTGTCATCATCATCACACTAAGGAATTCATAAACAATTGATAACTTACGCATTAATTCTGGATATCTCTCTGGGGTTGATATGAAACGTTTTTGTATCCTTTGAGTACATCATCGAAGCCTCGTAGACTCCTCTGCCTGGACCTACTGTCATCTGAAATAACAAATAGACCAATTACACTTAATAGTAGATTACACACCGAGGGCAGGAAAGTAAGAAAAGCCGAGGCGAAGCCGAGGTCAACAAACATGTGATCTGAGGCTTTCTTATTTACTGCCCGAGGTTAGTGCACTATTTTTCTCCCCGACTGAGGCGGAAAGCGGCAACTTCGTTTAGCGCAGCGGGATGAAACTTGACCGTTTCCGTCCGGAGGGGTGATAAATACATTACATACTTTAGGAGTTGCTTGAGACCATCAAACTGAAGAACTTTCACTACGGTACGGGACCAACATTAGAAAATGTCACTAGCTACCGAAATTTATGAAACAGCTGATTTTTTTTGCTGTTTCTTTGTTGGTGAAATTTGTTCAGTTTGATGGTCTAACTAGTACTACCATACAGTACACACAGTCACACACTCCCATCCCGCCCATCAATTTTTTTACCTCACCTCTACCTCTTACTTACCTCTGGCAGGATCATGGCGTAAAATGTTAGCAAATGCTTATTCCTGTCTCGCTTGCACTACAGTATCGCATATGCTTACCTCTTCTTTTAAATTATTTCCATTTGTATGAAATGACAGCTACGTGTCCAAGGTGCAACACGTGGTTAACTAACTCCCGTACACCCTCTATGAGGTGCATGCGGAACCAGAAGAGGGCACGAGCAATGATGGCTAACCTTCAATTGATAGGTTTCCTTCTGGAGTTTGATAGCGCTTTCGAACTTTCCGACGTATCCATCGACGTCTTTAGAACCCTTGAACGCGAGCATACGAGAGTTGGCCTGCTGTCGCATCACCCACTCTATCGACGTCAGGGTTCTTGCCAAGCATTTTGATCTGCAAAAAATATCCTTAAATCTAAAATGCAATGTCTATTTGAGAGATTTGATCCTTATGATTGACCCTATACAGGGTGAAATCGATATCATTAGCATCCTTTTAAACTAAGACTCTGCCCATCAAACTGAACAACTTTCACTATGGGAGCAAACCGATCGGAGCAAATAAGTAATCAGCTGTACCTTACTAAACTGCAATGCCTACTCGACTCAAATGTATGTAACAGCTGATTTTTTTTGCTCCGATCGGTTTGCTTCCATAGTGAAAGTTGTTCAGTTTGATGGGTAGACTCTTAGTTTAAAAGGATGCTAATGATATCAATTTCACCCTGTAGATTGGTGTTATAAATAGACAGTGTTGTTTTTTCGGAATTTAGTTGGTTCGGTTACCGGATGAGGCAAGGGATTTTTTTTAAATTTACTGACTCTACTAAATGTCTGATCACCCCGAAAGAGAAATGACTACTCTCTAAATTGACTACGTCAAAAGAAAACACCATGTACCTGTCCTATCCTATCACGTCCTGTTCTCCGAAAATATTTTGATGCCACTTGTGTACCATGTACGTTTGGGTAGCCTCCAATTATGTTTGACAAAATCTCATTAGTATCCTCTAACTGTCCCTACCAGTGTCATAGCGTCCCTGCTCTTGGACCAGTGGTCATCCATTTTTGCCCTGAGTCCTCCGTAGCTCCGTTTTTTGTGAAGATCTGGTCTGTCTCTAACAGTAATTTGGTAAGAATGATGACAGTACCTGACAGGCTTGGTGACAGAGTTGATGTGGTCCAACAAGGCCTGTGCGACGGCCTGGTATGCTTCCTCGTCCTGAGAGACGTTCTTCCAGTGCAGGCAGGCGCACCAGTGAGGCTCTATACCCGCCTCACTGCATGAACGATTCTTTGGGACCTTCGAAACAATCATCATCAACTTATTATACGTCCCACTGTTGGGCACAGGTCGACCCTCAGGAACGGTGTATGGGTATCAGTCCACCAGGCCTGCCAATTCGCATCAGAACTTGTTCTTCAGCGTATGCAGGTTTCCTTACGATGTTTTCCTTCACCGTTTGAGAGCAGTCAGTATTAGGCGCATAAGTTAGAAAAACTCATTGATTCATGGCAAGTCGTCCGTGCAGTTTCGACCCCGACTTCAAGATTGAGTTTCTTAGCTTTCATAGCTTTCCACAATGCGCCACCGAGAGCATTGGAGAGTAAAAGGGAAGGCCTTTGCCCAGCAGTGCAGCAGTCAAGTAGTTTGTGGAAGTATTTTTCCCAATCTCAAAGAGATTGCTCTTCAGTAAAAACACAGTTGAGAAGAGATGGTGCGGCCTCGTAGCAGGCTCAAACGTTGGAAGGGCCGTTGGATAACTTCACTCGGTTGAGAAAGGAATGTAGACTATATGTAAAGGAAATAATCATTTTTATGACTCGAGTGAAGTTCGTGTGATTTAGTGACGTCACATTTGCGAGCGAAGTCATGCACATTGTTATTTTAAACTGATAGTAGATCATAACATTCTTTTTCTATTTGGCGTCAATATTTCTAGATAGAAAGTGCTGCCATCTGGTGCTGGACTACCATCTAAAAGGCTATTGTCCTCCCCCTGGATGGAAGCTGATGATGATTGTTATTACCCATCCACTTACCGTCTCTAATAAAGTGAGTCCTCTAAACAAATCAGCTCCAGGCACTTTATAATAATTCCAGTATCTCCTCATGTCCAGTACATCTAGAACCGTCGCGTGTATGTCGTGCGGTGTTGTCAACGTGTCTACGTTAGATAGCAGCTTATCCTGAGCGTCTGGCCTCTCTAGTTTCAAGTCTTCTGGTAGAATTATAGCCATTAGTGGTAATCTTTCTTCGAGTTTACCTTGAATTGTTTCACGGACGTTTGCGTATCTGTGGTCGTAAAGAAATTGAGATTAACTGGAGTTTTTGGCTGCAAAATGTGGTAGGCTAGAAGAAACGAACCCATACAACGAAAAGGGCTTAACTGGTTGGATGAATTCGCCGGCGTGTAGATTTATTGAAACAGGGAATACGATTTTCCATTTCGCCCCTTTTTCCGCAAAATCCTTCCTTAGTGCAACCCGTACATCCTCTGTAGAATCATTTGGGTCGAGTCGTTATTGAAGTTTTCTATGGTAGGTACAGCTGAAATTGTATTCCCTTCAATACTGGTCCCACAGTGAAAGAACAAGGTCTGAAGCACCACCTATAGTATGTAGCGCCTTTAATTTTACACCCTGTATCAAAATTTCCTGTTTCTATCTTCAGTGTTTTAGGCTGTACGTTGTCTGTTAGTCAGTTAGTCACGGAACTGTTTTATGTAAAGACTAGCTTTTGCCCGCGACTGCAGCCGCGTGAAATTGGTGTATCGAAATAGTACATACAATAAATGATACACGTTACAAAGTTGGTCATTACAGCCGAGGCGGGATTGCAGCACGAACCGACAGGCGAGTGATGCATACTAGCAGAGGGATGTAATGGCCAACGCTCACGCGTTTCATACGACGTTTTTCAACATACTTGCAAGGAAAATGTAATAAAATTTCGTAAAATACAACAATTTTAGACAAATATTTGTGGAAAATGGCGCGGGGCTTCTTTTTTTTTTTTGGCTGCCTTTGGTTGAGATGGCTATGCGCGCGCAGGTCGACAAATAAAGAGGCAAACAACCTAATATTAAAAACGTTATAAACTTAATATTTATGTATTTATCACACAAATTAATGTTAATCTGTTAACTAAAATAAATTGTTTGATGAAATGAAGCGATTATTTATCATATTTTAACTAAATCAGATTAAATTAAGTATTCAGAAAAAAGTTTGATATTTTTTTACATAAAAACTCTTTGCTGAGATTTACAAATAAACTATAGAAAAAAAGGAACATTACCGCACTAGTGCGATAATGGAATCTTTTTCGCACGCGTTTCTATTATAAGCTGCATTATGTACCTAAAAGCGGTGCAATAAGAGCCACTTTACGAACAAGTATGTTGAAAAATCTTTTTTCAGTACACCCTCCATAGAATACCTACATAATTATGTATATTACAAATTGCATGTTTCTGTCTTCAGCGGTTTAGGCCGTGCGTCAGTCAATCATGAAACAATTTTATATTTATAGATAGATAGATGAAACACCCACCTAGGGCCATGGTCTCCCATAATAAGGAGCAAGGTATCTTTCAACCTGCCCAGCCTCTTGAATTCCCTCAGGAAGTCGACCACGTCATCGTCTGAAGTCGATATCATGTTGGAGTCATCGTGGGTTATGTCCGCGATGAACGTGAATCCGAATCGTTTGCCACTCAGATGAAAGAACTGCGAATAAAGACAAATAAAGCACGAGCCGCAGGCGAGTGCTGTAAACGGTTCGAGACTGTAATGACCAACGCTAACACGTTAAATACGACGTGTTAACTCTTGCGAGAACAAAATAAATACAATTTCGCAAAAAGGTTTAGACAAATATTTGTGAAAAATGGCGCCCAGATTTCTTTCTTCCCGCGCCGTGCGCCTGAATTTTTTCTTTTATTTATTTCTTTATTTCAGAACCTTACATCTAAGCCATGATGGTTCAGTGGCGAGTAACCTTGCCTGCCGTGCAGGAGGCGATGGTTCGATCCTCGTCCAGGCCGACTCGTACCAATTGTAAACTTAGATGTAAGATTCTGAAATAAAGAAAGTAAAAAGAAATGAGTTTTTCAAAATTTATGTACGATTTATAACACCACTGGCTTTTCGGTGAAGGAAAACATCGTGAGGAAACCTGCATACTTCAATTTCGAGGCATGTATTGTGCCCACTGTCCATTACAAGTGGCGACGGGCTCACTCCCTTTCACACTGGACAGAGTTTCGGTACTAGTGAAACGTGAATGTTCTGAGGTTTCAGAATATCTCTGACTACCCCCTCGGGGAATATAGTCGTGGGCATATGTAATGTAACGTAATGTACATCTAAGTTTACATATTTTAATATCGCCAAACTGCGGTAATCTGAAATAAAAGGCACGCAATTTTTTTTAAATGCTACTAAAACCGACCTGTTGTGTAATATTGAGCATGAGCTGATACTGGGGCGTATCACCGACACAGTAGCGATACATTTTGCCCTTGTTCCAGTGCTGTTCCTTCAACTGCTCTAAAAAGAATGCTCGCAGATAGTGATCGGCCGGTTGGTGTCTGAAGCCACGGAAGCGGTATTGGAACGTTCCTAGCCATGGCATGTCTTCAAAGTAGGCTGTCCGATAGCTGGAATAAATAAGAGAATTATGTTATACTAACTGGTGCCCGCGACTTCGTCTGCGCTTCGTCTGGACTATTTACACAATATATTTATAAATTGTAGCCTATATGTCATTCTGATGTATCTAAACTATTATAAAACTGTAACAGGAAGTTTGTCTGTACATTGAAGATATTAACAAAAAAAAAGTTACGATACGGTTTTTAGGTATCCCTGATTCCATAGCACCAATTTTTGGATTTTTTGTCTGTCTGTTTGTTTGTTTGTTTGAACGAGCATCACGAAAAAACTACTGAACCGATTTTGATGAAACTTTTTTGTTTGATAGCTTATTATCTGACTTAAAATTTGGTATATAATTTGTGCGGACAAAGCCGCGGGTTAACGCTCGTAAGCTATATTATTGTAAAGTTTCATTAAAATCCATTCAGTGGTTTTTACGTGTAAGAGTAACAAAAATCCATCCATACTTACAAACTTTCGCGTTTATAATATTAGTAGGATTACATAATGCATTGTTAGCATAATCGCAAGCTATCATAATGAGACGTTTCCCAAGATTGATGATGATGATGATGAGCTCCTGACCGATTTCGGCCACGGCGACTGCTTCAGCTCCGATTTTGGCGCTCACGTGCTCGAATGTGACTCACGAAGCCTATTTTGTGAGTATAGGTCCTCCCACATTGCGGACACGAGAGTACACACGGCGACACATCAAACTATACAAAACCAACATAAGCTGGCCGCGTGACGTTATCGTTATACGTTACTCGACCTACGCGCGGCCAGCTTATTTTGGTTTTGTATAGCTTGATGTGTCGCCGTGCGTACACCATTAATGTATGTGTAATCCCAAGATTATATTAGTAATGGATACGCTTACCCTTCATCGGCCAGCTTGTAAAATATAAAAGGCATAGCATCTAAATGGCCGCTTCCCTTCATTGATTTTCTTGATTCTGGCAACTCCAATTCTGTTTTGCCAGTTAAAATTGGGAACAAAGCTGCTGGTGTACCATCACCAACTATGTTGTACCTAAAAAAATCAGTAGAAAAGAAAAAATCTAGCAAGTGCAAGTTTATGTTAATGATGTTTACACAATTACAGCTGATTTTATTTAGGAGATAATAATATGAATTATGTTTAAACGGATGCTTGCATGTTTGCTTGTTACTTGGAAACAGGAACAGAAAAGTTGCTTCAAAACTGTAGGTTAGGTTAGACAGTGTGACCACTTAGGGAGCGAGTGGAATCTAGCAAAGCGTGCCAAATGCATCATGATGTTATGCTTATCATTAACAAATGCGAAATTAACATTATACGATAGGTACGATACTTCTGAATCTAAATTTTATGCCAAAAGATGATTCTGGCTTAGGATATTATGCATAATGAATGGATGCTAAACATTAGTATGCCATGTGAGTGTGATATTTAGAATATTTGAAAAAAATGTATACCTAACCAAAATGATGAAACCATAGAGATCTAGAGAGATGCCAACCAACGCGCTGAGTTCGAAACGTATTGTCGCATCACCACCACACACCACACGATAGAAAGTATTTTGTTCGCTTGAATGTGCTCATTATCCATTGCGGTATCAGAACTAAACGTTCGAATAATCTTTAGTACTTCGCAAGCATTGTAAACTATTTACACATAATATCTCGACTGGCTTTCAGCCTCATAATATATTGAATCCTTACTGTCGCGAGAAATGTGTTCCGTTTTTGCGCATATTGCTGCGACTCTGGCCCCGCCCCCTTTTCACATCTTCCTTTAGTTTTTGTGATCTGTGGTTGAAACTTTGATAATTCGATTCTGCTTTCGATTCGAAACAAACTAATCTATAGTTTTGTATTTATTCAATAACATGTCGTATATCAACTACACAACTTTATTGGTTACGAGCGTTAACCCGCGACTTCGTCCGCACAAATTATATACCAGATTTTAAGTCAGATCATAAGCTATCAAACAAAAAAAGTTTCATCAAAATCGGTTCAGTAGTTTTTGCGTGATACTCGTTCAAACAAACAAACAAACAAACACCCAAACAAACACACAAACAAACAGACAGACAAAAAATCCAAAAATTGGTGAAATGGAATCAGGGACACCTAAAAACCATATCGTAACTTTTTTTTTGTTAATATCTTCAATGTACAGACAAACTTCCTGTTACAGTTTTATACTAGTTTAGATACACATTTTGACAATTCTACTAACAATAACTTTTCTATCCCTACTGTCTTTGGCATAAGCATAAGCATATGCTGACGACCATATTGCCCGTGGTCTATGTCTTACTGTCTTTGGGTTTACCGAAATTTAAAGTTTGCGGTGGCTGGCTAGCTAGCCGGCTGGTCCTTGGGAAAATCCTTTAAGCCAATGCTCGACGCCGATTTTGTTTTGCTGGGAGAGTTAGGCACATGCCCATATTTATGTATGTAAACTTACCCGTTCAAAACAACAGCCTTCAGTTCTTCAGTTAAGACCTTGTAACTCTTCCCCATTCGTCTTATGAAGCCGTTCTTGGATGTGGAATCAAAGCCGAGGATCAACACGTTATATCGTTTGTCGGAACCCTCGCCACTTTTAAGGTTTTTAGGCGTGACGGTTGAGCGGAACCCTAAAGTATTTCCTGTCCATTTCTCTGGGAGTGAACTGTAAGTTAAGAGGCTATGTCAAAAAAATAGGATTCTTCAAAGCGTCATATATCATGAAGTACTAACAGTAGGCGTATGATTAGCGGATATGTGTAAATTGAACATATAATTGAAGTTTTTAAAAGAAACAAAAAACGATTAAGACACATTTTCTTGATAGAAAAACAAGCCAAAACAGCCTCCGTTTTTATTTATAAACGCTTGGAACTGCTAAACGGTGAATAATAGGAACAGGAGATTGATTTAAAAAAAAAGAGATTGATCTTTTACAAATTTTGATAAGACCAGAATTGAACTTACATAAATAGTACAATCACAATTAAATAAAGTTTGTTTTACGCTTGCGTCGTTTCAGGCGCGGGCGCCGCCCCATCTTCTCTCGCATCAGACAGTAATATAAGCTATCACACGCCCATTTCGCTTCAATTATTTTTCGACATAGGCCCTTAAGAAAAATAAATTACAAATAAATTCTAGTTTTTTTTTCACCTTTTGCCGCTTGATATTCGCTGACCTAACAACAAAATATTTAGAAACAAACTCACCTTTGTTTATTAATTCCTGTGCACGTAACTTTAACATGGTCACTTCTTGTAAGCGTGTAAACTTCGTCCCCTAGAACTATTGTAGGGGAATAAATCTTGTATACATCATCGCTTTTGTACACAATGTCAGAGTAAGAGCACTCTATTTTCTTTGTCATTTCCAAAATTTTCTTTTTTACTCTGCATTCGGAGAGCTGGAAAATAAACAATATAGTCTTATACGGTTAGAAACATTACCTGCATTTCATTTGAGCGAAACAAAACGTAGGTTTTCTCAGTTTTCAGTCAGAATTTGAGGTGATTCAATATACTTTTTAAAGACCTGTCAAAGCGCCTGATAGACTCGACAGGGCTCGACCCAAGGGCTGGCACTTTCCTCGCTCAACGGATCAGCATAGCCATTCAGCGAGGAAATGCAGCCAGCGTTCTGGGTAACCTCGCACTAGGACCGAACCTGCACCACATCATAGGCTAGTTTTGTTTTAAGTCACTTTATTTATAATTTTATTTAATGTTACTATTTTATGGATCTTTCGAATAAACAATATACTTACATAACATTTTACCCAATCATTTCCAGTACAAACGATTTTGAATAGTAGATTTCTGCCAAACTCTGTCACTTCCATAGCAAAAGGATTAAGTTTTGGTATTTCGCAGCCCACCCCCTTTTCTTCACTTAGCGCACTACCTTTGTACCTGGATTTTTAAAAAGATTTTAATATTGTATTTTATGGTTTTGCCCGGCAGTGACATAACTGGCCGTGTCTTTTGATTGCGTTGACCACTTCCATAGCAAAAGGATTAAGTTTTGGAATATCAAACCCACCCCAGTTTCTTCACTTTGCGCAATATTAAAATTCTAAGTGACCAGACCTTAGTATTTTTTCTTTTCCAAATTCCAACTTGATACCTCCCGTTCCTGAGAAAAGGGGAATTGACAGACGGACAACAAGGACAACAAAGTAAGCCTATAAGCTTCAGGGTTCCGTTTTTTCCTTTTGAGGTACAAAACCCTAAAAATGCTTACCTTCTTACTGAATGCTTTTCATAAATTCCACTTATTTTTATAAATAAGTAGGAAACAACGAAAATAAAAATAAAAATTATCGACACGATGAAAAGATTCCTTCTGGATCGGTGCAGTCTTATTAATTTTAGGGACATCTGTGAACAAACAATTGTGTTTATTTATTTATTTTATTTTAACACTTTATTGTACACACGGAAATATAAATGAAAACAGCATAATAGACAATTACAAAGGGCGAGCTTATCTCTAAAGAGATTTCTTCCAGCAAACCCGTGAAAGAGAGAGAGCATATTAAGTGAGGCAGGCATAGTGTGCACATTTAACAAATAAAACAGTATTTAACACTAATAAATAGATATGATTATATAAAGATACAGGTATATACATACATACATACACATATATATATATTTATAAAGAATGATAAACAAATAAATATACTAGTTTATTGAATGAAGAGAGAGATAGTGATCTTTGACTTGTTTTTTAAATGAAGCAATTGTTTCACAGTCTCTTATATTAAATGGGAGAGAGTTCCAGAGCCGGACTGCATGGACAGTGAAGGAATAGGAATAGAAGTCAGTAGTGTGGGATGGGATATTAAGGAGGGTACGGATGTGGGATCTACAGGGTTTGTCAGAAGGACGGGAGAAGGAGAAGCGTTCGCGGAGGTAACTAGGAGCAGAGGGATTGTGGAGGGTGTTGTACAGGAGAGAGACGATATGACAATTTCTGCGATCACGTATAGGAAGCCATTTCAACTGCTTCCTGTATTCGGATACGTGATCATATTTACGCAATCCAAAAATAAAACGGACACACAAGTTTTGGAGCCTCTCTAATTTGTTAATGAGTTCCTCTGTGGCATCCAAATAACATACATCAGCATAATCGATGATAGGTAGGATGAGGGATTGGGCTAAGGAGATTGTTGTTCAGTTTGATGGCCTGATCATCCCATTAAGTAAGTGTCAGCATATTAAGAAGGACCCTGTATAGGTAATGTAGTTACATAACTTACCTGTCTGTTTAACTGCGCCAAAAACAAAAACAGCAATACAAATATTAGCCCGGCAAAATGTATAAAATATAATTAAACAAATAAAATTATAACATTTGCACCACTTTCAGTTTATTGTTTGTTTCAATCTGGTAGGTAGGTAAGTACCTAATTTAATAGAATAGAAGAAGAATTGAATTAATTAATAAGAATAATAATAATATTTAATTTATTTTTTAATTTTTTTGGAATTTATAAAAAACTTTCGTATAATTGATGGATTCTTAGGTTTTATATAAAAAGAAAGTAAATTAACTAACGAACTGAAATATTTTGATAGGTAGGTATGTGTTTTCTTTTTCTTGAGCAACATTTTTCGATTAAATGTTTACTTCCAACGTAATAACACGTTCCAATTTCAGTTTTGTTTATTGACAACAAACGGACTTGAAATATTATTTGACGAGGCCTCGATTAAACATTCTGCGAGAACTACTGGGTGCAATTGAAATTATTCGACAAATTTTTATGTGTAGCCTTTCCATCCCTAGCCTTTCCATCCCTAGCCTTTCCATCCTGCTGCGGGCAACAACTATAACATTATAGATTAGTAGATTTTTTTAGCGAGTGATGAGGCTTTCTTAGTGTTTATTGTTACGTTTAATAATGTTGCTTTGTAATTTGTTTTATTGCGAGGAAGTTCTTATTTAGTCGATTGTTGTAATTTGAATACGTTCGTTATCTTTTTGTTATCCACTATGTATTTTTAATGTTAGCTATTTTTGTTTTTTTTTTTAAATTATGTTTTTATCAGCGGAGACCTATAATTGGCTTTCTGTTAGCCATCCATGTTTTGTATTGTGTCAACAGCTGTTGGTCTTCGAAAGAAAACAAAATAAAAAATAAAATGTGCGGTTCAGTCCATCAAACTGAACCATTTTTGATGTGAAACATCTATTGGCACGCCATGGCAGTAAAACTCGTATGCCGTGACAGAAACGTTTGTCAATGAGTTGTGAGTTGTGAGTTTGTCAGCTGCGAAAGATCGAAATTTTCGAAAAAAAAAAAGAGCGTGAAATCAGAGTACGGTATATACAGAGTGAAATTGATATCATTAGCATCATTTTAAACTAAAGGTCTACCCACCAAACTGAAAAACTTTTACTATGGGAGCAAACCGATCGGAGCAAAAAAAAAATCAGCTGTTTGTTCCATACTAAACTGCAGTGCGTACCAGTCTCAAATGTATGCAATAGCTGATTTTCTTTTTGTTCCGATCGGTTTGCTCCCATAGTAAAAGTTGTTCAGTTTGGTGGGTAAACTCTTGGTTTAAAAGGATGCTAATGATATTAATTTCACCCTGTATATCGCTGTTTCACATCTGCCGGGCGGCCTGCGACGGCAACTTTTTTTTTCTATGGGAGAAGCAAACTGAAATCACAAAAAGAAATCAACAATTCCATACTAAGCTGCAACGCCTACTCGACTCAAATCACTTCAATTGCACCCTGAAGTTAAAAATAGCGATAGAGTTAAATTGAACAGTATCTAGTAACTATAAGACTTTCGTCTAATGTAATAAACTTTGACTACTTATATAAGGTCTAACAAAATTAGCTGAAACTATTTTAAGGATATGCTCAGACCATCAAACTGAACAACTTTCTCTATGGGACAAATATCGAAATCGCGAAAAAAAAAATTTATGGGACTTAAAATTTAAAACTGCAAACACAACATGACTCAAATGTAGGGAGCAGCAGATTTTTTTTTTCGAGATTCCCGATGGTCCCGTAGAGAAGGTTGTTTAGCTAATTTTGTTAGACCTTATATAGGGACTAGTTACGCGTGTAATTCTACTAACAAACATTTCAGCCACTTTTTGCTGGGGGCGAGGTAACATGAAATCCGCAACTTTGGAGTTTATTCCCCATAACTTTAGATTCTAATTTTGAATGTTAAAAATCATGAAAAGTAGTCTTGCGTGAATCCCAAACGTTCTAAGTTCGAAATTATTGTTTTGCAATTATAGGCTGTCTCCTTTAGTGATAAGGTATAAAATTGAATGTAAATGCACATGATTAATTGATCTTATACCGTGGCAGAGGGGAAATGCTACCGCAAGGCTAGTCCTTATAATAAATAGTCAAAGGTAATAAATAATGTTGTCCGTCGTTTGATCATCGCTTGCAGTAACAGAACATGTTGAGGTGTGGGTATTGTTCACTTATACAGTTTGGCTCGTTCCCGTATCTGAAAAGAAATAGGTTTTTATTTAGGATTTTATAGTATTAACATTTCATCGTCGAATGAAACCATGCTACGCACCTATACCAGCCATTATTTATTACAATCTTTGACTACTTATACAACGTGTTAATGAATTAACGCAAAACTAGAAAGTAGTTTGTTTAGAATCGAGAGCAGAATCGAATTATCATGGGTTTCAACATAGGTAATTTTTTTCAAAATATTAAATAATTGATTTGTAAAATTTGAAATTTACTGAACCCGATGTCAACCCACCCCACGGGTATACTCACCCTACTTACAATCAAAACAAGATTATTAAAATGTGTCCATGAGTATCTTAGCGCTTTCATTCATTGCTGAAATGATAACAAATCATTTTTGCCTCAAAACTTAAAATGCGAATGACTTTAAATTTTAACTATCAAAATAATGAAATTATTGTTTCATTCTAATTATTTTGTTATAAATAAGTTGGGGTGTATGAGGTTTTTACGCTTATTCATTAACACGTTGTATAGGGACTAGTTACGCGTGTAATTCTACTAAAGCCGGCACTTCACTCTCGCGAGAAGTTCTCGACGAGAATTTTAGGCGAGAACTTTCAAGGAAAATTACTACGGCTTATTACGCCACGAGAACAATGAAGGGCATCCACTCTCGTTCTCGGCTGTTCTCGGCGAGAATGTAGTGCCCACATAAACATTTCTGCCACTTTTTGCGTGGGTCGAGGTTTAAATGAAATCCGCAACTTTGGATTTTATTCCCCATAACTTTAGATTCTAATTTTGAATGATAAAAATCATGAAAAGTAGTCTAGTGTGAACCTATCTCATCTATCTCTATCTCATGATCAATTTGTTGTTCTTATACCGTTGCAGAGGGGAAATGCTACCGCAAGGCTAGTCCTTATAATAAATAGTCCAAGAGTACAATAAAAACAACTTAACCAAATGATAACTTACGCATTAATTCTGGATATCTCCCTGGGGTTGACATAAAACATTTTTTGTCTCCTATGGTACGTCATCGAAGTCTCATAAACTCCTTTGCCTGGACCTACTATCACCTGAAACAACATAATAATAATCATAATCATTTTTATTGTGAATCATAGGTAAAATTTACAGATGTTACACAGGTTGTAAATTACATTACAGTTTTATAAACACAAATAGACAAATTATTAACATGTGCTACCAAACTAATAAGCTACATGATCCCGTATACCGAATGCCCGCCGATGCGAATATAATTAAGTAAAGTCCCCTTAGATCAAAGTAAAATTAATGGATAGGCCCAAAGCGCTTTAAGTTGAAGCACGCAACTAGCACACTTGGTCTTTCATCTCGGTGCATATTTGAAGTAAAACTGTCAATTGTTTTGCCTCATTTTTCTGGTTTGAAATGTTCGCGTAAGGCCTATCCATTAATTTTATCTAAGCAATAACCCATTAAAGTAATTCAACCGTTTACCCAAACACCCTGTTTACATATAAAAATAGGGTTATGTTGGCACCCTTTGGGTACATCTTAAAAACGGTAAAAATAAACTAAAACAGGAAACAGGGTTGTCAAGAATAAAGAACTAAATAAACTGGTAAAAACAGCAGCAACTGTTAGGTATATGAAACACCCCGGACTATAACCACAATTCGGACACTGCCTACAAAACCGCCTTAAAAAAAACTAAAAAGTTAATAAATAATTAATTGAATCAGGCGTTACTGTGCGGAAATCCATGACTAATATGTAGATGACACGATTGTATCAAGACCTCCGCTTCCAAGTACCTAGTAGACAAAGTTGTATTACGTTATGCAACACAACCTGCCCACCAAATAATTTCTACTCTACACGTGTTTCGCTCCACGAAGGAGCATCCTCAGGAGTTAGACCGACGAACGTTCGAAACAGAGTTGTTACTCCGCCGAGCATCCGACACCGAGTACCGAGTATTTGGTGGGCAGGTTGTGTTGCATAACGTAATACAACTTTGTCTACTAGGTACTTGGAAGCGGAGGTCTTGATACAATCGTGTCATATACATATTAATAAATAATGTTACAGCCGATGACTTTTTCGTTCGCATCATAAGAACATTAATTTGTTTTATAGAAGTCGGTGTCAAGCCGGTACGATTCGCGACAGGGCTTGCATTAGTTTTTTTGACTTGGCTTGACACCGACTTCTATAAAACAAATTAATGTTCTTATAATGCGAACGAAAAAGTCATCAGCTGCAATATTATTTTATAACTTTTTAGTTTTTTGAAGGCAGTTTTAATTTTTTATTAAAATTTTGTTTATTTCACAATTTTCAGTGGTGAATTCATTAGTTCAATATAATAGTAGTGCTTTAAGGTCGTTTCAGTTCATACAAAAGTTTGACGCACAATACGCGTAAACAGAATTAATAAAAGTAATATTTTATATATGGAAAAATAGTTTAGAAAATCTAGTTGCCGCGTCACAAATAACATTTGCAATTTGTAATATAATTACGAAGATATAAAGCTATTAAAATTTTGTATGAAAAATTTCAAAGCTTTATATCTTCGTAATTCTTTTATAAATTGCAAATGTTATTTGTAACGCGGCATCTAGATTTTCTAAACTATATTTCTATATATACAAAGTAACTTATATTAATTCCGTCTACGCGTATTGTGCGTCATAGTTTTGTATAAAATTGACCCCTCTGCAACCGCCTTAAGAAACAATAAACTCCAATTTAGAAAAACTATAGGTACTAATAGAACTATACGTAGGTAGTTTGTGGTAAATGGCGGTGTAACTATTCGATAAGCCATGTCAGAGGCCTATTAAGAAAAGGAAATGGTTATTAGGCTGCATATTTTACTATTTTTGTATTATTTGTATTATATATTTATTTATGAAAAAACATTACAATAATTGAAGTATAAGTACCTTATATTAAATAATTTAAATATAAGGTATTAATATAAGAAATATTAATACCGTCTACGCGTATTGTGCGTCAAAATTTTGTATAAAATTGACCCCTCTGCAACCACCTTAAATTAACAAACGCACTAGCCGGCACTACGATTTTCAAAGGTTCCCTTCGATTTCTCTGGGATGCCATCATCATATCCTGGTTTCCTTATCATGGTACTTCCCTTGGAATATCTTCTTTCCAACAAAAAAAGAATCATCAAAATCGGTTCATAAACGATGAAGTTATCCGCGAACACACAAAAAAAAATATATATATACCGGTCGAATTGAGACACCTCCTCCTTTTTGAAGTTGGTTAAAAAAACAGAAATTGACAAGATGACGTCAGCACATGCGAAACGGAGTCTAGGGCTGCAACAACTTTAGCTGCGTGCGGTACATGGCTTTTTTATTGTAAATAAAACGCATTGATTGTATCCTTCGTCCTGAGATTATTATTATCTTTGTTACGAAAACATAAATTCTAGCGTGTCAATTGTGGTGTCAATTTATGCTAGTAACCACCGAAGTAACCAGAGGGGGTGAGGTAAAAAGTTGGTGGGAGGCAGGGAGTGTCCATACTGTATGTAGTACTAGATACTCTTTTCTATACTGTGCTATAACCAAAGTTAGCAAAAGACTTTATGACCCGTACCTTCACTTCATAGATTTGCTTGTAAAATGTGTTGTAACGAAACTTTCCGACGTAGCCATCTTCGTCCTTAGACTCTCTGAACGCGAGCATACGAGGGTTGACCTTCAGTCGCATCACCCAATCTATAGACGTTAATGATCTCGGCATGCATTTTGATCTGCAAACACACAATCATTACCAACCTTATTGTATTTATATCTACAATGACTTACAAACTAATGGACGCCGGCGCCACTGGGTCTAATATAAATTTTTCGAAGTGTCCCAGACTAACCTACATAAACGTAGGTACGTAAACATACTAAAATCATTGAAACTGTTAAAGTTTTTTTCATTTTATAAATAAATAAATAACGCTGACAGGCACATACATTGCAATGATCCCAAGCAAGCCCTAGATGCTGTTTATTATGGAAACCATACAACAACGGCACAAACATATAAACATCCATGACCGAACCGGAATTCGAACCCAGGACCAGTTGGTTTGGCAGTCCGGCGTTGTAACTATTACACCAACCGGGTCGTCAAATTGTGATTGCGTAGTTTTTAAAAATTCTTATTACATTGGTACGGCATTATAGACGTGCGCATAGTTGGTCGAACAAAGACTGGCGCGTAATTTCATAATCATAATTGCTTCGGACGCGTCTGAGCACGGACCCTACGTCCTGTAGTTGGTATGTCAATGTATACCTAGTTTTATTCCTGTGTAAAATAAAGATAGTCACATCAGCAACTCTGATCAAAACTAAAGCCGCGGATTAGCAGGTTGCGATTGTTACTGAATTACAATCTTTTATTTGAATTAAAATAGTCCAACATAGCTGTAACAGGTTAATAACGAAAGTAATAAAATTGTCAGGCCCTCTGCAATAATATTGCCATGCCCTAACTGGGCGTCACAATCATCATCATCATCATCATATCGTATGGCATTTTTATCTTCCTGCTTGGATCCGAGGGGGGCGTCAGATTTCGAGATCGAGGTGTTTCAGCCAGTCTTCCGCTGCCGGGGTTAGCCTGTGAAGTTCTTCGATTCCACCGGGGAAACATCGCAGAGTGCACTCATTTACCTCATGGGAGAGGGTCTGGTCAGGTGCCCCGCAGTCGCACGTCGGAGACTCCCTCAAACCCCACTTGTGGAGGTGGTAGTTGGTTCTTCCATGGTTGGTTCTGAATCGGTTAAGCTTAACCCAGGTCTTACGGTCCTTTTCAAAATCAGCCGGCTCGACAGTCGGATCACGCACTAGGCTTGCATGCGGATGGTCAAAAAGGCCCCAATCTGCCCGCCATGCATTTTTAACATCGTACAGTGGCAGTGTATTCGGTCGTCGGTCCAGATTGGTGATCTGGATGGGAGACGGTATGTAGGAATCGAGTCCAGCGTTTTCCTTATAGGCATGGGGGCCGATTGATTCAGTGGGAAGCACTTTTTCCATTCGTTGGCAGCTGATTTATTCCTGCGGAGCTCCGGTGGAGGAATGTGCGATAGAACAGGAAGCCATGGCAGTGGGGTTGATTTGATTACTCCCGTAATTAGGCGCATGGCTTCACAATAATTAAAAATAAGACCTAGTGTTAGTGTTGCATGTACTTCATGATTTGTGATACTGCAATAAAATAAAATACTAAATACTAATGTTTCAAATTGGAAATAGAATTTCTATTCTGAGGTTAGGAAGTACCTGACAACCTCTGTGACGGAGTTTATGTGGTCCACAAAGGCAATTGCGAGCTGCTCGTAGATGTCTTCATCCGGAGAGACGACCTCCCAGTGTAGGCAGGTGCACCAGTGAGGCTCTATACCAGCCTCACTGCACGAACGACTAATTGGCACCTGAGAGACGACAAACATCAATATATTCCGGGAATAATCATTTATTAAACACAAGAACACCAGAGACAAAACCATAAGAACCTCACACACAAACCACTAAACAAATTACAAGTAAAAGATATCCTCCGAAGCGCCCAACCGAGGCAGAGTACCTAGGAGGCTGCTGACCGCATTGCTTTGAATGGCCAAACTTATCGTTTGGGAAAAATAACTGCCATCCGTCCTATTTCCCGTGGCCTTAAACAAGCGCCTCGAGAGGCACTTTAGAAAGTTTCGGGACCCCAACAGCCTGAAGTTCTCCACAGCGAAAGGCAAGAATTCATAGCCCTCTCCCAAACCATGATACGACCTTCTCTTCACCGACTCCGCTAGTTCTCGTAGTAGTAGTGGCGTACCAAACCAGAATCACCGACTCGGTATGAGGGACAAGCCATACGGTCTAGATTACATATTGGAATATATTCTACATTATAACACACCACATTCTTTGCAAGATCGTTAAATAAAGTCTAAGCTGGCAAAACCGTCATATGTTTATAAATAATTCAAATCCTGCTATCACCACCATTTTCTACTCTGACCAAGCTGTACGTCTGTTCAATGGCTGAAAGTCACTTACCGTCTCCAATAAAGTGAGTCCTCTAAACAAATCGGCTCCAGGCACTTTATAATAATTCCAGTATCTCCTCATGTCCAGTACATCTAGAACCGTCGCGTGTATGTCGTGCGGTGTTGCCAATGTGTCTACGTTAGACAGCAGCTTGTCCTGAGCGTCTGGCCTCTCCAGTTTCAAGTCTTCTGGTAGAATTATAGCCATTAGTGGTAATCTTTCTTCGAGTTTACCTTGAATTGTTCCACGGACTTTTGCGTATCTGTGAACGTAAAGAAATTGGTATTTCACATAAAAAGTTATTATTATTTTTCGATCATTCAATCCCTTGTGTTTTCATAATTCCTTTTTAGCAGTAAACAACTTTGTAAAGTAAAAAAGTACATAAATCCCCTTCGGATTTTTTCCCAGGGTGGGAAGGAGCAGGCTTAGGTTAGATCCTTTCAGTACTACCTAAAACCTAAAGCGAGCGGAGCGAGCTCTAGATTTCACTGCAATACAACTAGGTTGAAAACCAGGAGCGAGCAAAGAAAGATCAAAATTTTACTGCAGACATTAGATGCAAAAAAACGAAAAGCGAGCAATGCGAGCTCGAAAATTTCCCATTTATTGAGATTATTAGAATATGACGTAAAACTACGAGCGAGCGAACTTGATTTTAAGCTCATGCCAAAACCCAGGCTATTTTTATATTAAACCTCTATTATTCCTATGATATCAAGTCGGTCCAAGCGAGAGCTCAGTTTCAGAGCACAAGTATTACCAGAACAAATAAAACTAAGCGAGCATAGCAAGCTCGAAATTTCGCAACACTATACCTACTCTATTTCTCACTTTCCCTGACTCCTGATGTTGACGATGTCTAAAGGATTAGTCGACTCTAATGACACCCGTCTGGTTCGGTGCTTTTCGAGGCATATTATCGTGAAACACCCACCTAGGACCATGGTCACCCATAACAAGGAGCAAGGTATCTTTCAACCTGCCCAGCCTCTTGAATTCCCTCAGGAAGTCGACGACATCATCGTCTGAAGTGGATATCACATTGAAGTTATTGTGGGATATGTCCACGATGAACGTGAAGGCGAATCGCTTTCCGCTCAGATGGAAGAACTACGGACAAAGGATGAAAATAAATATTACTTACTAGCTGTTGCCTAAATTTATTATTAAATCATAAAAAAAACAGTTGTGTGATATTGAGCATGAGGCGATTAAAGGAGCGTATCACCAACTTAATATCGTTTCATTCCACCTTTGTACCAGTGTTGCTCTTCGAAATGTAAACCATATCAATAGAAACAAACCTGTTGTGTAATATTGAGCATGAGGCGGTACTGGGGCGTATCACCGACACAGAAGTGATCATCTCCCTCCTTATCCCGATTTTGTTCCTTCTCCTGCTCTAAAAAGAATGCGCGTGGGTAGTGATCGACCGGTTGGTGTTTGAAGCCACGGAATCGGAATGTGAAGGTTCCTATGGAAGGTAAATCTTCGAAGTAGGCTGTCCGGTAGCTGGAATATATGAGAAAATGGTTAAACAGTTATTATCAGCCTAGTCCTTCTTAATATGCTGTCAGTTTTTTTAAAGGGGATGACCATTGACCATACCATCAAACTGAACATCTTTCTAAAAAAAAATCAACGGTCCCATACATTTGGCTCGAGTAGGTTTGCAGTTTTGTATGGACGAGCTGATTTTATTTTTCGCGACTTCGATATTGGTCCCATAGAGAAATTTGTTCAGGTTCATTTGATTGGTCTGAAGCAAACCCTTTAAGGCTCCAACAGGGTTTTTTTTACAACCTGTATAGCTACGTCCCTCTGCAGGGCACAGGCCTACATTCAGGGAGGGTGTATGGACGTTAGAACACCACGCGTGCCTAATGCTTGTGCCCAAATCTGGATTGGTAGACTTCACATACGCATCAGAATTTTCTGCAGCGTATGCAGGATTCCTCACGATGTTTTCCTTCACCGTTTGAGAGCAGTCGGTATACGTAAATAAGTTAGAAAAATGTATTGGTACATGGCATGTCGTCCTTATGGATTTGAACCTGGACCTCAAGATTTAGTTTCCATAGATCTCCACAACGCGCCACCGACGTGAAACTCTAATCTATCAATTATAGGTAACTTTATTGCTCACCGGAACAAAACATACATCTGAATGAAAATGAACATTTACAAGTATGTATTTCTTCCCGGCAAACTTAGGGTAGAGGAATTGGCAAACGAAGATAAGTAAGCGGTGTATCGATAAAATAAAACAGAAGGACCCATTTTGTTTATAGGATACCTATTATCTTCGATAAATGTAAAATTAATGAATTTACGCGAATTTCAATCGAGAAAAATAAGTTAAAACAATTGCATGTCAATATTGCTTTACAACACATCAGGTATACTTCAAATGCGTACCCAGATGACAGACCAGGTGGGCCCCTACTTTGTGTGGACCAAGTGCCCTACTTTGTGTGGACCAAGTGCCTTACTTTGCATGGACCAAGTGCCCTACTTTGCGTGGACCAAGTACCCTACTTTGTGTGCTTCAACTAAATGGGCTTTGGACCAATTCATTTATTTTACATTGATCGAAGCCTATTATGTATAAGCATGATGCGTATGCTTACGACTATACCTATTCCCCAAGGGGTAGTGAGAGATACCGAAGAAATATTATACCGAGAGTGGTTATTTGTTACGAATTCACTGCTAGACCGATTTTGATGACCGCCAAACCAGCAATTTTGTTCGTTCGATTTTATCATAAATCATAATGATGGAAACGAACCCTTCATCGGCCAGCTTGTAGAATATAAAAGGCATAACATCTAAATATCCGCTTCCCTTCATAGATTTTCTCGATTCTGGCAACTCCAATTCTGTTCTGCCAGTTAAAATCGGAAATAAAGCCGCTGGGGTACCATCGCCAACTACGTTGTACCTACAAAATAATCACAGTAGAAAAAAAATGTTTAAAGTAGGTAAGTCTAGTCTATTTCAATGATCACGATTATATGTAATGTCTTAGGTGTGAAGGGGGAGTTTGGGGGTTCTCTACATGCACCCCAACTTTGCGCTTGATACGCCAGTTGATCCGCCTATGCCCGTCAAATAAACTTACCCATTCAGAACAACAGCATTTAGTTCTTCAGTTAAGACCTTGTAGCTCTTCGGCATTCGTCTTATGAAGCCGTTCTTGGACGTGGTGTCAAAGCCGAGGATCAACACATTATATCGTTTATTTGAACCCTCGTCACTTTGAACATTTTTAAGGGTGACGGTTGAGCGGAACCCTAAAATATTCCCTGTCCATTTCTCTGGGAGTAAACTGTAATTTAAAAATAAATTAAATTATAGTTTTTCTTAACTTTTGGAGATCAGAGGTGCGCATTAGCATGGTGTGTGTGCTGTGGAAACAATCACGGAAGACTGGTCACATCAGTCTTTGGGCATTTCAACGAACGAAACGTATATTATGGAGGTTTCCTCACGACCTTTTCGAAATAGATATTAAATAAACTAAAAGCCCACGCTAGTTTTAAGTGGATTTCTCTTTTTGCTTTGTTATTTAGAACAACTAGAGGTATTGTATTCGTAGCACGCAGCGGCACGGGATATTACTTCTCTAGTTGGATTACGTTATGCAAAACAGTTCTCATCCTCATGTGGTCTTAAATAATAATAATGAAATGGAGACTCAAGTAACGGTCGTTTAAGAGAATAGTCCTTGCAGCACGCTCCATACAAACGACCGACGTTTGATTATACAGGGTGTGGTTTTGGTCAGCGCATTTTGGGGGTGCTCCAGACCATCAAAATGAATAACTTTCACTATGGAGCCAACATAAAAATATCGAAAAAATAAAACCCTGTTTCATACAAAGCTGCAGCACCAACTCGACTCAAATGTATGGGACAGCTGATTTTTTTTCGCGATTTCGAAGTTGGCTCCATTATAATGAATGTTATTCAGTTTGATAGTCTGTAGCACCCCGAAAATGTGCGTCGCTGACCCAAACCACACCATGTTTTTTCAAACCAACAAAAGTCCTACCAATAAAAGTCATTGAAATTTTTTTGAAACCAGTATTTATGCTTTGCATTGTCATTGTCTGTTCGAACTCTGTGCTGGCTTCCGAAGACACTTTCCAGGACCCGGGACCTGCGATAGATTCGTGAAGTACTTTTGCCCTGCAGGGAATCCTACGGGCTATAATTCCCGTAGGATTCTACTGCAGGGTGGCAGCATTCGGAAAGCAAGAGCATGTACTAAAATCCAAAATACCACAGAGCCAAGATGAACAGACAGAGCGAACAGCGACCAGCGCCGAGCGACCAGCGACCAGCAACCCGCGACCAGCGAAAGCTACCAGTGACGAGCGACCAGCGACCAGCGACAAGCGAACAGTGACGAGGGACGAGCGACTAGTGAACAGCGACGAGCGACCAGCGACCAGCGACAAGCGAACAGTGACGAGGGACGAGCGACTAGTGAACAGCGACGAGCGACCAGCCACCAGCGACGAGCGACCGGCAACGAGCGACTGTCGACGAGCGACCAGCGACGAGCGACCAGCGGCTGTGTTAACAATAACGACCCTTGCTTGCAATAGCTTAACCAACAATCAATCAATGTCATTGCCCTAACCACGGTACCACACCATGTTTGTTCACAAATTTCGTTGCAAAAATGTATAATACGAGACAAAAGTTATGCAGAGTTTGCATACCTACTTATCTGCGGTTAAAACGGATAAGCAAAAGTAAAGGAAATATGTTCTCATCTCACACTGCTGTACAATATAAATAATCAACATACATAACGATATCCCCTGTTTGATTTGACTACTTATATAGGGACTAGCCACGCATGTAATTCTACTAACAAACATTTCTGCCACTTTTTGCGGGGGGCGAGGTAACATGAAATCTGCAACTTTGGATTCTATTCCTAATAACTTTAGATTCTAATTTTGAACGTTAAAAATCATGAAAAGAAGTCTCGTGTGAACCCCAAACGTTCTAAGTTCGAAATTATTGTTTCGCAATTATAGGCTGTCTCGTTTAGTGATAAGATATAAAATTGAGTGTAATTGCACATGATCAATTAATCTTATACCGTGGCAGAGAGGAAATGCTACCGCAAGGCTAGTCCTTATCATAAAGAGTCAAAGCCTGTTTGTTGTTGTTGTTCAGGTTTTATTGTTAGTAAATAATTTGCAAAATTCGTCGTATTCTGATTTTTTTTTTAATTCCGCAAAGCCTTATAACCAAAAAACTTACAAAAGGGGTCCTTATAGTCAAATAAGTAAATAGTAGACACTACTACATTTTCTTAGGCTCAATTTACACTGCTGCGGAATGGAATGGAAGCGATCGAAATGTACATGTCATAATGAACTTAATGTCGACAGTGTAAGGTGCAAACGGTAGCTGCGGGAATTCCCGAGAATGCGCGCGAATTCCGTAGAACACGGGCGACCTAATTTTTAGCTCGTATATATCTAAGTTTGTACGTTACACATTTGACATAAAGTCCATTTTGATTATGACATACATTCCGATCGCTTCCATTCCATTCCGCGGCGGTGTAAATTAAGCCTTAGGGAAAGCTGTTCCTCTGCATTTTTTTTCAAATTTCCTATATGTTTCTTAGGAAAAGTTGTTCAGTATCATGGGTACAATCACCCCTTAAAGTAATGCAACTGCTAACCTACTTACCTAACCCAGGTTGGGTTAACTTGTAACGAGCATATTGATAGGGCCGCCTACTTAATTTATATCTATGCTGGCAACATTGAGGTACAGCTCTTCAACTTCATTCGGTAACGATCATTCTTTGAATCGATTCATTCAACGCTCGTTCGGTCGCTCACTCTTTCAGAACGGTTATCATTCGAAACAAAGAGAATATAATCACTACGTTTTAATTTAAAACGTAGTGATTATATTCTCTTTGTTGTAATTCGAAAACTAGCCGTTGCCGTGTTAACATGTTTCGTGTATAGTGATGCTAAATATTAATTATGAAGTGATTGAATCGTGTAATGTATAAAACCAGTGAAGTGATAAGTAATAAAATATAATTGTTGGCAATGAACGAGTTTGATTCATCCAGCTTCCCGTCGAGCTTACAGGGTAAACAGTTGCACAGTAGCCACAATTTAAAAAATGTAAAATCAATTAAGTAATCATTTTTTTTACTATTTACGTCATTTTGATTTTTTTTGGACAAAACTAACCTTTGTCTATCAATTCCTGTGCATGAAACTTTAGCATGATCACTTCTTGTAAGCGTGTACACTTCGTCCCCTAAAACTATTGTAGGGGAATAAATCTTGTATACAGCATCACTTTCATACACAATGTCAGAGTAGGAACACTCTACGTTCTTTTTCGTTTCTAAAATTTCCTTTTTCACTCTGCATATGGAGAACTGTGAAATAATAAAAACAAGTGTTTATTTAAATTCTCTAAAAAGAAGAAAATAAACTTATTATTAAATCAAATCCATCAACTTATTACATTACACTATTTATAATTGATATAAAAGCTTGTCGCGTTTACATAATTATTGTATTACACAAGGAAAATCTTTGATTTTTATTGTATTCGTAAGAAATTTTATTGGAAGTATTCAATTGCAGAAGTTTCAAGTTGCTCTAGGTTTTAAATCTAAGCAATTTCTAGCTCGCTTCGCTCACTCTCGATTTTATATTTTAACTAGAATTAACCCGCGACTTTGTCCGCACAAATTATATACCAGATTTTAAGTCAGATCATAAGCTATCAAACAAAAAATTTTCATCAATTTCAGTTCAGTAGTTTTTGCGTGAGACCCGTTCAAACAAACAGACATAAAATCTAAAAATTTGTGATATGGAATCAGGAACACCTAAAAACAATATCGTAACTTTTTTTTGTTAATATCTTCAATGTACAGACAAACTTTCTGGTACAGTTTTATAATAGTTTAGATGCAACGACCTAGCCTGGACCTGGCGCCCCTTGGGAAGAAATTATTGCTATATCCAAGCAGGAGGGGGGCGCTAATGTCAGGTTTTTGCCCCGGGTCGGAAAAATCGTAGATCCGGGGCTGGTGGCCAAGCCTTTGGCATCAAAACAGACCTAATTTTAAGTATAGATTCAAGTTCTAAGATCTTTTTATACGTAGATGCGTTGCCCGCGCTCCAAAATGGCAACAAAAAAGCAAGGTAATCTGATCCGACTTTCACATAGTCACGCGCCGTCTAGTACGGACTACTCGTCACTTTTCGTACTATTTTAAAATGCAGTGATGTTAGCGTATGACGCGTCTATCTGTAAAACGTCATTGTTCAAGATACTTACATAACATTTTACCCAATCATTTCCAGGACAAACTATTTTAGGTAAGTCCTTATCAAACTTCATTACATCGTTCTCAAATGGATCAAGTTGTGGTATTTCACAGCCCATCCCCTTCTCTTCCCTTAGTGCTTTTTGCAACGTATTATCTATGTACCTGAAATAATAAAGCGTTTCATACTCAACCAAAATGTATGAAACAGCAGATTTTTTATTCGCGACTTCAAAGTTGGTCCCATACTAAAAGTTGTTCAGTTTGATGGTCTGAAATACCCCTTTAAGTATGTAACCTATGTAAGTTTAGAGCCATCGATATTAATGTACTAATAAGAGTCGGGGAAATCTACGGATTTTTGTATGGAGTAGATTGCATTAATTGCACTTTAGGTGATAGTTCGAAATATTAGTAAGTACATACCGGAAAAACATAAATTCTCAATAATCCCCGATTTTTATTGTGTATTATGGAATAATTAAGACATTTACAAAACATTAAATTTAGGTATGAACAAAAAATGGAAAATTCGTTCAATACGTTTTACTTATAACAACAATAATCCCCGGTTAATATCGTTTTGAGTAGATATTTAATATTTTGTAACTATTCAAAAATTATAACCTCAAAACTTAATTATTTACTGTTTGTTTGTACACAATAAATTTGTATGGGGTTAATTAACTGTCTCTTTTGCTAGTATGCTGGAAGAAATATCTTTAGAAATAAGTTTGCCCTTTGTACAGTTATATCGATTTTAAGGTATTTCTCAGGGTCCTCAGCCTATATAACCACCAAATCTGGACAAAAGTGTTATAAACTAACAGTAATTTAGTTCAAACACAATTTAGTAAAGTGTATTTAATGCAATCTCAAACCGTATTTTTCCTGGACTATAATGTTTACAGCCTGTATAGGTACCTAAGTAATTGTAAAATCTAAAGTAAGTAAATAAAACTGAAAACTGGTGGAAACTGCGTTTTGTCTTTGGTTACCATGAGTTTTTTTTAAAGATAGGTACCTATGTACACTGAATGTATTAATTACTATAGCTGTACGTTTCCCTAATCTGAGAAAATAAAATACGTAGTTAAAGTAAACAACCAAACGTCTACTTACTCTTTTGTTGACCTTCTGAAAACAGAATGGAAAAATGCATTATTACTTCCAATTGTAAAATTATTCAAAAAAACCATAGTACCTACTTAATTGAATCAGGCGTTACTTTGCGGAAATCCATGACTAATATGTAGATGACACGATTGTATCAAGACCTCCGCTTCCAAGTACCTAGTAGACAAAGTTGTATTACGTTATGCAACACAACCTGCCCACCAAATAATTTCTACTCTACCCGAGCTCGGTGTCGGACGCTCGGCGGAGTAACAACTCTGTTTCGAACGTTCGTCGGTCTAACTTCTGAGGATGCTCCTTGGTGGAGCGAAACACGTGTAGAGTAGAAATTATTTGGTGGGCAGGTTGTGTTGCATAACGTAATACAACTTTGTCTACTAGGTACTTGGAAGCGGAGGTCTTGATACAATCGTGTCATCTACACATAGTACCTACATCAATGTCAAAAACTGGCATTACCTCCATATTCGCGCATTACTATTTGTTTCTTAGCCTATTTGATCCCACAGCTGGACAAAGGCCTCCCCATTTATCCTCCATGCATCCCTGCCCTGAGCTAGTTGCATCCAACCTTCGTCGAAGGTATCCAGTATGTCTCCATCTCTTCCGGGGTCGACCCTGACGGCGATGTCCATTCTCCGGGATTCAAGTTGTTAAGACTTTGGCCTTTACGGGTGCAATCGACAGACATGGCCGGCCCAATCCCATTTCAACTCGTAATGAGTTGAAATGGGATTGGGCCGGCCATGTAATATCACAAAAATAATAATGTCATCGACTCCAGGATTTAATACTATTATTCTTAAACAACTAGAATGGACAAGATTAGGAATGAGTATATAGGAAGTTTGAAAGTAGCACCTATGACGGAAACATTTAAGGGTAATAGATTATCGTGGTATGGGCATATAATGCGGAGAGACGAGTGTTACGTATGAATGTGGATGGCTGTGGTAGGAGAGGCAGGCCGAAGAAAAGATGGATGGATTGTGTGAAGGATGATATGTGTAAAAAAAGGGGTGAGTGTTGAAACGACGGTTAAGAGAGATGAATGGAAGAGAATTATATATTGCGCCGACCCCAAATAATGGGAAATGGGCAAGACAATGATGATGATGATACCACCGATAAGACCGCCTTATTTTGTGCCTCTTGTATTTTTATCTCTGTATTTTACTGTTTATGTTTTGGTGTAAAATAAAGTATATTTGATTTGATTTTGATGATGATGATGATGATTTTTAAACAAGCATTTAAAATTATGCGGCTAAAGTAAGCTAGTAGGCTTCCCCTCAATGGTGTTGCCTCCTTCATTGACCATGTATTTGAAGGGTGAAGAAAACAAAAAGTATTGGGGCTAACACAAAAGATCCCACTGGGCCGAAGTGTTGCTGGCTTGCCAGCCCCCACAACAAGATAAGAAGGTAAGAAGAAGCTAGTAATCGGGGGAATAAAATTTGGTTTCTGGCTCTGCTTAACCTGCTCTCCGATATGGTCTTGTAATATGGGGTAATGGTACCAGAATAGACAGTGTATTCATTGCACAAAAGAGCTGTATACGAGCCCTATGTGGTATTACACCTGATGTGTCCTGTCGACCCTATTTCAAGAGCTTAAATATACTACCTTTGCCCTGCCTGTATATCCTTGAAGTAGGTAAATTTGTTAAACAAAACAATCACTTATTCATACAGGCTAAAGATGTTATACAGAGAAGGATGAGATATCCAAATCGTATCGTTCTTGGGACAGTGCCTAAAACTCAGCGTTTTCTAAACAACTGCTATGCAATGTGTAGGGCTATATTTAATAAATTACCATCAGGCATGAAAGAGCTACCCTTTAATAGGTTTAAGTCATCATTATACAGATGGCCCCTTGATAAAACATTTTACTCGGTAGACGAATTTTTGATGTACACTGATCTTGACGGTAACAGATAGTCAATGCATGGTTTAACCCTAGTAAGAAAGACCTAGTCTTGTTCTGGCATGATAATAATGTACAAATTTAATTATATTTCTCAATGACCTTAATATTTGCATGCTACTGACATGGCTAAATAGGCGTGATCAAAATTTTATCTAATTACCTATGAATTGTACCTACCCTATTTATTGGCAAATAAATTATTTGTATTTGTATTTGTATTTAACTTTCCAAAATCAGGTTCGCTCTTTTGCAGTGGTGACGACACTGTCTACCCATTCCAAAGAAAGAAAATTATCTTAGTAGATAACAAATTGATCCTACAAGGGCTCCGATTTTTCTTTTCAACCAAATTCACAAAAGAAGGTTCTTTTTATTTTTTGGTACGGAGAACCCTAAAAATGCTTACCTTACTAGATCCACAACAAAACTTGAACTTCTATTTACAAATCCCATACTATAGTAGAGAACAATGAAAATATTAAAAATTATTGATATGATGAGAAGATCTCTTCTCGATCGATGTAATCTTATTATTTTCACGGTCATCTGCGAACAAACAATTTACACTACATTTATTACGCCTGTAGCAATACCTTAACTTTAACTTAGCTCCTTTTGTAAAAAAAGCCTTAAAATATGACAAGTGAACTGTAAACTTAGCCCAGTCATATTACGGTTTGAGCCGGGACTAATTAATAATTGAATTTTTTTTTCGGTATAATATTAAAGAGCCAATCTTAGCCTAGAATAGTACCAAAATAAAAAAAAATCACGTCAGCAACAGTTCCAATTTTAAAATTTCGCTATTCCGATTTTAAAACGCTAGTATCTCGTTCTAAAAAAAACCTGACGGAATTTTTTTTTGCACATATTTAAGACAAAACTCCGTAAAATGACTGTGCTAGGAGTTTTGTTAGGCGAGGTAGGGAGTAATTATTAATTGGACTTATAAACTGTAACCGGCACCATTTAGTGACAAAAAGACTATCTTAAAACATATTTAAAAAAAAATCGCTACGCAACATAGAAATCGAAATAAATTAATAATATATACCAATGCACTCATTTGACTTAGATTTAACAATATAAATTATTTTTGAACAATAAAAATTGAAATTTAAAAAATGAGGTATTTATTACAAAATATGAATGTATTTTTCAGAAACTTTTAAGTAGGCAAAAATATTTACACCATGTTTGAAGTGTATTAAAATACGTGCAAAAAAAAATTTCTGTCAGGTTTTTTAGAACGAGATAATAGCTAAATTTTAAAATCGGAACTGTTGCCGACGTAATTTTTTAAATATTGGTACATTTTTAGGCTCAAATTGGTTCTTCAATATTATACCGAAAAAAGTATCAATTATTAATTAGTCCCGGCCCGAACCGTAAAATGACTGGGCTAACTGTGATATTGTGTTGTTTGTTGATTGTAAGTAGAGTTCACAGTAAAGGTAAAAAAAACAATACCTATGAGGATGATCAGACCATCAAACTGAACAACTTTCTATATGGAACCAATGTCGAAATCGCGAAAAAAAAACAGCTTTCCCATACAATTTGCCTCGTGTAGGATTGCAGTTTAGTATGGAACAGAGGATTTTTTTTCGCGATTTCGAAATTTTGGACCCATAGAAATTGTTTGATGGTCTGAGCATCCTCTTACAAAACTGTCAATATATTATACGAGCGTTAACCCGCGACTTCGTCCGCACAAATTATATACCAGATTTTAAGTCAGATCAATAGCTATCAAACAAAAAAAGTTTCATCAAAATCGGTTCAGTAGTTTTTGCGTGATACTCGTTCAAACAAACAAACACACAAACAAACAGACAGACAAAAAATCCAAAAATTGGTGAAATGGAATCAGGGACACCTAAAACCATATCGTAACTTTTTTTTTGTTAATATCTTCAATGTACAGACAAACTTCCTGTTACAGTTTTATAATAGTATAGATGTCGAAAAAATATTAAAAGTTTTTTCAAAATAACTTACCGGTCTGGTTTACTCAGCCCAAAATTGATTACAGCACTAGGTACAAAGATTAGCCCGGCTTAACTTATTAAAATATCTAGTACCTACGTAAGTATATCATTTACACCACTTTTAATTCATTGTTTGCCTTGATCTGATAATTTATTAAAATGAACTGGACACTGGAAATTCTTAATTAAATTAAAATTTGAACTAAGTGTGTATTTTATAATCACAAGGTTTTAAAAAAGAAATAAGTTTTTTTTAATTTTTACTTATCAAGATACAAGACAGCCTCTACATTGTCGCGCCATTAAGGTGGTTGCAGAGGAGTCAATTTTATAAAAAACTTTGACGCACAACACGCGTAGACGGTATTAATATAAGTAACTTTGTATATATGGAAAAATAGTTTAGATGCCGTGTCACAAATAACATTTGCAATTTATAAAATAATTACGAAGATATAAAGCTTTGAAATTTTTCATACATTTTAAAAGCTTAATATCTTCGTTATTTTATATTATAAATTGCAAATGTTATTTGTGACGCGGCAACGAGATTTTTAAACTATTTTTCCATACATAAAATATTACTTTTATTAATTCCGTCTACGCGTATTGTGCGTCAAAGTTTTGTATGGACTGAAACCACCTTAACGGGTTAGGTAGATAAATTTTTTTTAACCTATATTTATAATCAATGATATAAATATCTTTAAATAATAAATCAGTACAACAGGTTGACCGTTAGCAATGGATTAATCTCAGAATTAAAAGCTTTTGAGTATGATAAATAATAAAATATGAATGAGAAAATCTTCATCTGAAATACTATTGGTAGGTATGTGTTTTCGTATTCTTGAGCAATATTATACTTTCAACATAATAACACGTTCAGATTTCAGTATTGTATAAAAACAACAAACGGGCTTGTATTATGAGTGAGCATAGCATAGCATATGCTCACGACTATATTCCCCGAGGGGGTAGTCAGAGATATTCTGTAACCTCAGAACAAAAACCATAGAGATCTAGAGAGATGCCAACCAACGCGCTGAGTTCGAAACCTAGTGTCGCATCACCACCAGTACCACGCGATAGAAAGTATTTTGTTAGCTTGAATGTGCTCATTATCCATTGCGGTAGCAGAACTCAACGTTCGAATAATCTTTAGTACTACGCAAGCATTGTAAAATATTTACACATAATATCTCGACTGGCTTTCAGCCTCATAATATAAGGTCTAACAAAATTAACTGAAACTATTTAAAGGGGATGATCAGACCATCAAACTGAAAAACTTTCTCTATAGGACCAATATCGTAATCGCGAAAAAAAAACAGCTGTCCCATACCAAACTGCAAACAAGTTGACCGAAATGTATGGGACAGCTGGATATTTTTTTTCGCGATTTCGTTATTGATCCCATAGAGAAAGTTGTTCAGTTTGATGGTCTGATCATCCCCTTAAAATAGATTCAGCAAATTTTGTTAGACCTTATATATTGAATCCTTACTGTCGCGAGACATATTGCTGCGACACTATCCCCGCCCCTTTTCACATCTCCCTTTAGTTTTTGTGATTTGTGAAAAAACGCTAGACTCTCTGAAGTACCTGGAGTGCGATTTTTGAATCTCATGCGCTGAACTCAGCAGTTGAAAATGTCAAAATTACTGTGGAGTGCTATGGAGATATGCATCTTTCTACTGCTGATTTGACTTTAAAAAATCATACTCCAGGAGTGCGATTTTTGAAAGTCAAATCAGCAGTAGAAAGATGCGTATCTCTATAGTAATTTTGACATTTTCAACTGTTGAACTCAGCGAATGAGATTCAAAAATTCCAGGTACTTCAGAGAGTAGTGTTTTTTGAATAGTTTTAGTTTTCTTCACGTCATGTCAAATACAACGTGTTTTTACTCATACTACAAACCCGTTTGTTTGTTCTGGCGCACTTCTCTTAAGGTGGTTTCAGTCCATACAAAAGTTTGACGCACAATACGCGTAGACGGAATTAATAAAAGTAATATTTTATATATAGAAAAATAGTTAAGAAAATCTAGTTGCCGCGTCACAAATAAAATAACTTTTGCAATTTATACTATAATTACGAAGATATAAAGCTTTTAAAATTTTGTGTGCAAAATTTCAAAGCTTTATATCTTCGTCATTATTTTATAAATTGCAAATGTTATTTGTGACGCGGCATCTAGATTTTCTAAACAATTTTTCCATATATACAAAGTTACTTATATTAATACCGTCAACGCGTATTGTGCGTCAAAGTTTTGTATAAAATTGACCCCTCTGCAACCACCTTATGTTATAAATATGCCATCTGTTGAGTTTCTTAGGAAGTAAATGGACGTTTAGAGAAAAGAAAAACGCTCGTTAATCGAAAGCCAAACTATAGACCAGTAAATACTAAATCTATGATATTTGACTGAGTTTTTATTTTACATTAATTTTTACATGCGAGGTAATAAGGGCAGCTATACAAATTGTGAGATCTTAAGTTTCTACAACTCAAATTTACATTACATAAAACACAAAATATAATACGTAAAACGCTTACATTTTAATTACATAAAATAACAATTCCTGGCCGGTCAGGTGTTAAAAAATAAAAAATAATATAAGTACTTAAGACATACAAATTAATTAGTACAATCACCATTAAAGCAGAATTGAACTTACATAAATAGTACAATCACAATTAAATAAAGTTTGTAGTACTTAAGTATTCCATATATATACAGAATGAAATTAATAAATAAATAAATATCTTGGACATTGTCACACAAATTATCATTATTATTATTGTATGCATTTTCCTTATCTCGTGGTTTCTTAGTCCAAGCTCGGGTCCTAAGTGCCACGGACTTTTGGGAGGCGTGCGTGGGGCCGAAGCCAACACGTAGAGGCCTGTCAGACAGTTGATCTAAATGGTAATGTGACACCAACCGGCAACTATCCCAGTATACCACATAACATTATAAGAGGGGAAACAAATGCAAAGTAGCGCTTTTGCTTCGGAGACGGCTGTCGCCACTTGTCTTCCCGCTCACGCTTGCTACAATTGCTCATGCCCTGTCATCAAGCATCGTATAATCTGTGGTGACACGTTCCACGCCTACTTTACACTTTTAACCCCTCTTATAATGTTCTTTGCAGTATACACTATAGAAGAGAATCCAAATTAGCACTTTATTATTTTGTTAACACGTTCCGGGACAGTGACCGGCTATAGACGTGATAACAATAAAAGTTCTATTGTGTCTCGTTCACTGCCCCGGAACGTGTTAATTAAATTGAAATCACTGGCATCCTTTTAAACTAAGAGTCTACCTATCAAAGTGAACAACTTTTACTATTGGAGCAAACCGATCGTACAGTTGAGTCGAGTAGGCATTGCCATTTAGTATGGAACAGCAGCACCGATCCGTTTGCTCCCATAGTAAAAGTTGTTCAGTTTGATGGGTAGACTCTTAGTTTAAAAGGATACCAATGATATCAATTTCACCCTATAAGTATACTAAGTGATTTTGTAATCATTTCCAGGGGCGGTTCTGTCCATCAAACTGAACAACTTTTAGAATGAAAAAAAATCTGAATCACAAAAAAAATCTGCTGTTCCATACTGAACTACAATGCCTGCGACGCAAATGTATGAAACGGTCCATCTCTTTTTTAGCCGACGAAAAAGGAGGAGGTTCTCAATTCGACCCGCATGTTTTTTTTGTATGTTTGTTACGCGATTACTCCGCCAATTATGAATTGGTTTTTTTGTTTGGTAGGTCATACTTCAGAGGTGGTCCTATTATAATTTGATGAAGATCTAGTGAAGGGCTTCGGGGATAGACAATGGAACTCCTAAAAATGTATAGCAAATCATCGGCGATTGAAATAAATGATTCGTCTTGATGATCCCCTTGCATGTACCTACGGATATGACGACCCAATATAATACCTACCAACCAAGACTACCAACACAAAAAATTTTAACAAGAATTAATACCGACTTCAAAACTAAAAAAATACTAAAATAATAAAATAATCAATCAATCAATCATTTATACTTTATTTGACACCAAAAAAACCGAGTATACAGAGAGCAAACAATCAGGAAATACAAAAGGCACAAAAACAGGCGGTCTTATCGCTAAAAAGCAATTTCTTCCATACAACCTTAGGGTAGAGGAAATAGTGAAAGAAGATTGGTAGGCGGTGTAGATCATAATAACACAATATAGATAACATACACAAATAATGTTATACAAATACAAACATACTGTAATATAAAAATATATATATATAATATAAATACCTATAACAAACACATATTCATACCTACAAATACATAAAAGAGTACTAAAACAAAAATTATTTATCAAAGAGAGAAAAACATGAACCAGAGAGGTGACCATTCAGGATAGGTAGTCAGTGCTCGAGGAAATGAGCTTTGACCTTCGACTTAAAAACATTCAAGGAGGGTGCACGTCTAATCGGCTCCGGCAACAAGTTCCAGAGCTGAACGGCATGAACAGAAAAACCAGCGTTTTTTAAATTATTATCCAAAAGAAAAAATTTTTTGTTAAAATTTTTAACTATTTAAATTAAGGTTTGCTCCTATAGTAAAAGTTGTTCAGTTTAATGATCAGCAGGGCTAGCATGCCACGCACGACAAAGCGTTTAAACGAGAAAAACGTCATGCGCGCTCTTTCTGTCATACGTAAAATAATAAAGATGGAGGCACATCTCGATCTTTATCGTTTTCTCGGGGGTGGCATGCAAGGCCTACTGAACGACTGAAAATTTTTAAAAATATTACCCATAATTATTGTAGTACCTAATCCATTTCACTAGTGGAGTTACATGAAACAAGCAATTATAGCTCTTATTTCGTTGACATAAAAGTCCTGTCAAAACCAAATCTATGAAATACGGTGTAATACCTCGTATGGTGACAACATTCATCATCATCATCAACTCAGCCGATGGACACCCACTGCTGGACATAGGCCTCCCCCAAGGATCGCCATAACGACCGGTCCTGCGCTGTCCCGCCGCCTTCACCAGGTCGTCGGTCTTCCTTGTGGGGGGCATAGCCACGCTGCGCTTTCCGGTACGCGATCGCCACTCGAGAACTTTTCAGCCCCATCGGCCATCGGTTCTGCGAGCAATGTGCCCCGCCCACTGCCACTTTAGTTTAGCAATGCGGTGACCACATTACAAACAATAAATTATAATTTCTAGTTTTTTGTACAGATTCGTGACAAAGGCATAGCACAGTATAAAAGCCATAGAGTATAAGGTATAAGCAAGCTACAGAGCTCGCACATCTGTCATGCCATCACACCGAGCGTGAGCAAATTTTTAAAATTTTCTTTGAGCGAGTTTCTTTTAGTTTTCTAGGGGATCGAAAGATGGTGCTACGGTCTTTCGCGAATAAAGGTCAAAATTTCAAAATGTGTTTCTTTACAATAATAAAGAGAGAAATAATAATCAAAAAAGATGCCAAATTGCCAACGCATCTTTTAATGGAATATTTAATTATTTACGAATCATTTTATTCGAAAATTTTAAACTACTTACTTCTGACATGGCTTACTGACGTATACTGACCTTTAAACGTCTGTAACTCCTAAACCGACTGAAGTTATGCAGGCAGACCTGGTCCATCACCATCACAGAAATGCTCTACACCCCATAAACACTGAATCAGCCTTGCAGTTGATAAAAAGTTGGTGTAGTTGTTCAGTTTATGGTCTGATCATCTCCTTAAAACACCGTCATCATATTAAGAAGACTTTGAAACTGTGCACATCCGCACACTCACTCAACACATAATCTCCAAAATTTCAGTCTACAAACTTAAAATTTTCCTGGAATGTACATATTACCATCTAGGTGCTAACTAAAAAATAATTTTTCGCAATTCAACCCTAAAAGGTGTGAAAACGGGGGTGAACGTTTTTTATGAGACTTGCTTAACAAAGAACGGGAGTTCAAGCTAGATATGTTTTATTTATAAGCCTATTTCATCCCACAGCCGGGCAAAGGCCTCTCCCCTGCTCTTCCACTCGTTCTCTCTCGATATGTATTATAATATTTTTAATAGCTATAATATTGCGCATTTCTTTAGTTTTTACTTTATTTTAATATAAAATAATAATAATTTAAATATAAAAAACCTTATCCTAAGCATTTAATGTACACACGGCGACACATCAAGCTATACAAAACCAACGTAAGCTGGCCGCGCGTAAGTCAAGTAACGTATTACGTCGCGCGGCCAGCTTATGTTGGTTTTGTATAGCTTGATGTGTCGCCGTGCGTACAAATAATTATAAAAATATCTCCTTGGACAGTGTCACAGAAATTATCTAGTCACATTTAAAGTACCTGGACTTGTATTATGATGACTAGACAACGATATAGATACAAACATCCATGACTCGGGTACAAATATTCATATTCATCATATAAATATTTGTCCCTTACAGGATTCGAACCCGCGACCCTCGGCACAGCAGGCAGGTTCACTGTGCTACCGGGCCGTCTAAAAATTGAAGGGTCTGTTGGTGGCAAATGCATAATAATGCGAGACCAAAAAGAAGAAAAATTTACACATTTTGTTCTTCATACCCGAGCTCCCGGTTCATACAGTACGACCAGGAAAATAATTCCGCTCGTCAATCTTCGTTTGCGCAGAGCAGTGCAAAATCGGGTATTCTCTATCTCGCTCTAACTCATAGCAGACTATGGATGATTCGGCAGCGAAAAGGGCGCGAAAGCAATAAGCAAATAGCGGCAAGGTGTCACATCCTGATTGGTCAATATAATTTCGCGCGGTATTAAAATTTGTCAACTGCGCAGGTACATCGGTGAGACTTATAAACCTGGTGCTACTGTACTTGATTAGACGCGCTCTGTAGCTTGGTTATATACAGGGTGTCCCGTAAACCGACGTCAACCCGGTGGATGCTGATAGGTTAGTTCAAGCCTAGCCAGAATATAATAAAATAAAAAAAAAATAAAAAAATCAGTCAGTCAATCAATCAATCTGTCAACATTTTTCTTTAGGAAAAGGTTCTTAGTTTTCGAGATAAGGACAGTTTTATGAAATTCGTGAAACTCTTTACCTTAGTCACTATTTTGAGTGCCACGGCTACAAATGTTCTATGCAGTATCTGTGTTAAAACTGTCAATATCTCGAAAACTAAGACACTTTTACTAAAGTCAAATTTTGATATTCTGCTTAGTCATGACCTAACCTATCAGCATCCGCCGTGTTGACGTCGGTTTACGGGACATCCCTGTATAATTATACATACCCTAAAGCCGGATTAGAAAAAACGCATATGCATATGCTCACTACTATATTCCCCGAGGGGGTAGTCAGAGATATTCTGAAACCTCAGAACATCCACGTTTCACTAGTAGTACCGAAACTCTGTCCAGTGTGACGGGGAGTGAGCCCGTCGCCACTTGTAATGGACAGTGGGTACAATACATGCCTCGAAATGCGAACAAACGCGATTTCATTTTATTCTTAGACGAGCGTTAACCCGCGACTTTGTCCGCACAAATTATATACCAGATATAAGCCATAAGTCAGATCATAAGCTATCAAACAAAAAAAGTTTCATCAAAATCGGTTCAGTAGTTTTTGCGTGATGCTCGTTCAAACAAATAAACAGAAAAATAAAAAAAATATGATATGGAATTAGGGATACCTAAAAACCATATCGTAACTTTTTTTTGTTAATATCTTCAATGTACAGACACACTTCCTGTTACAGTTTTATTATAGTTTAGATTAAGTCCTTCCTTGTCATATGATTGGATTTTGAAACTACAAATTACGTATAAAACTAACAAATTAAAAATGTATAGCCTCACATTGCAATAACTACGAATACAGCGTCCTCATTTTTTAGGTATTATTCCTTGGCTAAATCAAAGTTTGGTCAAATCCGGCCTAAGGGACCTACTTTCGCCTGTAACTAATACTACAGGGTGAAATTGATATCATGCATCCTTTTAAGAGTCTACCCATCAAACTGAACAACTTTTACTATGGCAATTACAACTTTATTATAGTATCCCCACATTTTCGACCCAGTAAGGTCAACACATCTTTCATGGGGCACTGTATACGCTATTATAATAAGATACCAGAGGATATTCTAAACTTGCCAGACAAATAGTTTAAGTCCCATGTTAAACAAGTCCTCTGTAAAAAGGGCTACTATAAACTCGATGACTATTTGAATGACCAAAATGTCTGGTCTTGACAATGTTACTCTATGTAATGCAATATTGTATTTTAATTGTACTTTATATATTTTGTTTTGTTTAAAAGATGTGTGTTGTAGAGTTTCTGGCCGCATCTTCTCTCAACGAAACACCTTGCGACGCGGTGGTAGACTCAAAAAATGACGTCAAAAAGCTATCTATGTGATATTATTTTGAATAAAAAAATTTTGAATTTGAATTTGAATTATGGGCAAACCGATTGGAGCAAAAAAGAAAACAGCTGTTCCATACTAAACTGTAGTGCCTAGTCGACTCAAATGTATGCAACAGCTGATTTTTTTTGCTCTGATAAGTTTGCTCCCATAGTCTTCTTATGGTGTGGGCAGAGCCCTGGTATCAGAGTTTTTTCAGACCGCCTTACGGCCTCCGACGTGGTTTTTATTAACGACTACTACCACCAGAGATAGTAGCCGGGACCAACGGCTTAACGTGCCCTCCGAAGCACGGAATCATTTTTTCTTTTCAGACAATCAGGTGATTCAGCATGCAATGTCCTAACCAACTGGGGAAAAGCGCACAAAGTGACATTACACTTGGTGTCCCCCGTGGTAATCGAACCCACGACCTCCGTGTCGAGAGCCAATGCTCTTAACCATTAGACCACGGAGGCAGTTATCTCCCACAGGCTCCCATAGTAAAAGTTGTTCAGTTTGATGGGTAGACTCTTAGTTTAAAAGAATGCTAATGATATAAATTTCACCCTGTATACTCAGATTCATAATATAGCGTCTAATTTTGTAACTAATGAATGACTTCGACGTATTTATGAACGGATCCATTGATAAGTTACGTCAGAATCTAAGTTTAGCTTTAACCGGAGCTAGAATTAAATAATATACAATAATCTCTGGTAACTAAGTACAAGACTTTGGTCTAATGTAATAAATAATGTTGTCCGTCGTTTGATCATCGCTTGCAATAACAGAACATGTTGAGGTGTGGGTATTGTTCACTTATACAGCTTGGCTCGTTGCCGTATCTGAAATGAACAAAATATTTATATACTGTGGTATCGGGGTCAGTTTGAGGCCGGAAGGTGATATGCCATCAGTAGTAGACTTAACGAGCTTTTACCCGCGACTTCGTCCGCACAAATTATTCTATTCAATTCTATTTTAAAAAAAATGGCTGCCATCTTGGTTGTGATGATTTTGCCAATGTCTAGTTTATTTAGCAAGAGTGCTTGACGTTGTACGGTAGTTGGTGACTTCAAGGATTGTTTTTCGAAAAGAACACTATCTTCAGCCACTACTGGAGCTTCGTGGGCCCGGGAGGGGGCAACCAAAAATCGACCAGCGACACGTGACAGCCCAATAGCAGACCTACAACGCGACTCCACTAATTATATACAAAATTTTAACTCAAATCATAAGTTATCAAACAAAACAAGTTTCATCAATTTCATCATAATCGGATCAGCAGTTTTTGCGTGATGCTTGAATAAACAAATAAACATGTGGGGACTTGCTACAGATGTCAGCACCCACAAGTTATAGCAAAGATGCCAACAGATGGCGATACCGTCGCTCTCGGAAATATGCTCCATACATAGACAACGTTCACCGTGAATACGCAACCCGTAACCTAATACAAATAAGGTTCACAATCGAATGCAAGACATACATCGCGCAAGAGAAATAATCACAGAGATTCGATACATATACAAGGTCCAACTAAGAACTGTTGGACCACGGCCGGTCCCCAGGCTTCACACATAGCCTGGTGGAAGATCTTCCCTTTTCAATGGAGGAACATTCCCAGTAGCACCTCCATAAGCAGATAAAAATATTTGGATGCACTTTATACACCATGTCCCTTAGTGTATCCTCTAACTGTCCCTATACCTGTGCAATAGCGGGGGGATACTGAAACAGTGGCCATACATTTTTGCTCAGTGTCCTTAAAAATCGAGAGGGAACCTGCATACACCCATACACCCGTATGGGCGTTAACAGCGGTAGCCGGCATTCCCGTCTGCCATCCTGAGTCCTTGGCCTTTTTGTCATCATATGCAATATTTCTCTTTCTTTTACTGTTCTTCTTCTTCTTCTTATCGTGTGGCCGGAGCCCTGGTATCAGAGTTTTTTCAGACCGCTCTACGGCCTCTGACGTGGTTTTTATGTAACTACCACCAGAGATAGTAGCCGGGACCAACGGCTTAACTTGCCAACCGATTTCAGACAATCAGGTGATTCAGCCTGCAATGTCCTAACCAACTGGGGAAAAACAACACAAAGTGAGATATCACTAGGTGTCCCCCATGGGAATCGAACCCACGACCTCCGTGTCGAGAGCCCAATGCTCTTAACCATTAGACCACGGAGGCAGTTACACGGAGGCAGTTCTTTTACTGTGATACCTACATATTAATGTAGTACCTAATAGCTTTTGGAACAAATAAACAATTTTTAATTTAATTTAATTATTGGGTGTATGCAGGTTTCCTCGCGATGTTTTCCTTCACCGTTTGAGTTCTAACGTATAAGTTAGAAAACCGAATACATTTATCACTGAAGGTTTCAGGATGGAATGGAAACGTTTCTTTAATTACATAAACAATTGATAACTTACGCATTAATTCTGGAAATATCCCTGGGGTTGAGATGAAACGTTTTCGTATCTTTTGAATATGTCATAGACGCTTCGTAGACTCCTCTGCCTGGACCTACTGTCATCTGAAATAACAAATAGATACATTATAAGCATATGCTTACGACTATATTCGAGGTATTTCTTTCTTTCTTATCGTGTGGGCAGAGCCCTGGTGTCAGAGTTTTTTCAGACAGCCTATCGGCCTCTGACGTGGTTTTTGTGTAATGACTACTACCACCAGAGATAGTAGCCGGGCCCAACAGCTTGACGTGCCATCCGAAGCACGGGATTATTTTTCTTTTCAGACAATCAGGCGATTCATCCTGCAATGTCCTAATCAACTGGGGAAAAACGCACAAAGTGACATTTCAAAATTCCGAAAGGACAAATGACTTATGATCGATGGCTTACCTTCAGCTGATATGTTTCCTTCTTAAGTTTGATAGCGTTGCCGAACTTGCCGACATATCCATCATTGTCTTTAGCCCCTTTGAACGAGAGCATACGAGAGTTTGCCTTCTGTCGCATCACCCACTCTATCGACGTCAGGGTTCTTGCCACGCATTTAGATCTGCAAGAAAACAATTATCATTTTAAAAAACACCTTACAAAAACCATATAAAAAAAAAGATTAGGAATAAAAAAATAAAAATAGGGTTTTTCTTAAAGAGTTCGGCACAAAACAGTGTACAGTCTGTGAACCCTTAGAATAGGATTCGGGTAAAATCGGTTAATATTCGTATTTGGATTTTTCTCAAAAAAAATGTCCGTGACGAAATTTAAGTAATGTTTTTTAAATGCTTTAAATAGACTTAATATATGATTCATTCGAATTATATAGTCTACATTTTTATTGAATAGCAAACATCTTGCAATTATTTAAGGGATTATGGAAAATTTTCAGTTTTTTGTAAGGCATGGTCACTTTATAAGACAAGATAATGTTACGAGCGACGGGTTTCGGGATTGGAGTGAAACGCTAAGTCCAATTTATTTACAGAGTTTATTGGGTTACACACTTACACACGGACCACCTCGCAGAGGTTCCCCTTTTAACAGTACTCCTCGCAGGGGTTTCCCCTCTCACCACTTTCACTGTTCACTACGTCACGACGCGCGATACGCTATGACGTCACGACGCACGGCACTATGACGTCACGACACGCGACACTATGACGTCACGACACGCGACACACACTACACTGCACTACACTGACACTTTCCTACTCACTGTTCCACTTTACTTTTCACTTTACTTTTCACTAGTATTTTTCCACTTTTACTTTTCTTCCTTTTTGTTTCGCACTTTTCACTGTTAAATCAATACTCACTCGCGTCCGCAAACTCGCGGCCTTATATACCCCTTAGAATTTTCTAGATGCCCGAATTTCGTTAGTCTTTTCTTTATTCCTTTGTTCCCTTCCGGATATTCCTAATCCCGCCTTCTTTCTCGAATTTTCCTAAACACGCCCCATTTTATTGTTTCTTTACAAATATTTCTTCTCTCTCTTCGTTCTAGAACATTCCTATTGTTTTTGGTTCTTTTCAAATATTCCTTCTCTCTCTGTTTTCTAGAACATTTCTAAACACGCCCATTTTCTGTCTCTTTCCAAATATTCTTACTCCCTCTTACTTTTCTAGAACATTTCCAACAACAATAAAATCTAGAATTATTTTCGATGAGTCTCGAACCATCGACCCCCGGCACGGGAGTCCATGCGTCGACCGCCGGGCTACGAAGCTTGTTGACAGACCGGCCGAATTTTTGAATGCCTTTCTATAGCTGCGTCATTTCACAGCATCCGTGACAATAATTTTCCTATGGACAATTTTTTTGAGAATTGGCCATTACTTTAAGACTGTCTTTGACCGCTATCTTATCTATTACACGAACATTACCGATTTCACCCAAAAGCCGAATCCTATTATAAGTGCTCATGGACTGTACTTCGTGCCTTTGCCCAAAATTAACACTACTTTTGCGAGTCGCTTTCCGTGTTTTCTACATCTTTTGACATACAACGGAGTTTGTAAACTTCTTGTCGTAAAACCACTATCAGTACGCCGCCGTGCAAAATCCGAGATTAAGAACTGGCTGCAGAACTGAAGACTGGAGAATCAAGGATATAGCTTATAGCCCAGTCATTTTACGGAGTTTTGTTAGGCGGGGTAATTAATAATTGTACTTTTAAACTATAACCGGCACCATTTAGTGATAAAAAGACTATCTAAAAACATATTTAAAAAAAATTCGCTACGCAACATAGAAATCAAAATTATGTGTCCCAGACGGCTTTTAAATTAATAATATTATTACTAATGCACTCATTTGACTTAGATTTAACAATATAAATTATTTTTGAGTAATAAAATAGGCACTGAAATTTAAAAAATGATGTATTTATTAGAAAATACGAATGTATTTCTCAAAACCTTCTAAGTAGACAAAAATATTTACACCATGTTTCATGTATGTATAATGGTAAAGCCTAAAATAAGAGCGAAAAAAAAATTTACCATCAGGTTTTTTAAAACGAGATAATAGCTAAATTGAAAAACTGTTGCGGACGTGATTTTTTTTTTAATTTTCGTTCATTTCTAGGCTCAAATTGGCTCTTCAATATTATACCGAAAAAAAAAACTAAAAGTAAGTAAGTAAAATGACTGAGCTATTAACATACAAGGCAAACGACACGAGCACATACACACACACCTACACGAAACCCCCGATTCATTTAAGGGGATGGTAAGACAGAAAAACTGACAGTCATTGTGAAACAACGTAAAAGTTATCGTTGCAATGACTCGATTCTATACACAAACATACACCATAACAATACTCCATCCCTGAGAGTGGTTTTACCGAAGAATGCTGCCAATTAGTCGGGTTCAACGAGTCACCATTGTGGAAGTATCTAAGACGTATCAGGAAGTCCCCGGAGCTGTTGAAAACCATTAAAAGGAGGAAAGTCAGCTCATTCCTTAAAATATGACCAAGGTAGGCTTACCTTGGTCATATTTTGAGGAATGAGCGATACCAACTGCTCCAGAATATACGGGCAAAGTAGAGGGCAAAAGCGTCGATAGGCCACGAATGTCATGGCTCGCGAACCTAAAAGAGTGGAGAGCCATCGCCAGCGTCGAAGAGCTGTTTCGTTTGGCGAGATATAGACAGGGATATGCAGAGCTGACTGCCATCCTCCAGTAATGGAGAGGAACCCGACGAAGAGCGTAAGCCTGTGCCCTGCAGTGGGCCGCATATAGGCTGTGATTCTTTTTTTTTCGAATTGACCAATACAGCATTACTCAGGGAGTATCGACGGCTTATTACTGCGGACTATGGGGGGACCACACCAGTGACGGCGAAGCGCCCTTGTAGGTCTACCGAATCAATGAATGAACTTAAACAACCTGCCCAAGGGGCACCCCTAAGGGGTACGGACATCGGCAATGGGCGTTGCTGGGACTACGCGGACTACGATTTGGTAGTGGGGATCGGTGAGAAGGCTGTGATTCTGACTTCTGAACTTTATAAGTATCTTTTTTCTTTTATCGAGCTTAGGCCCACCGCTGTAACTCCTGTAAGCCAGGATCAACAGCGGCGACCAATCACAACACTGGACAATGAAGTCAAGAGAGCCCGGGGGATGACTCTAATCTGCGTTGGAACCCGCAATGAATTAATCAAAGAAGATAGGAGGGGTAGGAAAACGAAATATCCAACTTCCTTCCATTGCAAACGGGAGACAGCAATAAGGAGAAAACATGGCTATTAGAGAGCCAATTCCAGAGATCATTTATGGCAGTGTTGAAGACATAACCGCAAAAGCACCAAAAATAGAAAATAAAATAAAACAATAGGCAAAAACATCTGAACGCACGGAAGTTATCCCTAGTCGCAATAAGATCCATGACTACATGGATACCAGAAAACGATTTTATTGAGTCAAGCATGGTCTGGCGCTCGGCGTACCAGAGCTCACACTCCCAAAGAATATGATGAGCGGTCTGTTCGAACTCGTTACTGTCAACAGAACATTCACATAAAGGTGACGCAACCAATTTAAAATAAAATAGCTTTCCCTTAAAGTTATAAGTAACTTTATATGTACCTGACAGACTCTGTGACAGAGTTGATGTGGTCCAACAAGGCCTGTGCTACGGCCTGGAATGCTTCATCTTCCTGAGAGACGTTCTCCCAGCGCAGGCAGGCGCACCAGTGAGGCTCTATAGCCGCCTCGCTGCATGAACGATTCTTTGGCACCTGTAAGACAGTCAAAGAGTAATATACGTATATCAGAAAAGAGAGCCCACTCGTAGCAGCTTTATGCATCCACCTTCGGTGCGTCCAGAATCACGCCAAAATCGCCAACAGTGCCGTGAGCGCGATAAATGTCATTCCGATTTGATCGTGAGCGCGACCACCGCCCAAAACGTGACGTCATTCATGACGTCACTACCGACGCCATCTTGCAATAACAGTGCTCATGGCTCCGAGCGTTAGCACTGTGAGTGAGTTGTCAAAAGTGACGTTTGACAGTTTTGTTGTGGTAAATTTTTGAGCGAATTTTCAAGTTAGTAACAATTGTCTTATAACTATTTTAGTTCACAAATAAATTCATTCATTAATAAAATTAAATAAATTACAATATTACATAAAATTACATTATTGTACAAAGGGGGATGAGCTGGCATGCAGTAGCATCCACCTCTGCACCATGGGGGAGTCCCACCGCTCAGCCAATACGCTCAGGATGCTATTAGTACTGCCCCGGAAGCGATTCAGCAGCGAGGCGCTCCGCTTTCTAATGATGGCGTAGAAGTCATCTATATGCGCCTGCGCGAACATTGTCGATGCGCTGCAAAACCGCGGCAGCCCCAGCAGCATCCTGAGCCCATTGTTGTACTGGACTCGCAGGGCGCTGTATGCTCGCTGAGTGTAGTTGGTCCATAGACTGCACGTGTAAAACGACTGACTGTATGCTTTGAATAAAGTTACTTTTACCTGTTTAGTACAAAAGTGACGTTTAACAGTTTTGCGGTCGTATATTTTTAGTAGAATGATGCATATCTCAATAGTAATATTGACATTTTCAACTGCTGAGTTCAAAGTATGCGTTTCAAAAATCGCACTCCTGATCCTTATATTACCGACACCCAAGGATCTCGAGGAGCTGGAGGATCTGGAGGTGCCCAACTGGACTGGGATGGCACAGAGAAGAGATGAATGGTGTGCTTTTTTGTCGGAGGCCAAGACCCACTTCGGGTCCCTGAGCCAGCAAACTAAGTAAGTAGACGGTACATGCAAAAATGTATCTAATGAAGCTTGACTCAGCGTTGCTATTACTTCGTACAGTGCACGACGGTGCCGTCTGGAGCGAGTGGCAGAAATCAAGCAAGCGCATCGCTGACGATGCGACATAAACATAAGTGTAGGTACTTATATATTGTAGAACGTACAGAACCTGATTGATAGTAGTTAACAGCCCACTTACCGTCTCCAACAAATTAATTCCCCTTAACAAATCAGCTCCAGGCACTTTATAATAATTCCAGTATCTCCTCATGTCCAGTACATCTAGAATCGTCGCGTGTATGTCGTGCGGTGTTGTCAACGTGTCTACGTTAGACAGCAGCTTGTCCTGAGCGTCTGGCCTCTCTAGTTTCAAGTCTTCTGGTAGAATTATAGCCATTAGTGGTAATCTTTCTTCGAGTTTACCTTGGAACGTTTCACGGACGTTCGCGTATCTGCGGACGTAAAAAAATTAGCTCGAGTAGATCTGTAGTTTAGTATGGATCGCAAACGCATTGCATCATGGCGATTATGGCAAATCTCCCATTTTAGGGCAGGCCTATGTCCAGCAGTGGACGTCTATCGGCTGATATGATGATGATGATGATGGAACATCAATTTTTTTTCGCGATTTCGATATTGGTTTCATAGTGAAAGTTGTTCAGTTTGATGGTCTTAACCACCCCCTTAAATGTTAATTTGTATTTTCGTAACACCTTGTATAAGGTCCATAAAAATTTGCTGAAAATATTTTAAGGGGATGATCAGACCATCAAACTGAACCACTTTCTCTATGGGACCAATACCGAAATCGCGAAAAAAAAATCTGATGTCCCATAAAGAGCAGAGTTATGTTTGCAGTTTTGTATGGGACAGCAGATTTTCTTTTCGTGATTTCAATATTGGTACAATAGAGAACTTTGTTCAGTTTAATGGTCTGAACATCCCCTTAAAACAGTTTTAGCTAATTTTGTTAGACCTTATATATACTTGGGCCAGATATTTTGAGAACAGACAGGAAAAAGAAGTAGAAAGACGGATTCAAAATGCTTTGAAGAGCTACTGGTCTATGAAGGAGCTTTATGAAGGGTGACCTTCCTCTGACACTCAAGCGAAAACTCATCGACATGTGCATCTTGCCTATCTTAACTTACGGTGCTCAAAGACTTGGTGGGAACATCAGAAATCCAGTTTCAAGATTTGCCAACGAGCTACGGAGCGCAGCATTTTAGGCGTAAAATTAACCGATCGGGTGCGAAACACAGATCTGCGCTCCAGAAGAAATGACCCGCCCTTCCATACAACGAAAAGGGCTGGACTGGCTGGCTGGATGAATTAGTCTTCGTGGATATTGGACACAAACAGGGAATACGATTTTCCATACAAAAATTTTACCTCCATTTGACCCCTTAGGGGATGATTTTCGCAAAATTATTTCTTAGTGCACCCCTACATCCTCTGCGGAATCATTTGGGTCGAGTCGCCAATGACGTTTTCTATAGAACACCTGTTTTTTTTCGTCCCATAGTGAAAGTTGTTCAGTTTGATGGTCTGAAGCACCCCCTAAAGTATGTAACGTATTCAAGTTAAAATGTATCAACATTGGACCGATGGCCGATGGGGACGAAAAGTTCTCGAGTGGCGACCGCGTACCGGAAAACTCAGCGTGGGTAGGCCCCCCACACGGTGGACCGACGACCTGGTGAAGGCGGCGGGAACCCGTTGTCAGAGGGCAGCGCGGGACCGGTCGTTATGGCGATCTTTGGTGAGGCCTATGTCCAGCAGAGGACGTCCATCGGCTGAGATGATGATGATGATGATGTATCAACATTACGAGTTTCTATTCTGCCTTCTGTGGTTTAGATTGAGCGTTTTCTGTCAGTCAGTGACGGAAATATTTTATTTCTCTAATCTTTTATGCGCAGGGTCTTTTAAAAGGATGATCAGACCATCAAACTGAACAACATTCTTATATGAGACCGACATCGAAATCGCAAAAAAGAAGTCAGCTATCCCATACATTTGGGTCAGGAAGATGTTGGTCCCATAGAGAAAGAGGTTCAGTTTGTCGGTCTTATAATCGTAAAAGAAACACTCACCTAGGGCCATGGTCACCCATAACAAGGAGCAAGGTATCTTTCAACCTGCCCAGCCTCTTGAATTCCCTCAGGAAGTCGACGACATCATCGTCTGCAGTGGATATCATGTTGAAGTCATCGTGAGTTATGTCAGCGATGAACGTGAAGCCGAATCGTTTGCCGCTCAAATAGAAGAACTACGGAGAAAGGGTAATTAATAGTACAATATGTTATGATACAAGAGAGCTGTTGGCTATTACAGTCGTGGCTGGATTGCACGAGCCGCAGGCGAGGGCGGTAAAAGAGACGAGACTTTTTTTTCATTTCTTCGAAACTGACAAAAGCCGCAGAATAAGAAAGAGTATCGATTACTAGATACAGTACGTACACTCACTTTCTCCCACCAACTTTTTACCTCACCCCCTCTATCGCCTTCTGGTTACATCGGGCAGTTACCTGTAGCCCAGACTGACACCATAATTGACACGCTAGAATTTATGTTTTCGAAACAAAGAGCATATAATCTCAGGACGAAGTATAAAAAGTCTTTTTGAATAGACGGGTGTCAAAGAGTTTTATTTACGAAAAAGTCATTGTACCGCACTCAGCTAAAGTTATTGCAGCCCTAGACTCCGTTTCGCACGTGCTGACGTCATCTATTTCAATTTTTTGTATGCAGTGTCCGGGGTGAAGCAAAGCTCAGGGAGCTTTGACTCCTTATTACTGCGGACTATGGGGTACCACACCAGTGACGGGGAAGCGCCGAGCCGAGAAATGACCCAACGCTCACGTGGTAAATGCAACGTATTTCAACTCACTTGCGGAAAAAAAAATCACAAAAAGGTTTAAGGTGGAGTCTTTTAATTGCAACACACATAAGAATACACTTATAAGAATCACAATTCAGTCCTTCTCTTTTTACCAACACCTGCCTTCTAGATGACTAGACAAAAGTATATTGAGAGAAGAACTGAATCCATAGTTGCAATTACCAGATAGTTGCAATTACAAGACTCCAACTTAGACAAACATTTTGCGAAAAATGGTACCCAGAATTCTTTCTTCTTGCGCCGTGCGCCTGTTTCAAATTTATTAGTGCACTGCCTTACGGTCAAAAAAGGCTGAAAAAGTTCACTTTTGGATACCAGCACCAAATTTTAGTATGTTGTTAGATATGTTCTCTAGACCCCAAAACTGCCGGGAGACAGTCTTTGAGGTGTCAATGTCTTCAGTTATGACGTCATTAATTTTGTGTATGGGATTTAAAAAAAAATTGTTCTGAAACCTATCGTGTGGGGTATCAAATGAAAGGGCTTTATGAGCCGGTTCTAAAAATATATTACACCATTACCTGTCAGACACTTTAAAAAAAAAACCGAAAAGTATTTACAAAACATATCAAGTTTGGGTTCCTCCAGGTAGGAAACGGCTGAGTAAATTTTTGTCAAACATACGCCAAATAACTTATAATATCTTCATATCAAATGTCAATAAAGCAATTTTAAAAATGTTTATGTTTAATATTTTTTATTATTTTTCAACTTTATATTTAATGAAAGAATTTTTAAAAAATAGTAAACATAAACATTTTTGAAATTACTTTATGACGTTTGATATGAGGATATCAAAAGTCATTTGGCGTATGTTTTACAAAAATTTATTCAGCCGTTTCCTACCTGGAGGAGCCCAAACTTGGTATGTTTTGAAAATAATTTATGTTTTTTTTTAAACAATTGACTGAAAGGTAATAGTGTAGTATATTTTTAGAACCGGCTCATGAAGCCCTTTCATTTGATACCCCACACGATAGGTTTCAGAACAAAAAAAAATTTTAATCCTATACAAAAATTTTAGGACGTCATAGCTGGAGACCCTGACTCCTTAGAGACTGTCTCCCGGTACTTTTAGGGTTTAGAGAACATACCTAACAACAAACAAAAATTTGGTGCTGGTATCCGGAAGCGAACTTTATTTCCATTAAGGCAGTGGACTACGCAGGTGTAATATTAAGTAAAACGCACGTGTTTTATTATAAACTGCATTATGAAGTTAGGAACCTAAAACCGACCTGTTGTGTAATATTGAGCATGAGGCGATACTGGGGCGTATCACCGACACAGTAGCGTTTCATACCGCCCTTATACCAGTTTTGTTCCTTCGACTGCTCTAAGTAGAATGCGCGTAGGTAATGGTCGGCCGGTTGGTGTCTGAAGCCACGGAACCGGTATTGGAACGTTCCTATCCAAGGCATGTCTTCGAAATACGCTGTCCGGTAGCTGGAATAGATGAGAAAATTATTTTATAATTAAAGGACAATGGGCAAAAATGTATGAAATGTGGTACCCGCCCCAATAGACATAATATATATCAGATTTTAAAGGTTACTTTATGTACATCAATGTGTACTAGGACGCTTGTCATCATTCGCTGTGGGAACGGAGCTGTTCGTGATGATTCTTTAATTATTTTTTTTGGTTTTTCGACATTATTAGGCAATTATTTTTTTAATGTCATTATTACAATTATATATACATATTATATACATAATATGCTTATTATATATTATTTTTTTAATGTATTTTATTTAATATATTAAAAATAATATGTTAAATGTGGAGATTTTTTAAATGGCGTTTAGATTTATATAAGAACGTTTATTAAAATGTAATGCTGTAAATCTTCCTAAAAATAAATAAATAAATAAATGTACTATAATATTACACTAATTGCTACGAACTATTAATTAAACTACTATTTTTTTGTAAACTTATGTAATTAACCATGTAACGTCTATTGTCTGTTTTTACCAAATAAATAAAATAGAACTGCATATATTCTTAAAATAATTCCTATTATATTTATTACATTGACGACAACCGACGGTTATAAGAAGAGGAATGTGAGCGCGCGGCTATATCCCAGCTAGGAGTGGTGGGGAGCGATGCGCTTGGGCAGTTTAGCGCGTCATCGGATCGGCTCCTTCACTCCAGTCGTTCAGTCGTACCGTACGAAAGACGACGTCCCGCTGCTGTTCATCAGAATACGTTCTCATCTCGCTTTTATCACCGACCCCTGCACCTCTTTTTGGACATTTTCTACCTGCTTTAAACGTTGACCTCGGCTTGTGAAGTGTTTTTGAGAATTTCGTTACCGATTTGGACTGTTGCAATGGAACAACATAGCAATTGTGTGGTGTGCCGGCGAGGCCTACATAATGCAAGATACCAGCGACATGTTTTGACCGATGACCTCCCAAGGACACGACCAGCGTTTGCGGCGTACATACAAGAACATGCTGAATTGGAGGTTAGTACCCACTTCGTTATACTATTTAAATGTGTCACAGGTGATTCTCCTTATTACGAAATTGTTAGCAGTGTTAGAAAATGACGCTCTTTTGAAAAGCGTGTGATTGTCATACCGCATTAACAACGAACGCCATAACATATCTTCTCTTAGCTTCACTTTTTCATGTTAGAAAATAGCGCTCTTTTGAAAAGCGTATGATTGTCAACTGTCATGCAGCTTGAATGTAATTGGTCTTAAACTACAAACGCCATACCATATCTTCTCTAAGCTTTACTTTTTCAATGTTTCTAAGCTACGTTTAGCAACATTAAATAACGGATTACAATAAGACTCATGAACATTTCACTGGATAAACACGTATTAACTATTAAGTTTTGGAAGTATGTTCTAGAGTGTTATCAAAAACGTTTCCTAATATAGTGTATGGATAGGGCAATCCGCCTGCGTACGAAACTCCAACCTCGTTTTATCAGTTCACGGAATTCAGGTGTTCTGTCCGTACCAGTAGTGATTCACTAAATAACAAAACATTTTGGCATTTATTGTGCACGTGGACAGTAAAACAAATGAAGGACGGAAATATGCGCCGACCGATGCGTGAACCGGTTCTGATAAGCACTAGAAGGGTCAACATTTTCTACCTGCTTACATTATTGTTTCGAATTATTACGATTATGTGGCATCGTTCTATACTATTATCTCGCTGGAAACTCGGTCATAAATCATCGGAGTATGCACCGAGTAAATAATCCTACTATAGATACCTACTGACCGGACCGAATTAGGTTTTTATGACAAAACGTTATCAAGCCAGAGTAAATAAAAAAACATCTACATCGTATTTTACCCTTTTCAGGTGGCGTTCAACAATACTCGATGTGTCTGTCATCGATGTTGGCAGAGAATTGAGAACGCTGTTAGACACAATGACGACGTGGTACCTGCTATACCAGAAGCAGAACCAAATGCCCAGGAACTTCAGGTTCCAGACTACGTTCGAGCCCCAAACACACCAAGGCATTGTATATTCAACGATTGCCGAAACCCAACCCGTAATCGCATACCTGAGACTATCAAACTTAATATGTTTTGTGAACATAAGTTATATATTCCTGAGGGCGCTAGAGTGTGCAGCCAACACCTTGAGAGCAACATCTGGGATGAACTGCCTCAATCTTGCAATGTCACTCATCATTTCAATGCCCAACAATTTACAGACGTCTGTGACATGATGAGAAGGGCTTTAGAACGTGGACCTAGGCTCGACTTTAACACAAGAGGTTCATTGAGCAATGAAGAAATGCATTTTTGGACCGGACGTAATGGCGAACAGTTCGATGCCATACTGGATCAGGTGCCTTCTCTAAGTGAGAGATGCAAGGAACCAAGAACTGCATTAGGTATATACCTTACAAAACTACGTACCGGAGATTCCGATGAGAGATTGGCAACATTATTTAATGTGTCTCGAAGAAAACTGGAGCGTTTATTAGCTATTGTGCGTGAATGCCTAGCTAATGAATATGTAATATTACATTTGGGACTGGACCACATCAATAGAAATGAGGTATTAGAAAGAAACCTCACAATTCCTAAAGCTTTGTTTGGTAACGAAGAAAATGATAAAGTGATACTAATATATGATGGCACTTATATTTACATAAACAAAAGCTCGAACTTTTTATTTCAAAGACAATCATACAGTTTGCACAAATTCCAAAATCTTTTAAAACCTTTTTTGATAGTATGCACTGATGGATACATTCTTGACGTACTGGGTCCATACGCTGCAACAAAGACTGATGCAAATATAATGAGTGATATAATGAACAATGGAGAGAATCCTTTACATTTCTTCCTGCAAGCAAACGATGTGTTTATATTGGACCGAGGATTCAGAGATAGTTTGAACGATATTGAAGCATGTGGGTATGAATCATACATGCCTCCAACAAAAGATAGAAACGAGACACAGCTGACTACTGAGCAGGCCAATGAAGCTAGATCGGTGACGATATGTCGATGGGTTGTGGAAGTAGTGAATGGAAAGTTCAAGCGAGATTTTAAGCTCTTACGGCAAAAATATTTCAATAGAGCTCTTCCACACATGTTCACTGATTTTAAAATCGCCGCTGCTATTATAAATCATTTTCACGAACCCATCGCCGATAGTAATAATGTAGAATCCTATTTCAATATCATCCGAAACAAAATGGATTCCCCAAACCTTCTGCACAATTATGTAGAGAGGAAAAGATTAAACAACAGAAGAGCAGATTTTCTAAGAATAGAAGCAAATAATGTTCAGAATTTCCCACATCTAACAGAAGAGCATGTCATTTTGCTTTCTTTAGGTACATACCAATTAAAGCTTGCGAGATCGTATTGCAGTGAGCATTTAAGGAATGGCTTATATTCAATCGAAATATACAGAGAAAACGCTCTGGAAGACTTGCCAGACTACGGCATTAACGAAGATGTTTGGCTGTTACGTGGGCGCGTACAGTCACGCCACAGGAGATCGAAAACGTACTATTGTTATGTTTTAGTAAAAAACAATAACACAAATAATGACAACGATATCGTGCAACATTATTGTACTTGCCTCACTGGACGACGTACAATGGGCACTTGTGCTCATATTATTTCAATTATCTGGTATCTTGGATATGCGAGACATGAAGGTTTTACTGCCCCTGCATCATTTCTAAATGATGTAATTGTAGATGGTCTTGAATGAAAATAAATGTCATTTCGAATTAAATCTTTAGTTTTTTTTTATTTTCAATAATATTACTCGAACATAGTACTGCAACGTATTATTGAGTGTACCACAACAACACGATAATACAATGTTGGTATACCACATAATTAATATATATTACTAGTGGACCCGTGCGGCTTCGCCCACTGCCCAACTCCCTTTATAATATGTAGCCTATATTCCAAGTTTCATCGAAATCGGTCCAGCCGTTTTCGAGTTATAAGTGTTCGAACCAACCCGGCTGTTTTATATATATATATATAAATATATTGATTTTTTATTTTCAATAGTATTACTCGAGCATAGTATTGAGCATAGTATTGCAACGTATTATTTAGAGTACCACAACAACACAATAATACAATGTTAGTATACCACATAATTAATATATATTACTAGTGGACCCGTGCGGCTTCGCCCGCTACCCAGCTCTCTTTATAATATGTAGCCTATATGTTAATCCAGGTAATGAACTATCTATATTCCAAGTTTCATCGAAATCGGTTCAGCCGTTTTCGAGTTATAAGTGTTCGAACCAACCCGGCTGTTTTATATATATAATAGATTGTTATTAACTATTATTATATATTTTTTATTGTTATCATATTGTTTTATTATTATTATATAACATTCTGGCATAAAAGTATTTTATTACAAATATAAATAGCAATAATAGACACCATGTGCCATTTTAATTAATTTTTTTTTCTATAAAACTTGTCATTTTCATATTGGTATATCTCCGAACTCACAATGATTTGGATCAAGCGGTCTTATTAAACATTGGTGGTCATAAAAAGACCCATCGAACGTAACTACAGTCATTGCTATTGGAGCGGGTACCAAAATGCCCATTCTCCTTTAGTTATAATTTGAATATAGCATCCAGATGTCAAAGCAGAACGCACAATCAAGTTGCGCCATTTTATAAGAAGAGATATATTAAAAAAGGTAATAATTAAAAAATAATTAAATATTAAAAAAAATAATAAAATTAAATAAAATAATAAAAATAAAATAATAAAAATTAAATAAAATAAAAATTATTAATAAATAAAAAATAATAAAAATGAAATAAAATAAAAATTATTAATAAATAAAAAATTAAATTAAATTGAATAATTAAATAAAAAATAAATAAACAAAAATTTTATTAATAATTAATAAAAAAATAATAATATAAAATTTAAATAAAATAATATAATATTAATTTAATTTGATTTTAAAAAAGGTAATTTTCATTTCCTTGGGATATTCCTCCTATTTTGTGTATAATTTTAGCTATAATACTATTTATTTATTTATTTTTATTTAACACTTTATTGTACACATAACATTACAGAAAAAAACAATTAAAGTAGATATGTACAAAGGGCGAGCTTGTCTCTAATGAGTATATGTATATGTTCTTTGATCATACTCATTCGTTAGTTGTGAAACGGTTTGAAACTAAAATTTCCTTAAGTGGGCAATGTCTTTTTGCTAACATAATTGCACATTTTGCATTGTTGGCAAACTTTAAACGGTCAGTGTGATTAATAAAAAGAAAAATCATTAGATGGCTTTATTAAATTCGAAGATAAACTGTCAATTTGAAGGTAAAAAAAAATGCTCTTTGTCTTTAGTTTGTCTATTGACTAACATTGACAATCGCTGGTGTTGTTATAATCCGTAGTCCGTCCAATATAGGATCTTGGTTATGACTGATGAGATCTAAAGGACTACCATGAGTTTACACGGTAGTAAACTACAGATAAACTATTGTAATAAACTACAGTTTTTGTATTGAATTTCGTACAGCACTCCTAGTGGTTACGTTGAGAACTAATTCTGTCATACAAGATTGGCGCCGCAACTTCAGTAGTAATGGTAGGCCTGGCCTACTGGGCTGCAATCGCGGTAAATATTCGATGATTGAACTGTTATTGGACTACGTACAAACCATAACTTTTGATACATTTGGTATTGCGCTAATCGCGGTACTGCACTTGACAGCCGTTAGAGCCGTTTTGACAAATAGCTCAGACGTTATTGGCTGTCAGTTACATAGAGTTTAGCGCGATGCGGCATTCAGCTCAGTTGTATTGAAATTGGATTGCAATGTGATTAGAACTGAGATTGGATAAGAATAGAACTTCGATGTTTTAACTTAGCGCAATCGGGCTCCTGGTCGGATGACGTGACTTTGAAACGGCGCGACTAAATAATGTCGATATTTTTCAATTATTTAAAGTATACAATATTAATTAAAATTCATTATAATTGCATAAATAGATAATATTTTGATTGCTCAAATATTGTCAGAAAGCGAAATAATTAAAGAAAAAAACTAAAAAGTTAAAAAATAATATTGCAGCCGATGACTTTTTCGTTCGCATCATAAGAACATTAATTTGCTTTATCGAAGTCGCTGTCAAGCCGGTACGATTCGCGACAGGGCTTGCATTAGTTTTTTGGCTTGGCTTGACACCGACTTCCATAAAACAAATTAATGTTCTTATGATGCGAACGAAAAAGTCATCGGCTGCAATATTATTTTTTAAATTTTCAGTTTTTTTGATGGCGATTTTAATTTTTTGTTAAAATTTTGTTTATTTCACAATTTTCAGTGGTGAATTCATTAGTTCATTTTAAAAGTAGTGCTTTATATTAACAAACGCACTAGCCGGCACTACGATTTACAAAGGTTCCCCTCGATTTCTCTGGGATGCCATTATCAGATCCTGGTTTCCTTATCATGGTACCACCCTTGGAATATCTTCTTACCAACAAAAAAATAATTATCAAAATCGGTTCATAAACGACGAAGTTATCCGCGAACACACATAAAAAAAAGAATAATACATACGGTCGAATTGAGAAACCTCCTCCTTTTTTGAAGTCGGTTAAAAAGTAGTAAAAAGTTAACAACACGGTGCGGTGAATGCCGCTCGCGCAAGTTCCAAAACGTGGCATCATTGTCTGTGACATAAATAACGGGACGGGATCGTAACTATTATTATATTAGTGACTGAGCAACTTGTGACGGTGACGCTTACCCCTCATCGGCAAGCTTGTAGAATATAAAAGGCATTGCGTCTAAATGGCCGCTTCCCTTCATAGACTTCCTTGATTCTGGCAACTCCAATTCAGTCTTGCCAGTTAAAATTGGGAACAAAGCTGCTGGTGTACCATCACCAACTATGTTGTACCTAAAAATACATAATAGATAAAAAATTAATAAAAAAATCTCTTCTCCTCTCAGTCTCAACACCACTTTGGTGGAATCTGGGCCACAGAGTATCGAACAGAGTAACAGCTTTCAAGGAGCGTCGATTACATTAGCATATTCTTGTAGGGATGTCTAAAAGGAATTAAATTTAATTAGAGTAGATATAATTGTAAATTGTTTTTATTTGTTTTGTTAATGATTATTTGATTCATCATCGTCGTCAGCTTATATTCGTCCCACTGCAGGGCACAGGCCTACCCGTAGGGAGGGTGTATGGGCATTAGTCCACCACGCGTGCCCAATGCGGATTGGTAGACTTCACATACACATTATTCGATTATTTGTTATTAATTCATTTTAGATATGAAAATAATAAAATAATTAACTTGTCGTTTGTAGTCCTTAGACATATTCAGTTGTATTTGATACTTATTATTTCCTTAAAAAGAAATAAGGGAAAAGATTGTTAAAATGACGCAAACTATTATTTCAATATACAATTTCTTAACACGTTTATATTCCTCTTCCAATTGTTCATGCACACAGTGCAAAATAATTTACCATTTTGTTATTCGACTTCCTACAAACTAATAAAATAAAAATATCAAGCGTACGAGACCGAACACCAATAAAATCAGCGACATCTCATCCTTTACAGTCAGCCCCTCGTTTCGCCGAAGCTACCCGAAGCGTCCTTTCGGTCTCGTTCGTGAACCTCGTAGGTAAATGCGCACATAAACAGCTGCGCATGTCGTGATGCACCGCATTACGAGATTACATGAAGCTGTTTTTTTGGCCTTAAGGTGGTTTCAGTCCATACAAAAGTTTGACGCACAATACGCGTAGACGGAATTAATAAAAGTTATATTTTATATATGGAAGAATAGTTTGGAAAATCTAGTTGCCGTGTAACAAATAACATTTGCAATTTATAATATAATTACGAAGATATAAAGCTTTAAAAATTTTGTATGAAAAATTTCAAAGCTTTATATCTTCATAATTATTTTATAAATTGCAAATGTTATTTGTTACGCGGCAACTAGATTTTCTAAACTATTTTTGCATATATACAAAGTTACTTATATTAATACCGTTTACGCGTATTGTGCGTCAAAGTTTTGAATAAATATGACCCCTCTGCAACCGCCTTAAGGTGATAAAGAATTAAGGACCTATGTCTGTCATATAAATAATATATGTAACTTACCCATTCAAAACAACAGCCTTCATTTCTTCAGTTAAGACCTTGTAGCTCTTCGGCATTCGTCTTATGAAGCCATTCTTGGATGTGGAATCAAAGCCGAGGATCAACACGTTATATCGTTTGTGAGAACCCTCGTCACTTTGAACGTTTTTAGGAGTGACGGTTGAGCGGAATCCTAAAGTATTCCCCGTCCATTTCACTGGGAGATGACTGTAAAATAAAATTAAACAAAATTATTATTACTTACACAGAAACAAATACTTTCTAGAAACAAGAACCAAATATGTTACAACTGATATTTCTTAATCTCTAATATATACAGGGTGAAATTGATATCATTAGAATCCTTTTAAAGTATGAGTATACCCATCAAACTGAACAACTTTTACTATGGGAGCAAACCGATCGGAGCAAAATAAAAATCAGCTGTTATTATACATTTGAGTCGAGTAGGTATTGCAGTTACTGAACTGCAATACCTACTACCTGCAGTATGGAACAGCTGATTTTTTTTTGCTCCGATCGCTTTGCTCCCATATTCAAAGTTGTTCAGTTTGACGGGTAGACTCTTCGTTTTAAAAATACAAATAAACATTTAAGGGGGTGGTTAAGACCATCAAACTGAACTACTGGACATAGGCCTCCCCCAAAATGAGGAGATTTGCCATAATCGGCATGATTCGATGCGTTTGCGATTATCCAAAATACAGATCGACTCGAGCTCAATGTAAGGGACAAAAGATTTTTTTTCGTGATTTCGATGTTGGTCCCATAGTGAAAGTTGTTCAGTTTGTTGGTCTAAACCACCCCTTAAAATTTTTCAATTTTATTTTTACTTCTTTAACACCCTGTATGTCTTGGACTAACGTTTGAAGAATGTTTAATTCTCAAAATTCAAGATTGAATTTCTTGTAACGAGAATTGTATTACTGGGTTCGAAATTTATATCTAGAATCAAAACAGATTTGTTTCTCGCATTTTTTTTTAATTTCTTGGTTTTTTTTTTGGAGCTTTTAACCCTGAGGTTACGTCAGCCCAATTTATATCTAGAACCAAAACAGCTTCTCCCATTATGAATGAGAGTTTCTTTTATTAAAAGAAACATTTAAATTTTGATACCAGAAATTAGTTCGTGGCCCAAAAACTATAATACGAAACATTATATATTTCAAACGAAGACATTTTCGAGTTACCTTATATCGAAATGCGAAAATATCTTGAATCAAGTAATCTTTTTTTTCTGTGTAGTATTCATATCCTAACCTAACCTAACCCCGGTACCGCACCGTGTTCTTTCACAAATTCCATTGCGCAAACGCATCATATTAGATGTAATTTATGAGCAGTTTGCATACTTATTTGCGTTTAGAACGCATAAACAGACGAAAAGGAAAAACAGAACCAACGCTATCTCAGAACAACGCCGTAGCACAAACAATCAACATGCAAACGTTTTTTCCTGTTATAGGTACAATCGATCAAACCCATCACATAACATTCCCTAGGAATAACAATCTAACTCACTTTTTCGATCTTTCTTTCTTATCGTGTGGGCAGAGCCCTGGTGTCAGAGTTTTGTCAGACCGCCTTACGGCCTCCGACGTGGTTTTTATGTAACGACTACTACCAACAGAGATAGTAGCCGGGACCGACGGCTTGACGTGCCATCCGAAGCACGGAATCATCTTTCTTTTCAGACAATCAGGTGATTCAGCCTGCAATGTCCTAACCAACTGGGGAAAAACGCACAAAGTGATATGTCACTAGGTGCCCCCCGTGGGAATCGAGCCCACGACCTCCGTGTCGAGAGCCAATGCTCTTAACCATTAGACCACGGAGGCACTTTTTGGATGATCCGAATCAACATCTTGATCTGTTCAAAACGGCGAAGGATGTGTTTCCAAGAAGCACAAGACACCATAATAAATTAGCTCATGATAATATCCCGAAATCTGCGCGTTATTTTAAGAATTCATACCATGCTATGTTATCTTAGTACAAACTAAGTGGAACGCTGATTTTCCATAGACAGCTTCCGCCATCTATCGGTTATGTTTCGAAGCACTATGTGTTGAACTAGGGTTCATATCGGAGTAACAGCGCACTACACCTCACGCGCTGCGCTGTAGTAGTGAGAGATTTCGCCCATATCAATCACTGTCTTGTTGGTCTAGCGGTCTAGACAACCGGCTTACGATCCGTTTAGCTAAGGTTCGATCCTCGTGTCGGCCGATCGACTTTTTCAATTTATTTCATAATGTGCTAATAAGTGGCAACGCAATTAGGACGTCCTAAAATTCAAGGCGAGTTACCTATATATATCCAATATACATATTAATCTATGATTCATACTCAATGTGTCTATCAAAGAATTTTTGGATCAACCCCAATGAGTTGGTATTTTATAAGTAAAATTAAGTTATTATGGTCTGATATTTACAAGCTGATTGGTTTTTTTGTTTAATTTAATTTTGTGTTGTATAAGATTTTGCACGCCTATGTTTTGGCTAAGTGTGAGATACCTTATTTATTATTTTTAACAGACTTCAAAAAAAAGGAGGAGGTTTCTCAATTCGACCGTATTAATACATATAAGGTCTAACAAAATTAGGTGAAACTATTTTAAGGGGATGATCAGACAATTAAACTGAACAACTTTCTCTATAGGACCAATATTGAAATCGCGAAAAATCTGCTGTCCCATACATTTAGGTCGAGTAGGTTTGTATGGAACAGCTGATTATTTTTTCGCGATTTCGATATTGGTCCTATAGAGAAAGTTGTTCAGTTTGATGGTCTGATCACCCCCTTAAAATAGTTACACCTAATTTTGTTAGACCTGATATCGTTTTTTTATGTGTGTTCGCGTATAACTTCGTCGTTTATGAATCGATTTTGATGATTGTTGTTTTTGTTGGAAAGAAGATATCCCAAGGGTGGTACCACGATAAGGAAACCAGGATCTGATGAAGGCATCCCAGAGAAATCGAAGGAAACTTTCGAACATCGTAGTGCCGACTAGTGCGTTTGTTAATTCAAAGCAGTACATTGAACTAATGAATTCACCACTGAAAATTGTTAAATAAACAAAATTTAAAATTAAAATTGCCTCCAAAAATAAAAATAAGTTACAAAATAATATTGCAGCCGATGACTTTTTCGTATGCATCATAAGAACATTAATTTGTTTTATAGAAGTCGGTGTCAAGCCGGCCGGTACGATTCGCGATAGGGCTTGCATGTAGGGCTTTGCAGTAAGTATGGTATTTACAGGTGTAAATAGGTGTATGTAGGTAGTTCTTTAATGATAATAATTTTCAAAGTACGTTTAAGTTTGACATGTATTCTTACGCATGTATTTATATTTTCTATTTGACATGTTTTATGACGGAATAATAATTTTTGCATACTGATACGTCAGTGACACACGCCTGTACATAAAATTAATAATCTAAGATCATTGTTACCGTATTTCATGCGAATAAATATATTTCTATTTCTTTCTATTTCATACTTACTGCAAATAAATTTAAATCTAAACGAAATTTCAAAGAATAGAGCCACAATTTTATTGGAATCAGAAATAAGAATAAGACTAAATTTCAATATTATTGTAGCGCGTTGCGGAGAAGTATGGACACTCAATCACGGGGGTCCAGTAGGTGTCGCATGCCACCCCCGAGAAAACGACAAAAATCGAAATGTGCCTCCATCTTTATTATTTTACGTACGCCAAAAAGAGCGCGCACGACGTTTTTCTCGTTTAAACGCTTTGTCGTGGGTGGCATGCTAGCCATGCTGGTTCGATAAGATTCGAGATAAAGAAAGAAAAGCTATATTATTGAATATAATAACAATCTCGCGTACACAGAAATAAATCAAGATAAGAACGATGAAGCGCGCGGGACACGCGTGCCAACATTATGTAATATCTATCTATCTATCTATAACGTAACGCCTCTTTCCCAGTGGGGTAAGCAGGGACCAGGGCACGCCACTTACTACGATCCTTACATACTTCTTTTGCCTCATGCACATCCATACATCTCTTCATACATGCCCGTCGGTTTCGAGTCCTCCGCACCTCCCCTTTTTGTAGGACGCAACTGATTTGATCAGCATACGTCCTACGAGGGCGCCCTCTGCCGACGCTTCCACTCACATTATATCTCTTTCGTACATCTGCTGTCATCCTCTACACACGACCAAACCAACGAAGCATATCTCTCTCTAGTCTTGTCACTACATCTTCTTTTAATTTACATCTATCTCTTATTACACAATTTCTCACTCTATCTTTCAGCGTCACACCACACATACTTCGCAAGGAACGCATTTCAACAGCATTAATTTTACTTGCATGCTTCTATATACAGGGTGTAAGTGGCAAACTAGCAAATACTTAAACGGTGAATTCAGGCCATCAAACTGAACAACTTTCACTATGGAGCCTACCTCAGGAAACGCGAAAAAAAATCAGCTGTCCCATACAAAACTTTTACCTACCCGACTTAAATGTATGGGACAGCTGTTTTTTTTTCGCGTTTCCCGAGTTAGACTCCATAGTGAAAGTTGTTCAGTTTAATGGTCTGAGTTCACCGTTTCTGTATTCCCTAGGCTGCCACTTACACTCTGTGTTACCTAATTTACCATACGTGAAATGAAGAATTACGCACTGAGTCGCGCTACGATAAATATCGGTGACAAATCAGAGAAAATGCCTTATTGCGCTGTTTCTAACTGCAGAAACATAAGTTCTGAGGTGACTCTGATGATTTGAATACCTAATTTTAATTAAAAACGTTATTTAATGAAAAACAAAAGAGTACATATAGTCCAGTTCCCACTTTTGGGTTTTTCGTGAATATATCTAAAGCGGTGCGTCGTAGAGAAAAGTGGTCTGCTAATAAATGATACTTTATAAAATCCTCTACACTTTTTATTTTATATACTTTTTCCTATTTCCCAATAGTTTTCGAGCAACACGCTCCGGAAAACTAAAAATTTAAGTTATTCAGCGCGATGAGCATTACCTGAACATCTTTTGAACCCCAATAGCTAATATAGTTGAAATTTTCACAAAACCAGCGTTACTATGGCGGGTTTGCTAACAAATAACAATAAAATCAAGAAGTTAAAAAATAAGGGGGGTCCTTCACAAGAAGCTAGATTTTATCAACGTTTTTTTCTTCTCGCTATATCGTCGGGGGGCCCCTCCGGCGCGACTCCTAGTGGGAACTTTTAGTATGTTTAAAACCCCTGAACCCTGAACAAATTTCAAAAGAAATCGCTTAGGTCCCAGCTGACGCACTCTACAATTCCTTTGTTGAGTAGACTAATACTCATTCTCATATGCTGTTGTATAAGAAACAAAACCTCACCTTTTATTATCAATTCCTGTGCACGTAACTTTGACATGATCACTTTTTGTAAGCGTATATACTTGCTCCCCTAAAACTGTTGTAGAGGAATAAATCTTGTATTTATCATCACTCTCATACACAATGTCAGAGTAAAAACACTTTATGTTCTTTTTAGTTTCCAAAATATGCTTTTTAACTCTGCATTCGGAGAGCTGTGAAATAAAAAATATACAATTATTCGAGGTGGTTAGATACTTTGCTACCACTATTGTTACAACTGAGGTGGTTTCAGTCCATACAAAAGTTTAACGCACAATACGTGTAGACGGAACTAATAAAAGTACTATTTTATATATGGAAAATAGTTTAGAAAATCTAGTTGTCGCATCACAAATAACATTTGCAATTTATGGGAACTTGGGAAGTACAAACATTTTTTTACGAATTGCCTGTTTATAAGGGAAAGTTGTCCAGTATCGTGGGTATAATAACCCCTTAAAGTAATGCTAACATCCTGTACCAGTTGTCCTGTAACAGTTCCTGTAACAGTTTACCCTAACATCCCTTATTGCTTTTATTTTTTTATTTATTCAATACATTACTTTAAAATAACTATTTATAAATATTAACCGCACTTCAGAAACCACAGGGTTTATATGAAGTGCGATACATGAGGTCGCATTCAATATAGCGCCTAATAGATAGATAGGTACATAAAAAATATATATATATATATTATCACAATTTAAGACTACAATATGTCTTATATCGAATATTATTGATTTTTAAACATGTTGTGGCTTCTAATATGTGGGTTACAAAATTAATTAGTAACATTATACATCGTGGTTTGTTAGGTTTTTTAAGTACTTCGCAACACGTAAGTTTAAAAATTTAATTTATCACGTGTAGTAAATTCGTAACAATATAATTATAACGCTGTGCGCAGTCATAATTGAAGTGCAAATTTGATGTAGTTTACTTTATTATATTTTTAAGATCAAGTATTAGTTTGTACTTTGTTACTGTGCCAAATAAATAAAAATAAAATACACACTTTAAAATAGATGAACAAATCTGGCAATGTATGCCGAAATCGGCCCTAAATGTAGAGTAATGTAATCGAACCGAAAAGTGTATGATTTTATTCTTGTATGATTTTAATTATAGATGTAAGTTCTGCAGTGCCCTAGCAGGGTCCATATGTACTGTAATCACTATATAACATCTTATAAACCTATGGTTGCAATAAACGATTTGTATTTGTCAAGTGGTTAAAATATGTGGTTAATCTTTCAACCAAAACAGATTTCTTGCCAAAATTTTTGTTATTTCACAGCCTACCGGAGACAATAAATTGTGAAGGTTTAAGAAACTTACATGACATTTCACACAATCATTTCCAGTACAAACAATTGAAGGTAGCTCTTTGTCAAACTGGTGATACAGTTTCCTTGGCAAAAGGATTCAGTTTTGGCATTTCACAGCCCATCGGTTACAATAAGTTGTGAAGTTTTAAGATACTTACATGACATTTCACCCAATCATTTCCAGTACAAACAATAGTAGGTAGCTCTTTGTCAAACTGTGTCACTTCCTTGGCAAAAGGATTCAGTTTTGGCATTTCACAGCCCATCCCCTTCTCTTCCCTAAGCGCTTCTTGTAACGTACTATCTATGTACCTGAAATTTCAAAAAGTGTTAAATATTTTATTATTTAGTTATCCAAATTCCATTTGGAAATATACAACGTGTTAATGAATAAACACAAAACCAGAAATTAGTTTGTTCAGATTCGAGAGCTGAATCGAATTATCAAGGTTATCAATATAGGTTAATTTTAATAACTTGTTAGTTTAATTTAAAATTTACCGAACCCAATGTTAAGTGGCACACTCACCCTACTTACTACTAAATTAGATTCTTAAAATATATTCATGAGAACGTTAGCGCTTTCATTCATTGCGGAAATAATAACAATTCATTTTTCCATGAAAACTTAAAACGCGCTTATTTACACGTTGTATAAGTAAATATTTTTTATTAATAATTAAATAAATAAAAAAATTACGAATAGACATAATTTATTGAATAAAAATGTGTTTTGGGAATATGGTTCGTGAAGTCTTTATTTTTATCCTGCATAATAATATATTTTTTTAAATTTTGTTTATAAATATAATGCATTCCTTTGCTTTTGCTATACTTAGCTGCTATGCTTAGGAAAAATTTAATTCCATAATTATTGATTGTGTTTTTATAGAATAAAATCAAAATGTGTTATTTTTATTTATTTTGTAATTTTAAAAATTATACAACGTGTTAACAAATGAACATTTTAAAAACATGTGTATCACAAATTAACACTTAAGAGGAAAGGCGGGAAGAAATTCGGGTATTTGTCCGATCCGCCCCTCTCACACACCCCGCCGACTAGAGTGCGAAAGAGACCACTGCAGCTCGGACAGATTTAAAACATAAAAATGGACGAAAACAACATTTCGTATTCCCCTGTTTCCTCCAAAACTAAACAGATTTCAATAATTCTTTCAAGAATAATATGAGAAAGACTTTGGCTATGTCTGTATGTTTTTCTTTTTTTGTTTATATTCGTCAAAGTTTGCTGGATGTCTGAAAACGGGCGGTAAAATTGGGCATTTTCGAAGGTACCTAGTTGTTACAGTAATTAATTTATGCAAAAAAGAAAAACATAGCAGAGGTAACATAGATTCTACGGCAATTTTTTTTTTTTTTGCTCTAGTGTATTATCCAGGGAGGAAACAGGGGAATACGTTTGTATGGACAAAACGATACTTGTCTATCCACTTAATAAATGTCATTTGTATTTAAAATAAAAACATGCTTTAAGGTGTTATTCATTTAAAAGCCATTCTCATATAAAGCTCGTGCGTATAAGTTTTAAACAAATTACAATGCGTAACTTTTCGTATAAAATTCGTGCATAGAGAGTGTAAAAAAAAAATCCTGTTGGGGCCTTAAAGGGTTGCTTCAGACCATCAAACTGAACAACATTCTCTATGGGACCAATATCGAAATCACGAAAAAAATACAGATGCCCCATACATTTCGGACGAGTCATGTTTGCAGTTTTGTATGGAACAGCTAATTTTTTTTCGCGTTGGCTCCCTAGTGAAAGTTGTTCAGTCTGATGGTCTGAAACAACCCTTTAAGGCTCCAACAGGGTTTTGTTTACACCCTGTATAAGTTGTTAAACAAATTAATATACGGAATGTTTCGTATAAAATTCGTGAATATTATATATGAGATGTTAAAAAAAGGAAGCAAATGTCTACTTACTCTATTATTGAATTTCTGAAAAAAAAAGAATGAAAAAAATACGTTATTACAAATGAAAATCATTCAAACTAGCATTCCTCGCATTTAAATATAACAATTACATATCAAAATTTCACTAAATCTACTAATTTATCATTAACAGTGTGTTAGGGTTACATTTGCATTAACTTTAATGAAAGATTGTACTCATTATAAACAACTTTCCAATAAGGTCCGCCACATACATCCGGAATAAGGTCCGCCACACACAGACGGAATTGCGATCCGGAATCCTGATTCAGGATTCAGTGTTGTCAACTATGGTTACAAAAAATACTAGTGCTGTTTAAAAAATGCCTAGAATAAAAATGTATGAAACGCCATATGAATGACAATAATTGCATTTTTAGGTATTTAACAAAACAAACAATTTCTATACATGATAATCTATCGATAGACTATCATGTGATGAGGTCATGACGTTACGAATGTTTCGATGATAGTGTGTTAATTGTATTCCAATATTAATGCAGATATATCAAAAGACTATCGAAAGGTTTAACATTAGACATAATTTGCATACAAAATGGCATGAACCATTTTCAAACAAGCAGTTTTTGAGCGTAGGTTATATCGCAACTATACCGCAACGACTTCGCAACTGCACCGTTACGGTATCGTTCCATCAACACCTACGCTCAAAAATCACTTTAAAATATGCCACCTAAGACATCAAAGACTCATTAGATCTAGTGAAAAAGTCTCTGAAAGCGGCAACACTCCATACGGACTCTAATTCCGAATCAGGTTTATTCCGGATGTATGTGGCGGAACTTTTCCTACAAATGTTCGATATCATGTTGTTGTTCAATGTCATGGGTACAATCACCCATTAAAGTAATGCAACTGTTTACCCTAACACGTATTATGTAATAGAAAAGTGAGACAGAACTTGAAAAAATTGCATTCAATGATTTCTAAACATACTAAGCGATTGTTTCTTTTTGTTCACTTTTCTATTATATCTATGCAGTTTCTTTTTTTGTGTATTCATGCAAAAAATCGTGTGATTTTTGTATGACTTGATATGCGGTCAAAAGTTTTATATAGGTTGCAAAAGTAAATGCGTTCCATATTAAACAAGACGCTTCAGACTATCAAACTAAACAACTTCCACTATGGATCGAACATCGGAAGCGAAAAAATATGCTGTATGGTACAGCATTTGGGTCCTGTACGTTTTAGAAATAGCGGTTTTTTTTTGCGTCTTTGATGTTGGCTCCATGGTGAAAGTTGTTCAGTTTAATAGGTCTAAAGCTGCCCCTTTTATATTTAACGCATTCAATTTTACACCCTGTATAGGAACTTTATACAAGGATTTTCTTAATATGCTAACACTTTTTTAAGGGGATAATCAAGACAGTCAAACTGAATAACTTTCTCTATGGTACCCATACATTGCAATCGTGAAAAAAAAATCTGCTTGTACATACAAAACTGCAAACCTACTCGAGCCAAATGTATGGGACTGCAAATTTGTTTTCGCGATTTTGATGTCCATAGAGAAAGTCGTTCAGTTTGATGGTCTGATCATCCTCTTAAAAAAGTGTCCGCATATTAAGAAGGACCCTGTATAACATTTTTACGCTCGCTCCACAATGGTTATAATAAATTATGGAGTGTGCGTGACATTCCTAATGAAACTAATTGTTGACAACCTCGAACCAATCAAATTAGAACTTTATTTTCTAAGCATTACGAGCTACAACACATTGACCTTAAATCTAATGTTTAGTACAAACTACAAACACAGCGTACATGCACTAGTACCATAAAGCGGAATGGAATGGAATGGAATGAAATGGTTTGCAGAAATGAAAAAGAATACTTGTTCACAGAACTTTTTCTGTAAGTCTTCTTAGGCCGGATTCGACCAAACTTTGATTTATAGAAGAGTAACTATACAAGGATCAATTTTATTCTCCGTGTTTACTCCTAAATAACTTCACTTGTCTTCCACCACTCAAAACCTGTACTAAAAGAACGAATGTATAATCCACCTAAAGAAAGAGGTCTTTGTATCCTTACTTATTGCATTGTGAGGTTATACAGTTTTAATTTGTTAGGTTTCTTTTTTCTTTAATTTTTTTAATTATGTGACATTGACATTTCATTATTCTTGGTATAAGCTTTACACCGTCAAAATTGGCCGTGTAAAATTTACTCTCAACTTATTCATAGATTAGGGTAGGTAAAACGCAAAATCAGTTTACACAAGTTTTGAAGAGATGATATTTAGAGATATGTTTTTTTTCTAGATTTATCGGAAACTAACTGTTTTTTTTATATTGTAGTAATAAAAAAAAGAAGTGTTTTAAACTTAAAAATGTTTCGATGCGGAGTGAAATTTATATCATTTGCATCCTTTTAAACTAAGAGTCTACCCATCAAACTGAACAACGTTTACTATGCGAGCAAAGCGATTGTAGCAAAAAAATCTGCTGTTTCATACAGTCGAGTAGGCACTAAACAGCTGACTTTTGTTTTGTTACGATCGTTTTGCTCCCATGATAAAAGTAGTTCAGTTTTCTGCGTAGGCTCTTAGTCTAAAAATAATGCAAATTATATCAATTTCACCTTGTATATGAGGCGTAAAATTTTTTTCCTAAATAATTTTTGTTTACTTCTCCGTTGATATAATAATTACGAATATATAAAGCTTTGAAATTTTTCATACAACATTTTAAAAGCTTTATATCTTCGTAATTATATTATAAATTGCAAATGTTATTTGTGACGCGGCAACTAGATTTTCTAAACAATTTTTCCATATATAAGGTCTAACAAAATTAAGTGAAACTATTTTAAGGGGATGATCAGACCATCAAACTGAACAACTTTCTCTATGGGACCGATATTGAAATCGCGAAAAAAAATCAGCTGTTCCATACAAACCTACTCGACCTAAATCTATGGGACAGCAGATTTTTTTTTCGCGATTTCAATATCGGTCCCATAGAGAAAGTTGTTCAGTTTGATGGTCTGATCATCCCCTTAAAATAGTTTCACCTAATTTTGTTAGACCTTATATAAAATATTACTTTTATCACTTCCATTTACGCGTCTTGTGCGTCAAACTTTTGTATGGATTGAAACCGCCTTAAGAGTGAAAAGTATTTTTGTCTGCGGAACAAAACCATATTTTATTTTACTATGAAAACTATAATTTTGTTATTCAGAAATGTTGCAACCATAGAATAGCATAATATTCGTAACAATACCTTACCTAATGTATGATTCATACTAACTGAAAATGTAAGTGTGATAGTGAATGGTCACATAGAGTGATAAGACTAATTATACAATGACAACTATGAATGCGTCACATCCTATTAGCATTTATAAATGCTATTTTACTATAGTGTAGCATTTTTATTCTTTCTCTATCTGTTTATACTTGGTGATTTTGAATAACTTTGCACATATACTGTGGTGGTTCAGACCTTAGATCAAAGTAAAATTAATGGATAGGCCTTACGCGAAAAAACCAGAAGAATGAGGCAAAAAAATTGACAGTTTTACTTCAAATATGTACCGAGATGACAGACCAAGTGTGCTAGTTTGTATGGACCAAGACGTGTGCTAGTTGCGTGCTTCAACTTAAAGCGCTTTGGGCCTATCCATTAATTTTACTTTGATCTAAGTTTCAGACCATCAAACTGAATAACTTTTACTATGGGAGCAAACCTGAAATCGCGAAAAAGAATCATTTCAGTCGAGTAGGCATTGCCAGTTTAGTATGGAATAGCAGTTCAGTTTAATGGTCTGATGCAACCCCTTTGATATGTATAGCATTTAATATAACGCCCTGTTTACCTCAATTTTTTTTTAGTAAAACAAATTCCTAAATATTTTATTTAGAAATTGACTTTTGCTTATGCATAAGCACTACATTTCTGTCACTGTCAAGTAGTTTGAGGGAGCATCTATTCCAATCTCAAGGATTGTTTTTGAGCCAAAGCATAGTTGAGAAAAGATGGCGGGGCGAACATAATTCGAATAACACAAGCACTCGCAGAAAAACTTGCAACGTGACTATAAGTAAGTTTAATTCATAATTTATTTCATAATTTATTTCATAATATATTTATGTGTGAAAAAAGAACTGCTAAACGTTTTTCTCCTACAGACAGTAGCCGCCAAGTCCGCCAGCCAGCTTTCAATGCTTATTGGCAAATCTCTTCACCATGATGGCAATGGCAAGTCAAATACTCAATTACGTGCCAAAGACTCGACAAAAAGAGAAAAGTTTTTCTAGATTGAATAGAGAATTATATTCGTATTTTATTCTTATTATTTTATTTCTTTCAAAATGTTGTTATACGATACTAGCATTAGTGCTGCAGACAGATAAATAAAGTGCCAGTGGTCGAGTTATAACAAGAAGCATGTTTAATTAATGATGTGAAACCAAACACAAGTGCAAATGAAACATCTGTTCTGTTTCATATCATACCTATCGATAACATTAAATAATGTGATATAATAATAAAATAACTCCAACCCTAATCGAATCCGAAGTCTACCGAGTATGAATAATAATTTAGTTTGTTTTTTATTCAATTATACATGATCCTTCTTTATGATGCTGACGGTTTTTCCAGGGGATGATCGAACTGTCAAACTGAATAACTTTCTTTATGTGACCAACTGGAAATCATGAAAAAAAAAATTTGGGTCGAGTCTGTTTACATTGCATTTTTTTTTCGCAATCTCTATGACGGTTCTATAGAAAAAGTTGTTCAATTTGATGGTCTGATCATACTGATAATAAACCGTCCCTATCAATAGAAGGACCCTGTATACAGGGTGTAAGGAAAAGTATAATTAACCTTTAAACCACGTACTCTAGCCATCAAACTGAACAACTTTTACTATGGCAGCAAATCTGTCAGAACAAAAAATGTTCTCTAGTCTAATACATTAGAGTCAAGTGGGCGCTGCAGTTTAGTATGGGACAGCTGATTTTTTTTTATTCAGTCAGTTTTGCTCCCATGGTAAAAGTTCTTCAGTTTGATGGGTAGAGTGTTGTTTCCTCACACCATGTATACCTTTTGATGGGTAGAGTGTTGTTTCCTCACACCATGTATACCTACAGACTTCAAAAAACATACACGATGTTGATGCTTACGTTTTTTTTTTTAAATAGAAAATTTGTACATTATTATTGCACTTAAAGAGAGATAATTCAATGATAATTTTGAATAAAACTTTTGAGGTCACATATATTTCAAAACATATTGTTAGGTAACAATAAAACTAAAACCTGAAAACCGTTATGTACAAAAACGAGAACTGAAGATGATATTAGCATATTAAAAGCATATGCTCACGACTATATTACCCGAGGGGGTAGTCAGAGATATTCTGAAACCTCAGAACATCCACTACAAACAGATTATGATATTAAAGTCATTTTTTTTAATTCTTTTAATTGTTCTATATTGGATTCATTGCATGCATTTTCTGAATTACAATCTACATTTAAGCTATATTTAAATATTTCCCTGATTCTTTTCCTGTTTCCTTTTCCTGTTGTAAAACCACGTGACATGAATAAAATCAATTTAAAAAAAAAATATTATTTAACATTCATTTTTTCCAAGTACTTTGTATATTCCTAATTTCCTATGAAAGATTTAAGGGTTCTCCATTTAAAAAAGGAAGTTTATAAATTTCGTACATTTTTATAAAAAATATTGTTTCATTTATCGATTCTGTACGAAAAGTTTTCAGGTTTTCTGTACATTTAACTATACATCGATATATTAAATCAACTTCCTTACCTATATTTAACATACATCTTTTTTTTAGTATTACAAGAGAGAGATGGATAATCATCATCTACGGTATGAATATAAACCACATCGAATATACTTAATGAACTGAAATAAAATAACATTTTATGAATGATGAAAAATGACTGCAAATTGATGGTTATATGAATGAAAATGATTTTTTTGACAAAATTACACTCTACTTGAACTGAGACTAGAAGAGATATGAGAAGCACACTTTTGAAAGTTGTAGTTGTAGCAAGGTTGAGGATGGAATGGACCCATTTATTCCATCCCGAGCTAGCCGCTAACCCATACAGACAAAATCTGCATCAAAAGCCCCAAAATGCCAGAAGTGTCACAAAGTTCAAAAAAGACGCTAGTTCAGTTCTGCTTTATAGCTGATGATAAGAAACTTTGCTGCAACTACCATAGTGCACGGCTGCTCCAAAAAAAAATTGCCCCTTTTTAAAAATTGATGTACCTTGTTCAAATGTAACAGAATTGAGGATCCTTTTTTAAACATTTGGGAAATATATTAACAAAACTTGGTCCGTGTGGCTAAGAATAGCACCACCCCATTTCCTCCCGTGGGTGTCGTAAGAGGCGACTAGGGTAATGACACTGTCTACACTTAAGCAGGGATTACATTACCCAACATTTAGGGCCGATTTCGGCATATACAGTGTGTTAGGGTAAACAGTTGCATTACTTTAAGAGGTGATTGTACCCATGATACTGAACAATTACTTAAGATACCTATGGGAAATAAGAATTTTTTTTTCGACTATTCATACAAAAGTTCGATCAACTGATTGCATTTAGTATGGGAACTTGGGAAGTACAAACTGGCTGATATGATGATGATGATGATTAACAGAACTATCCACAAATAATTAAATTTATCGGGTACAGTATGTAATTGATAGAAATATAAATTCTTGAAAGTGGCTCTAGGTTAAAATGTTCAAAGGCGTATTCCGCGTTTTATTTTGGAGCAGCCGTGCACCAAGTAAAGATTTTAGCTTATTTAGGGATACAGGGAAATATTGTAATTTTGTCAAAAAAGAAACATTTTCGTTTTAAAGCAAACAATATTGTTATAGTATTACTTACCTCATTTAGACTATAAGGTATTAAAATAACAATTTCGCAAGCTTTTTTAAATGAATTCGCATCCAAAAAGCAAAAAAAAACATGGAGTTCAACTAGGCCAGCCTGGCAATGGGGCTATTATAACAGTATGACAGCACTATTGAATCTTAAAATTGTCTACCTTGTGTGACAGGCGGTTTAAAGAATGACGTGCATTAACAGATTCTTTATTTGAGATTTTCACTCAGCTCTGTGCCCATGCCATGCAATGCGTCTATCCATATGTATAAAGTCCGCAAAACTCACATAATATGCGTCATGGCGCACAAATGTAGAAGTGTACAATTTGAAACTGTTACATTAGCCCCAATGGGACATTAGCCCCAGTGTCACACTGGCCCCAGTTGACGTTACAAATAAAGCAGTTACCTTTCAGTTAAATTAACATTATTAATTTTACTGACTGCAGTCTTGATCTTATGTTCTGTATTCTTCAATGTTTTAGTCACATCATCTAATATTACTGAGTTGTGCTTAGGGTGTGTGCTAGACATAAAAAGTGCACTAAATAGGTGGAGAAAAAATATTGTGAGAAAAAACAAGGATGTTCAAGTGCATAGATACAGTAGGTTTAAATATTTAAATCAGTATAAAATTGTTGAAAATTAGGATATGGGAATTGTAAAGTTTAACTAAAAATTTGCAATTTTCGTTTAAATGTATATTAACAAATACCTTGATAGACTTGTCCGAAAACGATGTAAAACAAAGGCATGTTTTTTTTCAGAATTAGTCCATTATCGAATTAATCGATTATCTAATGAGGAGTTTTCTGACAGCTAAGTAAGTTAGACAGGTGATAGATGGCGTTGACCAGAAAGGGGTCCGAAGATGAAAATTTTAGGCTAAAAAGTAATCAAAAATGCATGTCACTGAGTCGGACGCATCCGTTGACGAAGTACATGTTCATATTTTGCTGCTTACTTAAAAACACAATTTTATTTGTATTTTATTATCTGCAAGGTCGCTCACCCCTGTCTCGTCAACGCCATCTATCGAGCCACTAGGAACTTTTCTTTTTTAATGGCTTTCGGAAAATCCCTCATTGAAGAGGAAAGAGATTATGTCGATATTTAAAAATATAATCAACTACACGGCCTTTCTAAAGCACAGCGGGTAGTACTAGTATTTATTCTGTGGCACAACCATAAAATTATGAATAAAAAAATCCATGGCGCAGTTTAAAAAAGAAACTTAATTATTTTTAAGTTATGTTCAATTTCGACCCTACGATTAAGCAAATAAAGTAGATTCTTGCCGTCGTTATGTGTCGTTATCAGAGTGACTACTTCGCAATTGTCCAATTACTCATTTTGACTACAACGCAAAATAGCTAGATTGTAAAAAATTTTTGTTCGTACCTTATTATAATAATAATCATAGAAATTAAAATGAATCAATGGCTGGCATTTGACGCTGATACAGTAATGTATATCCGCCTGATCTGCACCTGTATATTCTCGTAGGATATTTTTAATATGTTCTAAGACAAAATATTTTACTTTAAAGAAAGCGAAAATATTTCTTTAATTTTTACTTTACTAGCTGTGCCTGGCATGTGTTGCAATGAGCGTTATTTTTTTCTTTTTTAATTTTAGTTCCTAAAAAACTCGACAGATGGCACGTTTACCGCTCCATAGAGACGTTCGCGAGATCCTGTCAAAATCATGTCAAGACTGTGGCTGCCATTTTTTTAAGGCCAAGGGATCAAGCCCATAGAACCGTGTCGGACGTAAACATTGTCAAATTTTCAATCAAAATGATTCGCTAATAATAAAATACTCCATCAAAATTTTCCCTCTTTATTGTTATAAAGAAACCATTTGTGAAATTTTGACTTTTATTTGCACAGACCGTAGAGCCATCTATCGATCCCCTAGAAAACCAAAAGAAAAACGCTCATTGCAATGCGGCTTTTTTATTTTTTTTTATGGTCAGAAACTTTCGCGGACCCTCTGATAACAACCCACCAAAGTTCCATCGCAATCGGATTTTTTTTTTATATATACAATGCGATTCCTTTGTCGCTTTCAAATTTTTCAGTTGTAGTCATGGAGTAGTACAGACCATCAAACTGAACAACTTTTACTATGGGAGCAAAACTAAAATCGCGAATAAAATGCTGTTTCCTACATTTTAGTCAAGCAGGCATTGCCGTTTAGGAACATTTATGGAACAGCTGATTTGATGGTCTGAACTCTGAACCACGACTGAAATTTTGGTGACTAAAAATTTGCACTGTATTAGAAGATTTTTAAAACAAAACAATATAATTAGTTACGTCTACCAGTCCTTGAAATATGATTTTGAATGCAATTCGAGAACAATGAACGACTACTTATAACTTCTCATAAACATTTTAAAGCGTGAAACGAATCGTCGTTTGAAATATCTACAGAACTAAAACATTTTTTTTTTTTGTTTTCCTTTTCCATTCTCGACATTGAAAAAAAACACGGGCCGAACGAGAATATGACGCTATTGTAGTAACATATTATAATACCATTGTTCCGCCATATTATATCGCAAAACGTCATTTTGTTTTCCTTTCCGAGTAGTGTTGAGAACATATACAGGGTGAAATTAAAGATTGAAAAATTTGTCTCGGGCGGGACAACAGCGGCAACATGGCTGAAATATGTTTAAAAATCAATAATATTTGAAATATAAAGGTTGTTACAGAAATAAAAATAAAAATTTTAAACTTTTGAGGGGGTTGTTGAGATTATGAAACTGAACAATTTTCGCTATGGGACCAACATCGAAATCACGAAAAAAAATATCTGTTCCATACATTTAGCTCGAGTAGTGTAGTTTAGTATGGAACATCGCAAACGCATCGCATCATGGCGATTTTTGGCAAATATCCCCATTTTGGGGGAGGCCTATATCCAGCAGTGGAAGTCTATCGGCTAATATGATGATGGAACATAAGATTTTTTTTTCGCGATTTCGATATTGGTCCCATAGTTAGTGAAAGTTGTTCAGTTTGATGGTCTTAACCACCCCCTTAAATGTTTATTTGTATTTTTGTAACACCTTGTATAGGTAGGAATTAGATGAAACCATAATGTGGCCGCACATGGAACAGAAAAAGTGCGAATTTTGCATACGAAAAGACAATTTTCCATTGGTTTGACATTTTGCCATACACAAAAACCGGCCACGGTAACCGAAAAAAAAATATTTCTGTCTTTTTTGTTAACATGTTTTCATAACTGGCTATCTCGCTCTCTCATTTCTTGGCTTCTTCCATCTTTCAGCGTAAGCGAAAAGTTTTCAAACTAAGGTTGAGAACCAACCAAATATCATGTAAAGCCTGACCAGAAAAATAAAAAACCTCGCCATGTTGCGCAAAATAATTGGAACTAATTCCTGTACTTGGAACATTGATATTAAAGGTTATAGTCGATTGCAGCGCCCCCAAACCAGGTTTTTTATATTTCTGGTCAGGCTTTAATGCATTTCAGAGAAGCAGTGTTGCCAGAAGGTTACTTTTGTAACCTTTTATGTCACTTTCAAACTTTAGAACTAAATATTTAAATGAAAATCTGACACATAAAAAAAAGCAGATATTGGTTTCTAGTTCGTGTCTAAAAAAATGAAAATATTACCATACAGCGTTTGTATGGAGCGCGCTCCGAATTACACTAGACAGCAATGATAACGGGTCACCAACATACCTTAATATCTCGGAAACTAAGAATGATAGCTTATTCAAATAAAAAATATTTCATAAGCTATTTAATACTTTTTAAATAATTAATTTGATAACATTTTTAGTTTTCATTTGTTTGACTTAATTAAATTACATAAATACAAATGCGTCAATTCTATCCCAGACCAAAAATTTAAAATAGGTAACCATTTTTTGTCACATATATAATATTTCTCCATATAGTGTATGTGAGTGATAAAATTGCCACATTAACAATAATTAATAAATGTTGAACACTACAAAATAAATTTTCAAAAAATAATGTATTTAGATTTTTGCCTTTTTTATTGGCATTACTTTATATCAACCAGAAATTTTATTAATTTAAGTAGTAGTATTAAATAGTCTATAAAATACTTTTTATTTGAATAAGCTGTCGTTCTTAGTTTCCGAGTTATTAAAGTTTATGTTGTTGGTGACCCGTTTTCATTGCTGTCAAGACACCTGTATGTCACCTGTCTTCATGTGCATGAACGAGGTCGCGGACAAAATCTAGTATTTCAATATTTGAGAAGTTGTTCATTTTGATAATTAGATTTTCACGCCACGTAACTTGACAACTGACATAGGTACACAAAACATAACTTTAATGAATGACCAATTCATTTTTACCACCACCATACCGCCATGCCACCAAAAATGAGACTGTGTAAAATAAAATTCGTTACATATTGAATAGGATACATCAAACTGAACTTTATACAGGGTGAAATTGATATTATTAGCATTCTTTTAAACTAAGAGTCTACCCATCAAACTCAATAACTTTTACTATGGGAGCAAACCGATCGGAGCAAAAAAATAATCAGCTGTCAACATTCGAGTCGAGTAGGCAGCGGCGGCGGCGCCGGAGGGTGCAGTTTAGTATGGAACAGCTGAACTTTTTTTTGCTCCGATCGGTTTGCTCCCATAGTAAAAGTTGTTCAGTTTGATGGGTAGACTCTTAGTTTGAAAGGATGCTAATGATATAAATTTCACCCTGTATAAGGAGCACATGCGAAAAAAATTTTCTGTTCCATACATTTGGGTCCAGTAGTAACGTTTTTAATGAAACAGCAGAATTTTTTTCACGGTTTCGATGTTGGCACCATAGTGAAAGTTGTTCAGTTTGATGGTCTGAGGCACCCTGTTCAATATGTGACACATTGAATTATACACTCTGTATGTTAGAAGAAGTAAAAACGGTTCAAATAATAACAATGCCTTTTATAAAATTTTAGTTATCTGTGGCCTCGTATATTCCCATATCCTATCCAGAATCTTCAAAGTAACGAGCGTCCAGTTTAATTTGACACCTAAAAACCAGGCAATCCTTTTCGCTCAGGTGCCAAGTCAAAGTGGACGAGAGTTTGACCAAAATTTTATGATAAATGCTGTGAAAACTCACATAAACAAATCATTATAGGATACTAACTAACATCACTAAGTTAAAACACAGACAGGTATAATAAAAATTAATGCTTTAATAAATAAAGAATGAATATTGCACTAAACTACAAAAGACTTTAACACTTGGTACAAATAAACGTGGTATAAAATGTTATGGCAAGAATAAACTAAGAATAAGCGATCTGCTAATAACCTTCTACTTGCTATGCCTTCCCACACCTCTTCCTTCTACGATAAATCCTTTTCTGTTCAGTCCGTCCGTCTATGGAATGAACTGCCACTTTCTGTCAGACAAGCTCCCTCACTACCTATCTTTAAAAAACTGCTGAAAATCTTACGCTTTGACAATATTTGCTTAAGTTTCCTTTGGTACCTACATTTTGATAATTTTTAAAAACTACTTTTCTATAAGGTATCTATTATATAAAATTATTTTGTTATACTGAGTATGTATTTATTTATTTATACTTTGTGTTAATTAAAATATTATGTATAAACTAACCGCCATAGCATATATCTCATGTAAGACTTCTTCCTGTCAAATCACTTTTACTTCTTGTTCATATTGTTGTTGTTTTCATTTGTTTATTTTGGTGTGCAAATAAAGAATATTTATCTTATCTTATCTTAATAAGCAAAATGTCTACTGATAAACCTGGAATAACTTAAACCAAGTATAACGTCGGTGTAACTGTTCTGTATCATAGACCAATTTCTGTTTCTTTCTTAAGGCCAAGCGTCTCTTTCTTACAAGCAAACGTTTGCAATAAGCCATCCCGCTTCAATTAAAAGCAGGATCGCAAGGAAACTTATTTTTCATCAATATCTTTTCTCTTGGGTGTTTGGGGTAAAAACCATCGGGTAGAATCGATTCTATAATCAATTAACTTTCAAATGATGGTATATTCAGAAGCAATGGTGTATAGTGTTTCTTGTAAAACTGGTTATAAATCTGAAATAGAACATACTTTTGTCCTCTTTTTTATCGAGAAAATTTAATTAACTATATATGTTAAATGAAATAATTTGGTTATATAAAAACAAGTTCGAAAACAGACAAAAGACGGGAAACCCCGCCTTAAAGGATAGTGGGCAGAAGTGGTCCGAGAGCCCCCCAATAAGTGGCATATTACGTTTGAAAGGGGATTTAATATAGAACATTTTTTTATAAGCGGCACCAATATCTTTTCGAGAGAAAAAAAGATACAGGTTGTTTTGTTTAGAGGTTTTTCATACTAATGTTAGCATTTAGCCGCTATTTACATCTGTTGCTTGAATTCCTTGTGTAATGTGGATAGTATTATTGTTTTTGATTATTATTAATGCAAAAGAATCATTAGCCCTCAAAACACATAACACTTAAAACGAGAAAATCTTTATCTCATCTTGAAATTGCCAGTATAGTAAACGTGAGCCTTATTAATTTTGCACGCTTAATAATAACTTTAAGTAGCTTTAGCTAAGTGTCTGATCACCCCGAAAGACATTACACCTTTCGGGGCCATAATATCAAAACGACTTCCCCCTAAAACGACTGCGTCAAAATAAAACACCCTGTATCTTTCTTTTCCTCGAAAATATTTTGAAGCCACTTGGGTGCCATGTACGTTTGGGTATCCTCTAACTATCCCTACCTGAGTCATAGCGGGGGGCTCTTGGACCAGTGGCCATACATTTTTGCCCAGTGTCCTTTATCTATGAACCGCGACGTTGCCACCAACATAGTTACGAGTTTATTAGTAATCTCCTTATTCTTAGCTTATTATAACTATTCCTAATATAAGGATCGAATATGTAAGATTTTATTTGTACCACAGTTAAAGTTTAATTTATTCATCAAAAATCTAACACACAGGCAACTAGTTCTTGCGTCTCACTTCTACTCGTGAGCCTTCCATGTAGTGTCGTGTCATGTACATTATAGCCCAGTCATTTTACGGTTTGACCCGGGATTAATTAAGAATTGTTTTTTTTTTTTCGCATATCATTTAAGAGCCAATTTGAGTCTATTCTATACTCCATTTCAAATAGCAACGAAATTTTGCAATTGAGTCAACTACATGGAAGATTCACTAAATAATAAGATTCAAAAAACGCAGAGCATACCTACCTACAATATCTTGCAGACTATAATCATTCAAAACTAGCAGTTGCTTCATTCAAAAATAAATAATAAATCGCATTAAAGAAAAAATAATAAGAAAAATAAAAAGAAATAATAAAGAATCGTAAAACGCGATAGCTTGGCATAGTGGAAAAAAAATGTTAAAAACCGCATTAAGTCAAATCAGCATGTAAATGGATCTAGCCTCTTGAACTCTATTGTGCGATAAAAAATGATTACACATTGTTCGAAGTCCCATAAAGGCAAGATACTAATAAGTAGGCAATAATAAAAATACAGGGATTCTTGTTTCATCACTGGATTTTACCAATTACGTGATAGGAGGTTATTTCCCTGACGTAGATTCCTACAGGCCTATATAAGAAAGAATATCTATTACTACATACAATATGGACACTTCCTGCCTCCAACTTTTTACCTCACCCCATCTATTGCTCTCTGGTTACCTCGGCTGTTACTAGTGAAGTAGTACCAGGTTTATAAGTCTCACCGATGTACCTTGTAGTTGACAAATTTTCAAAGCGCGCGAAATTATATTGACCAATCAGGATGTGTCACCTTGCCGCTATTGGCTTACTGCTTTCGCGCCCTTTTCGCTGCCGAAGCATCCATTAGTCTGCTATTCTAGTTGGAGCGAGATAGAGAATACCCGATTTTGCACTGCTCTGCGCAAACGAAGATTGACGAGCGGAATTATTTTCCTGGTCGTACTGTAGCATACACATACATTGATACCACAACTGCACGCTAGAATTTATTTTTTTTACCGTATAAACCATCCCTGGACTTCCTTAAAAATTTAAAAACCAAAATTAGCCAAATCGATCCAGCAGTTCTCGAGTGATGACCAAGGGAAATAGGTATTCATTTTTATATACATATAATAATAGATGGATTTTCTGGTGTTATTAACCTTATCTAGTGTAACGAATTTATTGAAATATTTGAGTACCTCGCTCGCTACGATAAATATCTGATGGTGACTGTACAAAGTCCTATGCCAAACAATTTTTTATTTCCATGAGCAGTTCTTTTGTATATTGATAGTTGCAAGCATGCCTTGCCACTTACAGACTGCCTTCATTTGGTCACTACAGGTCAGAAGTTATCCCAAAAGTGCCATCGTTTTAGACACCTAATGCTGAGAGGTTTACTTACAGGCAAAGGAAGCTTATTTATACAGAGTGAAATGGATATAAACTAAGAGTCCATCGAAGTGAACAACTTTTACTATGGGAACAAACCGATCGGAGCAAAAAAAAACAGCTGTTGCGTAAATTTGAGTCGCGAACTCGCTTGTCGAGATTGCAGTTTAGTATGTCACAGCTGATTTATTATTTGCTCCGATCGGTTTGCTCCCATAATAAAAGTTGTTTAGTTTGATGGGTAGACTCTTAGTTTAAAAGGATGCTATTGATATCCATTTCACCCTGTATATGGTAAGTGATCCCATCTCTGTCGGCCGTGGTACAGCTTCACTTCGTCTACTCATGAATTTCTTCCATTTTCGTGCAGTTATGCCAAGCTATCATTTATATATATAAATATAGCAGTTTATAATTGAAATGTTACCTTCTGACTAGATCCGCTTCGTAACTTACGCTTCTATTTATAAATAAGTAGAAAACAAAAAAAAATATAAAAATTATTGATATAACGAGAAGATTCCTTCTTGATCGATGCCATCTTATTATTTTCGCAGTCATCTGTGAACAAACAATTTAGGTGCATATAGACTTTGTTGGCCCTGTAGCAATACCTTGAAATGTTGTTCCTCCTATGCAAATACTCACTTCATATGATAACAAAACCTCACTCTTATCTCACTCTCACCTACTTCTTATACTTCAGTGGTGCTCTATTAGCCCAGTCACTTTACGGATTGATCCGGGACTAATAAGTAATTGGTTTTTTTTTTTCGATATAGTATTTAAGAGCCAATTTGAGCTTAGAAATGTACCAAAATTAAAAAAATCCCGTCAGCAACAGTTCCCAGTCATTTTACGGAGTTTTCTTAGGAGAGGTGGGAATTATTAACACGTTCCGGGGCAGTAAACGAGACACAATAGAACTTTTATTGTTATCACGGCTATAGGCGGTCACTGTCCCGGAACGTGTTAATTGGACTTTTAAACTGTAACCGGAACCATTTAATCTAGAACTAAACATTTTAACGGGTTCTTTCGGGTTCGGGTTCGGGAACCATTTAGTGATAAAAAGACTACAGGGTGAAATTGATATCATTAGCATCCTTTTAAAGTAAAAGTCTACCCATCAAACTGAACAACTTTCACTATGGGAGCAAACAGATCGGAGCAAAAAAAATCAGCTGTTGCATACATTTGAGTCGAGTTGGCATTGCAGTTTAGTATGGAACAGCTGATTATTGCTCCGATCGGTTTGCTCCCATAGTGAAAGTTGTTCAGTTTGATGGTCTTAGTTTAAAAAAATGCTAACGATATCAATTTCACCCTGTAGTCTATTTATCACTAAATGGTGCCGGTTACAGTTTAAAAGTCCAATTAATAATTCCCACCTCTCCTAACAAAACTCCGTAAAATTACTGGGCTATATTGGCAATTGGCATACATTGCCGCCGACATTCCAGTCCTTTCAAATGTCCTCGGTCACTAAGCAGTAATGTAAAACAATCAAGCAGACTTTTGCCATCACTTTAACAGCGCGCTGATGGGATGTCCTTAATTGTCCTTGTGTATAAAATTTCATTGCAGCTAATGCTATGTTAATTAGTGACATTTATCAGTGTATTATACAGTGTAAATTTATGTTATTTACATAATTTAGGGAAAGCTTCAGACCATCAAACTGAACAACTTTCACTATGGCACCAACCAACTTTGAAATTGCGACAAAAAGTCTGCTGTTCCTGTATGGGCTTTTTCTATGGAGCAGCCCATTTTTTTCACCATTTTGCTTCATTGCAATAGTGAAAAATGTTTATGTTGATGGTCTGTGGTACAGAGTGAGCAAAGATAATGTGAGAACGTATATACATAAACTCACGACAGTAATCCTTTTCGGGGTAGTCAAAAATATTGCCTACTAAATTTCTGTTTAACAATGTAGTTGTAGTAATGCTTACATTTATCAATTTATGTTTCAGGATGGGCGAGTCAAGTGGTGAGAGGTGGCTTTCACCCACATAAAGAAACCTTAAATCGTACAACACCAACGAGAAGCCGGAACAACACGGCTTTATTATCAAGCCTATAAAAACATAATTATACGAACAAAGTGTGAAAACCAATCTCTAGCCAATTATGATAAAAAAATTTAATTGCTTTTCCAAGTACTGTTTTAGAGCGATCTGAAATAATAAGTGAAACCTGAAAAACCGCAGCACTGCTCAGTCAGGTACAGGATTTTTAATTTACAATTAATGGACCCTTGCTTGTGCGTTAGCACTGCATTTCCGCCAGTGTCAAGTAGTTTATGGGAGAATCTATCCCAATCTCAGGAATTGTTTTTGGTCAAGAACAAGAGGAGATTGAGGATTGCGGAGCCTCGTGGCAGGCAAAAACGCGACGCGCGAAAACAACGCGAGAGAAGTGCTCGGGTCAGAACCTGCAACGTGAGTCCCAGGGATAGGGTTGCCACATGTCTGGAATTTTCCAAACATGTCCAGAAAAGACATTATAAGTCGCGGCACGAATCTCTAGCGCTGATTTCTCCGTTCTTAGACCATTTAAATATGGACGAGTTATGCGTAATTCTACTAACAAACTTTTCTGTCACTTTTTGCGGGAGACGAGGTAGCATGAAATACGCAACTTTGGATTTTATTTTGTTACTTTAGAGTCTAATTTTGAAAGTCAAAAATCATGACAAATAGTATCGTGTGAACCCCGAACAAGACTAGTTGTTCCGCAATTATAGGCTGTCTCGATTAGTGATAAGGTATAAAATTGTATGCAAATGTACATGATCATTTGATCTTGTACCTTGGCTGAGGGGAATGCTAACGTAAGGCAGGTCCCTTTTTAAATGGTCTAAGTCTTTGTCGCATGATCTGTGCTCCATTCAGTATTCATTTACGTATAAGTTCAAATTCGGGGGAGGACATTCATTGAAAAAACAATGTAAAAGAAATAGCTGTTATACAAATATTCGGATTTCCCCAGTAACTAGGTACTTTTGAAAACCTAGTACCAGGAATATTATGTTTTAAATTTATTAATCATGCAATCAATTTGATGGATCGAAAGCCCAGTTGGTTATCTATTAGAATGGCCTTCTATTCTATTTTTATTTAATGGCGTTTCCTTGATGATTTTGCCAGTATCAAGTGTTGAAGATTATTATTATTATTATTATACAGGGTGTCCCGTAAGTCGACGTCAAGCCGAAATCGGGTGATAGTCCAAATCATAATAGTTACTAGAAAAATAAAAAAAAATCTAAGTCTTGAATTTTTTAAATATACTGTGTACACCACTCAGGAATATGCCAACATGCACTTTATTTATGGCGAATGCAGAGGGAATGCTAGTGCTGCGGCTAGACTGTATCGCGAGAGGTACCCAAATGCTGATCGTTATCCAGATCACCGAGTTTTTACAAATGTGCACCGTCTACTCTCCACAGAAGGCATACTTCCAAACCGACCACATGGTGAAGGAAGAAGTTCCTTGCCTTACGAGGACGTAGTACTTCAAGCAGTTGAAGAAGATCCAAGTATTTCGGTACGTGCAATCCAGCAAAGCACAGGAGTGCCCAAAACTATAGCTCACCGAATTTTACAAAAACATGAGCTCCACCCATACCATGTACAGCGAGTACAAACCCTGCATCCTCAGGATTATCAACTTCGGGTTGCGTTTTGTCAAACGATGCTACAAAGACACCGGGAAGATCCGCGATTCTTAGAGAAAATTTTGTGGTCGGATGAATCGACATTCAAAAAAGACGGTTACATGAACCTACACAACTTACACGAGTGGAGTTAGAGAATCCGCATTTAATGAGACAAGATAGATCTCAGTATCGTTTTAAAATAAACATGTGGACCGGAATTTTAAATGGAAGAGTCATAGGACCTTTTGAGTTGCCAGAGATCTTGACTGCTGAAGTTTATTTAGATTTCTTACAAAACAGTTTATCTAGTTTACTGGAAGACGTGCCACTCAGTATTTACAGAGAGATGTGGTATCAACAAGATGGCTGCCCAGCGCACTATGCCCGCTCAGTTAGAGCATTTCTCAATGAAGAATATCCGGGCAGATGGATAGGTCGGTCTGGTACGATCTCGTGGCCAGCCCGTTCACCGGACTTAAATCCATTAGATTTTTTTTACTGGGGAGCAGTGAAAAAGAAAGTTTATTTTAAGCCAATCGAAAACGTAGCTGAGCTTCGGCAAAGAATTACGGAAGCAGCTGAATTTGTCAACAAGCGAAAATTTGCCCGTGTGATAATCCGATCTTTTTTAAGAAGATGTCGAGCTTGTATTGCAGTTGAAGGAAGGCAGTTTGAACATCTTTTGTAAATAATAAATCTTTGCATCTAATTGGTGTTTAATTTTAAACTTAAGGAAAATTTAGCATCTCTGACTTGAAAGCGTCACTACCTGTCTCACTCACATTTCATGAACGACTCTCCGTCTCACTTGGTCTTAGGCAAGCTTTGAACGCACTACAATAATTTTTAGTAGGTAAAGAAATATTTTTCGAAACTGGGTTTCTTGAAGGAATTTTTTTTCCCCCGTAATCAAAGAAATAATGTAGCAAGTATTATACCATTTTAGAATCCTTATTAAATGCGTCAACTTTTAGTGCTACTTGCCAACCTGGCGTAGTACTTTTTTTTTTCAGTACGGTCCGTTAAAGTTGGACGAAATATTAATTGTCTATTCATTGTACGGCATAATGTGACACTTTCTTCCAAGCTGCAGCAGTTGACTTAGAATTCTAAGTAATAGGTTAGATTAGCACTATTCGGGATTACCTAAGAAAAATAAAATTTAAAAAAAGTTAAGATTTGTAGCAACAGGAGCTAAAAAACCATCACAGGGTGTACATTTTCTCGAAAAAAAAAAGAAATGCCTATAATTTAAAAAATTCAAGACTTAGATTTTTATTTTTATTTTTCTAGTTACTATTATGATTTGGACTATCACCCGATTTCGGCTTGACGTCGACTTACGGGACACCCTGTATATGATACACTAGCAGCTCAAAGCTGATGCGTGTATATCACTGCACTTGTTTAGTTTTTTAAATATTTGTCCAGTCTATATTCTGAAGATATTATTATTTTTTTTTTCTTCTTTTTTTTTTATGGCTTTTGTCACGCGTGGTGACAATGGATATTATTATAATTTCAAGTTAACATTCTATAGTTAAAACACAAAAGAGTTTACAAAATGGCGAAGCCACGTGCAAGCCTAACAGATGCCAATACCCATGCGTCCGCCCTCCGTCAGACTTGCTGCGCAATTCCTAGAATGGCCAACTTTTCTATTCTATTTTTAATAAAAAAATGGCTGCCATCTTGGTTGTGATGATTTTGCCAATGTCTAGTTTATTTAGCAAGAGTGCTTGACGTTGTACGGTAGTTTGTGTTTTGGTGACTTCAAGGATTGTTTTTCGAAAAGAAAACTATCTTGAGCCACCACTGGAGCTTCGTTGTAGGTCCGGGAGTGCAACCAACAGTCGAAGAGCGACGTGACTACCCAATAGCAGACCTACAACGCAACTCGACCTCCCTTTTGTATTCGTGAATAGCTTTGACTTTAACAAATAATTAGTTACTTTAGTTAGTGCCCGCAACTTTGTACGTGCAGACCACTGATTTAAAATACCCATATCTTTTTATTGAATGGACCGATTGAGATGAAATAAAGCCTTAATGTCATCCAAACTAAGCCCTAAGCTTTTGTGAAAGCCCTATCTAAATCGGTTCAGTAGTTTTTAAGTGATGCGTGCACAAAAAAACAAACAGACAACAATTATAAAATAATTATTTCATTATGTATCCTGAAAACTCAAAATAATTTTTTTTGCTAATATCTTCAATGTACGTCATAGCTAAGTATACAATTTTATTATAATTACTACATTTAACCCGCGAATTTGTCCGCACAAATTGTATACCAGATATTAAGTCAGATTATAAGCTATCAAACAAAAAAAGTTTCATCAAAATCGGTTCAGTAGTTTTTGCGTCATGCTCGATCAAACAAACAAACAAATGCACAAACAAACAGACACAAAAAATAAAAAAAATGGTAATATGGAATCAGGGACACTTAAAAACCATATCGTAACTTTTTTTTGTTAATACACACTTCTGTTACAGTTTTATAATAGTTTATGTATTATGTTACAGAAAATAAGGCCGAGTTTTGTGGCGCGCCTTAGGAGAGGCCTATGTTCAGCAGTGGACGATGATAGGCTGATGATGATGCATGTTGAATATAATTTTTTTTTTTCATTAAATATCTGAAGGTGCATATTCATATTCATAAATTAATTGTAATCACATAACTTACCGTTAGTCTGGTTTACTGAACCAAATTACACAAAAACAGCAATACGAAGATTAGCGGCTAAACTTATAAAAAATATAAACAAATAAAATTATAAAACCCTTTCAGTTTATTGTTCGACAATTACTGGTAAATTAACGAAATGGACTGGACACTAGAAATTTTAAACGAAATTTAAATTTGCACTAATTATTTTGGAAAATTATTAGTGCATAATTATAGAGGATTATTATTTTTATCGAAAGAAAACTACAATTCACCACAGACACTAGCGGAGTGACTGACTGACATTAACATTTTTTTAGCTGTGCAATGTTGCCAGATTAAAAATCGGTTGAGCGCTAAAGTATGCAAAAAAACACCAGTTCACACACAGTAATAATTCGATCAGTTCTGCGCTAATTTCTTCACCTCTAAGTAAATAGTGTTATTAGTTGGTCCGAAGAACATCACTTTGCCCAATCTAGTCAAAACTTTAGTAAATTATTTGCATCTTTTTAAAAGTTATTGATCATAGTGTAAATAAACCAATGGTTCAGCTGGGCGACGACGGACGCCGGCTCGGCGGTCGCGACAGATCAATCGTGATTGATTTATTATTTATTTATAATAACATTATTTCTGGATCTTCAAACACGACACGACCGAACCAGGACAGGGCCTCTACCCGGACATTGAACTTTGTCAACTCTATTAAAATGAAGGTTAGACCGAAACGGTCGTGATATATTGAAAATCTAAAGTCCGGGTACAGGGCCAAGGTATTTATTCGCTATGACTTTGACCGCTTTATATTATAATAAAAACTGCTACATTGTTTGTAGAATATAGCTTGATATCTGTGACAGCAGGACAGGAGAGCAATGAATCGCGCTAAATAAATCGCAACTGAACCATGATTGGACCACATGCGAAGCACAAATTTTAACACATTCGGTATTGTGCTATTCGTTTGACAGCTGTTAGAGCCATTTTGACGGATCACCCAGTTCAATAGTACTAAATTGGATTGCAATGTGACTAGAACCGAAATTAGATTAGGATTGAATTTGGATGTTTTAAATTAGCGCGATCGCCCTCCAGTCGATATGAAAGAAATAAGAGGGACAGATATTTTCTTTAAAAATGTAGATCAAGCAAATTTTTTTAATTTGAAAACTTTTCAAAAAGCCTTAGATCTAGCGCTGAAAGTGCTAAAATGGCAACCCTATATTAAAGTTGTCCAAAAAATTATGTGGACGACGATCTAAAAATTATACTACCAATACTTCCGTTTTAACGATATTTTCCAGATGTTACTCATCGTGATGCCACAATATATCATTCTTAAACTTAGGAAAATTACTATAAAATACATAAAGCTAATAATTATGTCTGATAAGTGATAATATAATAATAATCCTAACACAGTATTCGTAAATGCACTGTAAACTTGATAGTATTTGCTACTCGTCAACAGGTGGCGCTATCAACTCATTAACATTTACACAACGAACGTGACGTTAGATGGCGTTCAAAAAACAACACTTTTTTAAATTTAAATAATTAATGCCTAATTAGAGTGCATAGGTCAAATAATAGTGCGTCTGTAGTTTACAAAACACAAATTTTTTTTTGTACCCGGTAGGTACGCTGCTAGAGTGACGTGAAGATAGCGTCGTCGGGTTTTACACATTTTCTGTGGTACAAAATCGACTTACAGTGGCCCCAAGGCTGTGCCCTCAATCTTTTTTTTTTAATTTCTGAAAAATTAAACAACATTTCCAAAAAACACCAACACACTACAGCAAGTGAGCATAGAACAACTCGGACAACATAAACAAATCGGTCAACTCGGAAACATGCTCAACTCTGATAACATGAACAATTCTGACAACATGAGCAACTGACAACTTTGCCAACCTGGCCAATTGATTTGACATGGCCAAGTTGTCCAAGTTATACATGTTGTCCAATTAAGCAGGTATCTACTTTCGATAACAAAACAACTCGAACAAAATGAACAACTTGGTCAATTCGGTTGGACAACTCGATCCAAGTTCTACGATCAACGATATTTTGCATTTCGATAAATCTCTTAGCAATCCCGGGACCTCAGAACTATCCAGGGATTGTTTATTAAAATAAATGAATTTATTCAGACATGTTCGCATTATTCTGAAAAATGAAGTCTATGTACCTAAATATACATCCGAATATCCGTTACATAACCCACGAAAATAGGTAAAATAAAACAAATAACTTTAAAAACAGACAATTAATTTTATTTTTATAATCCATATCAATCTATTTTGTTATTAACGCCTAAACGACAAACTCTCTTCTCACACAACAAAATATACTGCAATTTTTAAGCGTTGGTGATATCAGTCAGTGTCACAGCGAAATCGCGGCGATGTCGCAGCGATATAAAGTCAACGCCTATGCTTATAAATCGCGACGATCCAGGAGAGCGATTTTTGAAAGTCACACGTTAAAATCAGCAGAAGAAAATATCAAAATTACTACCTATGGAGATAATTCAGCATTCCATCCAAAAATAGTACCTACTTCTGTTGTGACGGCGTGTCGTTGCGGTGCTTTATATCGCCCACGCTCAAAAATAGCGTTTGTGATCGCTCTTAGGCCTAACTTAGGTACCTAACCTACGTATATAATATACAATCAAACAATATTTACAGGTTCAGCCATTCTCAAGTGTTCGTTACAATAACAGTACTTGTTCAAGTGTGGGTAAGTCGCTGAGATGCAGTTTGGCTCATCTCCGTACCTGGAACAATAAGATACATACATACATACATGTGGGTAGCTGGGGAGGGCAAAAGATGGGCCCTAGAGTGCGATTTTTGAATCTCATAAGTTGAACTCAGTAGTTGAAAATGTATGGAGATACGCATCTTTCTACTGCTGATTAGACTTTCAAAAATCGCACTCCTGGGCTGCGTTCAGAACCTACGCCCCAGGTGCACCCCGAGTGCAACTTTTCGCACTAGCGCCGTTCCGAGCCTCGGTGAAAAACGCTCTTTGCAACTCGGTTGTCACAACACAACCGTTCCGAACCTCTGACGGGTTGCAACTTTTAACCATCAAATTCGATGGTTAAAAAACACTCTGACGTTTTGATAATCTGTGGTTACTTGAATTTTCGCTCTTTTTGAATAAAAGTTTGTTTTTCAAATGATTTTTATTCACTTTTTGATTCGCTAACATGGAAGATGAGTCTTTTTTATTGTATTTGGATATGATGGAAGCCCTGGAAGCCCATATTACTGTCAATGTCAAAATTTGAGGTTATAAAACAACCGTGATCGTTCCGTACCTCATAGCGAGTTAAAAATTAGCGCGGTCGTTCTGTACCATAGAGCGTGTTGAAAAAACAACCGCACCCAAAGGTCGTGAACGCAGCCCTGGTGTATGATTTTTGAATGTCAAACTAGCAGTAGAAAGATGCATATCTCCATAGTAATTTTGAAATTTTCAACTGCTGAGCTCACCGGTTGAGTTTCAAAAATCGCACTCCAGCTCTACGTACTGTATCTGCTTCATGTCATGACACTGCCCTGGAAAACTCATTGCCCAATTTCTACCTATTGAAATAGACCACGCATTGTCTAATTGGCAACTCACGCCATTGATGGTAGGCCTGGAGTCCGATTTTTGAAACTCATTCTTTGAACTCAACAGTTGAAAATGTCAATATTACTATGGAGATATGCATCTTTCTACTGCTGATTTGACATTCACAACGAATTATACTCCAGGAGTGCGATTTTTTAAAGTCAAATCAGCAGAAGAAAGATGCGTATCTCCATACATTTTCAACTGCTGAGTTCCAGGAGTGCGATTTTTGAAACTCATTCTTTGTACTCAACAGTTGAAAATGTCAATATTACTATTGAGATATGCATCTTTCTACTGCTGACTTGACATTCAAAAATAATCTCCAGGAGTGCGATTTTTGAAAGTCAAATCAGCAGAAGAAAGATGCGTATCTCCATACATTTTCAACTGCTGAGTTCAACGTATGAGATTCAAAAATCGCACTCCTGTGCCCGGCAGTGGAATGTGTATAGACAGGATATAACAAAACTATCTAGTAATATTTAAAGAGGTGGTTTAGACCATCAAACTTAACTAGAATGCTATGAAGAAAAGGTTCCAGGTCATGCTAATACTTTTATCCTCTACTTCCTCAAAGCAGCGCCAGGTTATTTCAGGGCGGTTCCTCTTTCGTTTGCCTGGAGAATACCATTCTAAGGCTGTCTTGGATGGGTGATCATCTGGCCTCCCATTTTCGAGCAAGGATATTTTTTTATACGTAGCTCGTCCATCCGTCTCCATAGCTCATTTGAGATGGTGTTTGGCGAGAAGATATATAAGATTCTTCCGAGGCATTTGTAGATAAAAACTTGGAGTCTATCTGTGATAGCTTTTCGGAAGAACCAAGTTTCACAGCCGTTTAGTAGAACTGTTTTGAGGTACGAGTTAAAGAGCCTAAGCTTGGTCATCCGCAGGGTCATCCTAACTAGTACAGTATCATCAGGAAAATAATTCCGCTCGTCAATCTTCGTTTGCGCAGAGCAGGACCGAGTCTCCGTCAAAACCCGAAGCCTTAAGGGCACGTAAACAATTAGCCAATAGCGGCAAGGGATCCAAGGTCCAAGGATCCATCCTTATTGGCCAATATTATTTCGCGCGCTATTATAATTTGTCTACTGCGCAGGTACATCGGTAAGATTTATAAACCAACGCCCGCGGCATGGCGCCTTGATAAACGTTTTATCGCGCCTGCTAACTCGTTCACCACTCGTTCGCACGCAAAAAGAAAGAGAGCTAGGGCGCGAGAGCGCTTCATCGCGCCGCCATCCCGCGGGCGCTGGTACTACTGTAACGATCGTCACAGACACGCGCTATAATATGTAGCTGTACTCTTCTTACGCACGCTAAATTACATAAGCACGTCTCTTTCCTGCGTGTGAGTGAGAGGGAGTGATAAACAACTTACGTGCGTTAGAAGAGTACAGCAACATAATTATAGCGGCCAATTGTGCACGATACGCGACCGCCAGATGGGTTTTAGTTGACCGAACGCTGCTCAAACTGCGGCTGAGATTTAAATGAAGATGTGGTAAGTATATTTCGTAAAAGTAACTTACGGCGATATCCTGGATATATCTCTGTCGGATGTAAAGAAGTAGTTGGCTTTCACGTAGTACTTCAAAGAGCCCTCGAACACGGCTCTGCCCGGACTCATCACTATCTGAAAGCACAATATTTACTTGTCTGTCTACTTATATGTGGACTAGTTACGCGTGTAATTCTACTAACAAACATTTCTGCCACTTTTTGCGGGGGGTGAGGTAACATGAAATCCTCAACTTTGGATTTTATTCCCCATAACTTTAGATTCTAATTTTTAACGATAAAAATCATGAAAAGTACTCTCGTGTGAAACCCAAACGTTCTAAGTTCGAAATTATTGTTTCGCAATTATAGGGTGTCTCATTTAGTGATAAGGTATAAAATTGAATGTAAATGCACATGATCAAATTGATCTTATACCGTGGCAGAGGGGAAATGCTACCATAAGACTAGTCCTTATAATAAATAGTCAAAGCCATATACCTACCTATTCTTGTAGTTAAGAGTAAATGTGAAAAAATAGGATTCTTCAAAGCGTCATATATCATGAAGTACTAACAGTAGGAGTATGATTTGCGGATATGTGTAAATTGAACATATAATTGAAGTTTTGATTAGAGCCAAAACACGATTAAGACACATTTTCTCGATAGAAAAACAAGCCAAAGTAGCCTCCGTCTATATCGATATACGCTTGGAACTGCTAAACGGTGAATAATAGATACACAAGACTTGATTTAAAAAAGAGATTGATATTTTATAAAGTTTGATTAGAGCAGAATTGAACTTACATAAATAGTACAATCACAATTAAATAATGTTTGTTTTACGCTTGCATCGTTTCAGGCGCGCGCGCCGCTCCATCTCTTTTTCTCGCATCAGGCATTTATATAAGCTATCACACGCCCATTTCGCTTCAATTATTATAAAATGTCTCTCAGTCCAGTGTGGCTCTTGCTTGGCAAAGACCTCCTCTAAAGCCTTCCAGTTTCCTATCGCTGCGCGTTGGCGTACCTTCTCAAATTAGCATCCGCTATAAGGTTTCCATCTCCCCATCTTTTGTATAGCCTTCTCCTGTTCCTCCTCCCCGTCACACTGGACAGAGTTTCGGTACTAGTAGTGAAACGTGGATGTTCTGAGGTTTCAGAATATAGTCGTGAGCATATGCTATGCTATGCTCTGCTTCTCCAGTTCCATTCCTCAACCAACGAAGACTTTTTGCAGCGTTAATTTAGCTGTCGCCGTCGCTGGCCGCTTACCCATAGCCCACGCAGACACGATTCTGTATGTATGGCTATTTATCGCGATACAGCATCTCTACAGCCCACCTCCGCTCTTATCTTTCCCCCGATGTCGCCCGATACAGTCGCGCGTTTATATCGATCGAGTGATGCTAACGCGCGACTGCATTGCTACGGTCGCACGTTTGTAGCGATTCAGCAGCGCTGTACAGCAGCGCGTCGTCGTCGTTGCAAATGCGACAAGTGCGATACAGTCGCGATTCAGTAGCGTGATAGAGTTCAGACTTCAGACGAAACGCATGACTGTATCGCTGCAAAAAGTTGTCGATGGCCGTCATCTATATCTATCTACACTATTATAAAACTGTAACAGGAAGTTTTTAGGTGTCCCTGATTCCATTTCACCAATTTTTGGATTTTTTGTCTGTCTCTTTGATTGTGTTTTTGTTTGTGTCTTTGTTTGTGTGTTTGTTTGTTTGAACGAGTATCACGCAAAAACTACTGAACCGATTTTGATGAAACTTTTTTGTTTCATAGCTAATGATCTGACTTAAAATCTGGTATATAATTTGTGCGGACGAAGTCGCGGGTTAACGCTAGTTGTTATATAAAATGTTACCTTCGCTTCATAATTCTCTACGGCAGCCCTGGCCTGCGATTTCCTGGCGAATTTGCCAAAGAAACCATCTATATCCTTGGTTCCCTTGAAACGTAGAACTTTTTCGTTAACGGATCTTTTCTTGACCCACTCTACTGATGTTGTGTACCGCACTGCGCAAAGTGATCTGTAATTTAGATAAAGCAGATTTTATATTGTGACCATATCTACCAAAGCTGTGCAAGGAATCTGAGCCATGCGAGGATGCGCAGCAGAGCAGCAGCTATCTAACGGAGTAGATGTGTGCGAGGATGCAGATACATCGCACGCATTCCTCGCACACAATATCTAGCTGGCATACCTCTCTCGAATCCCTCGCTCACTTCCCGAGCACATATCTCTAGCTCGCATTGTATGTTAAAAACCTCGAAAGCCATTTTCCACGAAAGCTATGCTATGCGAGGCTAAGAAAATGGAGCAATGCTATTAGTGGATTTTTTCCTCACTCACAGCTTCTTCGCTTCGCAGGGTAATGAGAATGCTGACGAGCTGGCGAGGGCTGGATCAGAACGAAAGATGATTGGACCAGAACCAAGCGTGGGAATCCCGATATGCAGCATAAGAATGGCCATCACGGAATGGGCTGATAAAACACACAGGTTAGAGTGGCTAGACCACTCTAACCTTGCAGGTCTACAACACTCTAACAAATTTATCAGCAATATGACAACTCGAGTCTCAAGGTTCATACTGAACAACAGTAGGAGCAAGGCTTGTGCAATCGTCGGAGCCCTCACCGGGCACTACGCCACAGGCACGATGATGCACAAGATGAAACTCACCCTTGATCCCAGCTGCCGAGCGTGTGGAGCTGATGAGGAGACCATGAAACATATCCTTTGGGTCTGTGATGTTTTGGCGACAAAACGCATGAATCTCCTCGGAGATGGATATCCAAAACCGGGTATCTTATGTTTCTTCCCCTTAACGAAGTGTAGCTGGCTTGCCAGCCCCCACAACAAGATAAGATAAGATAGCTTCTTCGCACAGCTCTGGTGGAAAGGCATTCTTAGTTGCCAAGCCAGTGGGGATCAATTTACAAAACGATGCCGTGCAGTTCCGGTACATGAATACCCCACAGAGAGAATGCTTCAATGTAATCGCTAAACCCAGCACTCATGGCGCCACAGATAGCACAAAAGCACAAATTTTTAAGGAGTGCAAAAATGATCACGTCATGTACTAGCCCAATGTCTCCCATCCACTGAAGCTGTATCTCTCTTCTTCTTTTCGTGTCAATGGTTCTTCAACGGTATTTTTATATTTTACTGGCCAAGTAACTGGCGAACATTCTCCCTGTGGGTACATATTTATACATTGTGATTCTGGTTTAGAAAAGACCACCCCATTTCTTCCTCAGGGTTTCGTAGGAGGCTACAGAGAAAGATCTATTACCTTTTACTTGCAGTCAGATGATTGATACGATCAGTGAGCGCATGCGCAGCTCGGTCGTACATGGGGTCACTTTCGGAAATGTTGAACCACTTCGAGCATGCGCACCAATGCGTCTCCACACCCGCCTCCCCGCACGAACGAGACGATGGGATCTGTTATTGAGAATACAAAAATGGTACAAAAGAAATAGTCGATGAATTTACTACTTGCTTCAATTTCAAGGCCAGGATTGTGTCACTGTCGATTACAAAGATACAACAACGGCTTACTGAATCTGCCGTTTGTAACGGCAGCACGAAGTTGAGAAGTAAATGGAACTAATGCGGCATCACTTTTACTATCCCCTCAACTGACATCATAATTATCTCACTGCAGACAAAGCTAAATATCATCATCGTATTCAGCCTGTATCTATACCCACTGCAGGGCATAAGTCTCCTCCCTATTTTGCCATCCTTCTCGGTCATGTACAAGTCACATCCAGGTCTTACCGAAAGTTTAATATGATAAGCAAAATTTTGCACCTAAACTGCGTGCCGCGCCGATGCTCTTTCAATTTGAATTGACGCTAATAAGTCGCTTCATACGACATACACGGAAAGAAATAGTGTGATTCATTCTAATCCAAAACCAAGAGTGTACTAGAACAACATAACTCACAGGTCTTAGCAGACTCATGCCCCTCGGCAGGTCAGATCCTGGCACTTTATAGTCATTTGAACGTCCTTTCAGTTGTAATACTTCAACAAATGTTTCGTAAACGTCAAAAGCTGTCGTCAATACATCAGCGTTTTTTTTAAGGTAAAACTCTGCTTCTGGCATTTCAAACTTCAGTCTCTCTGGTAATACGATAGCCAAGAAAGGCAGACGCTCCTCCATCTTTCCTAGGTAAGTGCTACGGTATTCTGATGAGAATCTGAAATTAATGCAATCATAATCCCCACTGGATGAGGGCAGCGCAGGACCGGTCGTTGTGGCGATCCTTGGGGGAGGCATATGTCCAGCAGTGGACGTATATCAGCTAATATAATGATGTTGATGATGCCGACTCGACTCTAATGTATGCGACAGCAAATTTTTTTTGTTCTCCTACCGGTTTGCTCCCATAGTAAAAGTTGTTCAGTTTGATGGGTAAACTCTTAGTTTAAAAGGATGCTAATGATATCAATTTCACCCTGTAGAATAGCATACCTGACTGTAAAGTATCGGGCGTTTGTCCACTATTCCTACCCTTCCGAACCAGGACCAACAGCAGCAACCACTCTTAACACCGGAAAATGAAGTTCAGCGAGCCAGGGGATGACTCTAATCTGTCTTGGGATAGCATCGAATTTAATCAGATGTCGACATAAGAGATGTTGACGATGATAGACTAGATCGGTGTTGGTGCTGTTCGAAAATGGATACCACAACGAAAATCTGGTTACCATAATGGTACAATAATGGCAAGGGAATGATGAATAACACATTTTTACCTGATACCATGATCGCTCATCATAACCAACATGGTGTTTTCCAACTTGCCACTGTTGAAAAAGGTTTTAAGGAACTTTAGAGTGTCTTTCTCAGCGGCATTTAGATTAAACGTGTCATGTGTCAGTTGTGTTATGAAGGTGAAACAGAACATATTGCCTTCTTGTTCGAAAAACTGAAAAGAAAAATTCTCGATTTATCTTATATACCGAACGAATGTCGGTGGCGCGTTGCGGATTGGTATGGACACCCAATTATGGAGGTCCGGGTTCGAATCCGCACGGACAACATACCATGTACCAATAAGTTTTTTTAACTTATATGCGTAATACCGACTGCTCTCAAACTGTGAAGGAAAACATCGTGAGGAAACCTGCATACACTGAAGAAGAAATTCTGATGTGTATGTGAAGTCTACCAATCCGAATTGGGCACGGATGGTGGACTAATGCCCATCATACACCCTCCCTGAGGGTAGGCCTATGCGTGCCCTGCAGTGGGACGTTTATAAGCTGATGATGTTACCGAACGAATAAACTGAGGACGGCCCCGCCTTCTACTGCTGAAACAGTTGTAAACGTTTCCCTTAGTGAGCACCAGTGGATCAGAGGCATCTCTAGTAATCGGTCATGGGGGTTTGGGTGAGAGGGATTTGAGGCTGCCGGCCTTTCTGGCGCATTGGGTTCTCGGCATATTGTCTCTAAAATTTTGCTATTCCACGGAGACGAGGCATGCATTCCTATTGCTGCTGATGCATTAACGAAGTGGACGCCTCACTTCCCGACTGTGTTCACACAGGACGACTTGGGGGCTATAGCTGCGGAATGCGGATACGCTGAGAACAGCGGAGATCGCGGGAATTGAACGGATAGGAGAACTACGCAAGACAGCATGTTTCATCACGCCCAAATCCAGCTCCTGCTGGTTTTGGGCTTTGTATTACCATCAGTCATACCATAGATTTAAATATTACATCGATGGTCATACATTATACATTGAAACGTTGACGACATCGCACCCACAATGCAGCCACTGAGTGCAGTGTTTGTACTATGAATGGAATTGCACGCTTTCATACCAATTCACAGCCTTTTGCTGTGACAATGGTTGTGGTTCATCTGAATAAGTTCTTAGGTTGGCCGTCCAACGTCCATATTATCGAGCGGGCGAGCGGGAATATTATCTTTAGTTAGCTCAATTACTCCATAAAGGAACTGAAAGTGCTCCCAGGTAGACTATTTCTTCGCACACTGCATCGCTGCTTCGCACATCTCTTGTAGACAGCAATAGGTAAATTGACATCACCTGGGTGGTAAGATTCAGTAACATCAAAAGCTCAGGTACGGCTCCGTTGCATATTTTATCTTTGTCAAACCAGGCATTATTATGACTAGTCACCAACAAGTGACGCAAGTAGTGGTCGGCCGGTTGATTACGAAATCCATTGAATCGGTATTGAAAGGTCCCTATTCCCGGCGAGTCTTCAAAAAACGCGGTCCGGTAACTGAAAACAAATTTAATCTAAACTATTATAAAACTGTAACAGAAGTGTGTCTGTACACACGGCGACACATCAAACTATACAAAACCAACATAAGCTGGCCGCGCGACGGTAAACGTTACTCGACCTCCGCGCGCCCAGCTTATGTTGGTTTTGTATAGCTTGATGTGTCGCCGTGCGTACATTGAAGATATTAACAAAAAAAAAGTTACGATATGGTTTTTAGGTGTCCCTGATTCCATATAACCAACTTTTGGATTTTTTGTCTGTCAGTTTGTTTATTTGTTTGAACGAGCATCACGCAAAAACTACTAAACCGATTTTGATGAAAGTTTTTTTGTTTGATAGCTTATGATATGACTTAATATCAAAGTTGAGGTGAGTATTAGTACCTAAGTTGAGGTACCTACCTACACTAACGTAACGTATTCTACTTGTTACTCAAATCAGACAGACAATGCAACAAAATGAGACATAACGCAATGTAGGTATCTAGATAAATAAGAAAGATTCTAATAAGTATAATTGTAATTTAAATCTTGTCGACTAAAGCAAGAAAATTCGACTAGGAAAGCAGTAGTAGATAGATAGACAAACAATTTATTTGCATAAGTAACACACACATAATATTACAGTTCACATCAAGTTTACAAAACAAAAATACAACGAAACATCAATAGAACATATAGGTCCCAGCTCAACATAGACCCTGCCCGAAAGCAGGGTGTTGATTTTCAGATGTAACATTTTTAGTAGTAGTCAGACGCAGCAACCAATGAAATGAGTGATAATAATTACAAAACATAAGACGTCTAAAGACCCACTTTTGGCCCGTGGGCTGCCCTCGTATATCTTCAATTGTGATTTATAATCGTCCTATTTCTATTGAAAGATCTAAGACGAATGTCTTACCCAGCTTTATCCAATGCATCAAAAATGAAGTATTTATTATCGATAGTGTTGTTGGTGAACTTCCTCGTATCTGGCAACTCCCACTCCGTTTTTCCGGTCAATAAGGGGAAGAGAGCCGCCGGCGTGCCGTCTCCTAAGATATTGTAACTGAAAACTTGAGGATGTCAATATTATGGGATTTTGCAGATAGAAGGCAGTCACACGTTCAAGCTTTCTGCATTCCATTGAATCCTGCAACAAGAGTATTCAAAGAAAAGAACTCGCTTCTAAGGAACGCAGAAAGCTAAAGAACGAGTTACCATCTCCTATTCCTATATGTAAAGACCTTAAAATTAAATTAAAAATGATTTATTTCAGATTATTCATCCATATTGTGTTAGTAACAATTGTCTTAAGGTTGCAGAGGGGTCAATTTTATACAAAACTTTGACGCACAATACGCGTAGACGGTATTAATATAACTAACTTTGTATATATGGAAAAATAGTTTAGAAAATCTAGATGCCGCGTCACAAATAACATTTGCAATTTATAAAATAACGAGCGTTAACCCGCGACTTCGTCCTGAATGGAATGAAATGGAATCAGGGACACCTAAAAACCATATCGTAACTTGTTTTTTGTTAATATTTTCAATGTACTGACAAACTTCCTGTTACAGTTTTATAATAGTACGAGCGTTAACCCGCGACTTCCTCCGCACAAATTATATACCAGATTTTAAGTCAGATCATAAGCTATCAAACAAAAAAAGTTTCATCAAAATCGGTTCAGTAGTTTTTGCGTGATACTCGTTCAAACAAACAAATACACAAACACACAAACAAACAGACAGACAAAAAATCCAAAAATTGGTGAAATGGAATCAGGGTCACCTAAAAACCATATCGTAACTTTTTTTGTTAATATCTTCAATGTACAGACAAACTTCTTGTTACAGTTTTATAATAGTAATAATAGTATAGATTACGAAGATATAAAGCTATGAAATTTTTCATACAAAATTTTAAAGCTTCATATCTTCGGTATTATATTATAAAAATTGCAAATGTTATTTGTGACGCGGCAACTAGATTTTTGAAACTATTTTTCGATATATAAAATATTACTTTTATTTATTCTGTCTACGCGTATTGTGCGTCAAACTTTTGTATGGATTGAAACCACCTTAAGGCTTATTAATACAGTAGTAGTATCTGTAATAGCATTTTTAAATAAAACCTTTTTAGTAAATAAATAAATAACGCTCACAGGCACTTACATTGTAATGATCCCAAGTTAAGCACTATAGGCTTTTTTTTAAATATGGAAACCATACAACAACGGCACGAACATATAACAACCATGACCGAACCGGGATAAGAACCCAGGAACCAGGTTTGGCAGTCCGGCGTGGTAACCATTACACCAAACCAACCGGGTCGTCCAGTAACCTCGTAAATGTAAATCTGTGCCAGATAAGCTTGCAAAACAGCACAATAACCCCTGTGCCCATACAAAGATGCATTAAGAGGATATGTGAAAAAAATAGGATTCTTCAAAGCGTCATATATCATGAAGTACTAACAGTAGGAGTATGAATTGCGGATATGTGTAAATTGAACATATAATTAAAGTTTTGATTAGAGCCAAAACACGATTAAGACACATTTTCTCGATAGAAAAACAAGCCAAAGTAGCCTCCGTTTTTATTTATATAAACGGTTGGAACTGCTAAACGGTGAATAATAGAAACACGAGACTTGATTTAAAAAAAAGAGATTGATAATTTACAAATGTTGATTAGAGCAGAATGAACTTACATAAATAGTACAAACACAATTAAATAAAGTTTGTTTTACGCTTGCGTCGTTTCAGTCGCGCGCGCCGCCCCATCTCTTTATCTCGCATCAGGCAGTAATATAAGCTATCACACGCCCATTTCGCTTCAATTATTTTTCGATATAGGCCCTTAATGCCCGCTGTTTAGCTGTCTCTATCGAGAGGCACTTTCTTAGCGTCCAATTATTTTCCATCTACTGTTGAGTGCTTCGCTGCAAATTAGTGTCATCAACGACGAAAAAAATGTTGGAACCCTGATTTCCAGAATGGTCAAAGTTCAGCAGTCAGTCCCACAGATCACAAAAACTAAAGGGAGATGTGAAAGGGGGCGGGGCCAGTGTCGCACCAATATGCGCAAAAACGGAACACATTGCTCGCGACAGTAAAGATTCAATATATTATGAGGCAGAAAGCCAGTAGAGATATTATGTGTAAATAGTTTACAATTCTTGCGTGGTACTAAAGATTAATCGAACGTATAGTTCTGATACCGCAATGGATAATGAGCACATTCAAGCTAACAAAATACTTTCTAATGTGACACTAGGTTTCGTACTCAGCTCATGGTATGTATGTTTTATGTTGGTAATGTATCCGTGATAATGTAAAAGATTGAATGTGTGTCGGAGATCCAAATAAATAATTTTTCTTTCTTTTTTTTCTTTCTTTGGTTGGCATCTTTCTAGATCTCTATGGTCAGTCCCTTTTCTATCCTAGATCATTATCTAAGTAACAAAAGTATACCTATTAAACACCGTAGCCTGCAACTCTTCGGTCAGATACTTGTAAACGAGCGGCATATGACGCAGAAAGGCGTTGTGTGATGTGGAGTCAAAGCCAAGCATCAGCACATTGTATGCGCCATCTGGTGGAGGCTTCTTTTTTACTGGACGGAACCCAGCTTTGTATCCTTCCCATTTTTTTGAACGAACAGCTCTGTAAATGGAAGAAAAGATGTAGGTAACGAAAGTATTTTTGTAAAATGTGTTGGTATTTCTAATCTATACTACTCTATCTATACTATTATAAATCTGTAACAGGATGTTTGTCTGTACATTGAAGATATTAACAAAAAAAAAGTTACGATATGGTTTTTAGGTGTCCCTGATTCCATTTCACCAATTTTTGGATTTTTTGTCTGTCTGTTTGTATGTGTGTTTGTTTCTTTGTTTGAACGAGCATCACGCAAAAAGTACTGAACCGATTTTGATAAAACTTTTTTTGTTTGATTGCTTATGATCTGACTTAAAATCTGGTATATAATTTGTGCGGACGAAGTCGCGGGTTAACGCTCGTACTTTATAAAAGAGTTCTGTGACTGACTGACAGACAATAACGCACAGCCTAAACCGCTGAAGATAGAAACATGAAATTTGGAATATACAGGGTGTAAGGAAAAGTGTCATGAACCATTTTACTATATAATACTCTACCCATCAAACTGAAAAACAAACCTGTCAGAACAAAAAAAATATCAGCTGTCCAATACTAAACTGCAATACTTACTCGATTCAATTCAAACGTATGGGACAGCAGATTTTTTTTTGTGTTCTGACGGGTCTGCTCCCATAAGTAAAAGTTGTTCAATTTGATGGGTAGATTATTTTTTTTTTAATTACTTATGGGTTTGCTCTTGACCTCAATCTAGTCCTCAGGACGAAGATAGGGTCGAAGATGTAGCGAGCTCACCCAGAAGAAGCCTATTCACTCGTACTTTAAAGGAATTCGGGTTGTAAGCGCTCGGAAATACTGACGCAGGCAGGGCGATCCACTCCTTGGCTCTATGTGGTTTAAAGGTTAATGATACTTTTTCTTACATGAATATGTCTAGGAATAATAATAATTTCATTCGGATTTGTCGGAGAAAAGAGAAAATTTGTCAACAACGCAGATACATCGGCAAGACTTATAAACCTGGAGTGCGATTTTTGAAACTAATCCGCTGAGCTCAGCAGTTGAAAATTTCAAAATTACTATGGAGATATGCACAGAACATTATTAGAGGGGCTAGAAATGCAAAGTAGGCGTTGAACGTGTTGCCACAGGTTGTGCAAAAAAAATATATTATTTCTCAATATTTTTACATAATTTGAGTCGAGATCCACCCTTCGAGCATGATAAATGCTTGTATTGGGAGGAACTCGCTACTTCCCATGGTTACGAATCACTAAGGTATATAGAGACAAGCCAAATAGGTAACAATTTCAAATAAAGTAGGTAAGTATGCAGGCATATGATGGCAATGATTTGCATAACACCATAAGGCGCGAGGCGTGTTGCGAGCGAGTAATTGTAGCAGCGTGAGCTGGGAAGACAAGTGGCGACAGCCGTCTGCAAAGCAAAAGCGCTACTTTGCATTTCTAACCCCTATCTGATTTGACTTTTAAAAAAACATACTCCAGTAGTGCGATTTTTGAAAGTGAAATCAGCAGTAAAAAGATGCATATCTCCGTAGTAATTTTGACATTTTCAACTGCTGAGTTACAAAATAAATACAAATACAAAATCATTTATTTGTGAAACACAGGTTACAAAAAGTTGGTACATAAATTAAGGAAGACCTCTGTGATCAGCCTTTAGGCGTACAAATTTACAAATCATTATTATGGCTATACAATATAATAAAACTATGATTATTTTGGTTTCCATGTCAAGAATTCGTCAACTGAGTAGAATGTATTTTCGATTAAAAATTTACATAATGTAACTTTCTAAATGTCAAATTGCATGCAATGTCTCTTATACATTTAGGTACATGATTATATACAGTTGGAGCCATGTACAGCGCTGTTTTAGGAGGCCTGGTTCTAGTACAAAGCCTATTCAGTAGTCGTGCTCTATAGACTCTTTTATATTCATTTATGTGCTATCTTACATAAATTACCAGTTCGTATATGTAGAGCGAGAGAAATGTCAAAATATTAAGCTCTTCAAAATAAGGTCTACAGCTATCTATCTTTTTTAAGTTACACATAGCTCGTATACATGATTTCTGTGCACATTTCCCCAGAAGATAATTCCGTATCTCAACCTTGAGACTAAGAGATCAGTGTACTTTTTGCAACCATCAGCAGCAAGGCTGATTCAGTGTTTATGGGGTGTAGAACATCTCTGTGATGGGGATGGACTAGGTCTGCCTGCATAACTTCAGTCGGTTTAGGAGTTACAGGCGTTTAAAGGTCAGTAAAAATTAACGATCAGCTGAAAGGCTGATCGTATGATATTATTGTAGTGTGCACTGTAGCTATGTAAAAAGTACAAAAACTGACATGAACTGCCCTTCGGTTTAGGAGATACAGCCGTTCAAAGGTCGGACCTTTTACACCTGTAACTCCTAAGCCGACTGATGAACCATGTCAGTTTTAGTACTGTTCACATAGCTACAAAGCATACTACAATAATATCATACGATCAGCCTTTCAGCTGGTCGTTAATTTTTTACCGACCTTTAAACATCAGTAACTTCTAAACCGACTGTAGTTATGCAGGCAGACCTGGTCCATCCCATCACAGAGATGCTCTACACCACATAAACACTGAATCAGCCTTGCAGCTGATGGTTGCAAAAAGTACACCTATCTCTTAGTCTAGACCTTCTGTATGCGATACACCTAACATAATACTGCATTTAACTTTTTTTTAGCCAGCACTTTTACATTTTGGACCAAAGTGCATGTCTTTTGGTTCTTTATCCGGAATGCGAGGGAATTCTATGATGACTGGAATTTTCACACAAAAGTTCAAATGTTTGATTTCTTCGTTATTAGACCATTTGAATATGGACGAGTTATGCGTAATTCTACACCTCATGAACACTAAATCAGCCTTGCAGCTGATAGTTGCAAAAAGTACACTTATCTCTTAGTCTACTTGATTCAACAGTACCATGAGTTCAAAGTATGAGTTTCAAAAATCGCACCCCTGGTAGTAAAGTAAATAATATTTTTTCTTGCTTACCCAGGCGAGTGTCCAACACACTGTATCTTCACATGATCGCTGTCCATCAACTGATATCTCTCGTCTCCTCTAATCGATTTAAAGGGATAACCCACACGGTAATACATATCGGTAATATATATTATATCGCTGAATGTACAATCTATGCTATTCATTATGCGTTTTATTTCATCGGTGATGTAGCACTCGGACATCTTAAATGGAAAAGTTTTTCTTGACACCTTTTATAAGTTATCTTGAAACCCTATAAAATGCTAATTGCTAAAAGTGGACTGTGGAAGTGGTTACGATCGATGAGATCAGGGGTTCGAGTTTTTAAACTCATACATTGAACTCGGCATTTGAAAATGTAAAAATTACTATGGAGATACGCATCTTTCTACTGCTGATTAGACTTTCAAAAATCGCACTCCTGGAGTATGATTTTTGAAAGTCATTGATAGTAATTTTGACATTTTCAACTGCTGATTTCAACCAATGAGTTTCAAAAATCGCTCTCTAGGCGTTTTCCAAGACTAAAATGCGAAAAAAATCTATAATTTTTTTTTCTAATTAATTGAATCAAGCGTTACTTTGCGGAAATCCATGACTAATATGTAGATGACACGATTGTATCAAGACCTCCGCTTCCAAGTACCTAGTAGACAAAGTTGTATTACGTTATGCAACACAACCTGCCCACGCCATACCTATTGCCATGATTTTTTCACAGATCCAGAAACAACCGTTTCGCCGGCAGAGGGAGGGGGGGGGGGGGACACTTGAATCTAACAAAAAGAACAAGGGGCAGAATGGGCCCAGCACTGTAGCACTTTTTTTTCTACTTTAAATTAAAAGCCTGAATAAGACCAACATTTTATTATTTGGCAGCATAACTGTAACGCGTTAAATAAAAAAAATACAGCCGTTTAAAAATTCAATTAATTAATTACCCATTTGAATACTTATATTTTTGACCTAATAATGCCCATACAATAGAAGAAAGAGTATGGTACTCTAGGAGCTAGCTAGCTAGTGGGTTTTGCCTAGTGGATGGTGAGCGTTGGGTGGTGTGTGTTGGGTGGTGGGTGTTGGTTGGTGGGTGATGCCTGGTTTGTTGGGTGTTGGGCTTTGGATGTTTGGTTGTGGGTCTTATGTTTGGTTTTGGCAAGCTCCCACAGTACCATACTCGTTCTTCTACTGTATGGGAATTATTAGGTAAAAAAATATTAGCGTTAATGTTAGGTAATTAATTGAATTTTTGAACGGCTGTAACTTTTTTATTTAACGCGTTACAGTTATGCTGCCAAATAATAAAATGTTAGTATTACTCAGATCTTTAATTTAAAGTAGGTAAGAAAGTGCTACAGTACTGGGCCCAGGGTCCATACAAAACTGTCCATTGTTCTTTTCACTTTAAAGCTTAAAGTGAAGCAAAAATTTTATTTTACTACTTTTTCGGCGTGATTAATGTGTATATCCATGCCATTACAGCTTTCTAACACTAAGCGTCTCTGAGCTAAGCCGCGGACAGACGGACGGAAGGACATGGCGAAACTATAAGGGTTCCTTGTTGACTTTGGAACTTTTTTTTTCGGAAATTTTATTCATGCGATCATTATGGTACATAAAAGGTAAGTATGTACCTATTACAAAACAGAGTAGACCAACATAATAGACTAAGAGATAAGTGTACTTTTTGCAACCATCAGCAGCAAGGCTGATTCAAGGGTGTTTATGTGGTGTAGAACATCTCTGTGATGGGCATGAACCAGGTCTGCCTGCATAACTCCAGTCGGTTTAGAAGTTACTGATGTTTAATGGTTCATCCCCATCACAGAGATGCTCTACACCCCATAAACACTGAATCATCCTTGCTGCTGATGGTTGCAAAAAGTACACTTATCTCTTAGTCTATAATGATGTTACCACAGATCACAAAACTAGATGTTACACATTGTGGGCACAGCACACCATCTTGATAAGTGTTGCCAATAGACACAATTTCACACTTCGGGAGAGGCTAAAATAGTGTTCCTTACCACCACCTTACAAATAAAACCTTTTTATTTATACATATAGTAGTATTTTAGTTAGGAAGTGTTATGTAAGTTAGGGTACGACAATTTCAGGGAGAAAAACCACCACATAAAAGAATAAAGAAGAACACAAAATATGGTTGAAATTACAACCCTTTTCAAAATTTACGAATTGCTCTCCAAAATTGACGAATCGAGTAAAACACTATCGATAATACATTTAGGCCCGCTTGCGCCAAGCAGGGTTATCGTTATTAACTCGGAACTAGACGCTACTTTGGAATTAAATTATAATTATGTCTTGCACCATCCTGTTTGTTTAAGTCACTAAACTACGTGTTAAATGTCAGTTGAGGCAACAGCTGTTTTTACAGTTCTGTTGTAGGCTAGCGCAACTCTCTTACAAAAAAATGTTATATGAAACGTGCACCGACGCCATTTAATTCCTTTGAACGGTTGCACGCGCTTCATACATTCTGGATAGTCGGTCACGACCAGTTTTTAGTATGGAAGTCCCGACTCTTATAATATAACGTAGTGTGTTACATTGTCTTTGATAACATGAATGAACGATGAAAACGAAATGTCATTGCCAAAATAAAACAAATAAGACAGACAATTATAAAGAGATGCAGTGTGAAAGAGACGTGCATATGTTATGTTCATTCATCATACACTTTTCATATTTTGTCGGATTACATAAACTCTATGGTCATTTAGGGTGTTGCCAGCGAAAAACAGAGAACTGTCAGGTTAGTTAACTATGAACTAGTTTTCATTGGCGCAAGACAATCTTCGATAACACTTTAGGTTGGTGCTACTAAAAACGGGGTTACGAAATTTAACCCAGCATTTGGCGCAAGTGGGCCTTAAAGATTGTAATGCCATCCATCCGGTGTCATACCTTTTCTATCTATCTATATCTAAACTATTATAAAACTGTAGCAGAACGTTTGTCTGTACATTGAAGATATTAACAAAAAAAAAGTTACGATATGGTTTTTAGGTGTCCCTGATTCCATTTCACCAATTTTTGGATTTTTTGTCTGTCTGTTTGTATGTGTGTTTGTTTGTTTGTTTATTTGTTTGTTTGTTTGTTTGTTTGAACGAGTATCACGCAAGAACTACTGAACCGACTTTGATGAAACTTTTTTTGTTTGATAGCTTATGATCTGACTTAAAATCTGGTATATAATTTATCTCGCTACGTTGACGGGAGCCGAAGATATAAACATATAACCGCAAGTGCAACCAATGTACGGTACCATTTCAATTTCAACTAAGTAACACTAATTAAAATTAAAAGACTTGTAATAAAGTAAGATAATTCTGAAGACTGTTTGATTTATAAATAACGAAAATAACAATAAATTACAAAATAAATACCAATAATTATAAATTTTATCATTGTCCAGTGCTGATGACTGCACCGGTATAACATTGTTTTTCTTTTTGGCTATAAAATCTTTCAAACTCCATGGAGAAAACCTTTGCATAACAAAAAAACCTTAGTACTGGCCACAAGAAAACAAGATTCGAATTACAAATTTCTCGACATTTTGTAGAATTACAGTGCAAACAAAGCAAGAGTAATTATTTAAAAAAAAACTGCACGCCAATTTCAAACAAAGAGCATATAATCATGATTTCAAATCAGCAGCCCAAATGTGTCTAAAACTCGATTTTTAATTCGGAATGTTTTTTATTTACGGTGTAATCACACAGTTACGCAAGACTGTATAATAGCTAATATTTTAAAGACAGGTAAGGAACTATTTTGAAATTCCGTAAATTATTACTAAAATACAAACGAACAACTCTAACAAATTAATAAGGGTCGGTTTTTTATGCCGCCGATGCGATGTGCCGCCGTGCATTTTGCGCATTTTTCTACGGCGCTCCATACAAAACGAAGCATAGTTTGAACATTTAGTAATTAAAGTAAAAAATGAATGGTTTTAAAACAATCTAGAAACCAATATCTGTGATTTCCTTTTAAATGTTTTGTTCTACCATTTGGGCTCTCTCTGAGGAACCTGCCACAGCCCTACGGACTGTCGCTTGATATGAGCTTTACATAAATTAATGTAACATTCGGCAATAGCCGACTGCGTCCTTCCGGACGAAATTATTCGCTGGAATCCAGGCGCATACGTGCGCCTCAGCCGTTGTTTCAAATGCACGCAAATTGACAGCGAGTGCTGACCAGGCGACGTTGCAGTGGAATGCGGCCGTCACCGATTTCGCGCGCATCTGACCGGATTGCAAGATGTATATGGTCCTTCTTATATGCAGACAGTTTTTTAAGGGTATGATCAGACCATCATACTGAACAACTTTCTGTATGGGACCAAAGTCAAAATCACGAAAAAAAATCAACTGTTCCATACAAAATTGCAATCCTACTCTACAAAAATGTATGGGGCAGAAGATTTTTTTTCGCGATATCGATGACAGTCCCATAGAGAAAGCTGTTTGATGGTCTGATCATCCTCTTAAAAAAGTGTCAGCATATTAAGTTAAATATATAAAAAATAAAGTAATATATATATAATGCGCCCCGACGCGTTCCGTTCAGTGATAATCATACTTAACAAATAATTTTGTATCTGCCAGTACACTTGATTGTTTTCAATAATGAAAGATTCCATCACGAAGAAGAACTAATAATCTCACTAATATTATAAACGTGAAAGTTTGTGACGATGTTTGTAAAGTTGTAATGTTGTATGTTTGTGGCGCAATCACGCATAAACGGCTGAATGGATTTTGATGAAATTTGGCACGCAGATAGAATGTGTTCTGGATTAAGATATAAGATACTTTTTATCCTAGCAATGGGTTCCTGTGGGATAAATTACAATGTTTTATCATGCTGAAACATGTACCACGTTTTTATTCTATGCTCACTAGCGCCAATTTGACGCTGACAGATGCATTTGTGTAGATTGCAGTGATAAAAATAGTATTTAATTTTTTCAACAGTTTTGACAACAGCTGTGTAGTATATTTGGTATATGGTTAGATTTTCGTGCATGAGGTGGAGGTTCGATTCTTGGTCGAGAATGTTTTTTTTTTATTTTTTTTAAATACATTCAAAGACTATATCCATTTTTCACCGGATTAGACAGAAGCAGTTAGGCTTGATATGTTAAGGGCCTGACCTTCAATCATAATAATATCCTGAGATCATATCAGATCTAATATTAGCGCAGGATGTTTTATTTTGGCTTTTTTCTAATTTTAATCCTACCATCCTACCAGGTATCTCACTAATATTAATATTATGTTTGTGGTTCTATCATCAACACGTCTCAGAAATTCGGTTTTACAGATTTGATTGTATAGGTACTGGGCGAATTGGAAAAATAATCTTCTTCTTATCGTGTCGACTTCAAATTCTGAACAAAGTCGCTACATAGTAGCTTGCCAGAATTGGGCAACCGATACTGCACCGTCGCTAGCAGTCATGAGCTCCTCCTGCGTGCAGATGTTAGGGCACGCAGGGCACGATGTGAGATGGGCCATCGTTTGTGGAGTTCCACACAAGCAAGTCACATTTTGCGCATCCGAGTATACCCACCTGACCATGTTGTCCTTACTGCGACCGACCTGGGTTCGAAGTCGGTTTAAAGACTTCCAGGTCGCCCAAGGCAAGTCATGTCTAGGCGTGAGGCTCTCAGACGGCGACACAAATGGATTTGGGAGGGACACTTTTTGTCGCCATAGAGTACACCTTGCTTGCGCTGGGCCAGTATTCAGGGGGTCGACACACTTCATAAAGCTGCGTCGGCTTGGCAGCCTTTGCAGCGCAGGAATAAAGCCATGCATGGGATGTCATGTGTCGTCCACCATTTGGGCTCTCTCTGAGGAACCTGCCACAGCCCTACTTACATCTGGGGGCGCTATGCCAGCCAGTGGGTAAAGCAACTGTACTGGAGTCGGTTTCAAGCATCCAGTTATAATCCGACACGTTTTGTTTAGTGCCGGTATCCACCAGCTTGGCGTGGGCAGATCGGCCCCACACCGGGCAAGCGTATTCTCCAGCGGAGAACGCGAGAAAAATAATTAAACAAATAAATAAATAACGCTCACAGGCACAAACATTATTTTAATTATCCCAAGCAAGCATTATAGGCTTTTTATTGTGGAAACCATACAACAACGGCATAAACATATAACATCCAAGACCGAACCGGGACTCGAACCCAGGACTCTGGTTTGGCAGTCTGGCGTGGTAACCATTACACCAACCGGGTCGGCAAATACTAAAAATCCTCTTTCTTTTAACCTTTTCTAAAGTTAGTGTTCATAATTTTATCGTAGTATTGTTTTCATCTTAATAGATGGCGTTGTGTGTTTTTTTGAAGCAAGTACCTTACTCAATTCACGCTCAAGACATCTCAGATATTCGGTCTTACAGATTTGATTGTATAGTTACTTACCGGCTGAATTAGAAAAATAATTAAATAAATAAATAACGCTTACAGGAACATTGTTATGATTCCAAGCAAGCACTATAGGCTTTTTATTATAGAAACCATACAACAACGGCACAAACATTTATAACATCCATGACCGAACCGGGTTTCGAACCCAGGACCCTGGTTTGGCAGTCCGGCGAGGTAACCATTACACCAACAGGGTCGTCAAATATTAAAAATCAAGTGTGCAAAAATTTTATCGTAGTATTGTTTTCATCTTAATAGATGGCGTTGGGAGTTTTTTTAAAGCAAGTGTTCTACATTTATTAAATCAAAAACCTAGCTATAGCAGGAGCTTACAAATTTAGTTGATTATATTATCGTTGTAATACATCGTTATTATCGTTGTACAAGTATATTGATTGTTTGAGTCCAATCTGAGCCAATGCTACGGAATGATAACCTTATTTTACAGAAAGGACGAATTTTGTTGCAGTAATTCTTGCCAAATTTTTGTTTTGTTTGATTTTCGGTCTCAATTATGATTTTTTGAGGGCTTGTGCAACTTAACTATAGAACATCATTCTACCACAACGTATAAAAAGGTATATTAAAGGTAAGGTATACTATTTGATTTAGCTTAAGTTCATGACTTTCTTATCTTATTATGGGAAATGGCAAGCCAGCAACACTTCGACCCAATGGTATCTTTTGTATTGAACCCTACATATTATTTTCTTCATCCTTGAAAAACTTGGAAAATGAGGGAGGCAATAGCGTTCAGGGTAAGAAACCTGTAATGAATAACCATCTCTCAGGAGTCACATACGTTTACCCACCAAGACATCGCAGTCACACAGTACAAATGTTCCATGGTTTCCTCCTCCTCTCCACACGCTCGGCAACCGGGATCTAGAGTGAGCTTTATCGTGCCTGTTGCGTAGTGCCCGGTGAGGGCTCCGACGATGGCACGAGCTTTACTCCTGCATTGCTGTTATACTCTGACACCAGTGCTTTGCCCACACGATAATAAGAAGATTGCTGATGAATTTCCTGCAGTGTTGCAGACCCGAGAGGCCAGAGCATTCTAGCCTGTGTCTTTTATCAGCCCAGTCCTTAATCGCCATTCTAATGTTACATGCCAGGATTTCTAGACTTGGTTCGGATCATGACCTTCATGACCTTAGACGAGACATTAGACAAAATTACATGTCTACGCAGACGAAGTCGCGGGCAAAAGCTAGTACTATTATAAAACTGTAACAGGAAGTTTGTCTGTACATTGAAGATATTAACAAAAAAAAAGTTACGATATGGTTTTTAGGTGTCCCTGATTCCATTTCACCAATTTTTGGATTTTTTGTCTGTCTGTTTGTTTGTGTGTTTGTTTGTTTGTTTGAACGAGTATCACGCAAAAACTACTGAACCGATTTGATGAAACTTTTTTTGTTTGATAGCTTATGATCTGACTTAAAATCACTATTATAAAACTGTAACAGGATGTTTGTCTGTACATTGAAGATATTAACAAAAAAAAAGTTACGATATGGTTTTTAGGTGTCCCTGATTCCATTTCACCAATTTTTGGATTTTTTGTCTGTCTGTTTGTTTGTGTGTTTGTTTGTTTGTTTGAACGAGTATCACGCAAAAACTACTGAACCGATTTGATGAAACTTTTTTTGTTTGATAGCTTATGATCTGACTTAAAATCTGGTATATAATTTGTGCGGACGAAGTCGCGGGTTAACGCTCGTTTTAAATAAATTTGCCTGGTTGTATTTGGCATGGTCGTTAGTTTTTTTTAAATACTCACATAACATTCAACCCAATCAATTCCTTCGCAGGTCATTTCAGGTACATCTGCAGAGATATATTTCAATATTTCTTCAGAAAAAGGATTCATGTGCGGTATTTCACATCCTGTACCTTTCTCCCTTAACACGCTTTCCTTTAAACTCAGTTCTATCTGTCTGAAATAGTTAAGAACACCTATTAACAAAAAACTCTTTAAGTAGCATTGGGTAGACGGGAAGAGAGAGAGCGTTGGTGGCGGAGATGACAATGACAAGATGGCAATCATGACAACCGTGTCGAAGAGCAGAGTAGCTATCTGGCTAGATCCATACGCAAAGCAAGGGCTGATCCAGCACGGCTAGCATGCCACACACGACAAAGCGTTTAAACGAGAAAAGCGTCATGCGCGCTCTTTCGGGCCTACGTAAAATAATAAAAATGGAGGCACATATCGATTTTTATCGTTTTCTCGGGGGTGGCATGCTAGCCGTGCAGGATTTCACAACTGAAACAGGAACCAAAAACAAGCAAGCGAAGCGAGCTAGTTCAGCAGGATTTCTTGGCTGTTTCTTGAACATTTAGGTATTGTAGATAGATACCTAGTTGCAATAGGTACCTGGAGTGACCGAAGCGAGCTCGAAATATTCAGTACAATTTCTCGCTGTGGCCAGAATATTCATCATAGATATCTGAAGCGAGCTTCGCTTAGCTCGCGTCGAAAGTTTTTAGCAACACGAATTTCTCAGCACTTGGTTGTAATCTTAACTGTGTCGGTTTAGGGAAAGTTAGAGCGAACTCGAGATTTCGGTAATAATACTGGTTGTCTGGAAGAAATAACTTTTTGTGATAAGGCCGCCTTTTGTACCCTTCTTGTTCATATTGTTGTTGGTTTTTTATATTTTTTTTTATTTTGGTGTGCAAATAAATAATATTTATCTTATCTTATCTTATCTTAATACTGGGCTATGATCATGTACAAGTGTAAATAAAAATGCCCCTTTTTCTGTGTATTTTTGTCCGCAAGGACCCTTGCACTCTTCTCTCGGCGCCCATCCGGGTTCGAATCCGCACGCATGAAATGCCACGTATATACTGGGTGAAATTGATATCATTAGCATCCTTTTAAACTAAGAGTCTACCCATCAAACTGAACAACTTTTACTATAGGAGCAAACCGATTCATACTAAACTCCAATCTCGACGCGCGAGCTCGCGACTCAAATGTATGCAACAGCTGGTTTATTTTTTTTGCTCCGATCGGTTTGCTCCCATAGTAAAAGTTGTTCAGTTTGATGGGTAGACTGTTAGTTTAAAATGATGCTAAGGATATCAATTTCACCCTGTATATCAATGAGTTTTTTTTTTAAGTTATGTACCTACGTAATACCGACTCGACCGCTCTCAAAAACGGTGAAGGTAAATAACGTGAGGAAACCAACATACGCTGAAGAAAAAATTCTGATGTGTAGGTATGTGTTTACAATTAATACGCATACAAATCTATGTTCACGTGATCGCGCTACTCTATGGTCAATTAGGACACTCGATAGAGATTGGTATGTTAAATCGCGATTTTGTGCGATCGGTGACTAAAAAGGTCCAATGCGATCAATGACTTTCTATAAAGATTCGATGTCATTGACAAGGCCAGCGTACAATGAACATTGCATAGATATCTAAGAAACGAGACGGACTTTTCAATCACGGGTTCGATTCCGCTTGCACGATTTTGCCACGTTCCGATTGTGTGCGTTTTTCTCCTACATGGCAACTGCATCTAGCATGATTTCTCTACACTCGCGCGACTCGGCTTTTTTACATACTAGGCAATTCGCGGCTAGCGCGGCAAGCGCTCTCCGAAAACCGCGGGGAAAGGTTATTTTTTATGCAGCGAAGGTGCGTCGCGCGCGTGTAGAGAAATCGTACTAGACATGCTGTTCTCAAACTGGGAAAGACAACATCGTAAGGAAACTTAAAAACATTTGATGCGATCAACGTACGCTCGCGCGAGTGATGGCCAACGACGCGAATTCTAAGGGTAGGTTGTGTAGTGTGTAGTGTAGTGTGTAGAGAAAGTTGTGTTCTTGTGTCAGGCTAATGATTTTATACTTTACACTTACATCTTAACGTCATGCATATCTAGTCTTTTCTCTGCACCCATATACAGATACATCACTATTACACAGAAGGAGACGCCAAAGGCTAGCCATAATAACTTGCTTCGAAAGAATTTGTTCTGAAAATAAAACAAAGCCTAAAGGGTGTAATAGAAACAGTACGACCAGGAAAATAATTGCCCCCGTCAATCTTCGTTTGCGCAGAGTCCCCGGACAAAACCCGAAGATAGGTAATCAAAGGGTGCAAAGTCGGATAGCAGCGAAGAGGGCGCGAAAACAATTAGCCAATCGTGGCAAGGGATTGAAGGTTGCACATCCTTATTGGTCAATATAATTTCGCGCGCTATTAAAATTCGTCAACTGCGCAGACAGGTACATCGGTGATACTTTTAGAGCGCTTTCACACGAGCGATTTTATTCGGCGATTTCTCGTTTTATCGTCTCGTTTCTCGATTTATTATGCCGCATGCTCGCTGCGATCTCGCTCCGCCGAGAAATCGCCGAATAAAATCGCTCGTGTGAAAGGGTTCTTAAACTTGGTACTACTGTGAGGCCCGCGACGTCGCCGCGTTATCAGGCGGAACCATGACGCCTTTGCCTTTGAGACGTCGGTCGTTGCGGTGTCGTTGCGTAATCACAGACTCTCAAAATAATTAAGGAGGTGCAGACCACCAAACTGAAGCATAGCATAGCATAATGCTCACGACTATATTCCCGAGGGGGTGGTCAGAGATATTCTGAAACCTCAGAACATCCACGTTTCACTAGTAGTACCGAAACTCAGGCCAGTGTCACTGGGAGTGAAAGTGAGCCCCTCGCCACTTGTAATGGACAGTGGGTACAATACCTACATATGCCTCGAAATTGAAGCATGCAAGTTTCCTCACGATGTTTTCCTTAACCGAAAAGCCACGAAACTGAACAACTTTCAATATGGAGCCGAAAACGAAATCATTTGCGTAGAGTAAATAGCCATCACAGAACATTCTAAGAGGGGTTAGAAATGCAAAGTAGCGCTTTTGCTTCGGATACGGCTATCGCCACTTGTCTTCCCGCTCACGCTGCTACAATTAGTTACTCATGAACTCTCGCTCGCACCACGCCGCGCTCCACGTTATGTAAATCATTGCATAACCTGTGGCGACACGTTCCACGCCTACTTTGCGCTTCTAACCCCTCTTATAATGTTATGCGGTAGCCATTGATGTTTTCAGTGGAACGGCTGAATTTAGGCTCTATCACTCTGTCTACCCCCTCGGGGAATAACCGTGCGTGCCTAGACACATTTCAAATCGCAGAACCTCTTTATGATGCTAACGAATTATCCCACAAAAACCTATATAGTTTTATTTGATACTAGCGTTATTATCCGCACAAATTATATACCAGATTTTAAGTCAGATCATTAGCTATCAAACAAAAAAGTTTCATCAAAATCGGTTCAGTAGTTTTTGCGTGATGCTCGTTCAAACAAACACACAAACAAACACACAAACAAACAAACAAAAAAACAGACAGACAAAAAATCCAAAAATTGATGAGATGGAATCAGGGATACCTAAAAATAAAAACCATATCGTACCTTTTTTTTTTTGTTAATATCTTCAATGTACAGAACAGACAAACTTCCTGTTACTGTAACTAACTGTAACAGAAGTGTGTCTGTACATTGCTGTAACAGAAGTGTGTCTTTAGATATTTACAAAAAAAAAGTTAAGATATGGTTTTCAGGTGTCCCTGATTCCATATCACCAATTTTTGGATTTTTTGTCTGTCTGTTTGTTTGAACGAGCATCACGCAAAAACTACTGAACCGATTTTGATGAAACTTTTTTGTTTGATAGCTTATAATCTGACTCAAAATCTGGTATATAATTTGTGCGGACAAAGTCGCGGGTCGTGGTAAGATAACAAGATAGATTAATTAAATTAAACATCACTGACCAAATATTACCTTAAAATATTGCTTAAAATAAACACGACTGAGAACACGACACGTCAATTTCATTTTAAGTTTTACGGCCTGACTTTTATGATAAATGTAATTAATTTTCTAGTCAAGAAGTTTATACAGGGTGTGACAAAACACCATAATAATACATAAGGGGGTGATTCAGACCATCAAACTGAACTTTCACTATTAGCCCAGTCATTTTACGGTTTTAGCCGGGACTAATTAGTAATTGACATTTTTTTTCGGTATAATATTGAAGAGCCAATTTGAGCCTAGATATGCACCAAAATTAAAAAAAAATCACGTCAGCAACAGTTCCAATTTTAAAATTTTGCTATTATCTCGTTCTAAAGAACCTGATGGTAAATTTTTTGCACATATTTAAGGCTTTACCATTATACATACTAGAAACATGGTGTGAATATTTTTGTCTACTTAGAAGGTTTTGAAAAATACATTCGTATTTTCGAATAAATACCTCATTTTTTAAATTTCATTGCCTATTTTATTGCTCAAAAATAATTTATATTGTTAAATCTAAGTCAAATGAGTGCATTGGTATTAATATTAATAATTTAAAATCTTTCTGGGACACATAATTTTGATTTCTATGTTTCGTAGCGTTTTTTTTTAAATATGCTTTAAGATAGTCCTTTTGTCACTTAATGGTTCCGGCTACAGTTTAAAAGTCCAATTAGTAATTACTCCCTACCCGCCAAACAAAACTCCGTAAAATGACGGGGCTATATGGAGCAAACACGGAGAAAAAAAATCTGCTGTCCCATACATGTTAGCCGAGCCAGTAGGTACTGCATTTTTGTATGAAACAGTTGATTTTTATTTCGCGATTTCGAAGTTGGCTCCATACTGAAAATTGTTCAGTTTGATGGTCTGAAGCACCCCCGTGTTTTGTTACACTCTGTATAGCGGCGTTTTAACAATAATTTCAGCAGGGTTGCCAGACCTACGAGGCTAAAATGGAAGGTTGCCGTTCACATAATAATATTTATATTGTACTCTGTGATAATATGTACAAATAAAAAAAAAACCAGCCAAGTTCGAGTCGGACTTGCTCCATAATAGGATTCCGTTGACACTTATTGACACATAGCTACACTATTTTTGAATTGTTCACATTTTCATGCGTAAAAGAAAAAGTAAAAAAAAAAGAAAAAAATAATAATAAAGAAAAAGAATATTTATGTTATGTTATGTTATGTAAAAAAACTATAGCTACAGAGCGAAAATTTAAATGCGTTTCATATTTTAGAGAGTGCTTGAGACCATCAAAGTAAACAACTTTCACTGTGATAGTATGAGCAGCTGAGGGGGCAGCTGAAAATAAGAATCGCCAATGTCACTCCGTCACTCGACCGTAGCGTAGGTACCAAGATAAGTACCTACCTACACTTGCTTGATTTCTGCCACTCAATCCAGACGGCAACGTCGCATAGTAGATAGATCACGCGCTGTACGAAGTAATAACAACGAGTTAAGCTTCACTATATACATTTTGTTGCGTGTTCCGTCGTCGGGTAGTAGTTAATTATAGCGTTATCGTCTTCTAAGGAAGTGATGTATCTGATAGGTACTTATATTGCTACGAGCGTTAACCCGCGACTTTGTCCGCACAAATTATATACCAGATTTTAAGTCAGATCATACGCTATCAAACAAAAAAAAGTTTCATCAAAATCGGTTCAGTAGTTTTTGCGTTATGCTCGTTCAAACAAACAAACACACAAACAAACAAATAGACAGACAAAAAATCCAAAAATTGGTGATATGTAATCAGGGATATCTAAAAACCATATCGTAACTGACAAACTTCATGTTACAGTTTTATAATAGTTAAGATTAATCTGTCGCACTGTCTTTATGCAAGAGGTCGTTATACAGGTTGTTACAAAAATACAAATAAACATTTAAGGGGGTGGTTAAGACCATCAAACTGAACAACTTTCACTATGGGACCAATATCCAGGTTGCAGGACTACCTATTCCTGGAGGTCAGGATCAATATCCTTACCCTTTACTATAAAGATTTCTATATTGTATTTCTCACTGTTTGTTATGCTGTCTCTAAAATAAATATATGTTTTTTTTATTAATATCGTAATCGCGAAAAAAAATCTGATGTTCCATTATCATCATCATCATATCAGCCGATAGACTGCTGGACATAGGCCTCCCCCAAAATGGGGAGATTGGCCATGATGCGATGCGTTTGCGACGTTCCATACTAAACTACAGATCTACTCGAGCTAAATGTATGGGACAAAAGGATTTTTTTTCGCGATTTAGATGTTGGTCACATAGTGAAAGTTGTTCAGTTTGATAGTCTCAACAACCCCATGACATGAGTAGGAATTCACGCAAACTTACGAGATTCCTCGCACATCTGGCAACACTGGATCGCACTACAGCAAAAGTTCTTGCACTACAGTATGTGCCGCAATCATGCAGCAATAAACTCAGCGGCTGAATCACCTGATTGTCCGAAAAGAGAAATGATTCAGTGCTTCGGATGCACGTTAAGCCGTTGGTTCCGGCTACTATCTCTGGTAGTAGTAGTCGTTACGGCTAACCTAATCTAACCTAACTAAAACCACGTCAGCACGGCTAGCATGCCACCCACGACAAAGCATTTAAACGAGAAAAACGTCATGCGCGCTCTTTCTGGCATACGTAAAATAATAAAGATGGAGGGACATCTCGATTTTTATCGTTTTCTCGGGGGTGGCATGCTAGGCCTACAGAGGCCGTAAGGCGGTCTGAAAAAACTATGACACCAGGGCTGAATTAAGCCATTGTAGAGGGCCCTAGACATTTAATGTTTCGGGGCCCATCTCCCCTACGTGTATTGATTCCCAATGGGGGTTATGACCAGGAAATCACAATAAAATAACCACCAAAATAACGCTATCAACTTAACCTTGGAGCTAGCGAAGCGAACTCGAGATTTTTCTACAATTAAGTATGTTTAGTTCGTCGCAACATGATATTTTAAAAACAGGGGCGAGTGAGCTCCAGATTTTACTACAATATTAAAGATGTACCTATTTGCATTTCCGAGAGGACATTCCCTGTAGTTCCCGGGAAAGAAGAGGGCTACCCCATATCCATCCGTGGGTGTCGTAAGACGCGACGAAGGGAGGGGCAAGTTCTCTCTTTTGACCTGGACACACTATCCTGCATCCTTGGTCACCCAAATAGTAATAATAATATCTTGAACAAATTTCACACAAATTATCTAGTCACATTTAAAGTACCAGAATCTAGACTGGACTTGTATTATGATGAATAAACAACGATACAGAATACATATATAGATTATATAGAAACAAACATCCAGAGCGACGGTGGCGCGTTGCGAAGAGGTATGAACACCCAATTATGGGGGTCCGGGTTCGAATCCGCAGGGACACCATGCCATGTACCAAACCAATGAGTTTTTCTAACTTATGTACGTAATACCGACTGCTCTCAAACGGTGAAGGAAAACATCGTGAGGAAACCTGCATACACTGAAGAAGAAATTCTGATGCGTATGTGAAGTCTACTAATCCGCATAAGCACGCGTGGTGGACTAATGCCCATACACCCTCCCTGAGGATAAGCCTGTGCGCTGCATTGAAACGTTTATAGGCTGATGATGATGATGAAACATCCATGACTCGGGTACAAATATTCATATTCATCATAGAAATATTTGTCCCTTAAGGGATTCGAACCCGCGACCCTCGGCACAGCAGGCAGGTTCACTACCGACTGTGTTACCATTACCAGGCCGTCAGTGGCGGAAGAAGGTTGGCGTCAGGGAGGCGGTCAACCTTTAACAATGTAAGAAAGGAGTAAGAGCTGAAACGACGGCTAAGAGAGATGAATGGAAGAGGATGACGTATTTACATACAAACATAAACTCACGACTGTAATCCCTTTAGGGGTGGTCAGAAAGATTGCTAGAACTACCAACGTTCAGGTACAGTGTCACCAACTTATCTGTAGAATGAGCGATGACTTTCTGTATCAAAGAATGAGAGACTACATCAGTGTTGCCAGACGTGCAATAATTATCCTAGATCCACGATATTTTTGAGGGGCATGCGATAGATAATAAAAGTCGGGTATCGCACGATAATTCACAAAAATTCCAGGATAATCCACGATAATTTTGTAATTTAATGAAATCTATGTATCAAATCATTATTTTCAACCATATTATCCGTCAAATTCCAATAATATACATCATTTTGGCGTTAATTATCGCGTACAACAGTTTTCAAAAACATAATACTAAAATTGAAGTTCTAATGAGAACAATTGAGATAGAAAACATTTCCTCACTGTGTCGTTTCAATTAAGAGTTTTTACTAAAATTCCCTAAAAACCTCGTACTTGCCTACCTCTAAATAGGTAACATTAAAACATTAAATAGTGGTATGCAATATAGGTAAGAATGATTGAATTTCACGCATCATTTCACTCTTAAAAGGTTCTAAGAGAGACTTTTTGGAATTTTTGATACGATAAAAACACGATAATTTTGCTGTTAAACTGGGATAATTTTTAAGTGTGGATCTGGCAACACTGGACTACAGTATTAATTTATCTGAGACATCGACTGACAGCAACAAAATAAAGTTCAAAATGGCATCAGTAGTTCCGCTTGTGGCCATTCTACACATAAGTTGGTGGCACTGTAACACGCCTCGAAATTGAAGCCTGAAGGTTTCCCTAAACAATCGGTGTTAAATTTTCAGTCGCTTACATGTCATCCGGTAATTTTTTATCTGAGAGCTCGGGGTCAGGCATTTGCTTCCCGGATACTTCTTATCCGAAATGACATACCGCCAAAAATATTATTGTCTCATTTTTACGCACGAAACTAGGCGCTACGCCTGTTCCTGCCTCTGCCTTACTCTTTCTTATTAACTGACGACCATTTCGTTCATACAACACTACTTCGTGCCGCCATTTTGATCCGAGCTACGTCGTTTGGTAGATGCTAGGGTAGATGCTACGCGCGCGCTCGGGGCTCTAGGGCGGGGCAGACAACGGTCCCCGGACATTTTGTGCGGGTCATGTGCTAAAAATATGAGTCTGCATGTGCGGGGATCAAACCTTCATCTCCTGCGCGAAAGGCTACCCTCCACTAGACCACCACGACCACGACATACCCACGACCTAAGTACAGACATATAAACATAAGTCTGTGGTTTATGGTAACTATTTGGAATTCAGATAAACAATAAAAATTATCATATTTTGTAGTTAGTTGATAGTTAAGTACCTATTCCCAATCCTATTCCGAAACGAAAACAACAAACAATTTTTAAATTTCAAATGTCCACTACGGTATACAAAATGTTTAGGTACTGATAAAGTTTTTCAGTTTTTATGTGATAGCATATTATATTTTATTTTTACGGACATGTAGGCTAAGATTCCACTGCAACTTTTCTACTGTATTTGTTTAGTCAATTATATATAATGGGTATTTGACAGCATGTAAAATATAGGATCTATTGATGGCAGTATTGAATATGACAACTATTTAGTCAGTTAAGAAAAATACTGGATATTTTAAGAGAAAATCGACAAAGAAAATATTTTTTTGTGACTAAAGAGTCACGTGATCGTAAACGACTGTGATTGGCCGAATGGTTGATGACGTCAACTGCATATAGACAGTTGCGTGTAGTTATTTTTGGCTGTGCTATAGCAAACAAAGTTCGTTATGTGACACTGTGACCATTGCTGGTCTATTGCGTTCGCCATTCGCCCCAAGTTCACCCATATTTCACACATACATCCGAACTATTTTTTTCCATTCTCATGCAGGTTTCCTTAACCGGCGAGATACCTAACTTCCAAATAAAAAAAACCTAGATACTTGTCAACAGTTATCTTTATACTTCACTTTATCACAATGCAAAGTTTCAGCGACAGATTAATTATTGTTAGGGTGTCCATACAAGGATTCTCCTCGATAATTGGACTAATAATGATACATACAACCATACGTAAATTCCGTAGAACTTAGTGGTACAGGCCAGGAATCGAACCGCCGCCTCAAAATTGAGTCGCTAGTTTTCTTCCGTATGGACTATCATCGCTCAATATGCATATTATGTCATACACCGCAGGGTTTTAAAAGAAAGTATAATACTTGTATTATCTATGGTATAATATTGTTATTATTATACATATTTGTAAACCGGTTCTGCAATAAACTTTTTAATTTCTTATTTTTGGAAACTTGCAGTGGGATCTTAGAGTATCGACCGTTATTCGATAATCGATTCTGTAGAATTTCTACAATCTACAGTGTAGTACAACTACCATGATTGAAATACAATTTTAAATTATATTCAATAGAACTATTGCACCTATATCCTCATATAGGGAGTCGCGGTGCAAGTTTGTTAATGGTTGGACGCGAGTCGGCTGCCTGCTTCTCGGCCTGCAAAGAAGCTAAATGGTTAATTATTATTATTATTATTTGGTTATAAGGGCTTGGTCAATGACCAAATAGCTACTGCGACCTAGATAGATCCATTGTAGCTGTCACCCTAGACCTAAAGGTCATTTCCTAGGCCCACGGACTTCATGAACCGTGTTATGCTTTTGGAGGGGAGGTCCCTAATGTCAGTAGGTGTTATTATGTATCCACCTAGATGACGACTCCTGCTGTCAATGTGCACTTCGCATTCGCAGAGGAGTTGTATGGGCGTTTCCTCTGCTTCACAGCAAAATCTGCAAGTGGGTGAATCTACAAGCCCCATTCTGTGTAGGTGTTTGTTTAACTTGCAGTGTCCTGTTAAGGCTCGTACTAAGAGCCTTAAGTCGTTGCGGTTTGAATTGATGGCATCCGAGGTATGTCTGTTTGAAAAGCCGGTCACAAGAAGCTAAATGGTGAAGCTTCTATTGGTAGCGGCTTAAGTGTCAAGCAACTGCAAAATTATCATAACTAAAATGAACCCATAATTTTAAGATTAGTATAGCTAGTAATATTAATCCGCTTCCTAATATTAATTTATGCTCGTGGTCTATTCCATACATTTATATTTAACTTTGCCTTCTTATATTCATGATCTCATTAGATTAAGTAAATAATAAAAAATACGTATTTTAATTCTTTGTCCCATTTATTCTGTGTCACACTTAGTCAACTAAAAAATAGAATAGTTTTTTTAATAGTGAGGTATAAAATTGTACCTTACCTACTTCAATACATAACGATACCTATATGCGGTATGCTAACGGTACTTTCAGGGGATGTTCAGAGACCATCAAACTGTATAATATTTCTCTATTGTGATGTTTGTACAACATCGTATTCGCGAAATAAAATCAGCTGTCCCCAACGGCTGTCTTGAACGGTTTGCAGGTTTGTATGAAAGAACAAAAATACCATCGATGTGCGATCCATTAGATTGAGGTAAAATATTTCCAGCATTTGTGTTAACTTGTAAAGCCTTTTATGCAATTTCATGGTTCAAAACATCCAAGAGGACTAACATTAAGTTTGACAATTAAATCGGACACTGCATATAGAGGTAAAATATTTTCCAGCATTTGCGTTAATTTGTAAAGCCTTTTATGCAATTTTATGGTTCAAAACATCCAAGAGGACTAACATTAAGTTTGACAATTAAATCTGACACTGCATATAGAGGTAAAATATTTTCCAGCATTTGCGTTAATTTAATTTGTAAAGCCTTTTATGCAATTTCATGGCTCAAAACATCCAAGAGGACTAACATTAAGTTTGACAATTAAATCTAACACTGCATATATTGGACTATCATCCTTACCAAAGGTCAATCCTCTTAAATTAGTCAAATCCGATACCTTATCTAACGCATATTTGTATTTATTATACGCATAAATACCTCCTTTAGTACAAATATATGGCTTATTATAATGATCTGTGGCTATAACATCTACTATATATTTCTCATGTATATTAACTGCTCTTGTACCTAATTTGACTCTATACAATGTTTTCTCTTGAGTAAATAATATGTTATTATCATCATCTAAAATAATGTCATCAGGTTTATAACCATTTAATTCTATAACAGTACTGATGCGTCCATCGTGAAAAACAAATGCCTCTTTTCTTTTATTAGTATAAAATATATTGTTGTTCTTAAAATATATACTTTGTATATCATCGCGTACAGGTAATGATATTGGAATTTTGTTAATGTTATCTATAGTAAATAACCCATCTGCACCACCTATATAAACCTTATTATTTATATTATCTATAGCAATAGCTGCAGCATTTCTAATGCCGTCAACAAAACTAGAATTTAAATTATCTAAATTAAAATAACCGGCTGCTTTAGAATCGGATGTTTGATCAAAAATGAAATATAAAGTGTTATCATTACGGTTTAAAATAAGCTGATGTATCCTGTTGACGCTATCTTTGAGAATTTGTACGTTGTGGTAGCGGTCATTGAAGTCTACCCCGGTGCAATATTTCTTTGCTCTTGTGGTGGCGATGATGATAGTGAATAGGAGATAAAGATTCATTGTTGCTGGCTGAAATGTAAAAGAATAATAATATATAAGTAGGTAAATTAATTACACGGACTTTGCTAAGCATTTGACAGGGTTTATCATGAACTAACTAGGTACTGTACCATAAAACAGCTTATAAACAGTGGGTTACTCAGTATAGGGGCATCTTGCTTCGGTGGTTTCTCTTCTATACAGGGTCCTTTTTAATATGCTGATACTTTTGTTAAGGCTTTAACATTTGCAATTTATAATATAATTATGAAGATATAAAGCTTTTAAAATTTGGTATGAAAAATTTCAAAGCTTTATTAATATCTTCGTAATTATTTTATAGATTGAAAATGTTATTTGTGACGCGGCATCTATTTTTCCATATACTTATACAAAGTTACTTATATTAATACCGTCTACGCGCGTATTGTGCGTCAAAGTTGTGTATGGACTGAAACCACCTTAAATGGGTTTCTTTCTTTCTACGAGATTTATGAGCTACGAGATCAATTTCACAATAGTATTTTCTAAACTATTTTTCCATATATACAAAGTTACTCATAATAATACCGTCTACGCGTATTGTGCGTCAAAGTTTTGTATAAAATTGACCCCTCTGTAACCACCTTAATGTGAATAATCTTACCTCAGAAAAATTACGAAATATACATTGAAAAGAATTCTCAGATTCTCAACAGCCAATAGTTGTAATCTTCACGCCACAAAATACACAATTTTATCAGTATTGCGACTAAAAAACTGTACATGTACAAGGCAGTGCTGAACGTAATCAGTCATATTTTCTATCGATAGTACTCACCACAGAACATTATAAGAGGGGTTAGAAAAAAAAAATATCTTGGACATTGTCACACAAATTATCTAGTCACATTTAAAGTACCTGGACTTGTATTATGATGACTAGACAACGATATAGAATACATATATAGATACAAACATCCATGACTCGGGTACAAATATTCATATTCATTATATAAATATTTGTCCCTTGCGGGATTCGAACCCGCGACCCTCGGCACAGCAGGCAGGTTCACTACAGACTGTGCTACCGGGTCGTGAAGTGCAAAGTATGTAATGTAAGCATGCTAATCTTAGTACAAACTAAGTGGAACGCTGATTTTCCATAGACAGCTTCCGCCATCTATCGGTTATGTTTCGAAGCACTATGTGTTGAAGTAGGGTTCATATCGGAGTAACAGCGCACTACACCTCACGCGCTGCGCTGTAGTAGTGAGAGGTGTCGCCCATATCAATCACTATCTTATTGGTCTAGCGGTCTAGACAACCGGCTTACGATCCGGGTAGCTAAGGTTCGATCCTCGTGTCGGCCGATCGTCTTTTTCAATTTATTTCATAATGTGGCGCCCCCTAGTGCTAAAAAGCGGCAACGCAATTAGGACGTCTTAAAATTCAAGGCGAGTTACCTATCTATATCCAATATACATATTAATCTATGAATGTAATATATACTTACTGCAATGATATGCATAACATCTGTAGCTAGCATGCCACCCACGACAAAGCGTTTAAACGAGAAAAACGTCATGCGCGCCCTTTCTGGCCTACGTAAAATAAATAAAGATGGAGGCACATCTCGATTTTTATCGTTTTCTCGGGGGTGGCATGCGAGGCCTGCATAAGGCGCGCGGCGTGGTGCGAGCGAGAGGTCATGACATGAGTAATTGTAGCAGCGTGAGGGAAGACAAGTGGCGACCGTCTCCGGAGCAAAAGCGCTACTTTGCATTTCTTACCCCTCTTATAATTTTCTGTGCTACCTACGTCCACAATCCTTTCAGGAGTGCGATTTTTGAAACTCATTCTTTGAACTCAGCAGTTGAAAATTTATGGAGATACGCATCTTTCTACTGCTGATTAGACTTTCAAACATCGCACTCCTGAAGTATGATTTTTGAAAGTGAAATCAGCAGTAGAAAGATGCATATCTCCGTAGTAATTTTGACATTTTCAACTGCATAGCTCAGCGAATGAGATTCAAAAATCGCACTCCTGAATGATAAGTTCCATACTGAAATCATACTAAGTGAAACCCTTAAAGTTAGTTAGCATACGCCCACACGATAAGAAGTTATACCGGATGATTTTTTTAAACCATTCATAAATTTTCAGGCGTAGTTCAGACCATCAAACTGAACAACTTTTACTATGGAAGCAAAACTGAATTCGTAAAAATAATCAGTTGTCTCAATACATTTGAGTCGAGTAGGCAAGGCATTGCAGTTTAGAACTGCAGTTATTTTGTTGTGTTTTCAGTTTTGCTGCCATAGTAAAAGTTGTTCAGTTTGCTGGTCTGATCTAAACCACCCATGAAAGTTTAGGAATGGTAACAAAAAATCATCCGGTATTGTAGAACGCTGCGTGCAAGCCATAGACTATATCACAATCATATGTAGGCCGGCATGGAAGGCCATTCTGTAGTAGCCTTTGACTACTTATATAGGGACTAGTTACGCGTGTAATTCTACGAACAAACATTTCTGCCACTTTTTGCGGGGGGCGAGGTAACATGAAATCCGCAACTTTGGATTTTATTCCCCATAACTTTAGATTCTAATTTTGAACGTTAAAAATCATGAAAAGAAGTCTCGTGTGAACCCCAAACGTTCTAAGTTCGAAATTATTGTTTCGCAATTATAGGCTGTCTCGTTTAGTGATAAGGTATAAAATTGAATGTAAATGCACATGATCAATTAATCTTATACCGTGGAAATACTGTTTGTATGGTACTAGTTGTGTATGTATGTGATTGTAGTAAATCTTCTGAGCATCCCAAAAAGTATTATGGTTGTGAGTTTACTCATGTACTTATTGTTTTTAGAATCGTTATTTAAACAGACTGTTTCCCATCCCTAAAACATAAGTTATCTCCCCAGAGTTCAGAAGGCCACTAGATCTAAAGTTATTATGTAAACCAACATTCGCCGCCAGATGGCATAACGAGAGCAGCGACATACGATAATGTCGGAATCGTTTTAGTATGAGAAAAGTACTAAATCAAATTAAAGATTGACACAATTTTGTATCCTGCCTAGCTAGCATGCCACCCACGACAAAGCGTTTAAACGAGAAAAACGTCATGCGCGCTCTTTCTGGCCTACGTAAAATAATAAAGATGGAGGCACATCTTGATTTTTGCCGTTTTCTCGGGGGTGGCATGCTAGCTAGGCTGAACGCACAAACTGTTTGCTTTTACTCGATGCTGAAAATTTACACCCTCCTGATGATGATGATGAATCTAATACTCCAGGGTCCTTCGAAATCGCATTGGTCTAGCGATTCATACAAGGAACGCTTCCAGCTTTCTAGGACCGTACCACAGGAGTGCGATTTTTGAAACTCACTCGTTGAACTCACAGCAGTTGATAAAGTCAGAAGATACGCATCTTTCTACTGCTGATTTGCATTTCAAAAATCCTACTCCAGGAGTGCGATTTTTGAAAGTCAAATTAGCAGTAGAAAGATGCATATCTCCATAGTAATTTTGACATTTTGTAAGTACTGCTGAGTTCAACGTATGGGAGTGCGATTTTTGAATTTCATTCACTGAGCTCAACAGTTGAAAATGTCAAAATTACTATGGAGCCATGCATCTTTCTACTGCTGATTTGACTTTTAAAAATCATACTACAGGAGTGCGATTTTTGAAAGTCAAACCAGCAGTAGAAAGATGCGTATCTCCATACATTTTCAACTGCTGAGTTCAACGTATGAGATTCAAAAATCGCACACCTGGGCAACGTTTTGGAGGAAATCTTCTTTTTGTTTGATATTTTATGTATACATAAATTGTATTTTAATTCAATACAAGTGAGAATATTGGCTGTAGGTAAGTTTGTTTGTTAGTGCACGCCTCTATCACGCAAAAGTTAGTTTTATTTCATTGTATTTATATCATTACAATTAGTTCAATTTCATCAAAATTTTATTTTATTAACAACTGTTACACTAATACATATCATACTTAATACTAGGTAAAACAAAACTAATTAAAGATAAGCACAACATGACTGAAAAATATTTGCTAAAGTAGCATTTTTTAAGTACACTCTAGATTTTTATAAGTTCCTAGTACAAGTAGCTATACAAGGAGAAATTGATATCATTAACATCCTTTTAAACTAAGAGTCTACCCATCAAAATGAACAACTTTTACTATGGGAGCAAACCAATAAGAGCAAAAATAAAATCAGCTGTCCCGTACTAAACTGCACCCGCCGCCGCTGCCTACTCGACACAAATGTATTTTTTTTTTGCTCCGATTGGTTTGCTCCCATAGTACAACTTGTTCAGTTTGATGGGTAGACTCTTAGTTTAAAAGGATGCTAATGATATCAATTTCACAAAGCGTCGGTGGCGTGTTATGGAGAGGTATCGATAGTCAATCACGAGGATCTGTGTTCGAAATTTTGACGGTAGTGTGCCCTGCTGTGGGAGTGGGACTGTGAGACGTAGAAGATTGAAGATGATGTTTAAATTATTCAAGTGAAGCTTACGTGGGTCAGTATGATACAGCTTTATGATTTACTTAGTTGTTTATTTCGGTAGACCATCGCAAGTGACCTTTCTCATTATCTTAGTTGATAAACATGATAGAACTGTTGAGACGTCAGAGAATATCGACCCGGAAAATAATGATGAATTCTTACTTACTTTCTTACTTATTCCAGTTTAACAAACCGTTTTGAAGGGGGTTTAATAGGAGGAAAAACAAAAATTAGTGCAGAATTCTGCATCGCGCTAAACTCTATGTGACTGACAGTCTTTAACGTTCGAGCGATCTGTCAAAACGGCTCTAACGGCTGTCAAATGAATAGTGCAATACCGAATGTGTTAAGAGGATATGTGAAAAAAATAATTCTTCAAAGCGTCATATATCATGAAGTACTAAACAATAGGAGTATGAATTGCGGATATGTGTAAATTGATCATATAATTGAAGTTTTGATTAGAGCCAAAACACGATTAATACACATTTTCTCGATAGAAAAACAAGCCAAAGTAGCCTCCGTTTTTATTTATAAACGCTTGGAACTACTAAACGGTGAATAATAGAAACACGAGACTTGATTTAATAGAGATTGAAATTTTACAAATTTCGATTAGAGCAGAATTGAACTTACATAAATAGTACAATCACATTTAAATAAAGTGTGTTTTACGCTTGCGTCGTTTCAGCCGCCCCATCTCTTTCTCTCGCATCAGGCAGTAATATAAGCTATCACACGCCCATTTCGCTTCAATTATTTTTCGACATAGGCCTTTAAATGATGTGGTTCGCACGCGGTTCAGTTGAGATTTATTTAGCGCGATTGCTCTCCTGGAACTGGACTGCAATATCTGACTTTATAAAATAGTTTGTTTGCATAAGCAATACTTTTGTAAATGAGTATGTGTAGCTTCGACGCATTTCGCCTCTTCTCGATATCTGAAATAAATAAAATCATCATTTTAACAGAGGATACTTATTAGTGTTCCCTACCATAATTGGCAAAATGGAACACTTATGGAATCAGCTCGTTGTCTGTCCGTCCGTCTTTCACAGGCATTTTTCTGAGAGGCCGTAAGACATAGGAAGCTGAAACTTGGCACAGATATAGCAATTGCTGGTCCAATATCATAAACGATGTAAAAAAAAAACTTAATTTCTATATTGGGGGGCAATTTGGGGAGGTAGAAAGGGTAAATAAAAACACAAATTATTTTTCTACCCTATGGTGTGAGGTATCAATTGAAAGCTTATGAAAATACACGAGTCTAAAAATAGGTTTTTTTTAATTTTTTATTAAAACTTTGTTTAACAAAATTTTCAATTAAATCCGAGATATCGCTGTCCCCACCTCTATTTCCAAAAAATGTTACCGTATACAATCTGCAAAAAATCACGTGTAGATAACGGGAAAATTATCAGGGTAAACTTGGATAGTTTTTTTTCTACACCCAAAAAACAACCACCATTGTAAAATGATCTTCAGTTACTATGTGACCATATTCTAAGTAAGTGTCAATTTATAGTGGTTGTCACCATGTTAAACAACTGGTAGTACGGAACACTAATTGCCCGATTCCCGATTCGACTTGGCCGGTTTTTTTAAGTTATTTCTTGCAATTAGTTTCCTTCAGTTCCGATCAATATGTAGGCACCCCTCGTTTCTAAGAAAACGATGTAGTAAAAATGGGCTATGGCAAATTCAAAATCATCTTCTTTTTTTTTTATCTAAGCTAGTATTTTACCCACCTAGTATCTTTTTTTCCATACAAACTGTGAGAGTTAGTACGCTCTCACAATTATGTGAATGCTAGGTATGCTAATGCTATTGATATTGGATATATCCTTATGCTTCGCTGGGTACTGAGTGCTGAAGTAGGATACGGCCGAAGGAATGAGATGCTGAGAGTAATGGTCGTATCCACGTATATTCGAACACTAAGATAAATTAGTTAAATGTACATATAAGGTAATGTTGAGCGCTCTACGTTTGTTGCACTTTTATTGGGGCCGCGCAGTGTCAGCGTCCAATGTCTAAAATCGTTGCTATGTTACCGAATTAAGTAAATTAACCATCTAGCGATTGACCCAGATAATACGTGATGTACGTGCATCGTACACAAACGTATTCCCCTGTTTCCTCCCTGGATAATGACACGAGAGCAAAAAAATGTTTACCCTATAATCTATGATACCTCTGAAATGTCCCTGTGTTTTGCTTTTTTTGCATAAGTTAATTACTGTAAGAAGTATGAACCTTCGAAAATGCCAAATTTTACTGCCCGTTTTCAGACATCCAGCAAACAAACTTGACGCATATTAACAAAAACAGCAAAACATACAGACATCTATGCCTGATGTTTCTGCCTTGGGACAAACCTAATAACGGATTTATCAATGCTTTTAGTTCATAAGACGCTATTTGATGATATTTGATAAATCCCTATCCCCACTAATATTATAAACGCGAAAGTTTGTAAGTATGGATGTTTGTTACTCTTTCACGTAAAAACTACTGAATGGATTTTAATGAAACTTTACAATAATATATTTTATACATCAGAATAACACATAGGCTACAATGTATAAAGATATTGTGTGTCAGTGTCCAGACAAAGCGCAGACGAAGTCGCGGGCACCAGCTATAAATTATTAAAAAAATATAATTATATGGTCGAATTGAGAAACCTCCTCCTTAAAAAAAAATCATGGCCAGTCTTTCTCATATTATTCTTGAAAGAATTATTAAAATCGGTTTAGTTTTGGAGGAGGAAATAGGGGAATACGAAATAATGATTTCGACGATTTTATGTAGACAAAATCGGCCTGAGCTGCAGTTGTCTCTTTCGCACTCTAGTAGGCGAGTTATGTGGGAGGGGAGGATCGGACAAATAACGGAAACTTGACTTATTCTCCAAATTTCTTCGAGAGCCCGCCTATCCTCTTAACTTACGATGTTATCCTGGATATGTCCCTTTCCGTAGTAAAGAAATAATTTCCGATCGTGTAATATTTTAAAGATCCTTCAAAAACAGCCGTTCCTGGAGACATAACTATCTGAAACAAATCATAAGAACTTCCATACAAAAATACCACAATAGACATAATAAAATAAAATCAGAATATCTGGATATTGCTAACAGCGACGGCAATCCATAGAGTGAAAGGAAGTAATCGCCACTTTTAGTAAATTGACGCGGGTCGGTTTCCTCCTGATTTTCTTTGACCGTGGACCTTTGAGCGTGGTGTTGCAAAAAGTATCTACTTCATCATCATCAGCCTATATACGTCTCACTGCAGGACATAGGCCTTTTTTTTTTTTTTTTTATTCATAATGGGTTTGCGCAAGCGCAAGGCTTCATCTCACCTGATGGGAAGTGTAGACGAAGCCGAGGATGTAGCGCGCTCACCCAGAAAAAGCCTATTAACTCTTCTTTTGAAAATATCCTGATTGTATTTGCTTGGAAACACAGACGCAGGGAGTGAGTTCCAAACCTTACCGGTTCTCATTATAAAAGAGGACGCGAACCTTTTTGTGCGTATTGTTGGAATATCGACTACGTATGGATGCAGACTCGCACTACGTCTTGTCGTACGTTGGTGGAAGGGGGATGGTGGAATCAGGTCATGTAGCTCCTGGGCACACTCGCCGAAGTGTATCCGATAAAAAACCGACAGTTACCCTCAGTTAGGGTGTATGGGCGTCAATCCAATTGGTAGACCTTCATATACGTATCAGAATTCCTTCTGCAGCGTATGCAGGTTTTCTCAAAATGTTTTCCTTTACCATTTGAGAGCAGTTGGTATTACAAATATAAGTTACAAAAGAGTCTGTTACAAGACGGCCTGAGCCGATAGAACCGTCGTCTCCTTTACAAATATGACCTCCAATTGAATTATATTATTGATTATTTGTGGTTGAGCTATAGCAAGCAAGGGTCGTTGTAACACTGAGACCAGCGCTGGTCCTTTATGTTCGCCCCAAGCTCACCCATATTTTACGCATACCTCCGAACTTAGGGTATTTTCTTTTCATCCTCGGGAATGCAGGTTTCCTCACGATGTTTTCCTTCACCGCCGAGCTAGTAAATGATAAATATAACCGTACATAAATTCCGAAGAACTTAGTGGCGCTAGCTCTCTTCCGTAGGGATTATAATCGTTTGAATTATATACCTTGACCTGATAGTACTCCACTTTAGGCCTCCGAGGTTTCATAGCGAAGTTACCGATAAACCCGTCATTATCTAAGCTTCCATCGAATCGTAGAACCTTCTCGTTGATGCTCTGCTTCAGTACCCATTCAATAGAAAATATTTCTCTTTCAATACATTGTGATCTGTAAGTTTGTTCAGGTTATATACGGTCCAACACACCATCCAGTTCCGCTTGTGTCAGCGCCTGCCTCGACACAGTTTTACAGCACTTGGATCTATAGGGTCCTTCTTCATATGCTGACATTTTTTTAAGGGGATGACCTGAACATCAAGCTGGACAACTTTCTCTAATAAGGACCAACATAGAAATCACGAAAACAAAAATCCACTGTCTCATACATTTGGTTTGAGTAGGTTTGCAGCTTTTTATGGAACAGCTGATTCTTTTTTCGCGATTTCGATGTTGGTGCCATAGAGAAAGTTGTTCAATTTGACGGTCTGATCATCGCATTAAAAAGTGTCAGCATATTAAGAAGGACCTTTTACATACAATTTCAAACCTTCTCCTTACTCAATCACTATCATCAAACTATTAACAGCAAAGGGTGTTGGCAGCAAACGCAACAGGTTAGAAATGTATATTCGCAGACAGGTGTAACAAAATGGGAACAATGATTTGTCACTAATCTGCAATACCCTAATAATAATATCTATCCCCAAGAAATATATTAGTCATCATATTTATCAAATCTGTCTCTAAGTATAAATCATCAGATTAAATGTAAATATGTATCTTAAATTATAGTTTGATCACTTTTTCTATAGCCTGAAAATGAGATCTATCCTGTAAAAACTAAGTCACGGGCCATTTAATTCGTTCAATCGTCAAAATAATAGTACTGTCACCTAATAAATAGTTCCTTAATTCAAAAAAAAAATGCCTAACAGGAGCGGAGTCAAATTGGAGATAATATATAATATATTAAAAATATATTAAAAAACAAATAAAACAAAAATAATAATAATAAGACTCCCAAAGAATATGATGAGCAATTGAAGGGGTGGACGTGGACTGAACAGACAGGAGATCCTGATTACCTAATGGAAGCAGTAAGATCATTGATACTGTCAGCGAGAGCTTGCGCAGCAAGTCCGTACATCCTGTCAGAGCGAGACACGTTGATCCACTTAACGCACGCGCACCAATGCGTTTCTACACCCGCCTCCCCGCACGAACGAGATGATGGGATCTGTCGATGTAATGTTGAAAAATGAGAACAAATTCATAACGAGCTTTCAAGTCTAACGACTTTTATACAAGGTCTAATTAAATTAGCTGAAACTATTTTTTAAGGAGATGATCAGACCATGAAACTGAACAACATTCTCTATGGGACCAATATCGAAATCGCGAAAAAAAATCAGCTGTCCAATACAAAACTGCAAACATAACTCGACTGAAATGGGACAGCTGTTTTTTAAAATAAAGAAAGTTGTTCAGTTTGATGGTCTGATCATCTCCTTAAAATAGTTTCAGCTAATTTTGTTAGACCTTATACACAATATATAAACAAAGGTTATCGCAGCACACACGTTCCACCAATGCCTGACGGGTTTTGTGATTTGCTTATGTGTCAAAAACAAGGCTTGAAACCGGTACCAAAAGTACAGGTTCTGTACCGGTACTTAGTGATTCTTGCCATTTCGGCACCTGGGTGGTACCGGTTCCAGACGGATACCGGTACACTTGGAACCGGTACTCTGCCTAACAAATACCGGTACCCAAAACATATGAGAATGCAGATTAACTAGTCTTTACTACATCTATTTTCGAACGCTAACTTTTTTTTTTTAAATGGGTTTGCTCTTGACCTCAATCCAGTAACTAACGTAAATATTTGTTTGGTACCGGTATAATAATAATAATAACCGCCACTTGCGGAGGAAACATTTAGCGGAGGAAAAAGCTGTGCACGACAGGGCGTTGTTTGTTTCCTTGGCTGAAAAGCGGGAAAGGAGGCATGATCGGCTGGCACACGCAACTCTCTCAGACTCAGTTGCAGAAGCGCTCCATTAAATCTCTTACTATAACTTTTTGTCTTGTTGACGTAGTAAAAGCTAGCAAGACGTGTAATGGAGGATTATCTTTAATGAACGTTTCTGCAACAGCAAACTAAAATACATTCTTTGCAGTCACGAGCGTAGGTTCCGCTGAGACGCTTTTTGAATCATCTTTTATAGATGGAAAGGCCGACGACGATGATAATGATGACCGTTCTAATACAGATACTGATTATAAAGTTATAGTACAGGTACTATGTGTGGTACCGAGACAATTAGTACAGGTAGGACGTCCGGTCTCTGTATCACACCAAGGCCAATGGTACCAGTTTTTTTTACGGGCATAGGCCCACCACACATTCCCACCGCTGTAACTCCTGTAAGCCAGGATTAACAGCGGTGACCATTCACAACACTGGACAATGAAGTCCGGCGAGCCCGGGGGATGACTCTAATCTGTCTTGGAACCCGCAATGACATAATCAAAGAAGATAGGAGGAATAGGAAAACGAAATATCCGACTTCCCTCCATTGCAAACGGGAGACAGCAATAAGAAGGAAAAAACATGGCTTTTAGAGAGCCAATTCCAGAGATCATTTATGGCACTACCGCAAAAGCACCAAAAATACAGAATAAAACAATAGGAATCTAACATTGTACTGAAACTATGACCTATTTTGCTTCCAGTAATAAGTATGGCAAAAACATCTGAACACAATTATCCCTAGTCGCAACAAGATCCATGTAGTAAGGGACCGGTTCCCAAAAATACTGGTATATCAAGGCCTGGCCAAAAAGCGGTATTAGCGTTCACACTCACAGGTCTCAGAAGACTCATGCCCCTCGGCAGGTCAGAACCTGGCACTTTATAGTCATTCGAACGTCCCTTCAACTTTAGTAAATCGACAAAAGTTTCGTAAACATCAAAGGCTGTCGTCAAAACATCTGCGTTTCCCTTGAGATTTAACGCAGCGTTTGGTCTTTCTCTTCTCAGTCTCTCTGGTAAAACTATAGACATAAATGGCAAACGCTCTTCCAATTTTCCCTGGTACGTACTTCGGAATTCTTTGGAATATCTGGAATCAATAAATTCTGCTACAACAAAATGGTTTCTCTTTCTCGCTATTAAGTTCCTGGATTTTTTTTTTTAAATAGAGCGGTATGTACAGATAGGACTAGTGGAGTAACCACCTATAGCTATAGCCGAGGTTATCTTCCCTAACTCAAGGCAAGACTGGTTTTGGAATTTTTTGTGAACAATGCTTTCCTCCTTACGTTCAGCAGTGGACGATGATAGGCTGATGATGATGATGATGCTTTCCTCGTGGTAATATTACGAAGCCAAATTTTAAGAATCTCACAAAGTAGGAAGATATCTAAGATCTTCGACGTACCTGATACCGAGTGTCATGTGCACCGCAGAATACCTAATTCCATGGTCCCCCATGATAATTAGCATGGTGTTCTCCAACTTTCCCTTATCGCGGAAGTTTTGGAGAAATTTCAAAGTGTCGTTTTCAGCCGTATTTAGGTTAAACTCTCCATGTGTCAGTTGACCCATGAAGGAGAAACAAAAATGACTGCCGTTGAGCTTGAAAAACTAGAAAATTAATAGAACGTAAATCATGTTTTCCATCTTATAGGGATTTATTATTATTTTTTTATTTATAATGGGTTTGCGCTTGGCTTCATATCACCTGATGGGAAGTGTAGATGAAGCCGAGGATGTAGCGCGCTCACCCAGAAAAAGCCTATTAACTCTGCTTTTAAAAGTATCCTAATTGTATTTTCTTGGAAACACAGACGCAGGGAGTGAGTTCCAAATCTTACCGGTTCTCATTATTAAAAGAGGATGCGAACCTTTTTGCACACAGAACGCGGATCCATCCACCAAAGCAGAAACTTGTAACAGGGTTGACATATTGGAACGAAAACGTTCACGCAATTGCGAAGTTCGAATGTCCGGGTAGAGGCCCAGGATACGGGCTAGAAGTAATAGTTCTAGTCCCATTCTAATTTATAATTTCTTACGAGAACTATAATGAATTGAGAAAACGTTCTCTTCCATAATTATGATGTAAACATAATCGGGAGTTTTTTTCTAGCTAACTCTTTCGCTTTCTGGTTTAGGTATGCGGAGTGGCCTAAAATGCATCTCCATACCGCTTCACGATCACCAGATTGGTTTTATTTTTTATTTTATTACGTATGGGCTTTCTCTTGACCTCAATCTAGTCCTCAGGACGAAGATGCGGTCGAAGATGTAGCGAGCTCACCCAAAAGAAGCCTATTCACTCGTACTTTAAAGGAATTCGGGTTGCAAGCACTCGGAAATACTGACGCAGGCAGGGCGTTCCACTCCTTGGCTGTGCGCATTATAAAAGATTCAGAAAGGCGCTTGGTGCGGATATGTGGGATGTCAACCAAAAAGGGTTGATATCCCACGGTGCGTCTGGAAGTCTGATAGTAGAAAGGGGAAGGCGGGATGAGCTCAAGTAGCTCTTGGGCACACTCACCGAAGTACAATCTGTACAAGGTTGGCCTGGAAAAGCTTGGAAGCGAACTTATTTTCTGTCATATTATTACTAACCTGTTCAGTCAGATTTAAAAACAATATATATTCAGGAATAGCTCCGATGCAACGTCCACTTATGACTTCTTTATTTTTAAACCAATTTCCTTTTTCGGGGCATTCGAGAAGTAGATGACGGAGGTAATGATCCGCAGGTTGTCTCTCAAAACCGTTGTAACGGTACTGGAAGGTGCCTACTTTGGGCATATCTTCGAAATATGCTGTGCGGTACCTGGGAACAATCCTATGTTTATTTCTTCTGAACGATTCTTAATGATTCTGATTATGATATAGAAATATCAGATGAGCGAAATGTAAATGTGCTTTATGTCTTGTGGTATTGATGTTAATTTGTGTCGAAGTACCGAAGCAATTTTTTTCCGCGCCTATTTAGGACGTTAGTGAGGAAATAATAGTTTTTCTAGCGATCCGGGCTTTGCAACAAACCTTCCTCGTGAAGCCAGTAGCCACTAAATTCACTGATAATTTTATTTGTGAAAACCGTATGCATTAGTTTCTGAGATTACTCTATATGGACAGACAGATAAACATGGTGGGGGTATTTAGTGTATAATTATAATGTAAGGATAAGGATGACAAAGGCCAAGGAGAGAAAGGCCAAAGAAAAATCGAAATTGAGAAGAGTTCGGTAATTATATACCAAATTATGAAAGATGACATGTGTAAGAAACACTGAATGCTCTGAAATGACGTCTACTAGAGTAAAATGGAAAGAGGATGGCATATTGCACTAATCCTAAGTGGGATAAGGAAAAGAAGATGGTAATGCTTCAACTTCAGCAGATTTTTGGCCTGAGGGTCTAACCGGACATTCGAACTTCGCAATTGCATGACCGTTTTCGTTCCAATGTCAACTCTATTACAATGTAGTTCGGACCGAATCGGTCGCGATATATCAATAATCGAAAGTCCGGGTACAGGGCCAGCTTCTGCTGAAGTTTCGTAACACGAAACTTACCCGGCTGAATCCAAAGCGTCGAATATAAAGAATTTATTAGGAATAGTGTTGTTGGTAATCTTCCTCGCATCAGGTAATTCCCACTGCATCATGCCAGTTAGTAAAGGGAAGAGAGCAGATGGCGTACCATCCCCTAAGACATTGTAACTGGAAATATGAGAAAATTCATAATTATGGAAGAAAAGAAACGATACAACGCGGGCTTGCTCGCTGCGATTCCCGTGGCCCGGGATCGAAAACCAAACAATTTGAAGATTTGTTTATGAAGATTGGCACATTGAACCCATAGAGGGTATTGGCATAACGCCCCGTTGACACGAGTTACGCCTACCTCTATGCTTGAACCGATGGCCGATGCGATGGGGCGTGCTAGTTCTCGAGTGGCGACCGCGTACCTACCGGAAAGCGCAGTGTAGAGGCCCCCACAAGGTGCCGATGACCTGATGAAATCGGCGGGGCGGGGATCTGTTGGATAAGGGGCAGCGCAGGACCGGTCATTGTGGCGGTCCTTGGCCCATGTCCAGCAGTGGACGTCTATCGGCTGAGATGATGATGATGATGATAATTTCAGTGACCTGTGAAAGCTGGTGACATACTTAAGCAGCCCTGAATCGCAATATTGAAAATAGAAAAAAATTTAATCTTTACAATAGTCCACAATTTCCCCTGATAAATAGTTTTTCTAGCTGACGTTTATTTTCAATAACAAACCTATTAAGCACTGTTGCCTGAAGATCTGTCGTAAGGAACTGGTAAACCTTTGGCATGTGTCGTTTGAAGCCGTTGTGTGATGTTGAATCGAAGGCAAGGATCAAAACATCGAATGCATCTTCGGGTAGTAACTTCTTCTCTATCGGACGAAATCCTGTTTTGTGCCCTTCCCATGTAGTTGTACTAGAATCAGATACGCTGAAAAGTACATTTTTATTACAATGTTGTCAGCGAATCACAGTTTCTTATGATGTCAACGACTCCACCGACAAAAAAGTACCTACGATGAAGCTAATAAAATAATTCATGTGGATTGAAAACTGTACTATTGGTATGAGGTAATAAACGCTTGATATTTTAAATGCCTCGGCAATATGACGATGACTTCATGGATACTAAAATGCTTCCCAAAAATGCCACAATGTCTGTGGCTGTTTTGAGCGAACAAAGAGCAATTCCTAAACGTCCAGTAAAGTACACTTTGTCACAGAATGAGAGTATTGACTTTGCTTCCAGCATTCATTCAGACACTATAATCACAGTTTGACGCTAGCCCCGATGAATTTGAACTCTCACTAGTGCTTTGAAAATACCACAATGAAAATAGTGCTCTCCTCATTACATACATACTTAAACTTACGACTATAATTCCTTTTTGGGGTGATCAAACGCTTTGTTATAAACTAAAACTACTCTCTTTTTAAGGTAGGGTAAGGATTGTCTTTACCAATCGAAGGTCTTAATGGAGTCGCGTAACTAACGTAGCCAACCTTCTTCATAAAGATAAAGATATACAGGGTGTAAACTTACAATCAAACTGAATAACTTTTAGTATGGGACATTTTTGGAAATCAAAGGGATGCTTAGGACCATCAAACTGAATTACTTTTACTATGGGACCATTTTGGAAATCACGAAAAAATGTATCTGCTATTTCATACATTTTGGTCGAGTACCGAAGTAGTAGTCATAGATATAGACGTATTGTGTGCAACAGCAGATTTTTTATTCGCGACTTCACAGTTGGTCCCGTATTAAAAGTAATTCAATTTAAGTAAAAGTACCCCTTTAAGTATATGTAACGCATTTATGTGTACACCCTATATACCAGCTGTCAACGACTGCTCTTGAAAGCCATAACTAAAAACAGGGTCAGGAACCCAGCATCTCATCTTTCCGACTCTAAAGCTTCATCGTTGATTTGATTTTAAATTGAATTGCTGCACTAGTGTCACTCTCATTCACTGTTTGCCACGTAACTTTTCCATTTAGTTTTGGCAGACACCTAAGCTGAAAGGTCAACAAGCCACACACCCATCAATTCTTTTTCCAATACATGAAACTTTGACATGATCGCTGCGTCTCATTTTAAATATTTCTTCATCTTTCACTAATTGTGCTGGTCCTATTTCATATTTCATGTCAGTTATGTATAAAATATCTCTGTAGGTACAATCTATATTAAACATAATTTCCCTTATTTCTTTGACGACATAGCATTCTGACATCTGGAAAAAAAATATAACTGATTGCAGTGGGAGTGGCGATGATGCAAATATCGATAGAGGGCTTAAAGAAACTTGTAAATCTAAGGAGATGCCATGCAGTTGTCTTGCTCATAATAACGCTAAGCCATACGATTATAGTAAGAGGCAATTACTCTTTTTAACCGATTTCAACGAGGTTTCTCAACCGTATATATATATTTTTTTTTATGTGTCTTCGCGGATAACTTCGTCGTTTATGAACCGGTTTTGATGATCCTTTTTTTGTTGGAAAGAAGATATTCCAAGGGTGGTACCATGAATAAGGAACCCAGGATCTGATGATGGCATCCTAGGGAAATCGAGGGGACCCTTTGAAAATCTTAGTGCCGGCTAGTGCGTTTGTTAACTTAAAGCACTACTATTAAACTGAACTAATGAATTCACCACTGAAAGTTGTGTAATAAACAAAATTTTAACAAAAAAAATTAAAACGCCTTCAAAAAAACTAAAAAGTTAAAAAAATAATATTGCAGCCGATGACTTTTTCGTTCGCATCATAAGAACATTAATTTGTTTTATCGAAGTCGCTTTCAAGCCGGTACGATTCGCGTCAGGGCTTGGATTAGTATTTTGGCTTGGCTTGACACCGATTTCTATAAAACAAATTAATTTTCTTATGATGCGAACGAAAAAGTCATCGGCTGCAATATTATTTTTTTAACTTTTTAGTTTTTTTGAAGGCGGTTTAAATTTTTTGTTAAAATTTTGTTTTCAGGTCTTTGATGCCCACACCACATGCCCACACCGTGTGGTTACTAGTATGATTATACTTAGAGTAACTGCACCCAAAGCGTTCACAGAACACAGCGGTTTTCTGTTCTATCAGCCTCAAGAGCGTAAGGAACTGAGGACGAGAGAGTGCACCTATGTTTAGCGAAACCCTTTTGCACTACAATGATATATCCAGCGTACCTGATTCATTTTGTAACTACACTGTAACTGTAGTCGGAATCGACTGAATACAGGGTGAAATTGATATCATTAGCATCATTTTAAACTAAGAGTCTACCCATCAAACTGAACAACTTTTGCTATGGGAGCAAACTGATCGGAGCAAAAAAAAAATCTGCTGTTCCATAGTAAACTGCAATGTTGACTCGCGAGTTCGCCACTCAAATGTATGCAACAGCAGATTTTTTTTTTGCTCCGATCGGTTTGCTCCGATAGTAAAAAATGTTCAGTTTGATGGGTAGACTCTTAGTTTAAAAGGATGCTAACCGGGAACTAAACGAACTGACCCCGAGAGCCAAACTATGGCTTAAAACTATTGACTTAAACTTGTAATATCCGCAGGAATGGAAAGCCATACAAATAATAATAATAAAGGATGCTAATGATATCAATTTCACCCTGTATATGTAAAGAGAAGCAATCTTACATAACAATCAACCCAGTCTAACCCCTCACAGGTAACTTTTGGAAGATCTGGAACGAGGTTGGATATTTCTTCTGAAAAAGGATCTACGTGGATACAACCAGTGCCTTTATTCTCAAAGACGCTCTCTGCCAAACTCAGTTCTATTTGTCTGAAACAAAACATAACTTACAAAGACACTTGTGAAGTATTTTTGTAGTTCCAACTGAGCGTAGCCTGGTCAGTGGCCAATTTATACCAAAATTTCCCCACTTGATAAACCCAAAACGCTACTTTCCATTTGGTTTTATAAATCCAAAGTCAATCAAACAGGATATGACTTCGGTATGCGGTAGTGTCTTCAATTCTGCCATAAATGATCTCTGGAATTGGCTCTCTGGTGGCCATGTTTTTTTTCCTTCTTATTGCTGTCTCCCGTTTGCAATGGAGGGAAGTCGGATATTTCGTTTTTCCTACTCCTCCTATCTTCTTTGATTAATTCATTGCGGGTTCCAAGACAGATTAGAGTCATCCCCCGGGCTCGCTGGACTTCATTGTCCAGTGTTGTGAATGGTCGCCGCTGTTGATCCTGGCTTACTGGAGTTACAGCGGTGGGAGAGTGTGGTGGGCCTATGCCCGTTTTAAAGAACAGGATATGACGAATTGCGATAAACCCCCGGAATCAGGAAAATGGGTTGAGTCGAAAATTATCATCATCAACTCAGCCGATAGACGTCCACTGCTGGACATAGTCCTCCCCCAAAGATCGCCACAACGACCGGTCTTGCGGTGCTCTCATCCAACAGGTCCCCTCACCAGTTCGTACTTCCACATTGTAGACCTACCTAACGATGCGCTTTCCGGTACGCGGTCGCCACTCGAGAACTTTTCGGCGCCAGCGGCCATCGGTTCTGCGAGTTAGTTCTGAGTTGAAGATAATAGTGTTTTAACTTACTTCCTTACAAGCATAAAGTCCAATGGTTCCGGTTCTGTTATGGACGAATAAATTGCATACGAACACAGGGCAAAAATAAGTACAAAGGCACATAATATACCATTCCGTTGATAAAACCTCCTACGTTTTATAAACTGCAAAGAAAGAAAAAAATCCTTGAATACAGGACAAGGAATAAATCTTGGATGACAGATGCCTGGTAGAAAACTCTTTTAGAGTTAAGCTCGCCTTTGTACATCACGACTTGTTGTAATTTTTTTTTCATAATTATGTTTTTGTGTACCATAAAGAATCTAAAGAAAGACAGGTAAGAGTAATAGCCTGTGTGAATGATTCTGTATGAACACCTGTGGTTCAGGGATGCGAGACAAGGCCATCCAGCCTAGCTAGCATGCCACCCACGACAAAGCGTTTAAACGAGAAAAACGTCATGCGCGCTCTTTCTGGCCTAAGTAAAATAATAAAGATGGAGGCACATCTCGATTTTTGTCGTTTTCTCGGGGGTGGCATGCTAGCTAGGCAGGGTCCGAATCAGTGTTTGCCTAACTATCAATAGTAAGTTTCCTTTGATTTTTAGGGTTCCGTAGTCAAAACAAGGAACCCTTATAGATTCTTTCCTCCATGCTGTCTGTCTGTCTGTCTACAACGTGTTAAAGAATTAAAGCAAAACTAGAAAGTAGTTTGGTTAGAATCGAGAGCAGAATCGAATTATCATGGTTTCAACATAGGTTCTTTTTTTCAAAATATTAAATAATTAGTTTGTAAAATTTAAAATTTACTGGACCCAATGTCAACCCACCGCACGGGCACACTCACCCTACTTACTACCAAAACAAGATTATTAAAATGTATCCATGTGTACGTTAGCGCTTTCATTCATTCACGATGACGTCATGCCTAGTTGGGTATATCCGTGCACATTTCGTTAAACCATCTATCTCTACCTAGGGGAGCGCGTAATATCTCTATGGAGCCGCCTCACCTCTACTAAACTACCCACGTCATTTGCAAAGGCAAAGGCAATAAATAATATTTATTTTCGTAGGTCACTGTGGTGCATTCTAATCCAAGGACATGCAATTCGAAGATCATAAGAAATCACACCAAACTTTAAAATTATCTAATTAACTCATTAAATATTGGCCTTAAATTTTTTACCTTTATAGCAGAGGAAATTGATCTATAGTTCATTGTTTCCTTATTTTTATGCACTAATAATACCTTATAGGTATTGAAAAAAAAATTCTTAGCGCACAATTTTCTAAAATTACCTCTAAGTGACAGGAACTTGACAGCAGTGCTTGACAATAAGAAGTAAGAAGGTCGTAGCAGGCGGAGGACAGTCGCCTTTTGGTGGCTTTTTCCGATTCAGTTTGCATAGAATGTGCTGCCATCTATTAAATATTTCGCAGAACTATGAAAAAAAAAAGATTTTATTGTCTATGTCTATGTCAAATTGACAAAATCACAAAATGGCTACCGATCTTGCGTAATGTACGGGTTGTTTGTAGTTTTCGTTCAATTTCGTGCCGATTTAGTGATGTTCTGGAGTTTCTGTTGTTCTCTTACCAATGTTTAGATTACAGGAATAGTAAGGATACTGGAATTTCACTCGGTCGGTCGGTGCGGGATTGAACGAAAACTAGCATTACAAACAATAATATCCATTGGTATGAGTAGATATAAGTAGGTATGTATAGTATAGGTTGAATTATTGTCGATGAAACATAGATGGCGCTAGCTAGCCTTCAATTTGACATAAGGTGGATGCATAATGTTGCCACGAGTGGGTTCTCTTTTCTAATATACTTATATTACTCTTTGGGTTGTAGTAAGAAGGCATAGAGAAGTATCCGTAATCTATGTTATCTATGTAGTCATAGACGAAGAATTTTTCGCTCACGCTGGAAGACGGAATATCAGTGTAACAGGGTATGAGATATAGCCCAGACATTTTACTGTTTGAGCCGGGACTAATAATAGATTTTTTTTTCGGTATAATATTGAAGAACCAATTTGAGCCTAGAAATATACCAAAATTAAAAAAAAATTACGTCAGCAACAGTTCCAATTTTAAAATTTAGCTATTATCTCGTTCCAAAAAAACTGACGGTATTTTTTTTTTTTGCACATATTTAAGGCTTTACCATTATACATACTTAGAACATGGTGTTAATCGTGTTCTCTAACCAAAACTTCAATTATATGTTCAATTTACGCATATCCGTAAATCATACTCCTACTGTTAGTAGGTACCTACTTTATGATATATGACGTTTTGAAAAATCCTATTTTTTTCACATTTATCCTCTTAAATTATCCACGATTTCACGTTAGACTCAGAATTATAGACAGTGCTCGAGTTTTTTCCTGCAAATAATCTGCTGAAAACAGCCTGCAAACGGTTTCATTTGAAAACTCAAGCCCTGTAGAGGAACTGCCTCTACAGGGCTGCGTTCCAAACCTACGCCCCAGGTGCACCCCGAGTTGCACACTTTTCGCCATAGAGATAGTAAGTACTATCTATGCTTTTCGCACTAACGCCGTTCCGAGCCTCGGTGAACGGTTCCGTCCCATAGAGCGTGTTGAAAAAACAACCGCACCCAAAGGTCGTGAACGCAACCCTACTGTAAGGTATAATCATAGAGATAATAAGTACTACGTACGTACTATTGGATATCTATGGGTATAATAACTTTATGGGTGAAACATACCTACTTAGTTACGTATTAGTCCTCTATGCGGTGAAACATGAAATTACTCTTTGGTGGTCGGTAGTGTTCGTCCTTCTTTCGTAAATTTCCGTTGTTTGTCCCTTTCTAATCCAACGACAAAAATAAAAAAAGTTTTTATTTAATTTTTATTCTGACAGAAAGGGACAAACCAACCTGTCATACATTACGTCACGTCATTGGATAGAACAGGGACGCTGTATGGATAGAAAGGCACACAAAAACGTTGGAAAATATCGACGACGGAGACGTACAAAAGAACGTCGAACGTTACCGACCGCCATGGCCAATTTTCTTGTTACCGTACTTGTAAGGAGGAGTGGCATCCTTTATGATTCTAAAATCCTTGGTAGTCTTTGATTCGTAGAAAGAGAAGGTTTAAGAAAGGAGATCGCCACCTTATTGCGGTCTTTATCAGCGTAACCACTTTTTTGTACTGACTCCACCTGACTCCGACATGTCACTTTATTTAAATTGTAACAGGATTTTATGGCTATCGCTATCTCATACCCGGTTACACTGATATAATGTAAGCGAAAATTTCTTCGTCTATGCTTTGATTCCATTCTCATTGCTGCAGCTGTTAAGTTATGGTGAAGTTGCTCAAAGACACAAACTAATTAGAAGAATTACCGTTCTCAGAGACTATAGAAGTCGCTGTCACATAGAAGTAATTTTAGAAAATTATGCGCTAATAAAATAATTTTTAATAATACGAGTAATACCTAATTTATTATTATTAGTGCATAAAAATAAGGAAACAATGAAATATTATAGATCAATTATCTCTGCTCTAAAGGTAACATCTTAATATGATAATTTATGTAGTGGGACTTAGGTACGTCAGGACCGGTCAGTCTTTGTATGGGTGACGGTTTAGTGGTATTTCATCTCAGGCGTCTTCGTACTTAAAAAGGCACGTTAAGCAGTTGGTCCCGGATGGTTCCGTCAGATGGCGGTGTAACTATTCTTTAAGCCGATCTTCGTTATTCAGGTGAGAGGCAGGTAGTTGGAAATAGGTATCGTCTATTCCTGGAGTGGAGTGCTGACTCTATTCAGATTACGACGTGCGGGCGCAGACGGGCACGGACGGGCGCGGACGTGCGCGGACGGGCGCGGAGGGATCAATGTAAAATAATACTTATTTTATAATACCGATAGAGTTGACAGAGAGGACGCCCATACGGGTCCTACGGGCGGAGGACGAATCCACACCCCGGATACTGCCTTCACATGCCAAACGGAGTCTAGGTTTGGGGCTACAACAACATTAGCTGCGTGCGGTACATGACTTTTTCGTAAATAAAACGCATTGACACCCGCCTACCCTTTTTCCTATATTTTCTTTGTTTCGAAAACATAAATTGTAGCGTTTCAATTGTGGTGTCAGTCTAGGCTACAGGTAACCGCCGACATAACCAGAGGGCAATAGAGGGGGTGAGGTAAAAAGTTGGTGGGAGGCAGGGACTACCGTGTCCATACTGTATGTAGTACTAGATACTCTTTCTTATACTGTGACGGAGCCACACGGAGCTTTCTTTGTGAACTGTATCGGGTATAGAAATTACCTATTGTTTTACTTTGCAACATCCGTCCTCCGTTCGCGCCCGCCAGTTGTAATGTGAATAGAGCTTTACAAGCGGTGAAACATGAAAATACTCTTTGGGGGGCGGTACCTAATGTTCGTCAAAAAAAAAAGAGGAAAGATTTGATTTTTGTTTGTTTGTTTGTTTGTATTGAATAGGCTCCGAAACTACTGGACCGATCAGAATAATCCTTTACCATTAGAATGCTATATTATCCGTGATGAACATAGGCTATAAAAAAACGGCAAAGTGTGTGTCGGGAAAAAAGGGGCATTGCAACGCATGCCACGCAACAGCTAGTCATTCATAATACAAGTCTCGCATGGCTAGCACGCCAGCCACGACAAAGCGTTTAAACGAGTAAAACGTCATCCGCGCTCTTTCAGTTACACGTAAAATAATAAAGATGGAGGCACATCTATCTCGATTTTTATCGTTTTCTTGAGGGTGGCATTTTGTGTGACAAAGTGTAAATTAATTATTTATTGAAAATATTTATATTATCGATAACTCTATCGATATTGTAACTACTTATCAAGGTGAACTAGCTGTAAGAGACACGGAGGTCGTGGGTTCGATTCCCACGGGGGACACCTAGTGAATGCATGTTACAATAATACCTGCATATTCATGCATAGGTATTCATTTTTAGCAAGTATACCATAGAACGGCTGTAGCTCCTAAATCGACTGGAGTTATGCAAGCAGACCTGGTCCATCCCCATCACAGAGAAGCTCTACACCGTTTGAATACTGAATCAACCTTGCAGCTGATGGTTACCAAAATTCCTCTTATCTCTTAGACTATGAACCACAGATAAACATTAAGGTTGTGTTCATACAGGCTCTTACTCCTGCCAGGCATGAATAGCACCATTCCATTTCCTGCCGTGGGTGTAAGGCGACTAAGGGATCTACTGAAGGATGGGTAGCAGCATCCTCTGAGTACACACATTGATTCGATCCAACTGCGATCGCCAACCTGCCTGCCAAGCGTGGCGATTATGGCAATTTTTATGGCCCCATTTTGGGGGAGGCTATGTCCAGCAGTGGACGTTTAATGGCCGATATGATGATGACTCCTGCCAGGCAGTGCTTCTACCAGGCCTCTGTCATTCCAGATTTGTTCCTTGTGCTGTATTCAAGGATTCTTTTTTTTGCTTTGCAGTCTATACAACGTAGGAGGAGGTGTTATCAACGATATGAAAAAAGATGTGTCTTTTTACTTTTCGTCATTCTATTTTCGCTTAAAATTTACTCGTGCATAATGGAACCGAAACCATTGGACTTCATGCTTGTAAGGAAGTAAGTTTTTTTTTATTTTTTATATTTTTATTTGCAAGACACAATATACACCTTAAAATAGACTCAAGTAAGCGACTCCAATATTATTATTATTATTTTTTTTAATTCATAATGGGTATGCGCTTGGCTTCATCTCACCTGATGGGAAGTGTAGATGAAGCCGAGGATGTAGCGCGCTCACCCAGAAAAAGCCTATTAACTGTTCTTTTAAAAATATCCTGATTGTATTTGCTTGGAAACACAGACACAGGCACATGCAATTATGCAGGTGTTGCAGTAACAACCCAAAAATACCGAGGCCTATATCAGGGTTAGCTATTCACATTGGTGAACAATTGCGAGAGCGACCAGTACAATGTTTATACAAAATAGAATTAAAAAATCAAATTAAGTAGGTAAACCAATACCCCGAGGTGCTCGGAGTTTCCCTGCGAGATCGAACCAGAGCAACTGACATAGCCCAAAGAATTGCTAAACTAAAGTGGCAGTGGGCGGGGCACATTGCTCGCAGAACCGATGGCCGATGGGGCCGAAAAGTTCTCGAGTGGCGACCGCGTACCGGAAAGCGCAGCGTGGGTAGGCCCCCCACACGGTGGACCGACGACCTGGTGAAGGCGGCGGGAACCCGTTGGATGAGGGCAGCGCAGGACCGTTCGTTATGGCGATCCATGGGGGAGGCATATGTCCAGCAGTGGACGTCCATCGGCTGAGATGATGATGATGATGAAACCAATACATGCATCAGACATGCATAGTTTTTAAAAACGTTTTTTTTTTATTTAAAAAAATGGAACGAAAAAATTCTTTATATGTTTTTATATTATGTATGATGTATGTTATAATTGCTCTATTTTTACCAATCTGTAATATTTTATAAATTAGAATGGATTTTCTTCATTCACTGTTATTCCAGTAGACCTTTATAATAATGTTCGAAAATATATTCAATTTGCAAGATGTGTCTTTTCAGTTTGAAACTAATTTTGTTCAAATTCAAAACCGCACGCTTATTGAATACAGTATCGGCATTTAGGCTAGTAAAATGGTATTTTAAATTCTCGGGAAGATATTCATACATGCGCGGAGCAATTGACATGTAGTGATTTGATTTGGATTTTTGAAATATATTGGAAAGCATCGTTTTGAGACTGTCAAGTGGGGAAATTTTTGTATAAACTGGCGACTGACCAGGCTACACTCAATCAGAACCACAAAAATACTTCACAAGTGTCTTTGTAAAAATTATGTTTTGTTTCAGACAAATAGAACTGAGTTTGTCAGAGAGCGTCTTTGAGAATAAAGGCACTGGATGTATAATACCTCACGTAGATCCTTTTTCAGAAGAAGTATCCAACCTCCTACCAGATCTCCCAAAAGTTACCTGTGAGGGGTTAGACTGGGTTGATTGTTATGTAAGATTGCTTCTCTTTAAATATTCAGTCGATTCCGACTACAGTCATAGTTTTGTTTCAAAATGAATCAGGTACGCTGGATATTATTGTAGTGCTAAAGGGTTTCGCTAAATATAGGAGCACTCTCTCGTGCTTACCCTCTTGAAGCTGAAAGAAAACAGAAAATCGTTTTTTTTCTGTGAACGCGTCGGGTGCAGTTATTATTTATTATTGTTGTTTGATGGTCTTAACAGACATGCGCCTGTGCCACTGCGACCATCGCTGATCTTTTGTGAACACCCATTTTATAGTTCCCTACTAATCCCTACTGATCCCTACTACAGTCAAGAACTGCAGCAGATTTCCAACAGGGAGAGTTTGTATCTCATCTGGTGCCAAAACCTGTCTACCTAGATGGATACTTCGTTTGTACATGAGTAGGCCTATTTCAAATATTATTGATTTTTAAACATGTTACAGCCATGTTATGCTATTTGGAATCAAATTAAAGATTGAAAAATTTGTCTCGGGCGGGACTCAAACCCGCACTCTTCCAAACCGGGGAACTGCGTTATCCAATTTCGCCACCGAACCCACTACCCAGAGAATGAAATTTTCAATCTGTTGTGTCTTAAGGGGACGTGAGCGCCATCTACTGGTAGTTATTACAAACTAACCCACCCCCAAAGGCCAGCATTCGTTTGTACATGAGTAGGCCTATTTCAAATAATATTGATTTTTAAACATGTTACAGCCATCTTATGCTATTTGGAATCAAATTAAAGATTGAAAAATTTGTCTCGGGCGGGACTCAAACCCGCACTCTTCCAAACCGGGGAACTGCGTTATCCAATTTCGCCACCGAACCCACTACCCAGAGAATGAAATTTTCAATCTGTTGTGTCTTAAGGGGACGTGAGCGCCATCTACTGGTAGTTATTACAAACTAACCCACCCCCAAAGGCCAGCAAACAATCCAGCGTTTTTTTCAATTTTTAATTTTATGAGTATGCCATATTCGCATAGCAGATGCAAGAGAGTTTTCATCTCCTCCTTGCAGAATCTGCAGCAGGTTGAGAAATTTAGTTTCAGCGTGTGCATAGTTATGATTATTTAGTTTGCAGTGGTCCGTCCACTAATGTACACATTTGGCTATTGAGCATGTAAGCTGTTCGCAAGTTTGCTATTATATCCTTTGATAAGTGCTTGGCAGTGATTCAAGCCTGGGGTGCAGTTACTCTAGGCATAATTTAACTGGTAACCACACGGTATGGGCATGTGGTGTGGGCATCCGAGATCTGAAAAGAGTAATCGCCTCTTACTATAATCGTATGGATTAGCGTTATTATGAGCAGGACAACTACACGGCATCTGCTTAGATTTACAAGTTTCTATAAGCCCTCTATAGATATTTGCATCACCGCCACTCCCACTGCAAACAGTTTTTTATTCAATTAAGTATTTTTTATTTCAGATGTCAGAATGCTATGTCGTCAAAGAAATAAGGGACACTATGTTTGATATTGATTGTACCTACAGAGATATTTTATACATAACTGACATGAAATATGAAATAGGACCAGCACAAGTAGTGAAAGATAATGCAATATTTAATCTGAGAAGCAGCGATCATGTCAAAGTGTCGTGTACTGGAAAAAGGATTGATGGGCGAGTGTCTTTGATGACCTTTAAGCTTAGGTATCTTCCAAAACCGAAAGGGAAAGTTATGCGGCAAATAGTGAATGAGAGTGATACCAGCGCAGTGGCGCAGTCTACACCTAGTAATTCAATTGAAATTCAATTATGATCTCTCTTAGCCGTCATTTCAGCACTCACTCCTTTTTTTACACATTACCATCCTTCACAAAATCCATCCATCTTTTCTTCAGCCTTTTTCCCCTACCACAGAGATCCGCATTCCCACTTAGCACTCGTCTCGTAGCATGACACTCGTCTCTCCGCATTGCTATGCACTTGCCCATACCACGATAGTTATTCATTGAAAATATGTAATAAAAATAAACCTTTCAGCTTGTCTGATTCTGGTACAACAACATGGGAAGGGCACAAAACAGGGTTTCGTCCGATAGAGAAGAAGTTACCACCCGAAGATGCATTCGATGTGTTGATCCTTGCCTTCGATTCCACATCACACAACGGTTTCAAACGACACATGCCAAAGGTTTACCAGTTCCTTACGTCAGAACTTCACGCAACAGTGCTTAATAGGTTTGTTATTGAAAATAAACGTCTGCTAGAGAACAATTTATTCGGAGAAATTGTGGACTATTTTAAAGATTACGATTTTTTTCAATCTTCTATATTGCAATTCTATTTAAGAATTTCACCATCTTTCACAGGTCGCTTACATCATCATCATAATTTTTTTTCAAAAAACAGATTCAATATCCCAATCTTCTTAGAAAAATCTGAAAATTGTTTAGTATTCTTTTCCTCAATAATTATGAATTTTCTCATATTTCCAGTTACAATGTCTTAGGGGATGGTACGCCATCTGCTCTCTTCCCCTTACTAACTGGCATGATGCAGTGGGAATTACCTGATGCGAGGAAGATTACTAACAACACTATTCCTAATAAATTCTTTATATTCGACGCTTTGGATTCAGCCGGGTAAGTTTCGTGTTACGAAACTTCAGCAGAAGCTGGCCCTGTACCCGGACTTTCGATTATTGATATATCGCGACCGATTCGGTCCGAACTACATTATAATAGAGTTGACATTGGAACGAAAACGGTCATGCAATTGCGAAGTTCGAATGTCCGGGTAGACCCTCAGGCCAAACATCTGCTGAAGTTGAAGCATTATCATCTTCTTTTCCTTATCCCATTTAGGGTTAGTGTTATTTAGGGTTGCCGTGTGGTGTCGGCTATGAATAGCACCATCCCATATCCTCCCGTGGGTGTCGTAAAAGGCGACTAAGGGATCTACTGAAGGATGGACAGCAGCATCCTCTGAGTACACACATTGATTCGATCTAACTGCGATAGCCAACCCGCCTGCCAAGCGTGGCGATTATGGCAAATCCCCCCATTTTGGGGGACGCTTATGTCCAGCAGTGGTCGTTTAATGGCTGATATGATGATGATGATGATTTAGGGTTAGTGCAATATGCCATCTCTTCCTATTTTTTTCTCTATCAGCCTTCATTTCAGAGCCAATTCAGTGATTCTTACACATGTCATCATAATTAGGTATATTATACCGAATTCTTCTCAATTTCGATTTTCCTTTGGCCTTTCTCTCCTCGGCCTTTGTCATCCTTATCCTTACATAATGGACACTAAATACCTCCGCCACGTTTGTCTGTCTGTCCTTGTTAAGAGATCAATTGTCTGTCCATACAGGGTAATCTCAGAAACTACTGCAGGGATTTTGATACGGTTTTCACTAATAAAATTATCAGTGAACAAAGCCCGGATCGCTAGAAAAACTATTACTTACATCACTAACGTTCTACTACCACTATAAGAACGGAAAAAAATTTGGTAGGTTCTTCGAACAGTAAGTTCGTAATTAACAGCAATACACTTATCAAATACATGAGACATAAAGCACACTCACATTTTGCTCATCTGATATTTCTATATCATAATCAGAATCATTAATCATCGTTCAGAAGAAATCAGATACATAAGATTGTTCTCAGGTACCGCACAGCATATTTCGAAGATATGCCCAAAGTAGGCACCTTCCAGTACCGTTACAACGGTTTTGAGAGACAACCTGCGGATCACTACCTCCGTCATCTACTTCTCGAATGCCCCATAAAAGGAAAGTGGTTTAAAAATAAAGAAGTCACAAGTGGACGTTGCATCGGAGCTATTCCTGAATACATATTGTTTTTAAATCTTACTGAACAGGTTAGTGATAATATACGATAGGAAATAAGTTCTCTTCCAAACTTTCCTAGGCCAACCAATCTGGTGATAGTGAAGAGGTATGGAGATATATTTTAGGCCACTCCGCATACCAAACCAGAAAGCGAAAGAGTTAGCTAGAAAAGAGGTGAGGTTTGAGGTCAAAAGCAAACCCAAACCCATTAAAACTCCCAATTATGTTCAGATCAAAATTATGGAAGAGAAATGTTTTCTCAATTCATTATAGTTCTCGTAAGAAAGTATAAATTAGAATGGGACTAGAACTAATACTTCTAGCACGAATCCTGGGCCTCTACCCGGACATTCGAACTTCGCAATTGCGTGAACGTTTTCGTTCCAATATGTCAACCCTGTTACAATGAAGTGCGGACTGAAACGGTCTCGAAATATCGAAAATCGAAAGTAAAGGGTACAGGGCCAGAATTTTGGTTTGAAGGACGATGACTACAAAGATTTTTTCATTGAGAAAAAACACAATATATATTCATATTCATATATTTATTGCAATCACATAGTACCAAACAAACTAGTGATCGTGAAGTGAAACGAGAAAGCGAAAGAGCGAGGAGTTTGAGTTTGAGACTGTTTTTTCAGTTCATCAGAGTTTCCGGGAGAAAGTATAAACTAGACCGGGACTAGAACTATTACTTCTAGCACTTATCCCAGAGTATTGGTTTGGAGGACAACGACGACAAAGACATTTTAGTTGAAAAAAACAATGTGGGTATAATAGATAAATCCCACCTAGATACGTTCTTGTAGTAATTTGTTCCTCGTCGCTCGCATCAGCTTTGCGAACGACGCGTTGCTTTTCTCCCCAAGTTTCTGCTTTGGTGGATGGATCCAACTTATGTTCCCTAAAAGATGAAAAAAATGATTAACGTTACGTTCCATTTATTTTCTAGTTCTTCAAGCTCAAAGGCAGCCATTTTTGTTTCTCCTTCTTGGGTCAACTGACACATGAAGAGTTTAACCTGAAGACGGCTGAAGACGACACTTTGAAATTTCTCCAAAACTTCCGCGATAAGGGAAAGTTGGAGAACACCATGCTTATTATCATGGGGGACCATGGAATTAGGTATTCTGTGGTACATATGACACTTGGTATCAGGTACGTTAATGTAGTTCGCTGCTTCCTATTTGTGACATTTGAGGAAAGCATGATTGACAATAAATGCCAACACCAGTGTTCCTTGAGTTGAAAAGATAATCTCGACTGTACCCAGCCACCATGATTATAAGGTTCATTATCCACTACCAATGCACCACCAGTCTTAGCTGAACATTATTTTAAATATATTTTTTTTTGTAACTAAATAGCGGAGAAGAGAACCATTTTGTTATAGCATAATTTATTGATTTCAGATATTCCAAAGAATTTCGAAGGACGTACCAGGGAAAATTGGAAGAGCGTTTGCCATTTATGTCTATAGTGTTACCAGAGAGACTGAAAAGAGAAAGACCAAACGCTGCGTTAAATCTCAAAAGAAACGCTGATGTTTTGACGACAGCCTTTGATGTTTACGAAACTCTTGTACATTTATTAAACTTGAAGGGACGCTCAAATGACTATAAAGTGCCAGGATCTGACCTGCCGAGGGGAATGAGTCTACTGAGACCTGTGAGTGTGGAACACCTCTTTTTTGCCAGGCCTTGATATACCAATATTTTTGTGAAACGGTACCATTGGCTTTGTCGTGATAGTCTTCAAGACAAAGTACCTGTACTATTACGTTCTAATCAGTATCTGCGTTATACCGGTACTAAACAAAAATATTTACGTTATTAAGAGTGAGAAAACAGATGTAGGTAGTAAAAAGGATTGTTAATCGGCATTCTCATACGCGGTACCAGAATTGGGAACTTGTTAGGCGGAGTACCGGTACCAGTGTCGAACCGGTACCCAGGTATCAAAAAGGCAAGAACCGCTAAGTACCACCCGATTCAGAACCTATACTTTTGATACCGGTTCCAAGCAATGTTTTTGGCACATAACCAAATCACCAGAACAAGTTCTTGTTTAAGATCTCGTAATGAATTTGTTCTCAACATCGACAGATCCCATCGTCTCGTTCGTGCGGGGAGGCGGGTGTAGAGACGCATTGGTGCGCGTGTGTGAAGTGGATCAACGTGTCCCGCTCTGACCGGATGTACGGACTCGCTGCGCAAGCACTCGCTGACCGAATCAATGATCTCACTGCTTCCATTAGGTGACCAGGATCTCTATCTGTCTGGCCAATGGATCTACTAATATATCTAATGGATTAAGGAGCCTTCAATCTCAGTAGAGCCATTGGCCAGATCCATAAAGGATCTACTAAGAATTAATTTTTAAAAACATTGACGTACAACTGGTCTACTGGTAGAAATACATCTCCACATGATTGCACCATTTATTATAAGTATAGACAATCACGTTTAGAAAATGAGGTTTTGATGATATCATAGACGATTCAGGGCTCTGCCCACAAACAGTCTGGGTATATTTAAGTTTCTGAGCTAAACACAGATGCAGTTTCCCGCGATTCTTACCCAGGAGGGTAATTATAAATGCTTACACCAGATTTCGAGTACGTTGGCTGCATAGAAAGTCTTTTTCTGAGCTGAACGCAGCTGCAGTTTCTCGCGATTCTTAACCAGGAGGGTAATAATAAATGCTTACACCAGATTTCGGCTATGTTGACTGCATAGAAAGTCTTTTTCTGCGCTAAGCACAGCTGCAATGTCTCGCGAGTTTCTCGAATCTCCTCCAGAATATGATGGACCGAGGAAACACTACAATCAGAGAAGGGATCGAATACAATGGATCTAACGCGGTATAGGTTGACCGTGTCTAATGGGAGTAATCGTTTCTTACGATACCGAGTGGCTGGGTTCTATCCTGAGCTGGACACCATACAGCGTTAACTCTTAAAAGATTTCCCATTGATAATAGGACGTGGACTTCGTTCTCGATTTTTCCGAGGCCTAGCTTAAATTTCATGGCTCACAAAATCCCTAATCCGTGAAATGATATTGCAAGAACTGAGAACTCTTCGTGAAACTTCCTAGGGGCTACATTTATAAGTGTTGCTAAACTAAAAAAACTTACAGATCACAATGTATTGAAAGAGAAATAATTTCTATTGAATGGGTACTGAAGCAGAGCATCAACGAGAAGGTTCTACGATTCGATGGAGGAGTAGATACTGATGAGTTGGTCGGTAGCTTCTCTATGAAACCTCGGAGGCCTAAAGTGGAGAACTATCAGGTCAAGGTACGTAAGGGTTGAGCCTCATCTGGCAGCACGGAATCACATTTTTACACGCTCCATCCTTTTCTGTCGTTCGAGAACGTCGAAAGCGGGAATGCGATAGTACGCGGCAGCACCGGCAGTGCTGCGGTCTTCCTCGCTCTAGCAAATGACGTTCCTGAGCGACAGAAAAGGATAGAACGTGAAAAAACCCTAATCTAACTGACGATCATATTTGTAAAGGAGGGAAGACGGTTTGATCAGCTCAGGCCGACTCGTAGGTACCAGACTTTTTTGCTACTTTTTATCTACGTAATACCGACTGCTCTCAGATGGTAAAGGAAAACATTGTGAGGAAACCTACATACGCTGAAAAAGGAATTCGGATGCGTATGATTAGTCTTCCAATCCTCATTGGCTCGCGTGGTGAACTGACGCCCATATGCTCTAAGCGAGGCTGATGATGATGATGATAAAGTAGATACTATTCGCAACATTGCAACATTACTGACCACGGACATTTCGGTGAAATAAAATCAGGAGAAAACCTTCCCGTGACAACTTGGAATATGGAATATTAATAATATCTCCGACCTTGCCCTTGTGGAATATAGTTATGCAATAAAGAACTACCAGATTCAGACCAGATTGCGTCCATTAATTGGTAAAGTCATTTAGTGACAAAAAGACTATCTGAAAACTTATTAAATAAAGTTCGCTACGCAACATAGAAATCAAAATTGTGAGTCCCAGAAGGCTTTTAAATTAACAATATTAATACCAATGCACTCATTTTAATTAGATTTAACAATACAAATTATTTTGAGCAATAAAATAGGCATTGAAATTTAATAAATTAGGTTCTTATTACAAAATACGAACGTATTTTTCAAAACCTTATAAGTAGATAAAAATATTCACACCATGTTTAAAGTATGTATTATGGTAATGCCTTAAATATGTGCAAAAAAAAATAACATCATGTTTTTTATAACGAGATTTTTTTTTAAATTTTGTTACATTTCTAAGCTCAAATTGGCTCTTAAACACTATACCGAAAAAAATATCAATTACTAATTAGTCCCGGCTCAAACCGTAAAATGACTAGACTAATTCACGAAAATCAAACTATAGAAAATTTGAACTTCGTCAAGGCAACATACCAAAAAAATATATGAAAAACTTTTTGGACCTTCCATACAAAAGTGCGGATCGTTTTTCCACCCATGTTCCTTAGGAAAATTTGTTTAGATTCATGGTCTGGATACATCCTTAAAATTATGTTAGTTATTATAAAATAGTGGTGTGTGGTGTATAAAGCCTCCAATAACTAATTAACAGGGTCCGGAATTTTCGTAGCACTTTTAATATGTCAAAGGGATTGCATTGCACATTTATCAACTTCCGATTGTGTCGATATATTAAATCTGAAATAAATTTATTTCAAGATTATTCTTCTTTCTTCTGTCTTACTATTGATACTGGCAGTTATTCTATTGATCTTTAATTAATGATTACCTACTGTTTTAACCTCCTGCGTACATCTGTACAAATTTATTGGTGGTGTCCAAAACATCACCAATCGATTTTATTATTTCTTATGTCCTACGTTAAGTACGTTAAGGCGGTTAAAGACCTATGTTAACATAATGTCAATCATTTTGTATCTTAAAATCACATTCATTAGGTATATAATATCGAAAATGTCTCGTAATAAGAAAGATACAATAGAGAAATGTTTAGTAAAATACCCAGAGCTTATTTAAAAAGAAGAAGATTCCTTGATATGCTATTCTGTTTGTGATGCTAATTTAATATATCGACATAATCGGAAGTCGATAAACTTGCAATCCCTTTGACATATTAAAAGTGCTACTAAATTTCCCAAATTAGACATCCCAAAGTTCCTTCTAATGATTTGTTCCAGATAGTTATGTCTCCAGGAATGGCTGTTTTTGAAGGATCATTAAAATATTATGCGGTCGCTGATTATTTCTTTTCTACTGAAAGGGACATATCTAGGATTACATCGTAAGTATACATCATCATCATCTTATTTAAGAGCTACGCTCTTGTCGGTGGAGTTTTCGCCAATCCTGTCTCTTTTCCGCTAGTCTCTTGAGTTCTTGATACGATACGACATCAACCTTTTCGTTCACTCAGGCCAGATAACTCTGTCTAGGTCTTCCTCTGCCTCTCTTCCCCTCTATCTTCCCTTCCAGTATGGTTTTAAAGAAATTGTCGGTTCGTATCAAGTGTCCGATCATTTTTTCCCTCCGGTTTTCGATTGTTTTTAAAATGTTTCTCTTTTCTTTAACTATTCTTTTCTAGCTTAGACTAAAATAAAGATAGATGATTCTGAATTTCCCATAGCCAATTTTTACTACAGGGATTGCCTAATTAGTTACGATTTACCTACATACACCGAAATGATCGGAACTGAAGAAAGCGAATTGCAAGAAATAACCAAAAAATGTTTCTAAGCATACGTTTTTTTTAATCATTTAATTTATTCAACCGAGCCTTAAGACGCTGAATATCGCCGATGACCTTGCTCGATTGCACTAATAAGCCACGCCCACAACCCCACATGCGTGATTGTCCTGGACTCTAGAGTGCGATTTTTGAACTTTCATTCGCTTAGCTCAGCAGTTGAAAATGTCAAAATTACTATGGAGATACGCATCTTTCTACTGCTGATTTGACATTCAAAAATAATACTCCAGGAGTGCGATTTTTGATAGTCAAATCAGCAGTGGAAAGATGCGTATCTCCATACATTTTTAACTGCTGAGTTCAACGTTTGAGATTCAAAAATCGCACTCCTGAAAGCATCTTTAAATGATTGAGGATAATTTTAAGACTACGACTCTCTAGAAACAAAGTTTTTAGGCCAATCGATTAAGTAATTTTTAGCATATATGTACAGAGTGTGTTGTTACATTATTTAATTGGGTTCCAATGCAATTTTACCCAGAGGTATGAGCTAAATGCTTAAGAATAACTTACAAAATAACAATACCTATTAAATTTCCAATGTCAACTACGAAATACAGAACAATAATTAAGATACCTTGATGTCAATGAATTAATTAATAAAAATTTTAATGTTCATGAGTTTAATTAATAACCCTATTGGAATATAATTACATCAGTTACAATAGCGACAACACCGATATACAGGGTGAAATTGATATCATTAGCATCCTTTTAAACTAAGAGTCTACCCATCAAACTGAACAACTTTTACTATGGGTGCAAACCGATCGGAGCAAATAAAAAATCTGCTGTTCCATACTAAACTGCAATTTCGACGCGCGAGTTCGCGACTCAAATGTATGCAACAGCAGATTTTTTTTTTACTCCGGTCGTATTGCTCCCATAGTAAAAGTTGTTCAGTTCGATGGGTAGACTCTTTGTTTAAAAGGATGCTAATGATATCAATTTGACCATGTACAATAAATTTAATTCAAATATGTACCTAAACGCTTAGGCATTTATTAAGAAATTCATATAAATTATATGGACACATTGTTACAAGCATGGATTTTAGCTTCTTCATATAAATATGATACTGGGAGACTTGACATCCTTGGGCAACCCATTGTACACATTGTATCCTTCGTTACAATGATGATTATATTTATTTCAGATATCGAGAAGAGGCGAAATGCGTCGAAGCTACACATAATCATTTACAAAAGTATTGCTTATGCAAACAAAATAAGATCAGGTATTGAGAGCAGTCCAGTTCCAGTTAAAAATTGCAATCGTATTGAACTGACAAATCGACTGGATAGAACGAAAATGCATAATCTATACTATTATAAAACTGTAACAGGAAGTTTGTCTGTACATTGAAGATATTAACAAAAAAAAAGTTACGATATGGTTTTTAGGTGTCCCTGATTCCATTTCACCAATTTTTGGATTTTTTGTCTGTCTGTTTGTTTGTGTGTTTGTTTGTTTGTTTGAACGAGTATCACGCAAAAACCACTGAACCTATTTTGATGAAACTTTTTTTGTTTGATAGCTTATGATTTGACTTAAAATCTGGTATATAATTTGTGCGGACGAAGTCGCGGGTTAACGCTCGTATCTATATAAAACGTTGTATTTTTGGCACATCGCCGAAACTTTGACTAGGTACTTATATACGCACTAGCCACGCGTGTAATTCTACTAACAAACATTTCTGCCACTTTTTGCGGGGGGCGAGGTAACATGAAATCTGCAACTCATAGATTAATATGTATATTGGATACTGCAACTTTGGATTTTATTCATAACTTTAGATTCTAATTTTGAACGTTAAAAATCATGAAAAGAAGTCTCGTATAAACCCCAAATGTTCTAAGTTCGAAATTATTGTTTCGCAATAATAGGCTGTCTCGTTTAGTGATAAGGTATAAAATTGAATGTAAATGATTAATTAATCTTATACCGTGGAAGAAGGGAAATGCAACAGCAAGGCTAGTCCTTATAATGAATAGTCAAACGAACGAACAAAACGAACAAAATTCAAAGTTGATAGTTTTTCTGTCTAGTAGATAGCAAGTTATTGTACTAAGTTTGACTAACCAGAAATATACAATCACAACAAAAGAACAATGGGCAGTTTTGTATGGACCCTGGGCCCAGTACTGTAGCACTTTCTTACCTACTTTAAATTAAAGACCTGAATAATACTAACATTTTATAACTTAACGCGTTAAATAAAAAAGTTACAGCCGTTTAAAAATTCAATTAATTACCTATATGAATGCTAATATTTTTTTACCTAATAATGCCCATACAGTAGAAGAAAGAGTTTGGTACTGTGGGAGCTTGCCAAAACCAACCATAAGACCCACAACCAAACATCCAAAGCCCAACACCCAACAAACTAGGCATCACCCACCAACCAACACACACCACCCAACGCTCACCATCCACCAGGCAACACCTACTAGCTAGCTCGTAGAGTACCATACTCTTTCTTCTACTGTATGGGCATTATTAGGTCAAAAATATAAGCATTCATATGGGTAATTAATTGCATTTTTAAACGGCTGTATTTATTTATTATTTGGTTATAAGGGCTTGGTCGATGACCAAAAGCTACTGCGACCTGGATAGATCTATTGTAGCTGTCACCCTAGACCTAAAGGTCATTTCCTAGGCCCACGGACTTCATGAACCGTGTTATGCTTTTGGAGGGGAGGTCCCTAATGTCAGTAGGTGTTATTATGTATCCACCTAGATGGCGACTTCTGCTGTGAATGAGCACTTCGCATTCGCAGAGGAGGTGTATGGGCGTTTCCTCTGCTTCACAGCAGAATCTGCAAGTGGGTGAATCTACAAGCCCCATTCTGTGTAGGTGTTTGTTTAGCTTGCAGTGTCCAAACGGCTGTAACTTTTTTATTTAACGCGTTACAGTAATGCTGCCGTATAATAAAATGTTGATCTTATTCAGGCCTTTAATTAAAAGTAGAGAAAAAAGTGCTACAGTGCTGGGCCCATTCTGCCCATTGTTCTTTAGTTTAATGTCTAAGATAATTAAAGTTTATTGGATATATCTTTTCTGTAATATGACGGAATAGGTTCAATTTAAATAAATGTTTAATACCATATTGTGTCGTGACTAATTAATTTCAGCAAATACCTAGGTAGTAGGTTAATATTCCATTACTAGCTGGTGCCCGCGACTTCGTCTGCGCTTCGTCTGGACAATTCACACAATATCTTTATAAATTGTAGCCTATGTGTTATTCTGATGTATCAATACTATTATAAAACTGTAACAGGAAGTTTGTCTGTACATTGAAGATATTAACAAAAAAAAGTTACGATATGGTTTTTAGGTGTCCCTGATTCCATTTCACCAATTTTTGGATTTTTTGTCTGTCTGTTTGTTTGTGTGTTTGTTTGAGTGTTTGTTTGTGTGTTTGTTTGTGTGTTTGTTTGAGTGTTTGTTTGTGTGTTTGTTTGTTTGAACGAGTATTACGCAAAAACTACTGAACCGATTTTGATGAAACTTTTTTTTTTTGATAGCTTATGATCTGACTTAAAATTGGGTATATAATTTGTGCGGACGAAGTCGCGGGTTAACGCTCGTAAGCTATATTATTGTAAAGTTTCATTAAAATCCATTCTTTTTTTTTATATATGGGTTTGCTCTTGACCTCAATCTAGTCCTCAGGACGAAGATGGGTCCATTCAGTAGTTTTTATATGAAAGAGTAACAAACATCCATCCATACATACAAACTTTCGCGTTTATAATATTAGTAGGATTGCCAAATTGGTTTAAATAATACTTTAGGTATCGTTCAGATCTGCAAATATTACTTTACATATAGGGGTGCTTCAGACCATCAAACTCAACTCAAAATCGAAAAATTTCAGGTGTTCCATAGAAAATAATTATCAAAGCTAATGTTATGTACGGTAGAACCGAACAATATTTTGCCCGCGTTGTAACCTAGTTTCCGTGTCTAGCGATATAGATTCGTTATCTAAACTATTATAAAACTGTAACAGGAATCAGATACATTGAAGATATTAACAAAAAAGATACGATATGGTTTTTAGGTATCCCTGATTCCATATCACAAATTTTTTGATTTTTTGTCTGTCTGCTTGTTTGTTTGTTTGTGTGTTTGTTTGTTTGTGTGTTTGTTTGTTTGTTTGAACGAGCATCACGCTTAAACTACTGAACCGATTTTGATGAAACTTTTTTTGTTTGATAGCTTATGATCTGACTTAAAATCTGGTATATAATTTGTGCGGACAAAGTCGCGGGTTAACGCTAGTTATACATAAATTAGCGTTAGCGACTCACATAACCTTAGTGTAAACATTGGCTCTGGACACGGAGGTCGTGGGTTCAAATCCCACGGGGGACACCTAGTGAAATGTCACTTTGTGCGTTTTTCCCCAGTTGGTTAGGACATTGCAGGCTGAATCACCTGATTGTCTGAAAAGAAAATGATTCCGTGCTTCGGATGGCACGTTAAGCCGTTGGTCCCGGCTACTATCTCTGGTGGTAGTAGTCGTTACATAAAAAACCACGTCAGAGGCCGTAAGGCGGTCTGAAAAAACTCTGACACCAGGGCTTGCCCATACGATAAGAAGAAGAAGTGTAAACATAGAGTAGTCAAGTCACAGATGAGCATTCAACATCTAACTTTGTAACATTGTACTATTAATAAATTATATTGTGAATCGGTGTGGTTTAGAAATCTCTTTAGAGATAAGCTCGCCCTTTGTAATTGTCTATTATGCTGTTTTCATTTATATTTCCGTGTGTACAATAAAGTGTTAAAATAAAAATAAATAAAATTTACATCTCAACATCAAGACTAGTAGATTCACCCACTTGCAGATTCTGCTGTGAAGCAGAGGAAACGCCCATACACCTCCTCTGCGAATGCGAAGTGCTCATTCACAGCAGGAGTCGCCATCTAGGTGGATACATAATAACACCTACTGACATTAGGGACCCCCACTCCAAAAGCATAACACTGTTCATGAAGTCCGTGGGCCTAGAAATGACCTTTAGGTCTAGGGTGACAGCTACAATAGATCTGTCCAGGTCGCAGTAGCTATCTGGTCACTGACCATGCCCTTATAACCAAATAATAACTTCAAGACTACTGCGCGGGCCCCTACAGTTACTCGACCAATTTGTTGATATTTATTTTGAGATTTCATAGTTGTCCGATAGTAAAAGTTGTTCAATTTGATGGTCTGAAGCACCACATTTAAGTTTACACTTTGCATGGAGAGACAACATCAAAAACGCAAAAAAAATCATTTGTGGTCTATTGAAATTGTCAGTTGCTGCTCCACCGTGTACAGAATGGAACAGCTGATTTTATTACATGATTTCAGTCATCACCATCATCATATCAGCCGACAGACGTCCACTGCTGGACATAAGCCTCCCCCAAAATGGGGGGATTTGCCATAATCGCCACGCTTGGCAGGCGGGTTGGCGATCGCAGTTAGTTGGATGTGTGTACTCAGAGGATGCTGCTGCCCATCCTCCGGTAGATCCCTTAGTCGCCTTTTACGACACCCACGAGAGGAAATGGGATGGTGCTATTCTTGCTATTTATATCCATAAATTAAGGTTGTTTAGTTGTTGTTTGATCAAATGCTTTTTAATTTCAAAAAAAATCTCCAGTATTTAGGGTTCAAACACATTTACCGACGGCGACCGATGGCGGGCCCATACAAAAATTACATTTGGTATGGGAAGCTGTCCGCCATCGTCGCCGCGTTGCCGGCACGGATGGCTTCCCATACTACTTAAAGGCCATGCCACACAGAGGCGGTTTTGCTGGAAAGCGGGCCGGAGACGGACCTGCGGGAAGCGAATATCTCCGGACCCGCTCGGTTTTCTGTGTGGTAGGGTACATACAAACGCAGGTCCGCCTCCGGTCCGCTTTCCCGTAAAACCGCCTCTGTGTGGCCTGGCCTTTAAACAACGTTGATTTCATGCGGACGAAATTGCAAGCCTATGAACCTAGTTCATCATCATTATCTCAGCCGATGGACGTCCACTGCTGGACATAGGCCTCCCACAAGGATCGCTACAACGACCGGTCCTGCGCTGCCCTCATCCAACGGGTTCTCGTCGCCTTCACCAGGTCGTCGGTCCACCTTGTGGGGAGTTATAGTTAGATTTGACTATAAATAACTGTTCTTCGAGTTACAACTTCAGTCAACTGCCTTGCGTACGGTTAAAATGTTCACCTGCACCTTGTTTTTTATATTATGTAAGTAAATAATACTTAGATTTTATTGTTCGTTAGGAAAATGATGTCTAAACTGTAACAGGAAGAGTGTCTGTACATTGAAGATATTAACAAAAAAAAAGTTACGATATGGTTTTTAGATGTCCCTGATTATCACCAATTTTGATTATGACCAAAATTGATATCACCAATTTTTGGATTGTTTGTCTGTCTGTTTGTTTCTTTGTTTCTTTGTTTGATCGAGCATCACGCAAAAACTACTGAAACTACCGATTTTGATGAAACTTTTTTTGTTTGATAGCTTATTATCTGACTTAAAATCTGGTAGTCAGTCGGAGCAAGTGCCTCTACGGGGTCTATATGGTGTGGGGTATCGTTGGACAGATAAAAAAAATCCATTTCCACTTCGTGTGTAGGGGAGGTACCCTAAAAACAATATTTTTCAAGATTATTATTTTAACACTTTGTCGGCGTGATGAATATGTATGCCCATTCCAAATTACAGCTTTCTAGTACTAAGCGCCTGTGAGCTAAGCCCCGGACGGACGGACAGACGGACTTTGCGAAATTATAAGGGTTCCTTGTTGACTTCGGAACCCTAAAAATTTAAGTTTCCATACTAAATGTAAACGTTTTTAAAAAACTTTTTTTTTTGTGATTTTCCCTTTGCTCCTTTGGTAAAGTTGTTCAGTATCATGAATAAAATAACCCATTAAAGTAACGCAACTGTTTACCGTAACACCCTGTATAATAACCAAGAAAAACTTGTTTCAGTAATTACATTACTACCAAATGTCGCCCCGTTAAGAGAAGGTGCTGACCAAAGTGACAAAGAATATGAAACAAGACGAGATATTATTGTTGAAACGAAGACTTTGGATAACAAAAACGAATGGTTTATACCAAGCTCGGTGCCAAAGAGAGTATTGGTGAAGAAAGCAAGACCCCATATAATATTGGTCAAACCCATTTCTGCAGAATCTTATGAATCGAGCGAGGAACATTTTTATTTTAAGAGGATATTATAACTTCGCAGGCACCCGAGCGAGCTGCTCCATACCTACAAACGAAATTTCGTCCTATTTTCAAGTCTATAACATTTTTTTCACGCCTCCCTCCGGGCGGAAAGCCTCAACTTTCGTCCCGCTGCGAAATTTCCGCTTTCCGCCTCTGTCGAGGAGAAAAATAGTATACTAACCTCGGGCAGTAAATAAGAATTACATGAGATCTGAAACCTTTCTTACTTTCCTGCCCTCGGTGTGTAATCTACTATTTCAACACACTTGCTCGTAAAGTGGCTCTTATTGCACAGCTTTTAGGTACATAATGCAGCGTGCGAAATTTTTTACATTATCGCACTAGTGCGGTCGCACTATCGCATTAGTGCGGTAATGTTACATTTTTTCTATAGTTTGACTCATGTAAAAAAATCTAACTTTTTTCTGAATAAATAATCTGTTAATTAAAATATGATAAAAAGATGTTTCAATTCATCAAACAATTTGTTTTAGTTAACAAATTAACAAAAAATCATTGCCTCTTCGTCGACCTGCGCGCGCATAGCTATCTCAACCAAAGGCACGGAACGCAAAAAAAAGAAGCCCAGCGCCATTTTCCACAAATATAGGCCTAAAATTGGTCTACTTTACGAAATTTTATTACTTTTTCCTCGCAAGTACCGTTGAAAAACGTCGTATGAAACGCGTAAGCGTTGGTCATTACAGCCTTGGCTAGCGTGCAGCACTCGCCTGGTAGCTCGTGCTACAATACCTCCTCGGCTGTAATGACCAACTTTTCTCACTTGTATCATAATGTACTATTTCCTCGCAGTGTTTTGAAAAACGTCGTATGAAACGCGTGAGCGTCTGAGCGTTGGTCATTACAGCCTCGGCTAGTATGCAGCAATTGTCTGCGACTCGTGCTGCAATCCCGCCTCGGCTGTGATTTCGCTCACTTGTATCATAACGGATCTAGAAACGAATCTCTGTGTCTGTGTTTTGTCAAATTTCTAATCTTATATATAAGGTCTAACAAAATCAGCTGAAACAATTTTAAGGGGATGATCAGACCATCAAACTAAACAACTTTCTCTATGGGACCAATATCGAAATCGCGAAAAAAATCAGCTGTCCCATACAGTTGGGTAGACTTAATATTTGCAGTGTTGTATGGGACAGCTGATTTTTTTTCGCGATTTCGATATTGGTCCCATAGTGAAAGTTGTTCAGTTCGATGGTCTGATTATCCCCTTAAAATTGTTTCAGCTGATTTTGTTAGACCTTATATATATAAAAGAAAGTCGTGTTAGTTACACTATTTATAACTCAAGAACGGCAGAACCGATTTGGTTGAAAATTGATAGGGAGGTAGCTAAGAACCAGGAGAAGGACATAGGATACTTTTTAAGACATTATTTTTTTTTTCCTCTAAGACGGAACAAAGTTCGCGGGGTCAGCTAGTTTATAATAAAATAAATATTATAATTTCAATGCTAGGAATAATTTGAGATTTGAATGGAAATCTTTGAGGCACTGCAACACTAAACACTCAAAATTGTTTATTAAAAATAAGTTAATGCAGGGTGAAATTGATATCATTAGCATCCTTATAAACTAAGAGTCTACCCATCAAACTGAACAACTTTTACTATGGGTGCAATTCTCGAGTCGACACGGCACGGCACTGTAGTTTAGTATGGAACATCTGATTTTTTTTTGCTCCGGTCGGTTTGCTCCCATAGTAAAAGTTGTTCAGTTTGATGGAGACTCTTAGTTTAAAAGGATGCTAATGATATCAATTTCACCCTGTATAGAGACATTTCAGACGTCATTTCAAATTCCATGACCGCACCGCGTCGGAAGTTGTTCTTGTTCCGTTGTAGATAAGATGCGGCCAGAAACTGTACAAAACACAGCTTTAGGTCCGCCACACACAGACGGAATTGCGATCCGGAATCCTGATTCAGGATTCAGTGTTGTCAACTATGGTTACAAAAAATACAATAACAGTTCTGTTTAAAAAATGCCTAAAATAAAAATGTATGAAACGCCAAATGAATGACAATAATTGCATTTTTAGGTAAGTATTTATTAAAACAAAACAAACAATTTCTATACATGATAATTACTATCATGTGATGAGGTCATGACATTAAAAATGTTATACGATGAATGTTTGAAAATTGTATTCCAATATTAATGCAACTATATCAAAAGACTATCGATAGTTTTAACATTAGACATAATCTGCATACAATGGTATGAACCATTATCACACAAGCGGTTTTTGAGCGTAGGCGATTTCGCAACTATGCCGCAACGACGTCGCAACTGCACCGTCACGATACGGTATCGTTCCATCATAGCCTACGTTCAAAAATCGCTTTAAAATATGCCACCTAAGACATTAAAAAATTACTAGATCTAGTGAAAAAGTCTCTGAAAACGACAACACTCCATAGGGAATCTAATTCCGAATCAGGTTTATTCCGGATGTATGTGGCGGACTTTAAAAAAAAGTTCTATTACAAAATACAGGGTGCAAAGGACAGCCCTCGAAAGTGAAAGTTGTTCAATTTGATGGTCTGTGTTCACCGTTTCAGTCGGTGAAGGGCTGTCCCGTACACTCTGTACAATATTAAAGGACATCATCGGCGTTTCATACATTTTTGGTCCAAATGTGAAAGTGCCGGCCAACTTGTCGTATACGCATTTATTATTATGGCACTAAACCTGTAGGTATCTGTAAGTTTTATTTCATCAAAAATGTATGAAAATTTTCAAACCTTAATAAAACCAAGGAAAATGGCCCTATAGCTTTGGTGCCAGACTAAAAAATGCTGAGACAGACTAGTTCTAACAGAATATAGCCCAGTCATTTTACGATTTGAGCCGGTATTAATTAATAATTGATTTTTTTTTCGGTATAAAATTGAAGAGCCAATTTGAGCCTAGAAATGTACCAAAATTAAAAAAAATATATTTCAGCAATAGTACCAATTTTAAAATTTAGCTATTATCTCGTTCTAAAAAACCTGATGGTACATTTTTACCATTATACCTACTTCAAACATGTGTTAATATTTTTGTCTACTTAGAAAGTTTTGAAAAATACATTCGTATTTTCTAATAAATACCTCATTTATTAAATTTCAATGCCTGTTTTATTGCTCAAAAATAATTTATATTGTTAAATCTAAGTTAAATGAGTGCATTGGTATTAATATTACTAATTTAAAAGCCTTCTGGGACACACTATTATGATTTCTATGTTGCGTAGCGAATTTTTCTTTAATATGTTTTAAGAGTCTTTTTGTCACTGAATGGTACCGGTCCAAAGTTTAAAAGTCCAATTAATAATTACTCCCTACCCCGCCTAACAAGCTCCGTAAAATGACTGGGCTAATATAGCCTTAGTTAATTTAATCGAAAATGAGTATGAAAAGGCAGATTTCCAATAAAACCACAAGACAAATAAAACCAAGGATAATGGACTTACAGCTTTGGTGCCATAATAATAAATGTTTAGACGGACAAGTCAATACCGCATCGCCTCATTTTTTTTGGCTGGCACTTTCACATTTTGGACTAAATCCGAAGATTTCCTTTAGTACTTAGTGTAACATTATTGTCAAGACCATACATTTTGGTCATTCATAATATTCATATACAGGGTGTTACAAAAATACGAATAAACATTTAAGGGGGTGGTTAAGACCAAACTGAACAACTTTCACTATGGGACCAATATCGAAATCGCGAAAAATAATCGGATGTTCCATCATCATATCAGCCGATAGACGTCCACTGCTGGACATAGGCCTCCCCAAAATGAGGAGATTTGCCATAATCGCCATGATGCGATGCGTTTGCGATTACGACTAAACTACAGATCTACTCGAGCTAAATGTATGGGACAAAAGTGTTTTTTTTCGCGATTTCGATGTTGGTCCCATAGTGAAAGTTGTTCAGTTTGTTTGTCTTAACCACCCCTTTAAAAGTTTTCAAAACAATCGTCACACAATGGGTGCCGAGCCCCACGACGGGAGCCGAGGTCGAGGCAGACCCCGGAAAAGGTGGCGAGACGAGCTGGATGCCTACTGCAATGAGTGGCGGGATGTAGCACCGAACAAAGAGACGTGGAAGGGTTTGGGGGAGACCTTTGCCCTGCAGTGGGATAAAGCAGGTTAATTAAAAAAAAAACCCTGTAGACACATCATTGAAAATAGCATGAAACTTCTATTGTGCAGCGCTGCAAGGATATTATTAAATTTTTACTTACATCAAAGAAATTATGAATTGTGCAAAGACATAGTTACAGTGAAGAAAAGTAAAACACTTTTTCATGTCTAGATCTTTTTCTTAACGTTTAATGCACTTATTTATATTAATCTTCGCCTTCTATTTCTAACAGTTAAACTAAATATAAATAAAATAAACAGTAACTATTCAACTTAACAATGACAATAACGAACCAACTTTCGTATTTTAATCTAGAATTAAACATTTTGACGGGTTCTTACCGCGTTTTCGGGAACTCAAATATACCAAAGCGGTAAGAACCCGTTAAAATGTTTAATTCTAGATTAATTAATAACCGCGTAACTCTCAAAAACTGTTTTAGTATTTTAGTCTGTAACATCAGAAGTTAGTAGGTACTAGAGATTTATATTATTATACTTATTTATTTTCATTTAAAAGTAGGTACATATGCAAATAAATGGTTTATCTATCTACTACCACAGATTATTATAATTACTACTATCTACTACTTATTGCTAAAAAAAATCAATGTTTGTAAAATGAATTCTATGAAAAATTAAATGAATAATGAAACTTACGCCGGATTCGACCAAACTTTGATTTATAGAAGAGTAATTAGACAAGAAACAATTTAACTCCTAGTGTTTACTCCGAAATAACTTCACTTGTCTTCTACCGCTAAAAACCGATACTAAAAGAACGAATGTATAATCCACCTAAAGAAAGAGGTCTTTGTATCCGTACTTATTGCAATGTGAGGTTATACAGTTTTAATTTGCTAGGTTTCTTTTTATTTTAATTTTTTTAATTATGTGACACTGACATTTCATTAGTCTTCGTATAAGGTTACACCGTCAATATTGGCAGTGTAAAATTTACTCTCAACTTATTCATAGATTAGGGTTAGTATCCGAATATCCGATCTCTAGTGATAATACAGTGTGTAAGTGACAGCCTAGCAAATACTGAAACGGTGAACTCAGACCATCAAACTGAACCACTTTCACTATGGAGCCTACCTCAGGACGCGAAAAAAATCAGCTGTCCCATACAAAACAGCTGTAGCTTCCCGATTCAAATGTATGGGACAGCTGATTTTTTTCGCGTCTCCTGAGTGTGGTTCCATAGTGAAAGTTGTTCAGTTTGATGGTCTGAGTTCACCGTTTCAGTATTTGCTAGGCTGTCTCTTACACCCTGAATAGAGCTTGTTTTCTCTTTTCAGTTAATGGTTTTGTTTATGCAGTCGGGTTTTTTGTTTTCTTTAATAATTTTTGATTCACTAATCTCGGGATACGCCTCATTCAGTGTTATTATTATTGTTACACTTAGCATGGATTTGTTCTGTATCTTGGTCGAATAGTAATAGTACCATCCAGGGCAGTGATAACAGATTGTTTAACTCTTTCGTTTTTGCTGTAATTTACAAATGCCAAACCTTGCAAGTTCTTTAAATCCGAGACACGATCCAAGCCACCTTTACTATTCATCTTATATACACCTGTAGTTGTGTATAAATATACAATATCATTATCAACTGATAAATTTATTGGTCGTCCTAAATTATCACTTTTATAAAAAAGCAATCCATTGTCGTGCGAGAGAGTCATTATGTCCAGTTTCTTGGTTATACCAACCATATCTTTTTTAGTGTTAACAACTAACCTTTTTAATTTAGCTATATCTAGTAAATCCATTTTATAACAGTCGCGGTATGGCTCGCAAAGAATAACCTCATTGTAACCATTTATGTAATATATGATACTGTTTTGTACAAAAACGCTTATGACACTTTCTTTTATAAATGTTTCTGATATACGGTGATTTGAATCCACAGTGTACAAACCATCATTAGTTCCTACATAAATAATATCTTTGTTATCATCGTAGGCGAAAGTAAGGGAGCCATCGATATTTACTATTTCGGCCTCGCTTATATTGGAATAACGTAACTTTGAGATATGTGTATTGTTGAAATAACTTGGATCATTAGTATCAGCGTATCGGAAATATATACTGTCTCTTTTTGGTACGTATAAAATTTCTGATAATTGAGGTATATTTTGCGGTAAATGTGATCCACCTTCTAAAAAGAATCTGTCGAAAGTTTCCGCCCTGCATTTACCACCATCCACATATCTTGTCATTGTTAAAATTAGAGACATCACAGTAACTGCTTTGATGTTCATTTTTGATGTTGTTGAGCTGAAAATAAAAAGAGTTTTTGAATATTATTATTCTTAAATACAATGGCGGTTACGAATGTTCTCATTTACAAGTAAATTATAGTTAAATTTAAAGATATAGCGAGATTCCACTTGAGACTAAGGTCCGCCGAACACAGACGGAATTGCGATCCGGAATCCTGATTCAGGATTCAGTGTTGTCCACTATGGTTACAAAAAATACTAGAGTGCTGTTTAAAAAATGCCTAAAGTAAAAATGTATGAAACGCCAAAAGAATGATAATAATTGCATTTTTAGGTATTTATTAAAACAAAACGAACAACTTCTATATATGATAATTACTATCATGTGATGAGGTCATGACGCTACGAATGTTACGATGATGGTTTGTAAATTATGCAACTATATCAAAAGACTATCGATAGTTTTAACATTAGACATAATCTGCATACAAAATGGCATGAACCATTATCACACAAGCAATTTTAGAGCATAGGCGATTTCACAACTGCACCGTCACGATACGGTATCGTTCCATCAACGTCTACGCACAAAAATCACTTTAAAATATGCCACCTAAGACATCAAAAAATCACTAGACCTAGTGAAAAAGTATCTGAAAGCGGCCACACTCCATACAGAATCTAATTCCGAATCAGGTTTATTCCGGATGTATGTGGCGGACCTTATTGCAGGGCTTTGAAATTCAATTTCGCAACCTTTTAGTGTAACGGAAGTTCGAAATTTAAAGCAGGCACTTCACTCTCGCGAGAACTTTCAGAAAATTACAACGGCTTATGACGCCACGAGAACAATGAAGGGCCTCTCCGGAATCCACACTCTCGTTCTCGACTGTTCTCGGCGAGAATGTAGTGCCCGCATAAGAACATAACTTTTTATGGGAGGGCTTTGAAATTCGGTCCCGCAACTCGTGTAATCGAAGTTCGAAATTTAAATTTTGAAGTTAAATTTTCAAATGTTCTTGGAAATTTTTTATGGTAGGGCTTTGAAATTCGGTTCCGCAACCATTTCGTGTAACGGAAGTTTGAAATTTAAATTTGACAGCTGCGGAAGATTTACTTGTATCATGACAGGTTACTTTTATAATAATAATTAATTTGATTTTAATTAATTGAGTTAATTAAATTTAATAATTAATAATAATAGTTATTTTTTTAAATAAGGAATTTGCATGCCATGCTCATGGCGAAACATGCTGTACTAAAATAAAACTGTCCATCTGTATGTATATATTTCTATTTCTAATTAACTCATTGAACACAGTAGAAGAAAGAGTAACTAAACCAATCTAGCAAGTTAAGCATCTGTGGTTAATTCGTTTAAAGCCAAAGAGTAATTTATTGCAACTATAGGTTGGTTATAAAAGTTGTTACAATGAAAATGTATCTCTATAGTTTGCCTAGAGAGGCGTACAACAATAATCATAATAGTAAGCAAAATTAAGAATTGAAAGAAAAACAAAACTAAACAAAACCATTAAACAATTTAAAAATTAATAAAAATGTCATCATCATTATTATAATAAGTAAGTAAACAATTTTATCAATAATAATTATAATATATATGTCATTCATTAATAATTGCATTATTGTAAGTCCCAAATAAATAAAATTATCTAACTACTATCTAAATATCGTCCATTATATAAGCCATATCAACATTTTTATTTACATCATCAAAGAATTCTTGTACACTGTAGTAGAGCTTATTTAGTAACCATTTTGTTACTGCAGTCTTAAACTGTTGATGGTTAAGATTTTTAAAACAGTCTGGAATGCCGTTGTACACTTCAATGACCATGTAATAAATACTCCTATGGAAGAAACTTGATTTATATGCACCCGAGTGAATGAGGTCGTGATTGCGTCTTAGGTTCCTTTCATATTGCCCCTTGGTTTCAAAGAAATGTATATATTTCTTTGCAAAAACTGCCACTTCTTTCAAATATACACTTGGCAGAGGAAGAATTTTATATTTACTGAAAAGAGGTCTACACGAGTCCCTCTGTGACAACCCACAAAGTGCTCTAACACAGCGTTTCTGTGCTTTGAACGCTTCAATCGCATTTACAGAGTTATCCCAAAATATTACACCATAACTAATTAACGAGTGCACATGCCCAAAATATGCAAGTAAAGCTGTTTTTTCAGACGATTTTTGTGCAATTTGCCGCAATGGGTAAGCAAATCTCGACAGTCTCTCACAAAGGCATTGAATGTGAGGTTTCCAGTCACAATTGCTATCTATTATGAGTCCCAAAAATTTTGTAGTCGTTACATGTTGTATTGTGTTGGAATTATATGAAATGTTGATATCCTGTTTCTGTCTCTTGTATGAATGAAATTGCATAATATGGGTCTTTGATAGATTTATCTGAAGTCTATTTCTTTCCATCCATTTTATCATGTCATTCAAAGTATTGTTAACATCACATTCATATTGTTCTTTCGAGTTACGTTTTACTAAAGCTGTTTAACACGTTCCGGGGCAGTGAACGAGACGCAATAGAACTTTTATTGTTATCACTGCTATAGCCGGTCACTGTCCCGGAGCGTGTTAAGATCTGTTGTTAATACCACTAGTCATCTAAAAAGACCAAGACTGGTTTGCCACCTTGAAAACAACACGCGCAAAAAAGGTACTTATCTATTAGTCATCTTTTGGTTTGGACATTTATTTTATCACCCATTTTATTGATTTATTATTTAATGAATTTTTAATGTTACTGAAATTGGTGGCATTTTGGCCATTGTTACCTTGGCCGGAGATGATGATTACTGTTGATTATGAAAGATAGTGATATGTAAAGAAATGCCAGACAATGATTCTATTTAGATTCAGGCAAATGAAACGCATCATAAAATTAATTTTTCAGTATTTTTTAAATAACTCCAGAAATATCCTGATAAAACATTAAACTCACTGTTATCTTTTATATAACTAGCGGACACTTTTTTAAGAAGATGATCAGGCCGTCAAACTGAACAACTTTCTCTAAGGCACCAACATATAAATCGCAAAAAAAAATCAGCTCTTCCACACAAAATTGCAAACCTACTCGAGCCAAATGTATGGGACAGCTGATTTTTTTCGTGATTTTGATGTTGGTTCCATAGAGAAAGATGTTCAGTTTGATGGTCTGATCGTCCCCTTACAAAAGAAGAGCCTATGTCGGAGTATGATTGAAGCGAAATGGGCGTGTGATAGCTTATATTACTGCCTGATGCGAGAGAAAGAGATGGGGCGGCGCGCGCGCCTGAAACGACGCAAGCGTAAAACAAACTTTATTTAATTTTGATTGCACTATTTATGTAAGTTCAATTCTCTTCTTATCAAAATTTGTAAAATATCAATCTCTTTTTTTAAATCTAGTCTCGTGTTTCTATTATTCACCGTTTAGGAGTTTCAAGCGTTTATCAATAAAGACGGAGGCTATTTTGACTTGTTTTTCTATCGAGAAAATGTGTCTTAATCGTGTTTTGGCTCTAATCAAAACTTCAATTATATGTTCAATTTACACATATCCGCTAATCATACTCCTACTGTTAGTACTTTATGATATATGACGCTTTGAAGAATCCTATTTTTTTAGAAGGACCCTGTATATTATGTTAAACTGGATGATGCAATGATTTTGATTATTAAGAAATTTAGGTAGGTAGGGAAGTACCTACAGAGTTTATGAGATAAAAGACCGTTAACATATAAACTATAATACATAAATAAATATAATAATACACATAATAAACTATATGTTTTTATAAAATGTAGATAAGAGAATTAATCTTTCTCTACATTTGTGGTATTGGCGAAAATTATAAATATTTTTAAATGGCTATTAACTATGTTGTGGTTATCTGGTTGTTAACTTATATTTTAAAACTGTAGCAGAAAGTTTGTCTGTACATTGAAGATATAGAAGACAAAAAAAAAGTTACGATATGGTTTTTAGGTGTTCCTGATTCCATATCACCAATTTTTTGATTTTTTGTCTGACTGTTTGTTTGTTGGTGTGTTTGTTTGGGTGTTTGTTTGTTTGAACAAGTATCACGCAAAAACTTCTGAACCGATTTTGGTGAATCTTTTTTGTTTGATAGCTAATGATCTGACTTAAAATCTGGTATATAATTTGTGCAGACAAAGTCGCGGGTTAACGCTCGTTAACTTATAAAATACCTAGCTTTTCCCCGCTACCTACTTCGTCTGATGAAATTTTTTTTAGTTTTATACAGAGTGCTACAGAAGTAAAAAGAAAATTTGAAAACTTTTAAGGGTGTGGTTTAGACTAACAAACTGAACAACTTTCACTATAGGACCAACGTCGAAATCGCGAAAAAAAATCTTTTATCCGATACATTTAGCTCGAGTCGATCTGTAGTTTAGTATGGAACATCGCATCATGGCGATTATGGCAAATATCCTCATTTTGGAGGAGGCCTATATCCAGCAGTGGACGTCTGTCGGCTGATATGATGATGATGATTATGAACGAACAGACGGACGGCGATGGCGGGGAGTAATTTTAGTAATTGGGTCGTATTGACAATTTTGTGTAGGTACGGAACCCTAAAAATCAACCAAATCCTTAAGACTGACGAGGTAAGTAGGTACTGACGAGCCTCCAGTGCTGCTCTCAATCGTATTTATGTCATCATCATCATCATCTCCACGCCCACTGCTGGACATAGGCCTCTCCCAAGGATCGCTATAACGACCGGTCCTGCGCTGCTCTCATCCAACGGGTTCCAGCCGCGTTCACCAGGTCGTCGGTCCACCTTGTGGGGGGCCTACCCACGCTGCGCTTTCCGGTACGCGGTCGCCACTCGAGAACTTTCCGGCCCTATCGGCCGTCGGTAAGAATGGCTAAACTAAAGTGGCAGTGGTCGGGGCACATTGCTCGTAGAACCGTATTTCTGTATTCCTTAACAATGTTACACAATATTGCCAAGAGACATTGCTGTTTTTCAATTTATCTGGACATAACGACATGTTTTTTTTAGTGTTTGTGGTTACCATAGCCAATGTGGCCACTTTCGGCGGTTTTAGACATAATAGTTCTTAATTTTACACCAAAACATAAAAAGTAAAATACAGAAAAAAAATACAAGAGGAAAAATACGGCGGTCTTATCGCCCTAAACAAAATTTTTCGATTTATTGAGAACCAGCAATAACTACTTTTCCTGTTTTTTTTTATTGTTATGTAATAATCAAGGCAGCACTGGAGGCTCGGAGCCCCCTTAACAAAAACATGTCAATCTAACATAGCACCAAATGTTTACATTAGATGCCACGTCGGGTCAAATTTACCTTTTTATTCTTTCCACGCTTCTGATGACACTTCTACGTCTCCTATCACCGCTCGTCTCTGGGCTTACTGGCGCTTGTCGATTGAACAGCTGTAAGAAACATAATTATTTATGTTCGACAAACTTAAGCGGGTACAGGCACTTCACTCTCACGAGAGCTTCTCGGCGACAACTTGCAAGAAAAATTACTACGGCTTATGACGTCACGAGAACAATGAAGGGCATCCACAATCTCATTCTCGGCTGTTCTCGGCGAGAATGTAGTGCCCGCATAAGAAAATCAAGAGCGATGATTGAAGAGAGCTAGTGACTTAATCATGAGGTGGCGCCGGCGCCGGCAGTTTGATTCCTGGCCCTATAGGTATACACTTACAACTTAGTTCGACGGAATTTATTTTCGATTGTATTTAATCATTATCACTAACTAGCTCTAGCTTGCCGTGTGGTGTCGGCTTTGCCGTGTGGTGTCGGCTATGAATATCACCATCCCATTTCCTCCCGTGGGTGTCGTAAAAGGCGACTAAGGGATCTACTGAAGGATGGGCAGCAGCATCCTCTGAGTACACACATTCAATCCAACTGCGATCGCCAACCCGCCTGCCAAGCGTGGCGATTATGGCAAATCTACAACTACAACTTAGTTCGACGGAATTTATTTTCGATTGTATTTAATCATTATCACTAACTAGCTCTAGCTTGCCGTGTGGTGTCGGCTTTGCCGTGTGGTGTCGGCTATGAATAGCACCATCCCATTTCCTCCCGTGGGTGTCGTAAAAGGCGACTAAGGGATCTACTGAAGGATGGGCAGCAGCATCGTCTGAGTACACACATTGATTCGATCCAACTGCGATCGCCAACCCGCGTGGCGATTATGGCAAATCCCCCCCCCCCCCTCTCCCCATTTTGGGGGAGGCTGATGTCCAGCAGTGGACGTTTAATGGCTGATATGATGATGATGACTAACTAGCTCGGCGGTGAACAGTGGCGAATTTGCCCTAAGGCTCAGAAGGTCCGGGCCTAGGGGGGCCAGATATAAGAGGCGGTAAATCGTGACAAAAATTCACTGATGATAACGTGAAATAACTCAAAAGTACCTAAATATTCTAAAGGCTCGCGCACATTATTTAAATTTCTGAATCGACTTCGATAAAAGTAGGCAATAAAGTAAATTCACTACTTAGTCTATAAGATCGATGCTGAGAAATGGGCGGCTGGCACTTACTACATGGCCTGGGGCCTAGGGCAGCCAAGACTGCAAATCCGCCACTGGCGGTGAAGGAAAACATCGTGAGGAAACCTACTATACCCGAGAATGGAAAAAAAACGAATAGTTCAGATGTATGTGTAAAATATAGGTAAGCTTGGGGCGAAAACAATAGACCAGCAATGGTCACAATGTTACATAATTATAACGAACCTTGCTTGCTATAGCCCAGCCAACATTAATAATAATACTCCGAAAATTATAGCACGGTTTTTAAAGTCATTAATGATCCAAAGTGAATGGCGCCGAGTTAATAACTACTAATGTTTTATGGATGGTCTCTACTCACCTTAAACTATTCCTTTTGATATACAGCGATTTAGTACTTACTATAAGTACATAATTAGATGGCGATCAAATTAACACTAAAACATTATTTGAAGTTAAAAAATGGTAAGCCCATAATGAGCGAGGACACGAGATAAAAACGGGAAAACCGAGCCGCACGTAATCGAAAGTTAACAATAATATTAAACTTTATCTTAAATAGTGTTGTACAATCCACGTCACAGTATTGATAGTTATAAGTTCATTGAATTGACTCCCGAGACTTTTTACCGAGAATATTTATTTTATCGACTCATAATTCTCATATTTTAAGAAAAGATCAAAGGACATACATAATGAATACAGGAGGGTCAGGGCCGGATTAACCATTTTGAGGCCCCTAGTCAATGTACGCACGGCGACACATCAAGCTATCCAAAACCAAAATAAGCTGGCCGCGTGTAGGTCGCGTAACGTATAATGTTGCGTGGCCAGCTTATATTGGTTTTGTATAGCTTGATGTGTCGCCGTGTGTACATGAAAATCATAATGCAAGAACGTTACCTATCCTTCGCTAGTTTAATTTTTAATCAAAGACCCGAGTCATGGATGTTTGTATCTATAGGGTAATTTTTTATCAGTGCGGATAACTTCACCATTTGTATTCTACTCATCAAATCGAACAACTTTCACTACGAAGCCTACTTTATAACTTACTTTTACTAAATAGCGAGTAAAATTATCAGCTGTCAAATGTTTGGAACATTTGAGTTTTTATATGAAACAACTGATTTTCTTTTCGCGATTTTGGTATTGTATAGCTTGATGTGTCGCCGTGTGTGCGTCTCGGGGCTCCTTTACCTTAACTGCTATACAGAGTGTAAGGAAAAATATAATTAAACTTTGAACCACATACCTACTCTACCATCAAACTGATCAACTTTGACTATGACAGCAAACATGTTAGAGAAAAAAATCTGCTGTTTCATACTAAACTGCAATACCTACTCGTCTTAAATGTATGAGACGGCAGATTTTTTTTTTGGCTAATTCGTTGATTAGGTTTTGTAATCCAACTGTAAATATCAACGCTGTATGTTTCTCTGATAAAATAAAGTTAAAAATAATAAAATAAATAAACTTCATAAAATATATTTTTTCTAGCACAACATAATTTTATTCATAATTACGCAATTTTTTTAAACAGATACGTTGATAAAAAAGTCTGGAAAAAATTAAGGCTACTTCAACGCAAGAATTTTTAGTCAAAATCACGCATAACCTGGCAACACCACCATACTAAAATGATAATTTTCACCTGTCTCCACCACCAAGACTTTTCTGCTTTAAATTATTATTATACTTTATTTTATTTATACAAAATGATCTCTTTATTATGTCATCTAAACACGGGCCAAGAGCGTGGCGTAGGCCAAAACATTTTTTTCATCATATTATAAACTACTACAAATTGAGGCGGGGCAAACAGACCGACAGGCACATATCAAGGGGGGGGGGGGGAATAGGTGTTATTAATCCCCCCCCCCCTCCCCCAGTAACTAAATTGTTAAATTTATTAATAATTAATTAAACGGACCCGCTTTTCCTCTTATTTCGGAATCCTAAAAAGGAAGTTATAAAAAGAAAAAACGTAGGTAGGTTAAAACTTAAACTATATTTTCTATCTATTTATTAAATACAAAAAAAGGAATAGATTCAGAACACCAGATAAAAATCCATAATCGATTCTTAAACACAAAACGCTAAACAAAATTACAAATAACCAGCAAATAGAAGATATCTTCCAATGCGCCCACCCGAGGCAGAGTACCTACCTAGGAGGCTGGCCGCATTGCCTCTTTGATTGAGCCATGGCGTTATATTACTCAACAACATTGTCATTATATTTCTAATATCTATATAAACAGTAACTATTTAAAAACTAACAATAACAATAATTAATTAACTTATTTCATTTCATATGAACTAATTAATAATTTTAAAATTCAAACCACGCAAAATTATCGCCTTTATTTACGGTGTGAAACTTAGCTTACTTTAACAAACAAGAAAACAAATCGTCATCGTATCAGCCATTAAACGTCCACTGCTGGACATAAGCCTCCCCCAAAATGGGGGGATTTGCCATAATCGCAAACACACACAAACTAAATCCTTATAACACATATTTTATAAAAACAATAAAACCTAATCAAATTAGAACAAATAAAGGCAAATGAACCATACTATTTATTATGATGGGAACACCGATCAAAAATTGATCGGCGATCCAGCTACAGTTAAAATATAACATCCAACGAGAAACTACTACCACTGTGGGGAAGCATGAAGAAGGATGGTTACATTGTCTATGCCTGTCTGTAGCAATTTTTTTTCTCGTTTAAATGCTTTGTCGTGGGTGGCATGCTAGCCGTGCAGAATGTATACTGTCCGAGATCGATAGGTACCCACCAACTTTCTTGCCACCTGTGAATCCTGTAGTTTCGATCAGCCTTGCGATGTTTTTTGCAATAGTTTTGCGATATGTTTTATATAGCAAATAATGTTCAAATTCAAATATATTCTGCTGGATCAGTTTTAGAATATAATAAAAATAAAAAAATGTTTAGTGCCTTTTCTCTTGGCATTCAGGCTTTGCGTTCCCGATGGTAGGCAAATCATGAAAAAAATTATGAAAAAAATGTATTAGTAGGTGCTAGATAGGTACTTTTTATGAAATGAAATGAAATGAAATGAAATTGAAATGAAATGAAATTCTATTTATTCGTAAACATAGGTGGTTACAATGTAGATCTTATGGTTAAGTATAAATATAGAGCTCTATGTTTTGCTGCAAGGAGCGTACGAAAATTTTGGATTTAATTAATACATGCGTTATATTTAGATAGGTACATCATTTAAAAACATTTACAAGTAAAAAAGTAACAAATATAAAAAAGAGCTAAGCACGCCATTCACAATTAACAAAAAGTAAAAAGGATTCGACCAAACTTTGATTTATACAGGGTGAAATTAATATCATTAGCATCTTTTTAAACTAAGATTGTACCCATCAAACTGAACAACTTTTACTATGGGAGCAAACCGATCGGAGCGATAATAAATCTGGCAGCGGCGGCGGGTGCAGTTTAGTATGGAACAGCAGATTTTTTTTTTGACATTTTTAATCTGTCAAATTGCAGGCACCTTATGTCAAATTGCAGGCTAGCTAGCGCCATCTATGTATATATCTATGTTTCACCGAAAATAATTCAACCTATACTATACATACCTACTTATATGTACTCATACCGATGGATATTATTGTTTTGAATGCTAGTTTTCGTTCAATCCCGCACCGATCGAGTGAAATTCCAGTATCCTTACTATTCCTGTAATGTAAACATTGGTAAGAGAACAACAGAAACTCCAGAACATCACTAAATCGGCACGAAATTGAACAAAAACTACAAACAACCCGCACATTACGCAAGATAGGTAGCCATTTTGTGAATTTGTCAATTTGACATTGACATAGACAATAAAATCTTTTTTTTTCATAGTTCTGCGAAGTATTTAATAGATGGCAGCACATTCTATGCAAACAGAATCGGAAAAGCCATCAAAAGGCGACTGTCCTCCGCCTGGTCTCTATGGAGCAGGAAGCTGGAAATCGGTAATGTCTGATTATTCTAATTCCATGCTATGGAGCGAAAAACGTGCCATCTGTAGAGTATTTTAGCAACTAAATCTAAAAAGAAAAACGCTCATTAAAGCCCCCGCAAGACAATCGTGTCAAATAAAATCCGTATCTTTTTGAAAACTAACCACAAAATAAAAAAATATATATATTTTTTTTTTTATCGGGCATAGGCCCACCACACATTCCCACCGCTGTAACTCCTGTAAGCCAGGATCAACAGCGGCGACCATTCACAACACTGGACAATGAAGTCCAGCGAGCCCGGGGGATGACTCTAATCTGTCTTGGAACCCGCAATGAATTAATCAAAGAAGATAGGAGGAGTAGGAAAACGAAATATCCGACTTCCCTCCATTGCAAACGGGAGACAGCAATAAGAAAGAAAAAACATGGCTATTAGAGAGCCAATTCAAGAGATCATTTATGGCAGTGTTGAAGACACGACCGCAAAAGCACCAAAAATACAAAATAAAACAATAGGAACCTAACATTGTACTGAAACTATGACCTATTTTGCTTCCAGTAATAAGTATGGCAAAAACATCTGAACGCACGGAAGTTATCCCTAGTCGCAACAAGATCCATGTAGTAAGGGACACCAGAAAACGATTTTATTGAGTCAAGCATGGTCTGGCGCTCGAATATGTATGTATGTATGTATGTATTTTTCATAACATGAGTTTAAATTAATACAGGTGGTATGTTTACGAGCGTCCGTCATATCCGGACACGCGGAACAACGGAACGTCACACGGAAGTTATCCCTAGTCGCAACAAAAATATATATTGTAGCAAATAACAAAAATAATTGGTTTTCGACTATATTTTCAATCGTATTATTGTTAACTATAGCATGGGTTGTTATTGTATCTTTGCCAAACATCTATCGTACTATCATGGCCAGTGATAACTGCTGTATCGTTTACAAATGTCAAAGCTTGCAAGTTAGTTAAGCTCGGGACATAAATCAACCCACCTTTATTATCCATCTTATATACACCTTGAGTTGTATATACATATATAATATCATTATCAACTGACAAATTCGTTGGCAATCCTAATTTTTCAGTTTTATGAAAAAGTAGTCCATGGTCGTGCGAGAGAGTCATTATATCTAGGTTCTTGGTTATACCAGCCATGTCTGTTTTATTGTTCACAACTAACCTTGTTAATTTAGCTAGATTTAGTAAATCCATTTTGTAAGAGTCGCCGTTTGTCTCACAGACCATAACCTCATTATCACTATTGACGTAATATATGACACTGTTTTGTACAAAAACGCTTATGACACTTTCTTTTATTATAGGTGTTTCTGATATATGATTTCGGGAGTCGACAGTGTATATACCTCTCTTAGTTCCTACATAAATAGTATCGTTTATATCATCGTAGGCGAAAGTGGTGGTTTTATTGATTGCAATTTGATCAATCAAGCTATATTTGTCATATAGCAACATACCGATTTTCGTATTGTGTTTTATAGTCAAGTCAGCAAACTGGAAATATATGGCGTTTCTTTTTGGTGCATATACAATTTCTGATAATTGAGGTATTTTTTGTTCAAAAGCTCGTTCACCTTTTAAAAAGTATGTATCAAATTTAAAAGCATTGCAGTTTCCTCCACCACCATTTACATATGTTGTCAATGTCGAAATTAGAAAAATCACAGTCACTCCTTTGTTTTCCATTTTTGATGTAGTTGAGCTGAAAAAAAAGAATTTTAATGTTTGAATACCGTCAAATACCATGGCGATTGTATTGCATTAAAACTATCTGACTATTCTCCTCACCATAACAAAAAAATTAAACGCTATATTTCTTGATCTTTTATACCATAACGAGCGTTAACCCGCGACTTCGTCCGCACAAATTATATAAGGTCTAACAAAATTAGGTGAAACTATTTTAAGGGGATGATCAGACCATCAAACTGAACAACTTTCTCTATGGGACCAATATTGAAATCGCGAAAAAAATCTGCTGTCCCATACATTTAGGTCGAGTAGGGTTGTATGGAATAGCTGATTTTTTTCAGGTTTTCGATATTGGTCCCATAGAGAAAGTTGTTCAGTTTAATGGTCTGATCAACCCCTTAAAATAGTTTCACCTAATTTTGTTAGACCTTTTACACCAGATTTTAAGTCAGATCATAAGCTATCAAACAAAAAAGTTTCATCAAAATCGGTTCAGTAGTTTTTGCGTGATACTCGTTCAAACAAACAAACAAACAAACAAACAAACAAACAAACAAACAAACACACAAACAAACAGACAGACAAAAAATCCAAAAATTGGTGAAATGGAATCAGGGACACCTAAAAACCATATAGTAACTTTTTTTTTGTCAACATCTTCAATGTACAGACAAACTTCCTGTTACAGTTTTATAATAGAAAATCGGTTCAGTAGTTTTTGCGTGATACTCGTTCAAACAAACAAACAAACAAACAAACAAACAAACAAACAAACAAACACACAAACAAACAGACAGACAAAAAATCCAAAAATTGGTGAAATGGAATCAGGGACACCTAAAAACCATATAGTAACTTTTTTTTTGTCAACATCTTCAATGTACAGACAAACTTCCTGTTACAGTTTTATAATAGTATAGATAGATTGTGTGAAGTACATTGACGGCTTAGTCTACCTACACTATTCTATGAAGACGTGGTGGTCCAGTGGCGAGTAACCTTGGCTGCCGTGCAGGAGGCGATGGTTCGATCCCCGTCCAGGCCCAACGAGCAAATTAGTCATATAAGATTGAGCTTATTCAGCTTTTACGTCATATAATTATGTCACATAAAACCAGGATATTCAGCATTTTAGTTACTCAGTATTGCAGTCATATAAGAAGCGTTTACTTAGCTTCCTAATATGACTATGGTGCCATATAAGAAGGGGGTTAAATATAATGACCACCATAAAATGCTTTGATACCCTTAGTACTATTACCAAAAATATATACTTAACACCAGAAAAATAAAGTCTAAAATTACAATAGTACTAGCTATTTTAGTCACGACTGCACTTCAAATTGTATTCGAGCACCAAATGTAGTAAATGATCATCAAATCTTAGCGAGCAAATTAATGCGATATTTCTGCCTAAATAAACCACTATGATCGCCATAAAATGTAGGCTTATTACCAAATAAAGTATTATGACGCCATATTAAGTTACGTTTTTAGACTGCAAAAATTATGAAAAGCCGTGGGAGACCTTTGAAGGATACAAAGAGCAACATTTTAGAGAGTGGGCAGTTATAATGCCCCCAGAAAAGGAAAATTGGTTACATGGCACATGCAATTGCCCAAAGTTTCTCAAAGATTATATTTGCAAGCATCTCGTTGGATTGGCGATTCGGCTTAAGCACGTCCAGCCACCTTCAGAGGTCAGAACTATTCCGATTGGCATGAAGCGCAAAAGAGGACGACCAGCCAAAGCTAAGAAAGCATTAATTGTGCAGTAAATTATTACAGAAGACTACTGATTCTTCTTAAGATTTTTAAATGTTTATTATAAGTTTATAAGATCTTTAAACTGTTAATTATTGGTTTTAAGAGGACTAACTTTTTTATGATTGATTATCTTTTTTATGATGAAAAAAAGGTTAGGAGTTTATTTACTATGTTTGGCAAAATATTTTTTTTGCCGAGGGTAATTTACTTTAATCGGATAAAGAAATGTTATTTTTTTGCATGTTATTTTAAATTCAAATGTGGTTAATAATTTGGTGTTCATTAACTATTTTTAGGTTAACAATGATTTTTATGGAGTCATTTTGCTTAAATAGGATAGCGAAATTTTAAAACTTTGGTTATAATTTAACATTAAAATGCGGGTTTAATTTTGGTGATCATTTACTATTTTTGTCTGTTATAATATGTTACTATATCTGGTGGTAAGTTAAACATAAGCCTTTTGATTTCAATGTTGCTTAGCGATTTTTTAAATATGTTTTCAGATAGTCTTTTTGTCACTAATTGGTGCCGGATACAAATTAAAAGTCCGATACCCTCCTAACAAAACTCCGCAAAATGACTGTGCTAAGTGTGGTCCCTCCGCGAGCACTGAGTTCCACTACTTTTAATTTTATTACACTATGTCTCAGCATTCCATGGATGGAAGAATTGTGATATTGCGTAGGTATATTAAATAAATAATAAATAAATCCATCGTGCACAGCCAGTATCATAAGCGACGCATAGACGTGACTTAATCAGCAGCTAAATCAAAATTGTATCTCCCAGAAGGGTTTTAAATTAATAAGATTAATACCAATGCACTCATTTTAATTAGATATAAATTATTTAATATTAACAAAAATAATTTATATTTATATCTTTTATTAAATTTCAATGCCTATTTTATTTTATTGATTTATATTAACAAAAATAATTTATATTAAATTACTAATGTATTTTTCAAAGCCTTGTACCTAAGTAGACCAAAATATTAACACCATAATTGAAGTATGTATAAGGTCTAACAAAATTAGGTGAAACTATTTTAAGGGGATGATCAGACCATCAAACTGAACAACTTTCTCTATGGGAACGATAATGAAATCGCGAAAAAAAAATCTGCTGTTCCATACAAACCTACTCGATCTAAATGTCTGGGACAGCAGTTTTTTTTTCGCGATTTCAATATTGGTCCCATACAGAAAGTTGTTCAGTTTGATGGTCTGATCATCCCCTTAAAACAGTTTCACCTAATTTTGTTAGACTTTATATAAGGTCTAACCAAATTAGCTGAAACTATTTTAATGGTATGATCAGACCAACAAACTGAACAACTTTCTCTATGGGACCAATATCGAAATCGCGAAAAAAAAATTTGATGTCCCATACAAAACTACAAACACAAATTGACTCAAATGTATGGGGCAGCAGATTTTTTTTTCGAGATTTCGATATTGGTCCCGTAGAGAAAGTTGTTCAGTTCGATGGTCTGAGCATACCCTTAAAATAGTTTCAGCTAATTTTGTTAGACCTTATATAATGGTAAAGCCTTAAAAGGTAGCAAAAAAAATTACCATTCGCTTTTTAAAACGAGATAAATTTAAAATTTAGGGCTGTTGCTGACGTGACATTTTTTTATTTTGGTACATTTCTAAGCTCAAATTGGCTCTTAAATACTATACCGAAAAAAATATCAAGTATTAATTAGTCCCGACTCAAACCGTAAAATGACTGGGCTAACTTGCACGGTGTGCGGGGGGCGGCGGCGGGGGACGGGCGGGAGTACCCTAATTGAATTCGCTGTAAGGGTACGCACTACGCGCAGTTAGTGGGGGCCGGGACGCGCTCCTCTCACACACCGCGCACTATTGTCCAGTCGCGTCCACTATTCGTTTTTATTACACTATGACTGAGACTCACTCGCACCTCGCACCCTCTTATAGTAGGAAATTCAGACTCTAGTTATAAAATCGTGACAAGTCACGTGACTTTTGTTCAGAACTTTTATGGATTCCCCCTAGGACCTTTATTCATAAATATATTTATTATGACAGTTCAATAGACAAGCGCCAGCGACGAGCGGTGTTAGGAGCCATAGAGGAGCCAGCGTGCAAAGATATAGAAGGTAAATAATAAATAAATAAATATCTCGGACATTGTCACACAAATTATCTAGTCACATTTAAAGTACCTAGACTTGTATTATGATGACTAGACAACGACATAGAATACATATATAGATACAAACATCCATGACTCGGGTACAAATAATCATATTATTCATCATATAAATATTTGTCCCTTACGGGATTCGAACCCGCGACCCTCGGCACAGCAGGCAGGTTCACTACAGACTGTGCTACCGGGCCGTCAAAGCTACTAACATTAAGTTCCCCGCCCGTCCCCCGCCGCCGCCCCCCGCACACCGTGCAAGTTAGCCCAGTCATTTTACGGTTTGAGTCGGGACTAATTAATACTTGATATTTTTTTCGGTATAGTATTTAAGAGCCAATTTGAGCTTAGAAATGTACCAAAAAAAAAAAATGTCACGTCAGCAACAGCCCTAAATTTTAAATTTATCTCGTTTTAAAAAGCGAATGGTAATTTTTTTTGCTACCTTTTAAAACTTTACCATTATATAAGGTCTAACAAAGGAGAATGGGCATTTTGGTACCCGCTCCAATAGCAATGACTGTAGTTACGTTCGATGGGTCTTTTTATGACCACCAATGTTTAATAAGACCGCTTGATCCAAATCATTGTGAGTTCGGAGATATACCAATATGAAAATGACAAGTTTTATAGAAAAAAAAATTAATTAAAATGGCACATGGTGTCTATTATTGCTATTTATATTTGTAATAAAATACTTTTATGCCAGAATGTTATATAATAATAGTAAAACAATATGATAACAATAAAAAATATATAATAATAGTTAATAACAATCTATTATATATATAAAACAGCCGGGTTGGTTCGAACACTTATAACTCGAAAACGGCTGAACCGATTTCGATGAAACTTGGAATATAGATAGTTCATTACCTGGATTAACATATAGGCTACATATTATAAAGAGAGCCGGGTAGCGGGCGAAGCCGCACGGGTCCACTAGTAATATATATTAATTATGTGGTATACTAACATTGTATTATTGTGTTGTTGTGGTACTCTAAATAATACGTTGCAATACTATGCTCAATACTATGCTCGAGTAATACTATTGAAAATAAAAAATCAATATATTTATATATATATATAAAACAGCCGGGTTGGTTCGAACACTTATAACTCGAAAACGGCTGGACCGATTTCGATGAAACTTGGAATATAGGCTACATATTATAAAGGGAGTTGGGCAGCGGGCGAAGCCGCACGGGTCCACTAGTAATATATATTAATTATGTGGTATACCAACATTGTATTATCGTGTTGTTGTGGTACACTAAATAATACGTTGCAGTACTATGTTCGAGTAATATTATTGAAAATAAAAAAAAACTAAAGATTTAATTCGAAATGACATTTATTTTCATTCAAGACCATCTACAATTACATCATTTAGAAATGATGCAGGGGCAGTAAAACCTTCATGTCTCGCATATCCAAGATACCAGATAATTGAAATAATATGAGCACAAGTGCCCATTGTACGTCGTCCAGTGAGGCAAGTACAATAATGTTGCACGATATCGTTGTCATTATTTGTGTTATTGTTTTTTACTAAAACATAACAATAGTACGTTTTCGATCTCCTGTGGCGTGACTGTACGCGCCCACGTAACAGCCAAACATCTTCGTTAATGCCGTAGTCTGGCAAGTCTTCCAGAGCGTTTTCTCTGTATATTTCGATTGAATATAAGCCATTCCTTAAATGCTCACTGCAATATGATCTCGCAAGCTTTAATTGGTATGTACCTAAAGAAAGCAAAATGACATGCTCTTCTGTTAGATGTGGGAAATTCTGAACATTATTTGCTTCTATTCTTAGAAAATCTGCTCTTCTGTTGTTTAATCTTTTCCTCTCTACATAATTGTGCAGAAGGTTTGGGGAATCCATTTTGTTTCGGATGATATTTAAATAGGATTCTACATTATTACTATCGGCGATGGGTTCGTGAAAATGATTTATAATAGCAGCGGCGATTTTAAAATCAGTGAACATGTGTGGAAGAGCTCTATTGAAATATTTTTGCCGTAAGAGCTTAAAATCTCGCTTGAACTTTCCATTCACTACTTCCACAACCCATCGACATATCGTCACCGATCTAGCTTCATTGGCCTGCTCAGTAGTCAGCTGTGTCTCGTTTCTATCTTTTGTTGGAGGCATGTATGATTCATAGCCACATGCTTCAATATCGTTCAAACTATCTCTGAATCCTCGGTCCAATATAAACACATCGTTTGCTTGCAGGAAGAAATGTAAAGGATTCTCTCCATTGTTCATTATATCACTCATTATATTTGCATCAGTCTTTGTTGCAGCGTATGGACCCAGTACGTCAAGAATGTATCCATCAGTGCATACTATCAAAAAAGGTTTTAAAAGATTTTGGAATTTGTGCAAACTGTATGATTGTCTTTGAAATAAAAAGTTCGAGCTTTTGTTTATGTAAATATAAGTGCCATCATATATTAGTATCACTTTATCATTTTCTTCGTTACCAAACAAAGCTTTAGGAATTGTGAGGTTTCTTTCTAATACCTCATTTCTATTGATGTGGTCCAGTCCCAAATGTAATATTACATATTCATTAGCTAGGCATTCACGCACAATAGCTAATAAACGCTCCAGTTTTCTTCGAGACACATTAAATAATGTTGCCAATCTCTCATCGGAATCTCCGGTACGTAGTTTTGTAAGGTATATACCTAATGCAGTTCTTGGTTCCTTGCATCTCTCACTTAGAGAAGGCACCTGATCCAGTATGGCATCGAACTGTTCGCCATTACGTCCGGTCCAAAAATGCATTTCTTCATTGCTCAATGAACCTCTTGTGTTAAAGTCGAGCCTAGGTCCACGTTCTAAAGCCCTTCTCATCATGTCACAGACGTCTGTAAATTGTTGTGCATTGAAATGATGAGTGACATTGCAAGATTGAGGCAGTTCATCCCAGATGTTGCTCTCAAGGTGTTGGCTGCACACTCTAGCGCCCTCGGGAATATATAACTTATGTTCACAAAACATATTAAGTTTGATAGTCTCAGGTAGGCGATTACGGGTTGGGTTTCGGCAATCGTTGAATATACAATGCCTTGGTGTGTTTGGGGCTCGAACGTAGTCTGGAACCTGAAGTTCCTGGGCATTTGGTTCTGCTTCTGGTATAGCAGGTACCACGTCGTCATTGTGTCTAACAGCGTTCTCAATTCTCTGCCAACATCGATGACAGACACATCGAGTATTGTTGAACGCCACCTGAAAAGGGTAAAATACGATGTAGATGTTTTTTTATTTACTCTGGCTTGATAACGTTTTGTCATAAAAACCTAATTCGGTCCGGTCAGTAGGTATCTATAGTAGGATTATTTACTCGGTGCATACTCCGATGATTTATGACCGAGTTTCCAGCGAGATAATAGTATAAAACGATGCCACATAATCGTAATAATTCGAAACAATAATGTAAGCAGGTAGAAAATGTTGACCCTTCTAGTGCTTATCAGAACCGGTTCACGCATCGGTCGGCGCATATTTCCGTCCTTCATTTGTTTTACTGTCCACGTGCACAATAAATGCCAAAATGTTTTGTTATTTAGTGAATCACTACTGGTACGGACAGAACACCTGAATTCCGTGAACTGATAAAACGAGGTTGGAGTTTCGTACGCAGGCGGATTGCCCTATCCATACACTATATTAGGAAACGTTTTTGATAACACTCTAGAACATACTTCCAAAACTTAATAGTTAATACGTGTTTATCCAGTGAAATGTTCATGAGTCTTATTGTAATCCGTTATTTAATGTTGCTAAACGTAGCTTAGAAACATTGAAAAAGTAAAGCTTAGAGAAGATATGGTATGGCGTTTGTAGTTTAAGACCAATTACATTCAAGCTGCATGACAGTTGACAATCATACGCTTTTCAAAAGAGCGCTATTATCTAACATGAAAAAGTGAAGCTAAGAGAAGATATGTTATGGCGTTCGTTGTTAATGCGGTATGACAATCACACGCTTTTCAAAAGAGCGTCATTTTCTAACACTGCTAACAATTTCGTAATAAGGAGAATCACCTGTGACACATTTAAATAGTATAACGAAGTGGGTACTAACCTCCAATTCAGCATGTTCTTTTATGTACGCCGCAAACGCTGGTCGTGTCCTTGGGAGGTCATCGGTCAAAACATGTCGCTGGTATCTTGCATTATGTAGGCCTCGCCGGCACACCACACAATTGCTATGTTGTTCCATTGCAACAGTCCAAATCGGTAACGAAATTCACAAAAACACTTCACAAGCCGAGGTCAACGTTTAAAGCAGGTAGAAAATGTCCAAAAAGAGGTGCAGGGGTCGGTGATAAAAGCGAGATGAGAACGTATTCTGATGAACAGCAGCGGGACGTCGTCTTTCGTACGGTACGATTGAACGACTGGAGTGAAGGAGCCGATCCGATGACGCGCTAAACTGCCCAAGCGCATCGCTCCCCACCACTCCTAGCTGGGATATAGCCGCGCGCTCACATTCCTCTTCTTATAACCGTCGGTTGTCGTCAATGTAATAAATATAATAGGAATTATTTTAAGAATATATGCAGTTCTATTTTATTTATTTGGTAAAAACAGACAATAGACGTTACATGGTTAATTACATAAGTTTACAAAAAAATAGTAGTTTAATTAATAGTTCGTAGCAATTAGTGTAATATTATAGTACATTTATTTATTTATTTATTTTAGGAAGATTTACAGCATTACATTTTAATAAACGTTCTTATATAAATCTAAACGCCATTTAAAAAATCTCCACATTTAACATATTATTTTTAATATATTAAATAAAATACATTAAAAAAATAATATATAATAAGCATATTATGTATATAATATGTATATATAATTGTAATAATGACATTAAAAAAATAATTGCCTAATAATGTCGAAAAACCAAAAAAAATAATTAAAGAATCATCACGAATAGCTCCGTTCCCACAGCGAATGATGACAAGCGTCCTAGTACAAATTGATGTACATAAAGTAACCTTTAAAATCTGATATATATTATGTCTATTGGGGCGGGTACCACATTTCATACATTTTTGCCCATTGTCCTTAGCTGAAACTATTTTAAGGGTATGCTCAGACCATCGAACTGAACAACTTTCTCTACGGGACCAATATCGAAATCTCGACAAAAAAATCTGCTGCCCCATACATTTGAGTCAATTTGTGTTTGTAGTTTTGTATGGGACATCAAATTTTTTTTTCGCGATTTCGATATTGGTCCCATAGAGAAAGTTAAATAAATAATAAATAAATCCATCGTGCACAGCCAGTATCATAAGCGACGCATAGACGTGACTTAATCAGCAGCTAAATCAAAATTGTATCTCCCAGAAGGGTTTTAAATTAATAAGATTAATACCAATGCACTCATTTTAATTAGATATAAATTATTTAATATTAACAAAAATAATTTATATTTATCTCTTTTATTAAATTTCAATGCCTATTTTATTTTATTGATTTATATTAACAAAAATAATTTATATTAAATTACTAATGTATTTTTCAAAGCCTTGTACCTAAGTAGACCAAAATATTAACACCATAATTGAAGTATGTATAAGGTCTAACCAAATTAGCTGAAACTATTTTAATGGTATGATCAGACCATCAAACTGAACAACTTTCTGTATGGGACCAATATTGAAATCGCGAAAAAAAGACGTCCCAGACATTTAGATCGAGTAGGTTTGTATGGAACAGCAGATTTTTTTTTCGCGATTTCATTATCGTTCCCATAGAGAAAGTTGTTCAGTTTGATGGTCTGATCATCCCCTTAAAATAGTTTCACCTAATTTTGTTAGACCTTATACATACTTCAATTATGGTGTTAATATTTTGGTCTACTTAGGTACAAGGCTTTGAAAAATACATTAGTAATTTAATATAAATTATTTTTGTTAATATAAATCAATAAAATAAAATAGGCATTGAAATTTAATAAAAGATATAAATATAAATTATTTTTGTTAATATTAAATAATTTATATCTAATTAAAATGAGTGCATTGGTATTAATCTTATTAATTTAAAACCCTTCTGGGAGATACAATTTTGATTTAGCTGCTGATTAAGTCACGTCTATGCGTCGCTTATGATACTGGCTGTGCACGATGGATTTATTTATTATTTATTTAATATACCTACGCAATATCACAATTCTTCCATCCATGGAATGCTGAGACATAGTGTAATAAAATTAAAAGTAGTGGAACTCAGTGCTCGCGGAGGGACCACACTTAGCACAGTCATTTTGCGGAGTTTTGTTAGGAGGGTGGGGAGTAATTATGAATTGGACTTTTAAATTGTATCCGGCACCAATTAGTGACAAAAAGACTATCTGAAAACATATTTAAAAAATCGCTAAGCAACATTGAAATCAAAAGGCTTATGTTTAACTTACCACCAGATATAGTAACATATAACAGACAAAAATAGTAAATGATCACCAAAATTAAACCCGCATTTTAATGTTAAATTATAACCAAAGTTTTAAAATTTCGCTATCCTATTTAAGCAAAATGACTCCATAAAAATCATTGTTAACCTAAAAATAGTTAATGAACACCAAATTATTAACCACATTTGAATTTAAACTAACATGCAAAAAAATAACATTTCGTTATCCGATTAAAGTAAATTACCCTCGGCAAAAAAAATATTTTGCCAAACATAGTAAATAAACTCCTAACCTTTTTTTCATCATAAAAAAGATAATCAATCATAAAAAACTTATTTCTGTATTATGTGTCACCTTAATGTATTATGTACCCATTTCTATAAATAAACTTTCTGATTTCTGATTTTTCTGATTTCTGAAAAGTTAGTCCTCTTAAAACCAATAATTAACAGTTTAAAGATCTTATAAACTTATAATAAACATTTAAAAATCTTAAGAAGAATCAGTAGTCTTCTGTAATAATTTACTGCACAATTAATGCTTTCTTAGCTTTGGCTCGTCGTCCTCTTTTGCGCTTCATGCCAATCGGAATAGTTCTGGCCTCTGAAGGTGGCTGGACGTGCTTAAGCCGAATCGCCAATCCAACGAGATGCTTGCAAATATAATCTTTGAGAAACTTTGGGCAATTGCATGTGCCATGTAACCAATTTTCCTTTTCTGGGGGCATTATAACTGCCCACTCTCTAAAATGTTGCTCTTTGTATCCTTCAAAGGTCTCCCACGAATTATAGTGGGTGGCTACAGTGGAGGTGAAATGAAGACGAGAAGAGATTGGTACTAAATGATATTAACATTTTACAAATAAAAGTCTTAATCTAGGAATTTGGATGCGACCGGAGTTAGGTACGCTGGGCCGAAAAGTGAAACTATATAATATTAAAATTAGAATGAGGTCAGCGGTCACATTGTGTGGCATGCCACGCGAACTTCCACAGCGGCTGCAAGTCAATAGAGCTGACGGTGCAGGTGTTGGTAGGAGTCATACATAACACACGGCTTTTCATAATTTTTGCAGTCTAAAAACGTAACTTAATATGGCGTCATAATACTTTATTTGGTAATAAGCCTACATTTTATGGCGATCATAGTGGTTTATTTAGGCAGAAATATCGCATTAATTTGCTCGCTAAGAATTGATGATCATTTACTACATTTGGTGCTCGAATACAATTTGAAGTGCAGTCATGACTAAAATAGACTTTATTTTTCTGGTGTTAAGTATATATTTTTGGTAAAAGAACTAAGGGTATCAAAGCATTTTATGGTGGTCATTATATTTAACCCCCTTCTTATATGGCACCATAGTCATATTAGGAAGTTGAGTAAACGCTTCTTATATGACTGCAATACTGAGTAACTAAAATGCTGAATAACCTGGTTTTTTGTGACATAATTATATGACGTAAAAGCTGAATAAGCTCAATCTTATATGACTAATTTGCTCGTTGGGCCTGGACCGGGATCGAACCATCGCCTCCGGCACGGCAGCCAAGGTTACTCGCCACTGGACCACCACGTCTTCATAGAATAGTGTAGGTAGACTAAGCCGTCAATGTACTTCAAATATCACGCTTTCAGGGTATAGTAAGAACGGGTCGTAACACGACAAGGGATAATAAGAAGCCTTTTTTCTACATCTATGTAATCCTCATTCCAGCATTTTTTACGTCCACTGCTGGATATAGGCCTCCCCCAAAAGGGAGGTTTTGCCATATTGGTCACACTCTTTGACTATTTATTATAAGGACTAGCCTTGCGGTAGCATTTCCCCTCTGCCACGGTATAAGATCAATTGATCATCTGCATTTACATTCAATTTTATACCTTATCACTAAACGAGACTATAATTGCAAAACAATAACTTCGAACTTAGAACGTTTGGGGTTCACACGAAACTACTTTTCATGACTTTTATCATTCAAAATTAGAATGTAAAGTTAAGGGGAATAAAATCCAAAGTTGCGGATTTCATGTTACCTCGCTATTGTAAATTTCCTTATTCAATAAAAAAAAAAAAAAAACAGCTTTACAATAATACTTATTACTTACCTGACAAGTAAGTGATGTGTGATGTGTATTAGTAATGTGATGATCAAGTTAACACTATTAAAACCTAGGTATTTAAAGTAAAGATTACGTACTAACGCACCAGTTTAGTGGGAAAACCGAGCTGTTTATCAAAAGTTCTCATTAATAATACTTATCTTTACTTTAATAGTGCTGTATACGTACCATGTCAAAGTATTGATAGTTATAGTTCATTGAATTGACTCCCGAGTCGACACAAAATTTTTTATTTACTGGCATGAGCCGTGGCTGGCCGTAGTGTATGAACACTACCCGGCAAACAACTTGACCAATGGGGCGGGGGTGAGGGATGTGCGCACTGCGCAGTAGCGCTTTCGCCTACAAACAGTGGTCTCGAACGTCAAAATGTGAAATCGGTAGAGTTGCCCATAAATATCGGAGGATTTGTACCAAAAATCGGTAAATGTTAAAAAAAAAATAAAAAATTTCAATCAAATTTGTATGTTTTGATTCATTAACGTGGTTAGATGTAAGTCTCCAAATCACAAATTTTTGGATTTTTTTTGTCTGTCTGTTTGTTTGTTCGAGCATCGCGCAAAAACCAGTTTTTTTCACGAATAAAAAACGAAGAAATACATCTATAAAACAGATGTTGTTAGAGAAAGTAGGCAGTTGGCAGTACAAACCAACATAAAGAAATCGGTTTTTCCTTATTTAAAGAGTTGTTATCTTAATTTATCCATGCATTAAACAACAACAACTAGCACAAACAGGGTTTGTAGTTCAGAATCGGAAAGTCGGTAAAAAATTTCTTAGAAATCGTGGAAAAATGTATACATTTCGGTATTTCGGTAGAAGAGACCCCATATCGGTAGAAATACCGAAAAATCGGTAGGTTCGAGAACACTGCCTACAAATTATGTTTTGCGCAGTCAAGGCTCATAAAGTTTAATGCAAACTTAAGACGTATCCCCCACCGAACGACCTTGACCCTTTCAGAGCCTCTACTAAACTACATCATTTTAGTACGCACTACACATATTTTTGCCTGGTATGTCCTTCATTATGTCACTGTGGTGCCTTCTAATCCAAGGAAATCAAACTCTAAAATCATTAGAATTCGCACCAAATATTAAAATTATCTAATTAACTCATTAAATATTGGTCTTATAAAAAATTTACTTCATAGCATTTTTAAATCTTAATATTGTCTATACTATGGCAGCGGACGACTGGCTAATAAACCTTGACCTATAATAAAGGACAAGCCAGTCAAAAATAGGTACACCTACTAAAATTATGTAGTTTAGGCTTTTATAGTTCTTCTTCTTTTATAGCCTTGCAGCTGATCGTTAATTTTCTATTGACCTTTAAACGTCCGTAACTCCTAAATCGACTTAAGTTCTGCAGGCAGACCTGGTTCATCCCCATCACAGAAATGCTCTACACCCCATAAACACTGAATCAGCCTTGCAGCTGATGGTTGCAAAAAGTACACTTATCTCTTATAATAGAATGTATAATCCACCTAAAGAAATAGGTCTTTGTATCCGTACTTATTGCAATGTAAGGTTATACAGTTTTAATTTGTTAGGTTTCTTTTTATTACACTTTTTTTTTTATTTTGTGACATTGATATTTTGTTATTCTCTGTATAAGCTTTACACCGTCAAAATTGGCAGTGTAAAATTTACTCTCAACTTGTTCATAGATTAGGGTTGGTATAACGCAAAATCAGTTTACTCTAGAGTAACCGGCCACTTAATCTAAGAATAAAATTTACTCGCGTTTGGTCGAATTGGGCCTAAGTGTCCATGTCCAGGGTGTAATCCTAAAAAAATGTCTTTAGGTAAATCGTTCTGCGCAATTTACTTATTCGTAGCGCTCTTTTTACATGACGTGATCTATAATTATTATTTACTTTTATTATTATTATAGCTTTATTCCTTACAACTGTTATGTAATTATTATTTATAGGGTCCTCTTAGGTCCGCCCAGTGTTGCCAGACGTGCAATAATTATCCTAGATCCACGATATTTTTAAGGGGCATGCGATAGAAAATAAAAGCCGGGTATCGCACGATAATTCACAAAAATTCCAGGATAATCCACGATAATTTTGTAATGTAATGAAATCTGTGTATCAAATCATTATTTTCAACCATATTATCCGTCAAATTCGAATAATATAATTTTGGCGTTAATTAGCGCGTAGAACAGTTTTTAAATACCTAATACTAAAATTGAAATTCTAATGAGAACAAATTGAGATAGAAAATATTTCCTCACCGTGTCGTTTTAATCAAGAGTTTTTACTAAAATTCCCTAAAAACCTCGTACTTGCCTACCTATAAATAGGTAACATTTAATAGTGGCATGCACGTGGCATGCAATATAGGTAAGAATGATTGAATTTCACGCATCATTTCACTCTTAAAAGGTTCTAAGAGAGACTTTTTGGAATTTTTGATGCGATAAAAACACGATAATTACCGCCTACCTTTCTTCTTTTCACCGTTTCCTCTACCCTAAGGTTGTATGGAAGAAATCGCTTCTTAGCGATAAGACCGCCTTATTTTGTGCCTCTTGTATTTTATTTCTGTATTTTACTGTTTATGTTTTTGGTGTAAAATAAAGTATATTTGATTTTGATTTGATAATTTTGCTGTTAATCTGGGATAATTCTTAAGTGTGGATCTGGCAACAATCGGTGCGCCACATACATCCGGAATAAACCTGAATTGGAATTAGATTCCGTATGGAGTGTTGCCGCTTTCAGATACTTTTTCACTAGATCTAGTGATTTTTAATGTCTTAGGTGGCATATTTTAAAGTAATTATAATAATAGTAAGTAAGTAAGTAGTATTTGAGCGTAGGCGTTGATGGAACGATACCGTAACGTGACGGTGCAGTTGCGGCGTAGTTGCGGCGTAGTTGCGAAATCACCTACGTTCAAAAACCGCTTGTGTGATAATGGTTCAAGCCATTTTGTATGCAGATTTGGTCTAATGTTAAAACTATCGATAGCCTTTTGATATAGGATTGCATTAATATTGGAATACAAATTACAAACCATCGTCGTAACATTCGTAACGTCATAACCTTATCACATGATAGTAATTATCATGTATAGAAATTGTTTGTTTCGTTTTAATATTTTAAAAATACAATTGTCATTAATTTGGCATTTCATTCATTTTCATTTTAGCAATTTTTGTAACCATAGTTGACAACACTGAATCCTGAATCAGGATTCCGGATCGCAATTCCATCTGTGTGTGGCGGACCTAAATATGCTGACGGTTATAAGGGAATATTCACAGCATCAAACTGAACAACTTTATAAGACGAAGGTCGAAATGTATGAGACAACAGATTTTTTCGCTAATTCGATGTTGGTCCCACGACCCATAGAGAGGACAACTTTCTCTGTTGATGGTCTGATCATCCTCTTAAAAAACCGATTAAGAAGACCCCAATATACTAATAGTTCGCGTCATGTTCGCTTCATATAAAAAGTACAATAAAATTGCGAAGGCCGATTTACCTGCAGATGTTTAGTCTTTATTTTGTAAAAATTAAACAATTCTTTTTCGAAAACTCATTTTATTTTGTAAAAAAATGATACAAAAATCTTATTAACTAAAATAGATATAAGAATATTACCTACATTAAAAAATACTGGCAGCTTAAAGTTTGTAAATCTTCTGATCGACGACGTTCAGTTTTAACCACAGATCACAAAAACTAAAGGGAGATGTGAAAACTGGGCGGGGCCAGTGTCGCAGCAATATGCGCAAAACGGAAACATTGCTCGCGACAGTAAGGATTCATATATTATGAGGCTGAAAGCCAGTCGAGATATTATGTGTAAATAGTTTACGATGCTTGCGTAGTACTAAAGATTATTCGAACGTTGAGTTCTGATACCGCAATGGATAATGAGCACATTCAAGCTAACAAAATACTTTCTATCGCGTGGTACTGGTGGAAATGCGATACTCGGTTTCGTACTCAGCGCGTTAGTTGGCATCTCTCTAGATCTCTATGGTTTTAACCCTTTAAATTCCCACGGACGCGATAAGATTAAATCATCCTATGTTCATAGGTTGCGAGCGGTTATAGGTGTTTTGATATAAATAATGTACCTACTACCCTACTATGCTTTAGAATCTTAGGTGGGTGGGTGGTTGTTGCAAAAGATGGGAAAGTGTGGTATACTCTATCATGCGGTATAAAGGTAAATCGCCAATCTTTGATTTGAATTTTACATAACTAAATCAAGTCAAAATTAATTTAAAAAAACATGAATATTACATAGTTAATCCAAGGTTCTATACTGATTCAAATCATAATAGATGAAAGTTCCAAAAAAAAATCACATAGCTCTTTTTTCATCTATTTTCGATTTAAGTACATATTTTCAGAATGATGCATAATACGAAGCCAAAATTTTTATTTTAGTATACTTAGTACATTGGCTTGAATAATTATTTTAAGAAAATACGTTATATTTCACGAGTTTTTGAATTAAAATTAAATGCAAAATTTTTACAGTTGATATTTTAAAAATGTTGTTGCATTTTTAAGTGCATTTCAATTTCAAAAACTCGAAAAATATAATGCCGTTTGCTAGCTTTGTGAGAACTATTATTACACTGCGCTTACTAGATGGCGTTGTTAGTTGAAAAATTACTTGTCAAACACAGTTCTGTCAATTTCTCTGTTACAGGGACATAATATTCAGTCATAAATAAATATGATTGACGTCATAAATCATTTTGAAAAAAATATAAGTATAAATACTTAAATTTTTTGGCAAAGGTAATGTTCCTCATAGACTGGCGATATGAGCACTACTAATAGACTAAGAGATAAGTGTACTTTTTGCAACCATCAGCTGCAAGGCTGATTCAGTGTTAATGAGGTGTAGAGCATCTCTGTGATGGGGATGGACCAGGTCTGCCTGCATAACTCCAGTCGGTTTAGAAGTTACTGATGTTTAAAGGTCAGTAAAAAATTAACGATGGTGCAAAAAGTACACTTATCTCTTAGTCTATAACTCCATCTATTGGTTTTTTGTTTTTTCCATACCGATCTTGGAAAACATACGCCTCTTTTGATAAGGTATAAATAGCACGACATGGTAACATACATTTGGATATAAATCGTCATCATCAACCTTTTCTGTAACAATACTATCGATGGTAACCAGGGGGTCCGTAGGCAGTGGAAGGCTTATAGCCGATGTTCCCGTTGCCATGGAAACCGGTCAGGGATCCACTGAAAGCTGACGGGGTTGAGGGAGCATTGTAATTGTAACCTGCAAAAATAAAATTAAATTAAATTAATACAAATAAAATAAATAACTGGCCAAGTGCGTGTCGGACCACGCGCAGGGTAGGGTTCCGTAGTTGCCCGTCACAATATAATATGGACTTAGAAGGAAGCTATTTATTTAAAAAAAAATAAGATTCTTCAAAGCGACATATATTATAAAGTACTAACAGTAGGAGTATGATTAGCGGATATGTGTAAATTGAACATATAATTGAAGTTTTGATTAGAGCCAAAACACGATTAAGACACATTTTCTCGATAGAAAAACAAGCCAAAGTAGCCTCCATCCTACTCAGCATTATCGATAAACGCTTGGAACTGATAAACGGTGAATAATAGAAACACGAGACTTGATTTAAAACAAAGAGCTTAATATTTTACAAATTTTGATTAGAGCAGAATTGAACTTACATATATAGTACAATCACAATTAAATAAAGTTTGATTTACGCTTGTGTCGTTTCAGGCGCGGGCGCCACCCCACCTCTTTACATCTTATGAGTTGGTCGTCTATTACTCGTAAACTTGTAAAGCCTACTTAGCGGTGATAGCTTTCCTTTTAATTTCGTTATATTACTGCCATGCATTTTTTCACATATCCAGAAACAACCGTTTAGCTGGAATTGGAGATGGCTTCTAAATCGAAAAATAGTTTTCCCATACCCATAATATTTTTAAACCACCTATCCAACGATACCCCACACAACTGAGTAGACGAGGAAAAAAATCCATTCCCACTTCGCGTGTAGTGGAGGTACCCTAAAAAAATATTTTTCATGAATTTATTTTACCACTTTGTCCGCGTGATGAATATGTATGCCCATTTCAAATTACAGCTTTCTAGTACTAAGCTAAGCCGCGGACGGACGGACGGACAGACGGACTTGGCCAAACTATAAGGGTTCCTTGTTGACTTCGGAACCCTAAAATTTAAAAAGTCTGTATTGGACGGGGTTTATTTGAACCCACAACCAGCCAGTTCGAAGCTTTCGAACAGATGCAAGTTATAAGTTCGAGTGTGTACTCTTCGGACGCACCCAAGTTGCTAATGGCTTCCAGCTTCATCTCACTTACACAGGAACGAGACGTGCTTAATGTAATTTTGCATGCGTTGGAAGAGTACAACCTCGAGCTTACGATATCTTATAGCTGCCGTGTGTGCTATAATGTTTTGTTGTACTCTTCTAACGCACGCAAATTGCTAATTGCTTCCTCTCACTTACACGCAGGAAAGAGACGCGCTTATCTAATTTTGCATGCGTTAGAAGAGTAGAGCAAAATATTTTAGTGGCTGTCTGTGATTGAGACGACTTTTATTCCAATAAATGCTGTCGTATTCAGCTGGAGAAGGCACGATCCTCAGAATTTTGCGGTAGCCAATGGGGTAATTCTACCTATTTAGAACTATTTATGAATACTCATCTATACTATTATAAAACTGTAACAGGAAGTTTGTCTGTACATGGAAGATATTAACAAAAAAAAAAGTTACGATATGGGTTTTAGGTGTCCCTGATTCCATTTCACCAATTTTTGGATTTTTTGTCTGTCTGTTTGTTTGTGTGTTTGTTTGTTTGTTTGAACGCGTATCACGCAAAAACTACTGAACCGATTTTGATGAAACTTTTTTGTTTGACAGCTTATGATCTGACTTAAAATCTGGTATATAATTTGTGCGGACGAAGTCGCGGGTTAACGCTCGTATGCTATATAACTGTGATTGCATATACAATTTTTTATTTATTTATAATTAATGGATTCTTGCTTGTGCGTTAGCACTGCATTTCCGCCAGTGTCAAGTGTTTATGGGAGAATCTATCCCAATCTCAGGGATTGTTTTTGGTCAAGAACAAGAAGAGATTGAGGATTGCGGAGGCTCGTGGCAGGCAAAAACGCGAAGCGCGAAATCCACGCGAGACGAGTTCTCGGGTCAGAACCTGCAACGTGACTCCCATATACTATTTATTGCAATTATATGCAATCACAGTAACCATATGCTCACGACTATAGCATAGTCCCCGAGTCAGAGATATTTTTCTGATAACTCGGAATATCTACCTACATTTCACTATTCTTCATTCAAAATAAAGACAAAATTTTCCGATTCCTATTTTAGCTTTCGGGCCAATTCTGATTACCAAATATAATTTATTTATCAGAAAGATATACTATCCGACAATCCGACATATCTTGGACGTTACTAAAGCTGTTCTACGAGGTAAGAATAAGTGAGAGGAAGTATTTCAAATCTCTGTTTCTGTAATACAAAATAGCCTTAAAATACCGTTGCTATTTGGAATGATGTATAGTAGTACCGAATATGTGTCCAATGTGACGGAGAGTTAGCCCCAAAGAGTAATATAAGTATATTAGAAAAGAGAACCCACTCGTGGCAACATTATGCATCCACCTTATGTCAAATTGAAGGCTAGCTAGCGCCATCTATGTTTCACTGACAATAATTCAACCTATACTATACACATACCTACTTATATCTACTCATACCGATGCATATTATTGTTTTGAATGCTAGATTTAGTTTAATTCCGCACCGATCGAGTGAAATTCCAGTATCTTTACTATTCCTGTAATCTAAACATTGGTAATTGGTATTGCTGTTATTGGCTTTCTGCTTTATACTCATGTAACTACTGTATTATATTGCTGTTGGTTTTCCAATAAAATAAAAATAAATAAAATAAAATAAGAGAAAAACAGAAACTCCAGAACATCACTAAATCGGCACGAAATTGAACGAAAACTACAAACAATTCGCGCATTACGCAAGATAGGTAGCCATTTTGTGAATCTGTCATCTGTCTATTAGACATTGACATAGACAATAAAATGTTTTTTTTTCATAGTTCTGCGAAATAGTTAATAGATACACACATAGACAGCACATTCTATGCAAACTGAATCGGAAAAAGCCACCAAAAGGCGACTGTCCTCCGCCTGGTTAGCCCGTGACTTGGTACTTATATTGAAGCATGCAGGTGCCTCGAAATTGAAGCATGCAGGTTTCCCCACGATGTTTTCGTTCACCGAAAACCCAGTAGTATTACAAATCGTACATAAATTCCGAAAAAACTTATTGGGACTAGTCGGCCTGGCCCTGTACCCGGACTTTCGAATTTCAATATATCGCGACCCTTTCGGTCCAAAGAGTCCAAACTTCATTGTTATATAGAGTTGACATTAGAACGAAAACGTTCACGCATTTGCGAAGTTCGAATGTCCGGGTAGAGGCCCTGGATGGGATCGAACCATCGCCTCCTGCACGGTTGCCACGAGACGATCGCAGGTTAGGTAAAGAGTTCGATAATCAATCATCGTCATTATTTAATCACGAGCGTTAACCCGCGACTTCGTCCGCACAAATTATATACCAGATTTTAAGTCAGATCATAAGCTATCAAACAAAAAAAGTTTCATCAAAATCGGTTCAGTAGTTTTTGCGTGATACTCGTTCAAACAAACAAACAAACAAACAAACACACAAACAAACAGACAGACAAAAAATCCAAAAATTGGTGAAATGGAATCAGGGACACCTAAAAACCATATCGTAACTTTTTTTTTGTTAATATCTTCAATGTACAGACAAACTTCCTGTTACAGTTTTATAATAGTATAGATTCTGTATGCACTTTTTAGCTGCATAACATGACTGATCTGATAAACGTCCCTGACTGATATAATAACGCAATATCTAATATTTGGATGTGTTAAGTCTTAATTATTAAATAAATTACTAAATTACTCGCATTATTATTTGTTTTACTAGCTTATTTTATTGTATGTTTATTGTTAAGGATTCCCAATCGTAGACCTCGCGTATCAGGCTTGCCTTGTTTTTGGTTTACCGTTTAATGTAATAGTTTTAAGCGAAAATTCAAAATAAACATTTATCTTATCTATCTTATCTTATTAGTTACCTTGGTTCTGTGTCTGAGTTGGTTCAGGGTATCTCGCTTCTCCCTCGTACCTGACATCAGCGTGGAAACCGGTTTGCCAATCAGCATGATACGTCACTGGAATACAATTTAAATATCTTTAGTATAATATAATCTTTGGTAATAAAACAATATTTTTTATTTTAATAGATAAAACAAATAAAGGTGGGTAAGTACATTAAAAATAAATAAAAATATTATGAACATAAAACTAACTTAACCTAAAATATGGGGCAGGGTAGCCAAGATGCTGGCAGCGTTTCCTCGCTGAACGGCTAAACTGATCCGTTGAGCGAGGAAAGCGCCAGCAGCCCTTGGATCCCCGGTCGAGTCTACCAGGCGCGCTTTGCAAGATCTTTAAAAAGCGCTTGGGCGCGCCGGGACCCCACGGTCCAAGGTTTTCGACACCGAATGCTACGAATTTGTATTGGGTGCCAACCCCTTGAATTTATCCTGTTTACAACAATATTTAGATATTAAGTCCTAAAATCAGGAGCGAGCGAAGCGAGATAAAAAAATTTCAGCATTCCGATTCGGTTGTGGCCAAAACTCTGTCAATTTCTGTGTAAAAACTCCACTTTGAGTGGTGATGATGATTCAAAGCGGAGTTACCATTACTACAGCCGAATCGGAATGCTGAAAAATGTTTACTTCGCTTCGCTCGTAACTGAGTTCTGTTTTATACTGCATTATATTTAGCCAAACATTTTGGCCACAACCGAGTTATTGTGCTGAGAAAAATAGAGCGAGAACGCTTCACATTTCCATCACAATTTGGGCTACAACCAAGAGGTCGTACTATTAAAATTTTGCACTCGCTTCGTTCGCTCCAAAGTGTTTTAAGACAAGTTTATTCCGAGAGCGCAAATTCGCGCTGCATACAAACGAAGTCTGGTGATATTTTCAATACCATCCAATTAAAGTCAAAGAAATTCAAATGAAAGTCTGTATGAAGTCAGATTTTCTTTAAAATATATGGATGTATGGAAATCTTTGAGGCACTGTAACTTTAAAACTATACAATTTAACGAAAATTACATTAGTTTCTAGATTGTTTCTGACAATATTCATTGACTTTAATTGGTTAGTATTGAAGATATCACCAGACTACATTTGTATGGAGCGCGCTCCGAATTATACAGGGTGTAAGTGACAGCCTAGCAAATACTGAAACGGCGAACTCAGACCATCAAACTGAACAACTTTCACTATGGAGCCTATCTCAGGAGACGCGAAAAAAAAAACAGCTGTCCCATACAGAACTGCGAGACCCGACTCAAATGTATGGGAGAGCTGATTTTTTTTCGCGTCTCCTGAAGTAGGCTCCATAGTGAAAGTTGTTCAGTTTAATGGTCTGAGTTCACCGTTTCAGTATTAGCTAGGCTGTCACTTACACCCTGTATTCCCTTTAATATACGAATATATCTTTCCACTCGTACGACCAATTTATCCAAAATGTCTCCCTAGGATTGGATCTATAATATTAGTAGGAAGAATATGTTTAGTAGGTATAGTGTCATTTGATTACCTATCTGCATGCGTCCGTCGGGGAGTTGAACCCTGTACTCTCCGCGCACGACGTTCCCATCCGAACTCTCGCGTCTGCCGTAGTCATTGCCTGACTGCGCATCTTTCACCGAATAACCAAATTCGTACGATTTAGGCTGCGGAAGAAAAACATAAATCGATTAATGTATCATACTTTTAAGGGTTCTGTACCCAAAGGGTGAAAACGGGACCCTAGTAATAAGCCTACGTTTTCTGTCCTAACGTACGACGTATTTAGGGCTGTAACTTTTGAACTGTAATAGCTAGACAGTTGAGATTTTCACAGAATATGCATTATTATGGCGGATTTGCTAACAAATAATAAAAACGTGATAAAGATAAATATTAAGGGGGGTCCTCATACAAGAAACTAGTTTTTATCAACGTTTTTTTCATTTTGCTCCGTCGTAAACACGGCAATATATTCAAGCGTCAAACTGGGTGCTGTTATAGAGCAATATAGTATAAGAAAAAAATAATAAAAACCGGCTATGTGTGAGTCGGTCTCGCCTTAAGCTCCCGGAGAAAACAACTTATTTCTTAGTTAATTTGTTGTGTTACCACACAACGGTGTTAACACTGCTCGACTCGCACTTGACCGCTTTTATTTAGACACGCCAACAGCATTTCGGCATCCGTTTATTCTACACCAAACATAATTTACAGCGAAATAAATGAATAATAAATGAATAACAGTAGACTGAAACTGTACTGACCGTCTCACAACGTCTCACCTTGTTTACAGGGTCTAACGGAAGTAGGAAAATGGTTTTATATTTGCAGTTTGATGGTCTAATGCCTTTGACTACTTATATAGGGACTAGTTACGCGGTTAATTCTACTAACAAACATTTCTGCCACTTTTTGCGGGGGTCGAGGTAACATGAAATCCGCAACTTTGGATTTTATTCCAATAATTTTAGATTCTAATTTTTTAATTTTTTAACGTTAAAAATCATGAAAAGTAGTCTCGCGTGAACCCCAAACGTTCTAAGTTCGAAATTATTGTTTCGCAATTATAGGCTGTCTCGTTTAGTGATAAGGTATAAAATTTTATGTAAATGCACATGATTAATTGATCGTATACCGTGGCAGAGGGGAAATGCTACCGCAAGCCCGCAAGGCTAGTCCTGATAATAAATAGTCAAAGTCTAATGCACCACTTTAAATATTACTATTAGCGTAGAAAGAGAAGGTACTAGAATGAACGTGTCTTGTTATATTAATCAATAAGAGATGCACATAGCAAATACGTTCTAGTTAAAAAAGGAGATCGCTTTTTTGTAATACGACGGCAGTCTGCCTGTCATCTAGCTTCATAAAGACTATCGCTGTCTCATACGTGGTTACGTTGTGGTTCAATCTATCAGCGTAAGCGAAAAAGAATTGTCTATGACTATTAGGTGTCACAACACAACCTACAATGAACGGTAGTTCTTCTAATTAGTTTGTGCTACAATGCTGAAGACGAATTGAATAAAATGAAATGAATAAATTTAAGGCGAAGAAACTGTCAATTTACCATGCTCTTTTTATTGGGTATTATCGTTTGTGTATTATTATAAATCTATATCTGCCACGACACACGCTAGACTAAATAAATAAACCCATTCAATTAAGAAAAACCCAAACGTATCAAACGCAAACATTCTACGTACTTGTTACACAACCTTAAAATGACCTTATGATACCAGATAACAACCCAAATATGTAATTGTAACATACAGTGGCATTCAAATGAAAATGACTCTTATTTACAACCCATAGAATCGTCCAGCTAAGATAATACATCATCTGTAAACCAACTGTAAACAGCATATTAATGTTGCAATTCTGATAAGAAATCAAAACATATACGAAGCGGACAGTTCGAAATCTAAAACTATCATTGTAACACGTATTTATTTAAAACTTACCTATATGTATAAATAACTCAGCGAAGAGGATCTTGGCCTCCGAAGAAAGAAGCCGAATCTGTTCGTATATATATTTCATATTATCAACCTACGTGTTTTGTAACGATGTCTAACTATCTCATTTTAATGCTTATAGTCAGTATTGAAGCTAAACTGCAAGCAATAATAACCGACAGTCCAGTACAAAGAATTGGGTCGAGATTATACAAGAAAGAATTATTGACAAATGATTTCGAAGACCCAAAAGAGCTAGCTTATGATTCATCGAGCAGAAATCTCTTCTTCATGTACATGGATGATGAAATACAAAATTCTGGACGAGCACTCGTTAATACAGTTACAAAACAATCGAAGAAAATAAAAGGTATAGAAAAAAACAAAGCAACAGCTGTTGATTCAGAAACAAGTGATGTATATTTTGGAACAGAGAATGGATTATATAAATACGATCCATTAGGAAACATGGCTGTAAACATTGGCTTATACAACGTTAACATCATGAAATTGGTTGTTAGAAATAACGAAATGTATCTATTAGATGCTAATAATCATATGATTTACAAAGTACTCAACGAAGGAACTACTACTGTTAAAGTTGGAAATATGAAAACTGTTATGGAATTTGAAGTAGACAATGCTAGAAATATACATTATGTTGCTATGTGTGGTCTTTACTGTATGGATAGAAATGAATATGTAAGTACGAAGAATAAAGACTTGTCTTATGTGTTTCATTTCATCGTTGATGGAAACAGGACTCTAGGTGTAACCGAAGATGGTATATATGAGATTGATTGTAGAAATGGAACGGCAAGGAAACAGGCAGAGATCGACTTTTTGCCTAGAAGCATCATTTTCGGTGATTATGGTGATATTATTTATTCTATAAACAATAGTATTTTTAAGTTAAAACCTATCAGTTCGTATATTGTTTATAATATACATAGAAAGAAAAATTGATAGTATTGTGATAATGATGTTACAGTGTTAAGTATTTTTATTTTTATTTATTAAATACTATTTATTCTTAAACTCAGTTTTCTCATTGTTGCCTTCAATCATAAGAATTTCAAGAAACTAATGTCTGAATTTATTAATTTGTCATTCTATGAAAAATTCTTGCAGTTTTTTTGTTTTTTTTTTTGCCAAAACTATATAGGTACACGAAACCTCCGGTGACGGTAGAGGTGCCAGCTTCCTTGGCCAATGAATCAACTTGGCTATTCAAAGGGGAAACTATGCCAGCATACTTGGGATCAAATATTTTGTACCTACTGCCATAATACCTGTTGAACCTTTGATCTGTTCTGTAGGCGTCTGATGAGATTGCGTGTTTTAAATCATTTTTTTTTTCTTTACGTTTTGTCTTTCAATTTTTAGGGTTCCGAAGTCAGGAACCCTTATAGTTTCGCCAAGTCCGTCTGTCCGTCCATCCGCGGCTTAGTTCAGAGACGCTTAGTACTAGAAAGCTGTAATCACTCTGACAAAGAGGTAAAATAAAATCTTGAAAAATATTTTTTTTACGGTACCTCCCCTACGAATGGATTTTTTTTTCTTGTCTACCCCATGGTGTGAGGTATCGTTGGATAGGTGGTTTAAAACAATTTTTCGATTTAGGGTTCCGTTAGCGAAATATTAAGATTTAAAGTGAAAATTTTTGTCAGAATCAAGTGTCCCCCTGTGCCAGCTAATCGGTTGTTTCTGGATATGTATATAACGAAATTAAGGAAAGGAAAACTATCACCGCTAGGCAGGCCTTTCAAGTTTACGAGTAATAGTCGACCAACTTATAAAAAGCCTCCTTCTAAAGAAAGAAAGAAAGAAAGAAAGAAAAATTATTTATTTGGATCTCCGACACACATTCAATCTTTTACATTATCACGGATACATTTTTGTAAAATATTTAAAACAGAATACCTATTAATAAAAGAGATTGTTTGTGCGCCGCAGTGGCAAAAAGGTCCCAACTCAGCAAACTGCTCGGCTCGGAAGCCGAACTCTGAATTTATGTCGGGGCCTGGCTTAAGCTTTTAATCAAACATTTTATTATGTGCAACGAATCCAATAAACACTTATTATTATACTGTAACTATTTAGCATCAAGTGTGTGTCTGTGGGGCTGTGTGGGTGTGTGGGTTTGTGAGTGTGTGTATGAAATTAAAAATGAACAGAACAATGTAAAAAACATATAGAAAAGTACAAAATTACTACGCAGAATTTGCTACCAATTAACAGATATTCTTTTGACAGTCGAGAACATAGAGTTTATATCGTTTTTTAAAAGTAAATTTTGACGTCATTTGTCTCAGAGGTGGGGGCAAATTATTCCAGGATTTGGTAGCAAGATAGCGAAAACTGCCATCAAACGCTACGGTTCTATGTATCTTGAGAATGAGCAGAAGAAGTTTACGAGTAATAGTCGACCAACTTATAAAAAGCCTCCTTCTAAGTATTATATTGTGACGGGCAACTACGGAACCCTACCCTGCGCGTGGTCTGACACGCACATGGCCAGTTTTCTTTATAATTTTATATGTGGGACCTTGTTGTCAGCATATGACCATCAATTTATCTTTGTAGAAACCAAACTGTTATTTAGCTGTAAGTTCTCCAAAAAGGAAATAAATAAATAAAATAAATAATAAATACAAAATAATACTCTCGTGAGGACAAAAACTTAATACTCTACTCACCACTTCGTTATCATGCCCATGTCCGTGATCATGTCCATTATCGTACGAGTCGTGACCGTTACTTGTCTGTCCGAAGGAATGCCCAGATCCGGAAAGTCCACCGGAATGTCCACCGGAATGTCCACCGGAATGACCGAAAGAGGTCGGCGGTAAATAATTGTTTGGTGGTGTGTACCCTGAAAGAAAGGTTACAGTGAAAGTGGTAAATAGGAAATGCGAAAAAATATATTATTTTTGTGTCATTTTTTGTTATGCATGTTGAAATAAAAATATTTTTAATTTTTTTTAACCGACTTCAAAAAAGGAGGAAGTTTCTCAATTCGACTGTATATAGGTATATATTTTTTTCATACATACATAAACTCGAAAAAGAGCGATGATAGCCCATTCGTCCCTATACGGAAGAGAGCTAGCACCGCAATCATGAGGCAGCGGTTCGATTCCTGGCCTGTACAGGCTGTAACACTAAGTTCTTTGGAATTTATGTACGGTTGTATTTATCATATAGCTAGCGTACACATGAAAGGGATCTTGCTGGGATTAGTGCCAATAAATAGTAGCCCAGTCATTTTACGGTTTGAGCCGGGACTAACTAATAATTGATATATTTTTTCAGTATAATATTAAAGAGCCAATTTGAGCATGGAAATGTATCAAAATTAAAAAAAAAATCACGTCAAACGGCAGTTCCAATTTTAAAATTTAGCTACTATCTCGTTCTAAAAAACCTGATGGTAATTTTTTTTGCACATATTTATATTTAATAAATATGTGCATTAAAATTAAACTTACTTCAAATTCAAACATGGTGTAAATATTTTTGTCTACTTAGAAGGTTTTGAAAAATACATTCGTATTTTCTAATAAATACCTCATTTTTTAAATTTCAATGCCTATTTTATGACTAAAAAATAATGTATAGTGTCAAATCTAAGTCAAATGAGTGCATTGGTATTAATATTATTAATTGAAATCAATAATATTATTTAAAAAAAATCGATATCTCATAAAGTACAGAGGCACTATTTATTTGACCTAGGTACTAATTAGGCACTATAGCCCAGTCATTTTACGGAGTTTTGTTACGAGGGGCGGGGAGTAATTATGAATTGGACTTTTAAACTGTAACCGGTACCATTTAGTGACAAAAAGACTAATCTGAAAACATATTAAAAATTAATTCATACATAGAAATCAAAATTGTATCTCCCAGAAGGCTTTTAAATTCACAATATTAATACCAATGCACTCATTTTAGCTAGATTTTACAATATAAATTATTTTTGAGCAATAAAATAGCTATTTAAATTTAAAAAAATGAGTTATTTAGTAGAAAATACTAATGTTCTTTTCAAAGCCAAAAATATTAACACCATGTTTGAATTATGCATTATGGTAAAGCCTTAAATGACTGCAAAAAAAATATCCATTCGTTTTTTAGAACGAGATAAATGCTATATATAAAATTAGGGGCTGTTCCTGACGTTTAATTTTTTAATTTTGGTACATTTCTAAGCACAAATTGGGTCTTAGTATTTAAGAGCCAATTTGTGCCGTATACCGAAAAAAATATTTATTATTAATTAGTCCCGGCTCAAACCGTAAAATGACTAGGCTAAATTATGGTCTTACCTGTACTTGGTGGAACATAACTATTAGACTGAAACCCGTTGTGCTGAGGTTGTCTGTAGTTGTACCCTTGTACAGGGGGCTCACAAGTTGCCAGGCTGGCTAGGAAGGCAAGGCTGAGGACCTGGAAATTAAACATCCTGTTGTTTATAACCACAGATCTCAAAAACTAAAGGGAGATGTGAAAAGGGGGCGGGGCCAGTGTTGCAGCAATATGCGCAAAAACGGAACAATAGATTATGAGGCTGAAAGCCAGTCGAGATATTATGTGTTAATAGTTTACGATGCTCGCGTAGTACTAAAGAGTTATTCGAACGTTGAGTTCTGATACCGCAATGGATAATGAGCACATTCAAGCTAACAAAATAATACTTTCTATCGCGTGGTATTGGTAGTAATGCGACACTAGGTTTCGTACTCAGCGCTTGGGTTGGCATCTCTCTAGATCTCTTTGTTTATAAACCTTATGGGATGCACTAAGAGAGAATTGTGTGTCTGTTTGTTTGTTGACATCACGCAAAAACTGCTAGAACGATTTTGATGAATCGTTTTGAGTTAAAAAGCGCATTATTAGACTTAAAACTTAAATGCGTTACATGTTAAAGGGGTGCTTCCTACGTATCCAGACTTTTGCTTCGGGGGGATATTCATGGGGGGGGGGGGGGGGGGGTAAATCCCACCTATATTCTGCTCTAATCAAAATTTGTAAAATATCAGTCTCTTTTTTTAAATCAAGTCTCGTGTTTCTATTATTCACCGTTTAGCAGTGCCAAGCGTTTATCGATAAAGACGGAGGCTACTTTGGCTTGTTTTTCTATCGAGAAAATGTGTCTTAATCGTGTTTTGGCTCTAATCAAAACTTCAATTATATGTTCAATTTATACATATCCGCTAATCATACTCCTACTGTTAGTACTTCATGATATATGACGCTTTGAAGAATCCTATTTTATTCACATATCCTCTTAAAATTTTAACGCATTTAAATTTACACCCTGTATAAGTAATAGCTATAGTTAAAATCAAAGTCGTCATCACACAAAGCACTGACCTAAATGAATAGGCTATGAATAATTTAAACTGGACTTTTCCCACGAAGAAGGATTCCCATAAGGTTAGGTAACCTAGGCAGCCTAAGTAACATCTGGTCTAGACTTAGCGGTCTGAGTACTAATTACATATGCATTAGCTTTACTTGGTATTATGATTATGACATACTATGGGAAACATATCGTGAAGGTATAGTGGGTGATCTTTATTACCGTTTCGAAATTTACAAGAGTGGTTCAGACCATCAAACTGAGGATAAAGATAAAAAAGAGGACTTATAAATGTGGATGAAGCTAGATAGGTATGTCAGGATCGTAGCAGGTGGCGTTCCGTTGTCTCTGCCTACCGCAGTAGGAGACAGGCGTGAGAATATGTATGTATTTAAAAAATGGGCATAGGCCCACCACACATTCCCACCGCTGTAACTCCTGTAAGCCAGGATCAACAGCGGCGACCATTCACAACACTGGACAATGAAGTCCAGCGAGCCCGGGGGATGACTCTAATCTGTCTTGGAACCCGCAATGAATTAATCAAAGAAGATAGGAGGAGTAGGAAAACGAAATATCCGACTTCCCTCCATTGCAAACGGGAGACAGCAATAAGAAGGAAAAAACATGGCTATTAGAGAGCCAATTCAAGAGATCATTTATGGCAGTGTTGAAGACACGACCGCAAAAGCACCAAAAATACAAAATAAAACAATAGGAACCTAACATTGTACTGAAACTATGACCTATTTTGCTTCCAGTAATAAGTATGGCAAAAACATCTGAACGCACGGAAGTTATCCCTAGTCGCAACAAGATCCATGTAGTAAGGGACACCAGAAAACGATTTTATTGAGTCAAGCATGGTCTGGCGCTCGAATATGTATGTATGTATGTATGTATTTTTCATAACATGAGTTTAAATTAATACAGCTGGTATGTTCACAAGCGTCCGTCATATCTTACCTTGCGGCGTACAAATATACAATGTCAATGAAAACATTAAAATTAACAAAATAAGTGTGTAATCTATCTATACTATTATAAAACTGTAACAGGAAGTTTGTCTGTACATTGAAGATATTAACAAAAAAAAGTAACAATATGGTTTTTAGGTGTCCTTGATTCCATTTCACCAATTTTTGGATTTTTTGTCTGTCTGTTTGTTTGTGTGTTTGTTTGTTTGGATGTTTGTTTGTTTGTTTGTTTGTTTGAACGAGTATCACGCAAAAACTACTGAACCGATTTTGATGAAACTTTTTTTGTTTGATAGCTTATGATCTGACTTAAAATCTGGTATATAATTTGTGCGGACGAAGTCGCGGGTTAACGCTCGTATAATATAAATTTAAATAATGTAATAGAAATTTATAGCGTAACATGCAAAACATTATCAAATTAAATGTCAACAAAATTGCAATCAATCAATCAATCAATCAATTATACTTTATTTGACACCAAAAAAAAAACAGAGTATACAGAGAGCAAACAATCAGTTAATTCGAAAGGCACAAAAACAGGCGGTTTTATCGCTAAGAAGCGATTTCTTCTAGACAACCTTAGAGTAGAGGAAATAGTGAAAGAAGATTGGTAGGCGGTGTAGATCATAATAACACAATATAGATAACATACACAAATTATGTTATACAAATACAAACATACTGTAATATAAAAATATATATATAATATAAATACCTATTACGAATGCATATTCATACCTACATATCATACATAAAAGAGTAATAAAAACAACAATTATTTATCAAACAGAGAAAAACATGAACCAGAGAGGTGACCATTCAGGATAGGTAGTCAGTGCTCGAGGAAATAAATATTTACAAAAATATTTATAATCATACAATTCTCGTATTTAGGTAAAGTCAAAAACAAATTTCTACATAATTATAATTTCTCATCATTTAAAAATTCAACAATTTTTGCGTTTTCAGCTTTGCTCCCATAGCTATATCTTCTTCTTCTATAGTAAAAGTTGTTCAGTTTGATGTTTGAACAAACCCTGAAAGAAGAATGGCAAATTTGGACCTAGCCATTTTTTACGAAAACTAAAAGCCATTCAGGACGGCGGTTATAATTATTATATAAACAGAAAAAATTAAGGTATTTTTAACCGACTTTAAAAAAGGAGGCATCTTAATTCGACCGTATATATCTATCTATACTATTATAAAACTGTAACAGGAAGTTTGTCTGTACATTGAAGATATTAACAAAAAAATGTTACGATATGGTTTTTAGGTGTCCCTGATTCCATTTCACCAATTTTTGGATTTTTTGTCTGTCTGTTTGTTTGTGTGTTTGTTTGTGTGTTTGTTTGTTTGTTTGTTTGTTTGAACGAGTATCACGCAAAAACTACTGAACCGATTTTGATGAAACTTTTTTTGTTTGATAGCTTATGATCTGACTTAAAATCTGGTATATAATTTATGCGGACGAAGTCGCGGGTTAACGCTCGTATTATATATTTTTTATGTGTATTCGCGGATAAATTCGTCGTTTATGAACCTATTTTGATGATTCTTTTTTTGTTGGAAAGATTCCAAGGGTGGTACCATGATAAGGAAACCTGGATCTAATGATAGCATCCCAGAGAAATCGAGGGAAACCTTTGAAAATCGTTGTGCCGGCTAGTGCGTTTGTAAATTTTAAGCACTACTATTAAATTGAACTAATGGATTCACCACTGAAAATTGTGAAATAAACAAAATTCTAACAAAAAATTAAAACCGCCTGAAAAAAACTAAAAAGTTAAAAAATAATATGGCAGCCGATGACTTTTTCGTTCGCATAATAAGAACATTAATTTGTTTTATAGAAGTCGCTGTCAAGCCGGTACGATTCGCGACAGGGCTTGCATTAGTTTTTTGGCTTGGCTTGACACCGACTTCTATAAAACAAATTAATGTTCTTATGATGCGAACGAAAAAGTCATCGGCTGCAATATTATTTTTTAACTTTTTAGTTTAAAAAACAAACTTCCACATCTCCAGACCTTCGGATTCAAAAGTAGAAATTACTAGTAAAATAGACAAATCATCCAAAAAGCAGCAGTAGCAAAACGCAACCACGACACCGACAGCTATTTTCAATAAATATCACTGAGGTATTTTTTGTTCGTTACGGAACGTATTTGGCTTGGTTGAACTGTATCATTATCCATTACGTCATTAGCTGACAATTCTTTTTAAATCTTTTTCTTAAAAACAAAAAATCTGTGATCCCGTATTATAAACAGATGCGCAACTCATGCAGATTCTAAAACTGTGAGAAACATTATAGCCCAGTCATTTTACGGTTTGAGCTGGGACTAATTAATCATTTCTTTTTCGGTATAGTATTTAAGAGCCAATTTAAGCTTAGAAAGGTACCAAAATTTAAAAAAATCCAGTCAGCAACAGTTCCAAATTTAAAATTTAGCTATTATCTCGTTATAAAAAGCATGATGGTAATTTTTTTGCACATATTTAAGGCATTACCATAATCATACTTCAAACATGGTGTAAATATTTTTGTCTACTTAGAAGGTTTTAAAAAATACAGTCGTATTTTCTTATAAAAACCTCATTTTTAAAATGTCAATGCCTATTTTATTACTCAAATGAGTGCATTAGTATTAATATTATTAATTTAAATGCCTTCTGGGACTCACAATTTTAATTTCAATGTTGCGTAGCGAATTTTAAAAAAATATGTTTTCAGATAGTCTTTTTGTCACTAAATGGTGCCGGTTACAGTTTAAAAGTCCAATTAATAATTACTTCCCACCTCTCCTAACAAAACTCCGTAAAATGACTGGCCTATTAATTTTCTTTCGAAGGTATGATCTAAAATTGTAGCCGATTCTTCAATAGTGGATTCTTCAATTACCAGTATTTTTCTTTCAATAAATGCTATCACTAAACAAAGGTACGCATATAATAAATGAACCAAGATGCAGTCGGTGATTGCAAAACGGTCGGGACTCAGTATGCAACTGCATAGGTGCAAATTTGTTGCATCTAGACTCTAGAGCAAATCTAGGGCGTGAAAGGATCTATTATAGCACACATCATTATAACTCCATTGTTACTCCAACATAGCACCATGCTAAACGAATAAATATACAGGGTGAAATTGATATCACAAGCATCCTTTTAAACTACCCATCGAACTGAACAACTTTTAATATGGGAGCAAACCGATCGGAGCAAAAAAAAAATCGGCTGTTCCATACTAAGTTGTGTAATGTCCTAAAGAGCTTATATTTTTAACCTAATCTACGAAAACGCAATTAGCATGTTCCTTATCTCACGACAGAAATTGAACGTTAGAAAGATACGAGTAATGTAAAATATCTTAACACGTTCCGGGGCACTGAACGAGACACAATAGAACTTTTATTGTTATCACGGCTATAGCCGGTCACTGTCCCGGAACGTGTTAATTAAAGACATACTTCAAAGTGAACAAATTAATTACCTTAGTAAATAAAAGAAAACATTTCTGAGCCAGCCTTCTTCGTCACAAAAAAATCCACTAAGGACAGACTTTTTTTAAATAATAACTCTTTTAGTCCTTTAAAATCTAACTTTTTAATTAACCCCTTTACGTTGGAGTACAAAAAAAGCGACCGCAAGGTTCTGACTGAACAAAGTGTTCAAAGTGAACAAAAACTTTACTATATAAACTGTGGACTTCGATAAAATAATGAGGGTAAACAAATTTCGGACTTTCCATACTAAATGCAATCAGTCGATAGATTTGTATGAAAAGTCAATATTTTTTTGCGAATGACCCTTATGCTCCTTTGGAAAAGTTATTCAGTATCATAAGTACAATCACCCATTAAAGTAATGCACCCTGTACACCTCAACTGATTAATAACGAAATAATTACATTGAAACAATAACTTCATAACCTACTTTGCTAATATATTTTCCTCGCCTCTACCACAATGCCTCAAAACGAAGGTGTTTGATCAGTGCGTCTTGCTAGTAATGACCTATGGTGCGGAAACATGGACCCTGACGATAGGACTAGTTCATCAATTCAAGGTCGCGCAGCGAGCTATGGAGAGAGCTATGCTCGGTGCTTCTCTGAGAGATCACATCAGAAATGAAGTGATACGTCAGAGAACGAAATTGGTTGACATAGCTCAGAAAATTAGCAAGCTGAAGTGGTAATGGGCTGGTTATATCTTCCGAAGAACTGACAACCGGTGGGGTGTCAGGGTTCTGGAGTGGAGACCGCGAACTGGTAGACGTAGTGTGGGACGTCCTGCTGCCCGCTGGACAGACGACCTAAAAAAGGTAGCGGGGAGCGACTGGATTAATAGCTTATTATCTGACTTAAAATCTGGTACATAATTTGTGCGGACAAAATCGCGGGTTAACGCTCGTATTTTGAAAAAATTGAACCTATAGAAACCTTGATCAATCGATTCTGCTCTCGATTGAAAAAAAAGGTTTTCTAGTTTTGCGTTTGCATAATTATAAAGAAGGCAAGCAAACCGGGGGTCTAGCTTCAGATGTGGATATAATGGAAAACTCTTTATGAATGGCTTATCATTTTGTATCAGCACTATGACTCAATAATACATACATACATAAACTCACGACCATAATCCCTTCCGGCGTTGTCAGAAACCTTGCTGCAACTATCTCTTGAAGAGATAGAATGACGGGCGTGTCATGTCATGTAGTAGAATACGGGTTAGTGTTATCTCTCCCCATTCCCAGCACAATACTAATTCCCAGTACAATTTTATGTATTTATGTATATTATGTATATGCTGTCAGGCCCAAGACCTACTAACCACCATACCTTACACCTACCTACCTACCTACCTTACACGTATACCTTGTAACTTTAAAATTCGAAAAGTTGTAAGTGAGATACTATTTTAGCCGACCTAGGCTTTATGTTTAAGGGTCCTTCTTAATATGCCGACACTTTTTAAGGGGCTGATCAGACCGTCAAACTGAACAACTTTCTCTATGGTACCAACATCGAAATCGCAAAAAAAAATCTGCTGTATAATAAAAAACTGCGAACCGAGCCAAATGTATGGCACAGCTGAATTTTATTTTTCGCGATTTCGTTGTTTGTCCCATAGAGAAAGTTGTTCAGTTTGATTTCTGATCATCCTGTTAAAAAACTTTTTAGCATATTAAGTTGGACCCTGAATAATATTTCAAAGCAATTTCACAATTTGACCTACATTCGAACGGTCAATTAATTTAACAAATAAATAATTGGAGGCGGTCGGCCTGTATATAAACGGTTTTATGCAATCTGTGGTCAATGTCACTGATACAATAATAATTCTAATTGAGATCACACATGCAAAGCTACGATATAAATACACTAATATATATACAGGGTGGTCGAGTTAAGAAGTTAAGATGGTCCAACGGAAAATCTGGGGTAGACGACATAATTTTCGACCTTTTCGGTTCTATACAGGATGATTTGGATCATCAATTAACGGTTTCAAAGTTATTCAAGTTTTTGTGATTTTTCACCGATCTGCTACCTTGTCCCACTAAACTGGTTACTGTGTTCAAACTAGTAACTATTTTGAGCTGAAAGTTGGCATGAACATACTTCAGTAATGTATCTATTGAACGACATAAAGTTTATTACTGCAATATAAAAAAAAATCAAAAATAAAATTTATAAAAAAAAAAAAAATTCTATTTTTTGAGAAAAAATCAAACTTTTGAAGGCGTATTGTGAAGAAAAAAAGTACTACACGGTAAAAACTACCTTGGTTTATGGTTATTCTATGGAAGGAAAATGAAAATCGCCCCACTGTTAGAATATTTTTTAAATCCACATAGTATAGTGTGTGCCTAACCCCCCACACACACATAGCCATAAGATAGTATATAAGTAATATTCATGTAGATCTTGCACGCAATATACATCTAAACTCGAGAAATACCGATTCATTCATCAATACCTAACGCCCACATTGCATGGCGACCTTGCCAGTACTGCCTTTGGCAGTGCTGTTTAAATGTTTTGAAAAAAGAAAATAAATTACTGGAGAGCGAAAAATGAAGATTTGAAGATGAGTTACAAAAGTGAAATGCAAAAAATGTATCGAGAGAAGATTTGAACAACATGTTTTTTTAAAGAAGAAAGAAGAATTTTGTTTATTATTTTGAGAAGAAAGAAAAATTCGTTTTTAAAAAGAATTGGAGTTAAGAAGAAATCAATATTTTTTTGTAAAGAAATATGAAATAAAATAAGGAAGCAAATTAGTGAAGAAAATCAAGCGTGAAAAATTTTACAATATTATGGAAGAAAACTTTTATTGAAGAAAGAAAATAATTTAGAAAAACTCAAAAATTTAGAAGATACAGAAGAGAAGAAAAAGAAAAGACGATGCGCGAAGTGAAGTCCACATCCAGGCTGCGGGCTGATGTGAAAAAATTAAATATTAAAAAAAAAATGTTTTAGAAATTGTTTAAAGATTGTTGTGTAATGTGAAGAAAATGAAACCATAAATTAAAAAAGTTTATAACAAACAATAATTTACAGAAAATTTTCAAAATTTCTTCCTTACACCGAAAAAAAAATTGCACCTTCTTACAAAAAATTATTTTAAACGGAGAAGAAATTGGCGGTTTTCCTTTATTTTATTTATTGCCTGTGTTATTTTGTGCCGCAATTCTTTCTCATTGCTGCTTTCTCGGGCTTATGTTCTGTCTTTGAAGGCAAGTGGCCCACCATACAAAAAAATTAAATGCAGACTTCTCACGGAAATAGTTCAGCCGCGGTGGCACAATCAAGTGGCCGGCGCGATTTCCTGATTTAAAACTCATAGATTTTTAGTATGATGGAGCTATTTTTCAAAGAGATAGTATACTCCCGAGAATGCAGCCATGATGAAGAATTGGGTCACAAAATAACACAAGCAATAAAAACTCTGATACCAGGGCTCTGCCCACACGATAAGAAGAATAAATAACATAAAGGAAAAATGCAAATCTCTTGACGATGAGAACACGTTTTTTTTTTTTTTTTTTTGTATCTGGCATAGGCCCACCACACATTCCCACCGCTGTAACTCCTGTAAGCCAGGATCAACAGCGGCGACCATTCACAACACTGGACAATGAAGTCCAGCGAGCCCGGGGGATGACTCTAATCTGTCTTGGAACCCGCATTGAATTAATCAAAGAAGATAGGAATGAGATCACGGTTGCCGTACAGGCGGCCCAACAGACACGACTTACAATCGCAAACTCACAACAAACGACAACAACACGTCGACACAGTAATCAACGTCCCCGCCGGCGGGGACAGCCGCGACCTCTGCACACTCCTTTCAATTCTGGCGCCTACAGACGCTACAGGCCAATCGCAGGCCGCTTCTCACCTATCCCAGCTACACAATCCGCCGCGTAGCCCCAGCAACGTCCTAGGCCGAGGTCCGTACCCCTCTGGGTGCCCCTAGGTCGGTTGCTGAAGTTCATTCAATTGGCTCGGTGACCTTCGTGGTCCCTCCAATAGCCCGCAGTAAAAAGCAGTAGTTGCTGCCTGAGCAGAGCTGTAATAGTCAACTCAAAAAAAAAAAATGCAAATCTCTCCTCCGTTTAAAGCAACTTTCTTTATGGGACCAATATCGAAATCGAGAAAAAAAAAATCATTGTCCCATACATTTGAGTAAAGTTATGTTTGCAGTTTTGTATAGTACAGCAGATTTTTTTTCGCGATTTCGATATTGGTCCCATAGAGAAAGTGGTTCAGTTTGATGGTCTGATCATCCCCTTAAAATAGTTTCAGCTAATTTTGTTAGACCTTATATATACAAGGTTAAATTGATATCATTAGCATCCTTCTAAACTAAGAGTCTACTCATTAAACTGACCAACTCTTACTACGGCAGCAAACCGTTCGTAGCAAAAAAAAATCTGCTCTTGCATTCATTTGAGTTGAGTACACATTGCAGTTTAGTATGAAACAGCAGATTTTTTTGCTCCGATCGGTTTGCTCCAAAAGTTGTTCAGTTTGATGGGTAGAATCTTAGTTTAAAAGGATGCTAATGATATCAATTTCAAATTCCTATGGGACACTTGCTTAACGGGGTGCTTTAGACCATCAAACTGAACAACTTTCTCTATGGGAGCAATATCAAAATCGTGAAAAAAAAAAACCGCTGTCCCATACATTTCAGTCGAGTTATGTTTGCAGTTTTGTATGGGACAGCGGATTTTTTTGTCGCGATTTCAGTGTTGGTCCCATAGTAAAAGTTGTTCAGTTTGATGGTCTGAAGCACCCCTTTAAATAAGTGTCCCATTTAATTTTACACCAGTATAATTATAATAATATGAATAAATAGTAGGACCCAGATGCATCTATTTTTTTTCTTAGGTACCTATTCAACTCCCAGATTCGAATCCTAGACCTCACGATTGGCTACTAAGCTACTTTAGCTGTCATCGCTAGATATTTTGACGTAAGACATAATAACGGGAATTGTTGAAATAATGATGTGAAATGATGCAATTTCCTACTGTACTAAAGTGCAGTCCAAGGTGCTCGTCTAAAATTGTAAACAGACCGATAATTATGAGTGTTCTATTTTAAGAAAATGGAATGCTGCGAAATAAACGGAATAAGGGAATGCATTGAATAATCAAATTAAAGATTGAAAAATTCTTCTTAAGGGGCGCTCGTCCCCTTAAGACGCAACAGATTGAAAATTTCGTTCTCTGGGTAGTGGGCCCTGGTGTCAGAGTTTTTTCCGATTGCCTTACGACCTCTGACGTGGTTTTCATGTAACGACTACTACCACCAGAGATAGTATAGCCGGGACCAACGCCTTAACGTGCCGTCCGAAGCACGGAATCATTTTTATTTTCAGACAATCAGGTGATTCAGACATATCACTTGGTGTCCCCCGTGGGAATCGAACCCACAAACTCCATGTCGAGAGCTCAATGAATCAAATTATTTAAATAAGTGATAAACTGTAATAAATATAAATGACAGAGAAGTTTAACATACACAACTAAAATATAACCATAATACGTGGGTGGATTGTAAAGTTCGCGGCCTAGTCAAGAAAACAGAATAAAATACATACAAAAATATTTTTATTTCTCGACGTAGTCTCCATTTAGCTCTATGCACATCTTCCACCTGATTTCCAAAACTTCCATACTAGTTTTAAAAAAAGGTTCCTCAAGGTCTTCAAAATACAGGTTTACTGCGGCTTCAACCTCTTCATTCGATGAAAATTTCTGGCCACCGAGGTGTTTTTTTAGGTTTGAAAACAGATGAAAGTCCGAAGGTGCCAAATCTTTCAAGAAAACCTTGTGGATCAGCCTCGAACATCTCCAAACAGTCGTGAGAAATCGTGAGTCGAATTCGCTTTTGCTCTACTGAAAGCAATCTGGGGACCCACCTAGCGGAAACCTTAGAAAAGCCGAGTTCATTGACAATGATATTTTGCGTTCGTTCATATGAGATGCCTATAGTGTCTGAAATTTCTCTGATAGTCAATCTACGTTCTTTCAATATGAGATCACACACTTGGCCGATGTTTTCTTCGGTCGTAGACGTCATTGGCCGGCCGGAGCGAGGGTCATCCTTGATGTTCTCTCGTCCACGTTTAAATTTTGCAACCCATTTTTTCACAGTGGTATAAGACAGGGCAGATTCCCCTAATGTTGTTTGCATTTCATCATGGATCTCCTTTGTGTTAATCTTTTTTTTTAAATGTTTAATTACAGCACGGTGTTCCAATTTCTCCATTATTGACAATCTGTTCTACACACGTATTTAAATTGTTCATGAAATTTTATTTAAACAGGATTACAAATTGAAAATTCGCGGGCGGACAATTGAATAATGACAGTTCAAAATTTTTAATGGCCAGGCCGCGAACTTTTCAATCCACCTAGTACAATACCTACACCAAATATACGAAAAAAATTTATTTAAGCTAGCTTGTGGCTAGATGGTCCTAGGAAGACCACCAAATTAAGGATGTCATCATTAGATGTAGAGTAGACTCTACATATAAAACGAATGTCAGGTCAAAAGTAGCCGAGATGTATTGAGAAGATTATAATGTCATATTACATTATCTCAGTTGATGAAAGATTGGGTTCTAAGTTCCTTACTTCCGTTTGCCGTATCATATAGAAAGTTTGGAATGACCTTAGGTTTTATTTCTATTTCAAGACTATACAGGGTGTAAGTGACAGCCTAGCAAATACTTAAGGTGGTTGCAGAGGGTTCAATTTTATACAAAACTTTGACGCACAATACGCGTAGACAGTGTTAATATAAGTAACTTTGTATATATGGAAAAATAGTTTGGGAAATCTAGATGCCGCGTCACAAATAACATTTGCAATTAATAAAATAATTACGACGACATAAAGCTTTGAAATTTTTCAAACAAAATATTAAAAGCTTTATATCTTCGTAATTATATTATAAAATGTAAATGTTATTTGTTACGCGGCAACTAGATTTTCTAAACTATTTTTCCATATACAAAATATTACTTTTATTAATTCCGTCTACGCGTATCGTGCGTCAAACGTTTGTATGGAGTGAAACCACCTTAAACGGTGAACTCAGGCCATCAAACTAAACAACTTTCACTATGTAGCCTACATCAGGAGACGCGAAAAAAAATCTGCTGTACCTACCCGACTTAAATGTATGGGAGAGCTGATTTTTTTTTCGCGTCTCCTGAGTTAGGCTCCATAGTGAAAGTTGTTCAGTTTGATGGTCTGAGTTCACCGTTTCAGAATGTGCTAGGCTGTCACTTACATCCTGTATTGGAAAAAATACATTGATTGCATGTTTACTGTTTTAGCAACTCGCCTTGTAATAGACTGTACCGTAATTTAAATTTGATACAGTTCATTATCCGTGCAGAATCATTTCATCTTCTTATACATAAACAAGTTCTAAATAATATAAGTCTATACAATTTCTACACATGAGTGTATACAATTCGTGTCATTAGTTTATGATTAATGTGATGTGTTATTATTATTTTGTAGGTCTTTTACATTAGAGTTTGGTCTCGGATAATGTCTCTAGATGACGTTATTAGTTATGGCTGGTTAGGTATCGAGGCGACCAAAGTTAGGGGGGCGCGTGGGGACATACTCCCCCTCCCCCCTTGGAAAACTGATTGCCCCCACAGACATTTGAGTATACAGGGTATAACATTCGGTCCGCCACATACATACGGAATAATCCTGGAGTGCGATTTTTGAATCTCATACGCTGATCTCAGCAGTTGAAAATGTATGGAAATACGCATTTTTCTACCGCTGATTTGACATTCAAAAATCGCACTCCTGGAGTATGATTCTTGAAAGTCAAATCAACAGTTGAAAGATGCATACCTCCATAGTGATATTGATATTTTCAACTGCTGAGTTCAAAGAATGAGTTTCAAAAATCGCACTCCTGATTCGGAATTGGTTCCGGATGGAGTGTTGCCGCTTTCAAAGACTTTTTCACTAGATCTAGTGATTTTTTTATGTCTTAAGTGGCATATTTTAAAGTGATTTTTGAGCGTAGGCGTTGGTGGAACGATACAGTATCGTGACGGTGCAGTAACGCTCATATGGTTTTTAGGTATCCCTGATTCCATATCAGCAATTTTTGGATTTTTTGTCTGTCTGTTTGTTTGTTTGAACGAGTATCACGCAAAAACTACTGAACCGATTTTGATGAAACTTTTTTTGTTTGATAGCTTATTATCTGACTTAAAGTCTGGTATATAATTTGTGCGGACAAAGTCGCGGGTTAACGCTCGTATTGAAATAAAAACAAATCATCATCGTAACGTCATGACCTCATCCACATGATAGTAATTATGATGTATAGAAATTGTTTGTTTCGTTTTAATAAATACCTAAAAATGCAATTGTCATTCATTTAGCGTTTCATACATTTTTATTTTAGGCATTTTTTAAACAGCACTAGTTAGTATTTTTTGTAACCATAGTTGACAACACTGAATCCTGAATCAGGATTCCGGATCGCAATTCCGTCTGTGTGTGGCGGACCTAAAATCGGACAGGGTTCGCTTCAGACCATCAAACTGCCTGCAGCTAGCCCGCAGCCGTTCTGCAGCTGCACTCTGTGTGGCCCACCCTTAATACCTAGTCCTATAGGTAGGATTTATCCCAAGCTGGTGTTTGAGAAAGGTATTAGCAAAGATGTAAAACTTGTTATGGCAAAAAACTTTACTTTCCAAGTGTAACTCACTACATACATACATACATACATATACTCACGCCTGTGTCCCATTGGGGTAGGCAGAGACAACGGATCGCCATCGGCTACGATCCTGACACACCTTTTTCGCCTCTTCCACAGTCATAAGTCGCTTCATACACGCTCGTCGGTTTCGGGTACATTTGATCTGACCCTTCTTAAGTACGCTGCCATTTTGGTCCGCATACGTACGTCTAGGGCGACCTTTTTTGACTGTCCCATTCACACTCGCTTTATATATTTCATTCGTCAGTCTGCTATCACTCATTCTTTCCACATGACCAAACCATCTCAGCATTCCCTTTTCAATCCTTGTTACTATATCCTCTTTCAATCCATATCTATCTCTAACTCACTACCCTTACTTATTTGGAGAAGGAAAAAGTTTCACTTACCGAAGAGTAAACCATCGTTGTTTATTATCTGTGATCTGTAAAAAAATTATAAATAATTATAATTACTCTTCTATCCATTTTTTTTTAAACAACTCAGGAGAGTAATTGGATTCATAAAAACGTAGAACTTGGTGTTATTATTATACAGGGTGTTAGGGTAAACAGTTGCGTTACTTAAAGGGGTGATTTTAACCATGATACAGATCAACTTTCTGGAACTACTACTGGTTGTCTGGAAGAAATCACTTTTAGTGATAAGGCCGCCTTTTGCACCCTTCTTGTTCATACTGTTGTTGTTTTTTTGTTTATTTTGGTGTGCAAATAAAGAATATTTATCTTTATCTTAACTTTCCCTAAGTTACGATATGGTTTTAAGGTGTCCCTGATTCCATATCAGCAATTTTTGGATATTTTATTTTTGTTTGTGTGTTTGTTTGAACGAGCATCACGCAAAAAGTGCTGAACCGATTTTCATGCAACTTTTTTTGTTTGATAGCTAATGATCTGACTTAAAATCTGGTATATAATTTGTGCGGACAAAGTCGCGGGTTAACGCTAGTAAATAATAAAAACCTATCCCCCTACCCTTCCTACCTATCGACTTGTGTAGGTATCACAATAAAGAATTTTTGATTATGACTACCGCTGATTACTGATTATACCGATATCAAGTCCGGCTTACGTTGATGATATCGGTTTTTTTTAAGGTGCTCCCCTTAGTGAAACGCAGAGCCAGGCCCATATTTTGCTGGTTTTTAGAAGTGATTATACCGATATCAAGTCGGGCTTACGTTGATGATATCGGTTTTTTTAAGGTGCTCCCCTTAGTGAAACGCAGAGCCAGCTTCATATTTTGCTGGTTTTTAGAAGCGATTATACCGATATCAAGTCGGGCTTACGTTGATGATATCGGTTTTTTTTAAAGTGCTCCCCTTAGTGAAACGCAGAGCCAGGCTCATATTTTGCTGGTTTTTAGAAGTGATTATACCGATATCAAGTCGGGCTTACGTTGATGATATCGGTTTTTTTTAAGGTGCTCCCCTTAGTGAAACGCAGAGCCAGGCTCATATTTTGCTGGTTTTTAGAAGCGATTATACCGATATCAAGTCGGGCTTACGTTGATGATATCGGTTTTTTTTAAAGTGCTCCCCTTAGTGAAACGCAGAGCCAGGCTCATATTTTGCTGGTTTTTAGAAGTGATTATACCGATATCAAGTCGGGCTTACGTTGATGATATCGGTTTTTTTTAAGGTGCTCCCCTTAGTGAAACGCAGAGCCAGGCTCATATTTTGCTGGTTTTTAGAAGTGATTATACCGATATCAAGTCGGGCTTACGTTGATGATATCGGTTTTTTTTAAGGTGCTCCCCTTAGTGAAACGCAGAGCCAGGCTCATATTTTGCTGGTTTTTAGAAGTGATTATACCGATATCAAGTCGGGCTTACGTTGATGATATCGGTTTTATTTAAGGTGCTCCCCTTAGTGAAACGCAGAGCCAGGCCCATATTTTGCTGGTTTTTAGAAGTGATTATACCGATATCAAGTCGGGCTTACGTTGATGATATCGGTTTTTTTTAAGGTGCTCCCCTTAGTGAAACGCAGAGCCAGCCTCATATTTTGCTGGTTTTTAGAAGCGATTATACCGATATCAAGTCGGGCTTACGTTGATGATATCGGTTTTTTTTAAGGTGCTCCCCTTAGTGAAACGCAGAGCCAGCCTCATATTTTGCTGGTTTTTAGAAGCGATTATACCGATATCAAGTCGGGCTTACGTTGATGATATCGGTTTTTTTTAAAGTGCTCCCCTTAGTGAAACGCAGAGCCAGGCTCAGATTTTGCTGGTTTTTAGAAGTGATTATACCGATATCAAGTCGGGCTTACGTTGATGATATCGGTTTTTTTTAAGGTGCTCCCCTTAGTGAAACGCAGAGCCAGGCCCATATTTTGCTGGTTTTTAGAAGTGATTATACCGATATCAAGTCGGGCTTACGTTGATGATATCGGTTTTTTTTAAGGTGCTCCCCTTAGTGAAACGCAGAGCCAGGCTCATATTTTGCTGGTTTTTAGAAGTGATTATACCGATATCAAGTCGGGCTTACGTTGATGATATCGGTTTTTTTTAAGGTGCTCCCCTTAGTGAAACGCAGAGCCAGTCTCATATTTTGCTGGTTTTTAGAAGTGATTATACCGATATCAAGTCGGGCTTACGTTGATGATATCGGTTTTTTTTAAGGTGCTCCCCTTAGTGAAACGCAGAGCCAGGCTCATATTTTGCTGGTTTTTAGAAGTGATTATACCGATATCAAGTCGGGCTTACGTTGATGATATCGGTTTTTTTTAAGGTGCTCCCCTTAGTGAAACGCAGAGCCAGGCCCATATTTTGCTGGTTTCTAGAAGTGATTATACCGATATCAAGTCGGGCTTACGTTGATGATATCGGTTTTTTTTAAGGTGCTCCCCTTAGTGAAACGCAGAGCCAGGACCATATTTTGCTGGTTTTTAGAAGTGATTATACCGATATCAAGTCGGGCTTACGTTGATGATATCGGTTTTTTTTAAGGTGCTCCCCTTAGTGAAACGCAGAGCCAGGCTCATATTTTGCTGGTTTTTAGAAATGATTATACCGATATCAAGTCGGGCTTACGTTGATGATATCGGTTTTTTTTAAGGTGCTCCCCTTAGTGAAACGCAGAGCCAGGCCCATATTTTGCTGGTTTTTAGAAGTGATTATACCGTTATCAAGTCGGGCTTACGTTGATGATATCGGTTTTTTTTAAGGTGCTCCCCTGAGTGAAACGCAGAGCCAGGCCCATATTTTGCTGGTTTTTAGAAGTGATTATACCGTTATCAAGTCGGGCTTACGTTGATGATATCGGTTTTTTTTTAAGGTGCTCCCCTTAGTGAAACGCAGAGCCAGGCTCTTATTTTGCTGGTTTTTGAAGCTATCTTCTCGTTATTTGAAAGACATAAAAATTAATGAAAAATATAACAGTGATCTTCAACATCTCGGCTTTATTTGCTATGAAGTATATTTCTTATGTTTCTATAAAATCCTTATGAAACCTGTGTTCAAAGGAAAGACTAAATATTTCAAGTCACTTTTACTTGCGACACATACCATCGTCTAGACAATATTAAGATCTAAATTGCTACGAACTAAAAAAAAAATTTAAAAAAAATATTTAATGAGTTAATTCGATAATTGTTCAATTTGGTGCGAATTCTTGAATTTGATTTCCTTGAATTAGAGGGCACCACAGTGATATATAATGAATTAATGAAGGACAAGCCAGTCAAAAATAGGTATACTACTACTATGACTAAAATGACGTAGTTTAGTAGAGGTGAGGAGGCTCTGAAAGGGTTAACGTCGTAATATTGTATTGTGGTACGGAACCCTATGTGCGCGCTTGGCCGGTTTCTTTCTGTCAGTTTAAAATAGCAGTGTATTTGACAAATCAAACCCTTTTGCCTAGCCTTCGTATGCAAAATTAACATTTAACCCGCGACTTCGTCCGCACAAATTATATACCAGATTTTAAGTCAGATCATAAGCTATCAAACAAAAAAGTTTCATCAAACTCGGTTCAGTAGTTTTTGCGTGATACTCGTTCAAACAAACAAACAAACACCCAAACAAACACACAAACAAACAGACAGACAAAAAATCCATTTTGATTTTATTTCTCGTTTCGCTACGCTTCTTTTTTCGCACACCAATATTTATTGTCCAAGTTTTATTAAGAGGGAACCGAGCCTATTGTGCTGCCCTCAATAGTATATTTTTTTTAACAATTAAACAACTTATCCAAAAAAACAAGAATGTCACATTGTAGTCATGATTGGATTTGAAAAGTTATTTTTTTAGAGAAACATTACGGATTATTGTGTTTTATGCTCGTAGTTATTATCGTAAAAACCGGCAAAAGTGGCCACTTATATAGGTACTCTACCTATATAAGTGGCCACTTTTGCCGGTTGTGGTTTAAAGGTTAATGATATTTTTCCACCATACACCCTGTATACTTTTGCTGTGTGCCTCTGTTAGGTCCGCCACATACATCCGGAATAAACCTGATTCGGAATTAGATTCCGTATTGAGTGTTGCCGCTTTCAGAGACTTTTTCACTAGATCTAGTGATTTTTGATGCCTTAGGTGGCATATTTTAAAGTGATTTTTGAGCGTAGGCGTTGATGGAACGATACCGTATTGTGACGGTGCAGTTGCAACGTTGTCGTTGCGGCATAGTTGCGAAATCGCCTACGCTCAAAACCGCTTGTGTGATAATGGTTTATGCCATTTTGTATGCAGATTATGTCTAATGTTAAAACTATCGATAGTCTTTTGATATAGTTGCATTAATATTGGAATACAATTTACAAACCATCATCGTAACATTCGTACCGCCATCACCTCATCACATGATAGTAATTATCATGTATAGAAATTGTTTGTTTTGTTTTAATTAATACCTAAAATGCAATTATTGTCATTCTTTTGACGTTTCATACATTTTTATTTTAGGCATTCTTTTAACAGCACTCTAGTAATTTTTGTATCCATAGTTGACAACACTGAATCCTGAATTAGGATTCCGGAATTCCGTCTGTGTGTAGCGGGCCATACTGACGATGATCTATGATAAAATATCCATTTCATTATCTTTCTACAATTATTAATATTTTTTGTTTATATTAATGCGGGGACACTTAATACGATTATGTAACTATGTAAAAATAGTCCATAATCGTATTTTATAGGATCCTTCTTAATATGCTGACTCTTTTTCAAGGGGATGATCAGACCATCAAACTGAACAACTTTCTCTATGAGACCAACATCGAAATCGCGAAAAAAAAACAGCTGTTCTAATACAAGACTGCAAACCTACTCGAGCCAAATGTATGGGACAGCAGATTTTTTTTTTGATATTTCGTTGCTGGTGCTATAGAGAAAGTTGTTCAGTTTAATGGTCTGATCATCCTCTTAAGAAACTGTCAGCATATTAAGTTGGACCTTGTATAATCACGCCGTTTTCCCACAGGGGTAGGTAGTAGGGATGATTGCAGTTCCCTACACGCTAAGATTCTGACATTCTCTCGCCTCATCCACTTTCATACATCTCTTCGCACTTCCGTCGGTTAAGGGTGCGCACTTGACCTTGTCCTGACTATTTTTATTCTTTATTAAAAACAGCTCCATAATTTCCAATTTAAATTTATTTTATTTTAGACACAACCAATTCCCCGAATGTCTATTCCCTCAAATTAATTCTCCCAATGTCCAATCTCTATACGTCTATTTAGTTTTAGCTCTATTTTATCAAATAACCATAGGTAAACTTTTTCTAATATAGTAAAAATAATTAAATAAGAAAATATAAAAACTACTAACATTTTTCCTGGATAAAAATCACTGCACTATAAAAATCCAGAAAAAAAAAAACAAAAAAAAAACTTTTGACACTGACAGTTCGAATATTTATTCGCGCGCAAAAGTGCGTTCCGAAAGCGTACGCACTGCTCTAGATCAAATGACTCACTGTGTTACAGTTTTGCGAAATGATGTTTTTATAGAGCCAGATGAGTAGGGTACATCTTCGCACTGCCTATTGTTGTTTTTCTTGTGGCTTAGGACGACTGAGGACTCATCCTAAGAGGGACTTTGACCTTAATGTCACACGATACCTACAAAAAATGTTCCTTGTAATTCCTAAATATGAAAAAAGACTTTTTTGTTTTTAGCAGGAAAGTAAATACAGGCCGTAAACCATATGTAAACTTAAATGTCTTTTTCTGACCATCAAACTGAACAACTTTCACTAGATATGGAGCCGAACCAATATACAGGGTGTTAGGGTAAACAGTTGCACTACTTTAAGGGGTGATTGTACCCATGATACTGAACAACTATTCCTAAGAAACCTATAGGAAATTCGCAAAAAAATTTTTGGACTTCCCATACTAAATGCAATCAGCTCGAATGTTAGTATGAAAAGTAGAAAAAAATTTGCGAATTTCCTATTGGTTTCATAGGGAAAGTTGTTCAGTATTACCCCTTAAGGCGGTTGCAGAGGGGTCAATTTTATACGAAACTTTGACGCACAATACGCTTAGACGGTATTAATATAAGTAACTTTGTATATATGGAAAAATAGTTTGGAAAATCTAGATACCGCGTCACAAAGAACATTTGCAATTTATAAAATAATTACAAAGATATAAAGCTTTGAAATTTTTCATACAAAATTTTAAAAGCTTTATATCTTCGTAATTATTTCGCAACTGTTTACCCTAACACCCTGTAGAAATCGTGAAAAAATAGACAATGAATAAACTCACCATAAAAAAACAAGAAAAAAAAAAGTACAGTCAATGGCTACTTGTCCCGAAATGTATCATAATTTTATCTTTTTATTTCAATTTTAATCTCATTAAATTAAGAAATAATTTCAGTTTGATGATCTGAAGCACGACTTAACATAATTATGTACCTAGCCTGTATTTATAGTACTTGATGATTGTTTAGACATAGGTAGTTAACTACAGTTGATAGGTCATCAAAATCGGTCCGGTCAGCAGACGTTAGTAAATCGCGAACCTTAGGTTCAAACGCAGAACCCTCTTTTGTTTGAAATCGCGTAACAATTAAAAAGGTACCTAATTGGTAGTTTCAAAAGTTTCAGACTACCACGCAATCCCTTATGGTCGTGAGTATAAAAAGTGACAACAGTTTATTAATGTGTCTCGGTTTATTTTTAAGATGAATGCTACTTTGCCCTTAGCTTCTAAGAAAACATCATATGAACTTTTTATTTTATCAAATTGCCCAGGATGGCGGATAAAATTACTATTTTTGTTTTCGCGCGACAATTATTAGGACAATGACTTTGTTATTCTCGGTAACCATTTCTCGGTGGTTTTAACGATGTTTTTCTTGTGTTAAGTCGTTGAAACAGTCTACCTTACCTACCTACCTACTATAAATTTACTGCCTATCTATGCATGGACAGTCACTTAAAGACCAGGCCAGTGCTTCAGACCTATAAACTGAACAACTTTTACTATGGGACCAACACTGAAATCGCGAAAAAAAAATCAGCTGTCCCATACAAAACTGCAAACGTAACTCGACTGAAATGTATAGGACAGCCGATTTTTTTTCGCGACTTCAATATTGGTCCCATAGAGAAAGTTGTTCAGTTTTATGATCTGAAGCACCTCTTTAAGTAACTGTCCCATTTTATGTTACACCCAGCGTATGTATAATAATATTGCTTTTCACTTCACAGCTAGGTTAATAAAATTATTAAGTGCACAACTATGACTTAAACATGAGTATTTTATTACTTGAAAAAGAAATATTGCCGACAGAAACACAAGTCAAACAAAACCCGTGGCCCGCCTAATTTCAATGTCATGTCACTTTGACATTGACACTGAACCAACTTTTTTTTAAACCCGCTTTAACCGTGAGAGACAATGTTCTACACAAGAAACAGACAGCGATCCTTGCCTTGGCGCACTGGTTTGCGATGTTCCGATTCACGCAGTGCTTTTATCAGTTTAAAAAAAAACATTTTTATTTCTGCTTTGTATCCAATTATACATGGGAGACCAGGATACATAGCGGATACATTTTGCCACCCAATTATACGGTTTTTGTATCCAATTATACAATCTGGCAGCCCTACACCCTGTATATGGTAAGGTACCTACCTACTATACATTTTATTTGTAGTAGAGCATAAATTGGCAATGCTGAAGAGAAAGAGCATATTGTTTATTATATTTTTGTTATAGAACCCTAGGGTAAAATTAGGGATGCTTAGGCGTATCGCACTACGATCAGTTCGTGGTGTGAATCTCCCAAATGATTTTTTTCAATGGGATCTTTCGGGCTACTTCTTTTAGCTAAATTACCTACTGCCGCACAAAAGCATTCGAAATCACACTTGAATTTTAATCTTTTGTCAACTCAGTGGTCCGAAACACCCCATTGAATAAGTGCTCTATACTTGGCAATTGACACCATGTGGTCCATAATGATAAAGAATAGAAATAAAAAAAGAGGAAAATTTGCTCTACAAGCCACCTCTTTTTTCCACCATCTTTTCCTGGGACGAAACGGAATTTTTGTTTAAATTACTCAATTTACTGTGACGACAAGTGACCAAAGGTCTTAACAGGAACGAATGGAAGAGCAAGGGGAGCCTTTGCCCAGCAATGGGATGAAGTAGGCTAGTAAATAAATAATAAATAATGTTACTCATAGTAAAAGTAAATTATATAAAACATTATTTAACACAAACACTTTGCTATTGAATTAAATTATAATTTTAAGCAGTTAATTAGTTCTGCCCTATGTATTTTCTGCGTAACTGAGTTTTATAATTTATATTAACAGTCCTTTTCATACGGTAAGTAACATTTTGCAATGAATACGAAATAGTAGATTACACACCGAGGGCAGGAAAGTAAGAAAGGTTTCAGATCTCATGTAATGTTAATGAGGCGAACCCGAGGTCAACAAACATGTGATCTGAGGCTTTCTTATTACTGCCCGAGGTTAGTATACTATTTTTTGCCCCGACGGAGGCGGAAAGCGGCAACTTTGTTTAGCGCAGCGGGACGAAAGTTGACTTGTGCCTGTTTCATCATTTCTTAGTAAGTTCCTGTTAGCTTATCTGACAGATCATTTGACATATATTTCATACAAAATATGTCAATCGATCTAAATAAATAATAATAAATAAATATCTTGGACATCGTCACAAATTATCTAGTCACATTTAAAGTACCTAGACTTGTATTATGATGACTAGACAACGACATAGAATACATACAATATATAAGGTCTAACAAAACTAGCTGAAACTATTTTAAGGGTATGATCAGACCATCAAACTGAACATCTTTCTCTATGGGACCAATATCGAAATCGCGAAAAAAAAAATCTGCTGTCCCATACATTTAGGTCGAGTACATTTGTATGAAACAGCAGATTTTTTTTCGCGATTTCGATATTGGTCCCATAGAGAAAGTTGTTCAGTTTGATGGTCTGATCATCTCCTTAAAATAGTTTCAGCTAGTTTTGTTAGACCTTATATAGATACAAACATCAATGACTCGGGTACAAATAATCATATTCATCATACAAATATTTGTCCCTTACGGGATTCGAACCCGCGACCCTCGGCACAGTAGGCAGGTTCACTACAGACTGTGCTACCGGGCCGTCAAAGCTACTAACATTAAGTTTGATCTGGCAGATAAGCTAACCAGAACTTACTAAGAAGTGGTGATACAGGCCCTTAATTTTTTTTATGACGAGTGTTTCTTGTCGTTTGAATATATTACAAACAAAAAATTAAAATACTAATCTAGCCTTTTACTATACAGGGTCCATAACATGCTGAAGGATTTTTTTTCAAGATTTTGATAGTAGGTTTGTCCCAGCTAGTCCTATCTGGAGAAAAATTTTAAGTTTGATGGCGGCTCCATAAGTAGTACCTTATTTTGGAATTTTCTACTGCTGATTTGAATGTGTGCTGTTCAAAAATCGGACTCCTGATCGTACCCTAACAAAACCATCAGCAAAATCATATTAAGTATTAAAAAGAAGAACTCCATAATTATATTTAAAAAAGGCGTTACCAGAACATCTTATTTGCAGAAAGAAGTAGCAAAACGTCAATTTCGCAAAATGTCCAATTCCTGAAATATTCTCAAAATGTCAAATTCCCATATTGTCTAATTTCCAAAATTGGTGTTTCATTCCAGATGTGTACTTCATAGAAGCATTGGACTTAATTAATGCAATCTCATACTCTTTTATTATAATTAATCAGAAGCTTGTACCTACGCAGTCCCGGATTAAGGTTGTTTGAATCGATGCCCTAAACAAATTAAGCGTGAGAACTAACAATAATTCAAACTAAATATTTTGTCGAGACTCCATTATGTGTCCATATTGAGTGGCCACGTATGGACACCCAATTATGGGGGTCCGGGTTCGGTAGAATCCGCATGGACAACATGCCATGTACCAATGAGTTTTTCTAACTTCTGTACGTAATACCAACTGCTCTCAAACGGTGAAGGAAAACATTGTGAGGAAACTTGCATACGCTCAAGAAGAAATTCTGACGTGTATGTGAAGTCTACCAATCCGCATTGGGCACGCGTGGTGGACTAATACCCATACACCGAGGGTAGGCCTGTGCCCTGCAGTGGGACGTTTATAGGCTGATGATGATTCGCTAAGTATTATTTCTATTGTATTTTCCAATGAGTTATAAACCTGGTCCTTCTTAAGGTGGTTTCAGTCCATACAAACTTTTGACGCACAATACGCGTAGACGGAATTAATAAAAGTAATAATTTATATGTGGAAAAATAGTTTAGAAAATCTAGATGCCGCGTAACGAATAACATTTACAATTTATAATATAATTACGAAGATATAAAGCTTTTAAAATTTTGTATGAAAAACTTCAAAGCTTTATATCTTCGTAATTATTTTATTAATTGCAAATGTTATTCGTTACGCGGCATCTAGATATTACAAACTATTTTTCCATATATAAAAAGTTATATATATTACTACCGTTTACGCGTATTGTGCGTCAACGTTTTGTATAAAATGGACCCCTCTGCAACCGCCTTAATTATTATGATGCTGTCGGCTTTTTTAAGGTGATGATCATAACATCAAACTGAACAACTTTCTCTATGGAACCAATATGGAGTGTGATTTTTGAAACTCATTTTATGAACTCAGCAGTTGAAAATGTCAATATTACTATGGAGATATGCATCTTTCTACTGCTGATTTGACACTCAAAAATCATACTACAGGAGTGCGATTTTTGAAAGTCAAATCAGCAGTAGAAAGATGATGATACATTTTCAACTGCTGAGTTCAACGTATGAGATTCAAAAATCGCACTCCTGATCCTGCCCTTACAAAACCGTCAGTATATTAGGAAGGACCCTATTATAATGATTTATTATACAGGGTGTTAGGGTAAACGATTCTTTACTTTAATGGGTGATTATACCAAACTTAACAACTTTTCTTAGTTATTTGAGTGTGATACTAACAACATAAAATATGAATGTAATGTCTGAAATAAAATTATTGGACTTTCCATACTAAATGCAATCAGCAGTTCTAACGTTTGTATGTAAAGTCCAATTTTTTTTTGCGAAACCTGCTCATTATCATGGATGCAATCACCCCTTAAAGTAATGCAACTGTTTACCCTAACAGCCTGTATTTTACACAAAAAATAGTCATCCTCGTGCTATCGAATTTCGTGCACAGATTTAATGATTCGTGGCACAAAGCATGGGGCATCAAACACGAGGGCCCTCAGAGATGGTGTCCTAAATACTTAAATTACTTTCGTTAATCACCGGGTAATCCGCCTCTGGTTGTTCATCTCTTTGTAGATCAAGGTCATAGTTTATAATTACTTTATTTAAGAGGCTATGTGAAAAAAATAGGATTCTTCAAAGCGTCATATATCATGAAGTACTAACAGTAGGAGTATGATTAGCGGATATGTGTAAATTGAACATAAAATTGAAGTTTTGACAAAAGCCAAAACACGATTAAGACAAAAAAAAAACAAGCCAAAGTAGACTCCGTTTTTATTTATAAACGCTTGGAACTGCTTAACGGTGAATAATAGAAACACGAGACTTGATTTAAAAAAAAGAGATTGATATTTTACAAATTTTGATTAGAGCAGAATTGAACTTACATAAATAGTACAATCACAATTAAATAAAGTTTGTTTTACGCTTGCGTCGTTTCAGTCGCGCGCGCCCCATCTCTTTCTCTCGCATCCGGCAGTAATATAAGCTATCACACGCCCATTTCGCTTGAATTATTTTTCGACATAGGCCCTCAAATATTTGAACAAAAAGCTGAACGCTATAGCTATTATTGCAATAAATCTTAATTTAGAATTACCTACACACCGCCGCGCCGGCAACTAAGGATGGAAGCTAAGATATCACACTGATATTATATAAGTCAAAGTTTGGATTAGATGTTGGATAACTGCACAGATCTCAAAAACTAAAGGGAGATGTGACAACGGGGCGGGGCCAGTGTCGCAGCAATATGCGCAAAAACGGAACACATTGCTCGCGACACTAAGGATTCAATATATTATATGAGGCTGAAAGCCAGTCGAGATATTATGTGTAAATTTTTGCCTTTTTAAATATTTATTTAAAGGAATAAAATAGTAAAAGCACAAATAAAACTTACCCTAAACTTAAACCATTCTAAACATTCTAAACTACAAATTTAACTAATCCTATTTAGTCGAAAAGCCCGCCCCAGGTCATACCTGGCCCGAAGGTGCCCATAATGCTGGCTGCATTTCCGCGTTGAATCGCTAATGATATGCGTTGGGCTAGGTATGACCCGGCACGAGGACCGTTACCCGCATCCCGTAAACGTTTGCCCAGGTTCCTCATAAAAGTTTTTGCTTCATGACCCCACGGGCCCGCCGTCTCCACAGCGAAGGGCACGAATAAGTAGCTCTGCTCCAAAGTTGTGTAACATTGGTGTTTACGTACTGCTGCCCTTTCCGCTGCCGAGCCTGCTACTCGAATGGAACCTCTCAAGTAAGATGCAGCGTACGTACATACGCACGTTGCATCCCATAGAAGACATTTGCCCTTTTGCCACGGTACAAGGGTCAATCCGTCTGGTCTCTTCCCGTCGGTACGGCTCAAACCAGGTGGCTCAGTTGTACAGGGAACATTGGCGGACACCAGCGCTCGACGAATAATATCATTAAGCGCGTGGTGCCGCGGAGACCTTCCTGCGCATTTGACGCAGCTCAGACCATGAAAGCCGTCTGCCTCCACTGCTGCACCGCAAACGCAGGTGTGTGGAACACATACGCTACACCCCAGTCTTAGGGCCGCTGCCACTCTGAGGGAGTCGTTATCCAGATGTGTCCCTAAATGGGGCGAAGGAAGCGCATGTAGCCATGCGCCAGATTCTACTTGTGATGCGGCTCTTAAGCGTGCTAAATTCGAGCCGGACGAGTTGGAAATCAGTTCTTGAAGGATTATGTTACACCTAATCTCATCCCATTCCCGCTGAACTGTAGGTGTGGACGGTGCTTGCATATTGGGGCACAGCCTAGACCAAGCCTCAAAGGCTTCGTCCACGAAAGGAATGACGACGCTGGCACCATCCACTGAGAGTAATCGAGTAACCAGACTCACCACACCATTCGCAGACGCCAAGAACGCTGGGAGGCTCGTATCCTGAACGCGTCGCACACCTAAACCCCCGTGGCGGATAGGGAGGGACGCTTGAGTAAAATTTGCATTATCTAGGCGCACGTTGAGAACCTTCTCTAAACTGACTTTTAGGGATTGATCTAAGCAATCGACTTCAGACGGAAAGCGCCAGGTGGGTGAAGTTCTCAAGGTGTATGTTAACTTCGGCAAGCCAAAGCAATTGCGTAGCAAAATTAGTGAAATATGGGACGATAAATGAGCAAAATGGTTCTGCAATAACAAAAGAGAGTCGTTTTTTGCTCGTAATGCCGCGGGGACTGCATCTGAAAATATTGGGGCACCGAGGAGAGTCAAAGCATCCTTGTCTATTCTTCTTAAGCCTGGCAATTCTGCTTCAAAGTTGTTGAGTGATGATAAACCGATCTGGTCGCATGCAAAGAACTCGCATTTATTGGTGTTGATTTCGAGTCCAATGGCTTTTAGCCCCGGGATTAAGAGCTGGACATCTCTAAGCACCACCTGCGGGTCTCCTCCTAGAGTACCGTCGTCCAGGTACCAGGTGTTCAAAGGTGACTCCAATGAGGTGACTAAATCTTGAATTGCCAGACTGAAGATCAAAGGGCCCAATGGGTCACCCTGTTGTGCGCCTACTTGCGACAAAATAGTATTCGTATTATAGTACAGTTTGCTAGGGGCTGAGTAACACTGATGTAAAAAGGGGTAGAGTTTCGGAATGCGTTCTCTGACCTTCGAAAGGATTGTGTCTCTTTCCACGCTGTTGAACGCATTCTTTAAATCCAGTTTTATTATGACTGCGCCGGAGTTTTCCGAAGCATGGGCAAAGGCACGGGTGGCATGTATAGCAGCCTCGCACCCTAATGGCGTCCCGAAACCCAGCTGGCGCGGTTGCAGGTAGGAAGAGGCGTCCTCTTTTACAGCGAAACAACCTAGCTTTGCGACTAAGCGCCGGATGGTATTACCTATCGCAATAGGCCTAATCCCACCATCTTTTTTAGTTAGAGCACAAAGGGAGGCTCCATATAAGTAAGGGCTGACAAGTGGATTTAATGTTCCTCTCAGCAGGAAGTTACACAATCTAGTCAAAACTTCAAGCAAGTGGTGACCGTTGTTTCCAGCAGTTGGAGAAATTAGCTCTTTCAAATGCAGCGGACGGATACCATCCAGGCCTGATGCTGATCCATTATAGAAGGATGTAATTGCGCGCGAGACGTCCGTATCCGTGACAGTAATGAAAGGTGTCGAACTGTTTGGTTCAGGAGGCTGAGCCTGCGGTCGCGATGGCACCGGATGCTTTGCCTGCAAAGAATTTAATGTCGCATCATCCTTTGGAGCGAAAGCGCACTCCGATGTCAGTAAGCGAACGGCCCCTCTCAAGTCTCCGTCATATACTTTTGACTCGACAGCCCTGTAAAAGTTATATGTTCTTGACGAACTATCAGGCTCCGGGAAATAAGTACAGACGCTGTCCACGTTTTCCTTCACCTTTGCTGTAAGAGACCGTTGGTCGCCACGATCCGGCACCCTCAGGGCTACATAAGCAAATGACAGGAATGAAAACCAGTCATCTGTACCGTTGGAGTGTAAGCATTTCTCAATAATGGTACTAAGTTTTCCTGCTGCTGCACTTCGCGCACCCTTAGGAATGTGCTTAAGGACGCTTATGCTGCTCTTGAGAGAGCTAATATCGTCTAGGCTAGAATTCGGGACTGAAGCCTGTGAGCGAGTATTCGTTACTACCCCGATGACATGCTGTACCGAGATGTCCCTGTGCATACGGCCAATGTGCACGTTAAGGCCGTGGGGGATGATAAACTGGCGAGAGGGGTCTGGGCAATAGGGGCAAGGTCCCTTAGCATTGCTACTCATTATTATAAATAACTACATAAAGAATAAGAAAAATTAAGGAAAATTAAAATATAGAGCATGATTAAATGCGAAATACAACAAGAGAAAGAAGATATTAATAATATTATCTGGTAATTCGATACGCGGCGTGCCGTCCTTTTGCAGTCCGATGAAATGTGGTCTCTTCACCAAGGAACATTATGGAACGAATATTTTTAAGGCGTTTTTAGGAGGATGGGAGATGAAATTAACTTAAAAATTGACACTATAACGTAAAATAAATAAAGAGCTAATAAGTTAGTAAAAGAAAATTGTCCAAAATAAGTAGAAACGTCACACAGCAGCAGAACGGTCGTTGGGCTTGTTGTGTAATAGTTGACCACGCGCAGCTGCAGCGCGCAGAGTGCAGCTCGTATCTCAGCAACTTCATAAACAAGAAGTGGTGCGCATGCGGGTATTTGTCGTAACCGGGGAAACGTATGCGCGTGGACCAATGGGGTGACTTCGGCTTCGGGTCTCTCTGGTATCCAAGGTTACAGAGATTTATTTATAGCAATGGAGTGCTGCACTTGTCAGTTTGAGGCAATCAGCTGTTTAGGATTTGAGGTAAAACAGCTGATGCATGTTTACAACAGGGCCGCCCACATGCGTGAGGGGAAAGCGCCGCCCAAACTTTTAGGGCTACTCACAATAACGCCCCGCACATGATAAAAACTATTTTATAAATATTAAATATGTTAAACTGTCACCACTTGACTTTTATATTGCCTTTTCAATAGTTTACAATGCTTGCGTAGTACTAAAGATTACTCGAACGTTGAGTTCTGATACCGCAATGGATAATGAGCACATTCAAGCTAACAAAATACTTTCTATAGCGTGGTACTGGTGGTAATGCGACACTAGGTTTCGTACTCAGCGGGTTGGTTAGCACCTCTCTAGATCTCTATGGATAATTGTCACTGAATCACGCAGAAACGGCTGAACGGATTTCAATGGAATTTGGCAAGCAGATAATTCTATCTGCTTGCCAAATTCCATTGAAATATTTAATAATAATAATGAAATAATTAAACCAGAACATATTCATGTTCTGGTTTAACACATAGTATACTTTTTTAAGGTCTACGCAGACGGAGTCGCGGGCAACAGTAGTAGTCTAACAGTAGGATAGTTTGTAGTCGTAAAACGTTTCTGATACAGACAAAATCGGCTATCATTTTCAGCATAAAGGAAATAAAAATATTTTAGGTATAATATTTTTCTTAAAGTAAAATATATTTTCTTGTGATTATAATCTTGAATTTTTTTTATAAAAACATCTGTACCACAAGGTACCGCTTTACGAAGGAAACATACAAACTAACTCGTACATAATAATCTAAACTATTATAAAACTGTAAGAGAAGTGTGTCTGTACTCTGTACATTGAAGATATTAACAAAAAAAGTTACGATATGGTTTTTAGGTGTCCCTGATTCCATATCACCTACTTTTGGATTTTTCTCTGTCTGTTTGTTTGTTTGTTTGAACGAGCATCACGAACTACTGAACCGATTTTAATGAAACTTTTTTGTTTGATAGCTTATGATCTGACTTAAAATCTGGTATATAATTTGTGCGGACGAATTTAGATTAAAGATTAAAAAAGATTTATTTTCATACTCAAAATTGTGTGTTACTTATTACTTATTAGTTAAGAACATAATATTTTTATTTTTATTCGTGGACACACAAGTACTTAAATATTCTAATTTTCTTTATACCAGACCAAGATAATACATTCAAATCAAATAGAGTAACAAAATGTTGCACGATCGGTTCCCACATTAAATCAGAATTCGTTAGACAGAACCTGTGATTGGTTAATCGATATAAAATGATATTCTTATTGTTATTTTGAACTTTAAGGCTTCAGAAATAAGAACCTGACAAATTTTCTGTAAACCTGGTGTTACAAAATGTTAAAATAAAGATACGGTCACGGAATCTAATAGCTGACAGTTTTTTTAACACTAATCTTTTGAAATTGACAGTACAATGAAGTTCTAAGTGACATTTCTAGTTTAATGATGTCAATCAATAAAAACTCGGATAGCGTTGCGAGTCTATTTGCAGGTGATCGTGTATCGGGTGCTTTTTGGCTTGCTACAAGGACCAAGAGGGAGACTCTACAGGTCTGTATTAGCTCAAAATATTATGTGTTTGTACTACACTACCTACTTATATAAAAAATAATACTTGAAATTATTTTGTTTGTTTTTGGCGTTGGGGGTTTTTTAATTTGTAATTTAATGTTATTTCATAATAAATAAAGTTACATGAAAACTACTGAACCGATTTTCATGAAATAATGTTAAGAACACACTCGCGCAAATTAGCTTTCTATTAAAAAAACCGAATCGAAATCGGGCCACCCGTTTGGGAGCTACGATGCCACAGACAGCCACACAGACATTGGCGTTAAACTTATAACTCCTCTCGTTTTGCGTCGGTGTTTAAAAAATATATTAAATTAAATAAAACCGCACTTTATGGCATCTCAGATGTCTTTCATGTAGAAAATTGTCCTAATGTATCGCTGGCCAGTGTGATACACGAAACACTCTGATACCAATGTTTTCCTGCTAAATACATAAAACTCAAAAGGAAATAGTAACAAAATAGGTAATAATGTTAAAAACGCGAGAGTGAATAGGCATTTTTCTAGGTAAGCATGCTACATTTTCGGCCTCATCGTCACTTAACATCAGATGAGATTGGGGTCAAATGTTTACCCATCAAACATTAAAAATATATATATATTTATAAAACATTTTTTTTTACCTTGTGAGCAAAAATGCAAAAATTTTACCTTAATAATTTTATTAAAACCTACTTGATTAAAACTAAATGTTTAAAACAATTTATTATAAAAATTTACAAAATAATTCGATAAATGTCTAACAATTTGTAAAATCTTTTGTTCCTAAAATTCATTGTGAGACAAGACCTTGGAACTTTTCCTTTTCTTTTCTAAAGCTCTACATAACGTGAACTCAAAGTTTGACGGGGTTGATCAAACCTTTTACTATATTCGCAAACATTATTTCTTTGAAATACAGCTCTATAAAATAATAATGATAAACATAACTCAACTCTAGCTACAAATAATGATACTACTACATAACTCAGCTTTATTTCTATGAGAACCGATTTAAACGCGGTTATTAATATTCGTTACCGTCCGTACCTCAAACACTGCCATCAAAATACAGCCAAAATGCACAGCATTTGGATGGAATGTCAATAACATGCATTATGCCAAAAAATAGTTAAAATAGCTGCTTTCAGGGTAAAAAAAGAGGAAGAACATCGGATCATGCCGAATATTCAATGAATTAACAATCATTCATCAATCATCATTTTCCAACCTGAAGAGTTTCAACCTAATATAATTATAAGTGTACAAAGCTGTGTCTCGGATTTAAACATTAGACTCTATTAACTTGTGTGTAAATAAAAAGACCAGGTTTGACACAGGTTTGAAGCAGCTTGAACGTGTAGATAGAGAGTTAATACAATATCATTTGCATATGCCATAGGTTTTGAAATAGCGCGTTTTTAACTTAATTCCGAACGTTTGTGGGAAAAGGCGCGAATAATAGGTGCTTTATCGTGTTTAACAAGGTAATAGTTTGTATTTTAATTGCTTTTTTTGGCATCGCTTGTTGAAATGCTTTAGTGGACTTTACGTTTAAGCAATGTTACTTTACGTTGTACCATAGCATATGAATAATTAAGACTCAGTAGTATTCTATGCTAATAGCTAAGATACTAGAAAAAAACAACGATGAATTGACAATAATTTTTTTTTTTAATAATTGGTCCTTTATCCATTTTCAAACTGCGTTGTTTTTGAGCGTTAGTCGCGTTTGGACATTCGGCTACTACTACAGGGTGAAATTGATATCATTAGCATCCTTTTAAACTAAGAGTCTACCCATCAAACTGAACAACTTTCACTATGGGAGCTAACCGCCTGGAGCACAAAAATAATCAGCTGTTGCATACATTTAAGTCGAGTAGGCATTGCAGTTTAGTATGGAACAGCTGATTATTTTTTTGCTTCGATCGATTTGATATCAATTTCACCCTGCATAGTTATAACTTTATAAGTCATTTTATAATAAACAAAAATTGTATGTCCAATAAACAAAACCAAAAACGCTTTATCAGTTTCCAGCACGAATTAAAATGTGTGTCACACCTCAGTATTAACTAATAGATAAGTACTACTAATCACATAGTAAAAATAACTATGGTCACACGCATACATCGGATATAATGCAATAGTCTATTATATTTAACTTTATTTCAAAATAATAGGTACATTATTTTCTCTTTCATCAGCGGGACAAAACAATAACAACCGTATAATTGAATGTTATTACTCTATTTTAAACATAAAAACGAATTCGTCAAACCGTGAACATGCGTTGTCAGCGAAAGTGATTAAGCCATGTTTTTTTAAACGCCTCGTAAGGTAAGTGGGACGAAAAAAGATCTAAATATTTGAAATTTCGAAAATGGAACGCTGTGGTCGAGAATTTAAAGACGCGTTTAGAGATGCGGTAGGTAACTTTTTTTGTTATTTGCAGATGCGTTCTTTTTTAATGTAACCAGAGTTTTTTTAGATAAACGACCATATGTAATGCTTTTGAATTATCTAATGTGTGTTATGCTAAACCACTTTTAAAGATAGATAAAGATAGATAAAGAAAAAATAGTTTTAAATTTGAACGGTTTCTAAGTAAGACCCTAAGATGCGAAACAAAATATTTTTAAATATAATAAGACGAAAATTGTTAACAAGGGAAGGAAAAACTGGGAAAAGTTTGGTCATCATCATCATATCAGCCATTAAACGTCCACCTGCTGGACATAAGCCTCCCCCAAATGGGGGGATTTGCCATAATCGCCACGCTTGGCAGGCGGGTTGTTGGCGATCGCAGTTGGATTGAATGTGTGTATTTAGAGGATGCAGATGAAAAAAAAAAGTTTGGTATTTTATCTATTTAATCAAAAAATTACTTTTAGAAAATCTCAACTATTCTTTTGGTCGTTGTATGTATATGTAGGTACTATAGTATTTGTTATTTTGGTGTAATCACTAGTGTATAAATTCTCGTACACACGGCGACACATCAAGCTATAAAAAACCAACATAAGCTGGCCTCGCGTAGGTAGAGTAACGTATAGCGTCGCGCGGCCAGCTTATGTTGGTTTTGTATAGCTTGATGTGTTGAAATTAGATAACAATAAATCGTAATACAATTTGCGCAATGAAAACCTGTCATAACAAAAGCACTCTAATAAAATTCAATACAATATAATTATTACTCGATCCGAATCTGTACTAATAGGCAATAAAACGATTAATTTACAATAATTTGAGTAATAGAAATCATAATATCGATTTTATTACCCATTTACTTTTATCAACCAATGTATCAAGACCTCTAAACAATAAAAAACGAGAAACTAACGTAGATCAAATGAAAGTGGATGCAAAAGTATTTTATAAGACACACTCCCCATATGGCGATCGAGAACAAAGAAACTAGATTAAAATTAGTAGTGGCAGCCAACATCTCTCCGCCAAGGACCAGTAGAACACGACGTTCGAATTTCAAACAATAAAGCGCGCAAATGCGTTCGGAATTTCGAAATTTGAGTAATGACTTGTTTTCGTTTTTAATGGCAGGAACGGCGATTTTACGATTAGCAGTTATGGGTTCAATTAAAAAATATGTGGAGCAATCTCCGTTTTCCTGTGCTAAGATGTAATTTTTTCAATTATTGTTTTATCTTTGCGTTGCTTGAGAGATTCTGAAGGATCGCTCTATCATATTACCGCTAATGTACCTACCAATGTATCCGTTGAATACGCGAGGCTTATCTTAGCGCTCTTACAGACGAGCGACACTTCGGGATCGCCGAGAGTCGCGCTCATAGAATTTACGGTCGCGCAATCGCGCTACTATCCACGACACACGGCGACCGCAAAGTGTCGCTCGTCTGTAAGAGCGCTTAGGCGCACCTTGGACACTTGGCTGTCACTTGTACACATGTGCGATACCGAGTGAGTGCGAGCGAGACAGGAATATACGCCATTGCATACATTTTCTGCCACGCTTCCTTCCTTGGTTCCAGGTCAGGCAGTGTCCTGTCCGTACTGTATGTAGTTCTCTCTTTCTTATACTGTGACCAAAGAGAATGTAACTCACTACGTTATAACCTACATACAATGTTCTCGGTTATAACTGTGACGAAGCTTAGCCTAAGATAAAGGACAATGCTGCAGTTTCATTCATCTTGGGTTGGGCCTGAATATCTAAGTTGACGTAACAAGAACTAAAAAATAATGCTATTCAAATCGATAGATTTTTTTAGTTTTGTGTGTAATTATGACATCTGCAAATACGAGCATATAAAAAGGTAGGTATGAAAAAGGTGTTTGGTTAGGTCACTTGATAATACTTAACTTAGAGATTTGCTATGTTTTGGAACATAAAACTGATTTTTAATGCTAACGTAGAGATAGCATAAGGGTGAAGCGAAACGAGCGTAATTTTGTGAGTTGTGAGTCGCGTATTTTGAGTCCGTTTCATATAAAAGCTGAGGTCATAGCCAATGCATTCCCGGATTTTATATGAAACGGACTCAAAATACGCGCCTCACAACTCACAAAATCACGCTCGTTTGGCTTCACCCTTAACAAGAAAATTTCAGCCATGTACACTCTACTTTATTTTTTTTTTTATTTTTCTAGAAACCTAAAAAAAAAAAAATATTAAGGTAGTAGAGCATGACCAGGGACTCGAAAAGTTTTCAAAAATAATATTTTGTATGCACTTCAGTCCTATAATGGTATTTGATATGTCTAACATGCCTTTATGACTCTGGAGTGCGATATTTGAATCTCATACGCATCTTTCTACCGGTGATTTGACTTTCAAAAATCGCACTCCTGGAGTATAATTTTTGAATGTCAAATCAGCAGTCATTTTTTAATGTCAAACCTCCATAGTAATTATGGCATTTTCAACTGCTGAGCTCGGCGAATGAGATTCAAAAATCGCACTACAGATCTCATTTAGATATCATAATTTGACCACAAAAGGTCCGTCCGCATTAAAGTCGTGAGCTACTAAGATGCCGAAAATACATTATGCCATAGAAGATGTAAGCTTGCAATGTGTAGTTAGAAAAAAAAGTTAATAGGCCGTTCAAGCCATAGAGATAGTATGGTTCAAGCACGCATACGAACAATATATATAAGTAAGTATTTCATGCCATTCGCAGTGGAGACGGCAGGCCCTTGGGGACATGAGGCAAAGGCTTTTGTGAGGGATCTGGACAAACGTATGAGAGAAAGGGGAAATGATTTCCGTGTTGGATCGTACTTGGTCCAACGCGTGTCTTTAGCTATACAACGCGGAAACGCAGCAAGCATTATGGGCACGTTTGGGCCAGGTACGGCTAGGGGCGGACTTTTCGATTAAGTTTTTGACGAGGCATGTTGCTGAAGGAAATTTTTTTTTTTTTTTAAGTAATTTTGACGACGCATGTTGCTGAAGGGGTATTTGTAAGCAATTTCGACGACGCATGTTGCTGAAGCAGATTCTGTTACAATTTAAATTATTTTTGATTATTTAATAAATTTTTTTTCCTTCTTTTTGGGGTTCATGTATCAAAAAAAAAAAAAAAAAAAAAAAAAAGTAAGTATTTTAATAGTATTTTACGCTATTTTGTATTTTTAAGTTCCAAATTTTTTACTTACTGGATGTAGGCATAAAAAAATTAGGAACTTTTGATTTAATAATGATCGCAAAAAAAACATTTAATTATAATCTTCTATCACCATTAGGAAATTGGGCATTCTGCGATTTTCAAAATTTCATGGAAATTAGACATTCTGGGAATTGCAACTTCTGAAAAATCTGACCATTTAAAAATAAATAATCGTTGTAAAATAATGTATTTTCTATCTATTCTAAAGTTCTGACATACATAAATTCAAATTCCTAGAATGTCTAATTTCCCGGATATTACAAAAATCGCAGAATGTCCAATTTCCTAATTACAGATAATAATAATCTATAGGATTATTTTCTTAAGGTTAATTTATTGCTCAAAAATAACTTATATAGTTAAATCTAAGTAAAATGAGTGCATTGTTACATTTTATTAAACAAAATACATCACTCATATCCACAACAGGCTTCGTCATAGGTATATACATCACTCACATCCACAACAGGCTTCGTCAAAGAAAGTACATCACTCAGATCCACAACTCGTTTCGTCAATAAATACATCCTGAATATCTGCAACAAGCTTCGTCAGGGGGGACCTACAACCTATAAACCTCCTCCAAAGCCTCTCCCTGGGGGACGGTTCCAAGAACGCTGGCAGCATTCCCCCTCTGTATCGCCAAGCTTATGCGCTGACGAACGTAACTGCCAGCCCTCTTATCACCAGTGGTCTCTATAAGGCGTGCTGAAATCTCTTTTATAAGCTGTTTTGCATCGGGTCCCCACGGTCCCAGGGTCTCCACTCCCAAGGGAACAAACATATACCCCTCTCCAATATCAACATATTTCCGGCGCTTCGATGACTCTGCCGATGCCGCAGCAGCACCCGCGCCCAACGATGTCCGGCCAATATGTGACGCCGCCAATGTGTCCACACAAGTCGCGTCCCAAACCAAAGACCTTCCCAACTTCCAAGGCCCTACAGTCATGCCATCAGGACGCTTCCCATCGGTACGTATAATGCCTGAAGGCTCACGTACCGCAGGCACATTGGAAGTTGTTAAGGCCCTGCGGATTAAGGTTAATAAATAATAATTATGAAGTTTTCCATTTTATAATGTTTTAGCTAACCCGAGTAAGTCCATTGACATTATCATTATACAGGGTGTCCCGTAAACCGACGTCAACCCGACGGATGCTGATAGGGGAGGTCATGACTAAGCAGAATATCACAATTTGTCCTTAGTAAAAGTGTCTTAGTTTTCGAGATATTGACAGTTTTAACACAGATACTACACAGAACACTTGTAGCCGTGGCACTCAAAATAGTGACTAAGGTAAAGAGTTTCACGAATTTCATAAAACTGCCCTTATCTCGAAAACTAAGAACCTTTTCCTAAAGCAAAATGTTGATAGATTGATTGATTGACAGATTTTTTATTTTAGTATATTCTGGTTAGGCATGAACTAACCTATCAGCATCCACCGGGTTGACGTCGGTTTACGGGACACCCTGTATATGACATTACGGGAATATAATTTTTTAAGTGTCCCACTAACTTTAACAGTTTTACCGGTTTAGTCTTACAACATGTATGGTATAGTATAACAGCATGCACTATAGTGATTTGCATGCAATAGTATCGATATGAATCTACCTAGTTGCCCTTGCTTTCTTCTGCCGAAACAAAAAACAGTAGATCACTGACAATAACTAAACAAACGTCAAAGACTCGTCAAACGATATAAAAACAATGCATTGGTTGTTGATTGTATGTGGTTTGGTCTAAGTTATACACTTTTGGTAAATATTTAACTTGGTGTCCAAGAGCGTAAGCGAAAAATTATTCGTCTATGAGACCAAGCGTAGAAAGAGAAGGTAAAAATTCTTCCTCTATGAGTATAGTAGTGCCAGGTTTATAAGTCAGTGATAAATTTTAATAGCGCGCGAAATTATATTCACCAATCAGGATGTGCCACCTTCAATTTGTTTACGCTATTGGCTAATTTTTACCCTTTGATTACTAATTGACTTCGGGTTTTGTCGGGGATTCGGTCCTGCTCTGCTCAAACGAAAATTGACGAGCGGAATTATTTTCCTGGTCTTACTGTACAAGGCAATGATTTTAGATTCAATTTCTTTGGCAACGATGCAAATGTCCTTGATGAGTTATACGTCAAGATCGGGAAGAAGAATAGGTATTGTTTTCATTCTAAATCCATGGTCAAGATAGACATTCTAATTCACTATTTAAACCTTACAACCTTAGATTAGTCATTTTATTAGCTTAGGTAGTTAAGACCTTTGAAGAGACGCATTGTGGTATTACCTCACACTTCGTAGTCGTCTTTGGACAAGCGTATTGAAAACTAAATAAAGTCGTCAAGTTGACCCAATCTCCCGGTCTATCCCAGTCTGTTACATCATTGTCATTTTTATCTTTTTTTTTTACCGAACAGGGTGCTTCAAAGTTCAAGCCATCAAATCGAATAACTTTCACTATGGAGCCAACATCAGGAGTGGAGTTGTCCCCAATAATAATAATGAAAGGAGATGCAATATTTTCTTCAAACCTAATTTAAGCCCCATCGAGTGTGTATCATTTGAAAGGCTATTTGAAAAGTTTTGTTTAGAGTTTTATGGATCACTTTACGGTCCGCAACACACAGACGGAATTGCGATCAGGAATCCTGATTCAGGATTCAGTATTGTCAACTATGGTTACAAAAAATACTAGTGCTGTTAAAAAATGCCTTAAATAATATGTATGAAACTGCAAATGAATGACAATAATTGCGTTTTTAGGTATTTAATATAACAAAACAAACAATTCTTATACATGATAATTACTATCATGTGATGAGGTCTTGACGTTACGAATGTTACGATGATGGTTTGTAAATTGTATTCCAATATTAATGCAACTATATCAAAAGACTATCTATAGTTTTAACATCAGACATAATCTGCACACAAAATGGCATGAACCATTATCACACAAGCCGTTTTTGAGCGTAGGCGATTTCGCATCTAAGCCGCAACGACGTCGCAACTGCACCGTCACGATACGGTATCGTTCCATCAACGCCTACACTTCAAAATCACTTTAAAATATGCCATCTAAGACATAAAAAAATCACTAGATCTAGTGAAAAAGTCTCTGAAAGCGGCAACACTCGATACGGAATCTAATTCCGAGTCTGGTTTATTCCGGATGTATGTGGCGGACCTACGACTCGCACCTCTTATAAATTGTACCATAGACGATGATCTCCGAGTACAATCGGTTTATAATTGCGGCGGCCTTGCTCTACATCTTAAAATCGCATAGACTAGTTAGGAAAGTTTTGTAGAAGCGATACTTTACATTTCACTCAAACTTATTTATTTATGAAAATGAAATAGGTAATTTAATTTGCAAGGATGTAGGTTACCAAGATAATTCAAAGATTTCAATACCTTCTGTCATGATAATTATGACGTGCAAATAATTCTGGATACATTTTTTTTAATATATTAAAATCTTACAAATATTTTATAATCACAATACACAATTTGCACAGCTTTTATTTTTATTTTTATTTTTATTTTTTTTTTTATACACAATTTCTCTCCAAAACTTCTTAAGGTGGTTTCAGTCCAAACAAAAGTTTGACGCACAATACGCGTAGACGGAATTAATAAAAGTAATATTTTATATATGGAAAAAAAGTTAAGAAAATCTAGTTGCCGCGTCACATGTAACATTTGCAATTTATAATATAATTTGTATTAAAAATTTCAAAGCTTTATATCTTCGTAATTATTTTATAAATTGCAAATGTTATTTGTGACGCAGCATCTAGATTTTCTGAACTATTTTTCCATATATACAAAGTTACTTATATTAATACCATCTACGCGTATTTTGCGTCAAAGTTTTGTATAAAATTGACCTCTCTGCAAACACCTTCAGGAGTTTAGCGGGAGATCCACAGTTGCTGCGTGACGTTAGTCATCAGTCATCACACACTAATTACAGTGCAATAAAAAGTACAGTTACAGGGCTTATGTATTTACATTCAGTACCAACGACATATTTAAGTATGACAAGAGTAACATAACATTATGGAAGTGAGTTGAAATTACCTCCATAGAAAAGAATACCTATACAACTATATTCCCTTCTAAACTTACCCTGGATCCCAGCTGCCGAGCGTGCGGAGAGGATGAGGAGACCATGGAACATATCCTTTGTGACTGTGATGTCTTGGTGGCAAAACGCATGAGCCTTCTCGGTAATGGATATCCAAAACCGGAAGATCTTAGGTTTCTTCCCCTCAATGGTATCGCCTCCTTCATTGACCATGTGTTTGAAGGGTGAAGAAAACGAAAAGTATTGGGGCCAACACAAAAGATCCCACTGACTGGGTCGAAGTGTTGCTGGCTTGCCAGCCCCCACAACAAGATAAGATAAGACAAGATATTCCCTTCCCTAAAGGAGTATTATAGTACCTATATTAGTAGCATATTCAAAATATCTACACTTCACTAGCAGTGTTCAAAATCTGTCCTGTGTGTCATATCTGACGACCCGGTTGATGAAATGGTTACCACGCCGGACTGCCAAATCTGGGTCCTGGGTTCGAATCCCGGTTCGGTCATGGATGTTTATATGTTTGTGTCGTTTTTGTATGGTTTCCATAATAAACAGCCTATAGTGTTTGCTTGGGATTATTACAATGTATGTGCCTGTGGGCGCTATTTATTATTTATTTATTTATATAGGGAGCCGATCGGCACTTTTTATAGAAAAATTACCTCAAAATTGAGGTTTCCTCACGATATATTTTATGTCCGAATCTGCATCTTTAATTATGGTTTCTCTACATAGCCCAGTCATTTTACGGTTTGAGCCGGGACTTATTAGTAATTGAAATTTTTTTTTCGGTATAAATTTGAAGAGCCAATTTGAACCTAGAAATGTACCAAAATTAAAAAAAAATCACGTCAGCAACAGTTAGCTATTAAAATTTAGCTATTATCTCGTTCTAAAAAACCTAATGGTAAATTTTTTTTTGCACATATCTAAGGCTTTACCATTATACATACTACAAACATGGTGTGAATATTTTTGTCTAAGTACTTAAAAGGTTTTGAAAAATACATTCGTATTTTCTAATAAATACCTCATTTTTTAAATTTCATTGTCTATTTTATTGCTCAAAAATAATGTATATTGTTAAATCTAAGTCAAAAAATGAGTGCATTGGTACTAATATTAATAATTTGAAATCCTTCTAGGACACATAATTTTGATTTCTATGTTGCGCGGCGATTTTTTTTAATATGCTTTAAGATAGTCCTTTTGTCACTTAATGGTTCCGGTTACAGTTTGAAAGTCCAATTAGTAATTACTCTCTTACCCCGCGTAACAAAACTCCGTAAAATGACTGGGCTAACAGTTTATTCACACACGATGCGAGGGCCGATGGTTGATCAATAGACTGTTACATCTTCAGTGTTTGATCTACGATGCTAATGTAATACAATAAAGCAAATAGTAACTTACTTGTTGTATCATATTGTGTAAGTTATGTTTGGGGGCGTGTCTCTTTTATGGTTTTAACAGGGTTGAAGTTCGATGTTTTTTACTTCAAAAAGACTAGAAACAGTACATTATGTACCTACGATTAGTTACTTCATCATCATCATCATCATCTCAGCCGATGGACGTCCACTGCTGGACATAGGCCTCCCCCAAGGGTCGCCATAACGACCGGTCCTGCGCTGCCCTCATACAACGGGTTCCCGCAGCCTCCACCAGGTCGTCGGTCCACCATGTGCGGGGCCTACCCAGGCTGCGCTTTCCGGTACGCGGTCGCCACACAAGAACTTTTCGGCCCCATCGGCCATCGGTTCTGCGAGCAATATGCCCCGCCCACTGCCACTTTAATTTAGCAATTCTTTGTGCTATGTCAGTTACTCTGGTTCTTCTGCGGATGTCTTCATTTCTGATTCGATCTCGCAGGGAAACTCCGAGCATAGCCCTCTCCATTGCTCTTTGGATGACTTTCAGCCTTTTTATGAGGCCTTGAGTGAACGACCACGTCTCTGTTCCATATGTCATCACTGGAAACACACACTGATCGAAGACTTTCGTTTTAAGACACTGCGGTATTTGGGACGTGAAGATACTACGTAGCTTCCGTAGTCACCTTCGGTTTGCCGATGATATAGTCATCATGGCGGAGACTATGGAGGAGCTCAGTCGAATGCTCGATGATCTTAGCAGAGCCTCCGAACGAGTTGGTCTGAAGATGAACATGGACAAAACGAAGATCATGTCAAATGCCCATGTTGTACCTACTCCTGTAATGATCGGAAACTCTGCGCTCGAAGTTGTTGACGATTATGTTTACCTGGGACAAACTATTCAGTTAGGTAGGTCCAACTTCGAGCAAGAGATCAACCGTCGAATCCAACTCGGTTGGGCAGCGTTCGAGTAGTTACTTAAAGTAATATAATTCGGAGCGCGCTCCATACAAACGTGTATAGGTGATAGAGAGTCGCGGGTTCGAATCGATATTTATTAATATCATAATAAAAGTCAATGACATTTTTCAGAAACAATCTAGAAACGTCTTTATGAGGTCAGATTTTCGTTAAAATGTATAGTTTTAAAGTTACAGTGGCTCAAATATTTTCCATACAAATCTTAAATTAATCCTAGCATTTGCGCTCTCCTCCTTATCAAGAAATGAAAAGGTAAAGGTAAAGGTAGGTACTTAAGGGGATGCTTCAGACCGTGAAACTGAACAACTTTCACTATGGGACAAATATTGAAATCGCGAAAATAAAAAATCAACCTCGTCAAAAACTTAATCGAAAAGTCCGCCCCTAGCCGTACCTGGCCCCAAAAAATCAACTATTCCATACATTTGGGTCGATAAAGTTTTTCTATGGACACGCTATGATATGAGTGTCCCATGTTGCTCGAAATTTTTTTATTTTTATGGAACAGAAGATTTTTTTTATCGAATTCAATGTTTGGTCCCATAGTGAATATTGTTCAGTTTGATGATCTGACATTTAGGTTTACACCCTCTTTTATGCCGCTATAGGATAAACCTACATCCCACACTGAAGGTACCTAACAATATAAGATTAAAATCATTTTGTCTGTCCGTAGTTGTGTACCTTATGAGGACTCCATGACATGGTTACATAAATATTTAGATACGCATGAGCGCATACCAAGGAGTAATAGTACAGTCAGTTATAATAACTCATTCTGCATCTATCATTCATCACGTGCTTTTATCGTGCTAGCGCTGCCGTGAAAATTGGCGGCGCAAAATAGCTTATACCTTATCTTATCACTAAACGAGACAGCCTATAATTGTGAAACAATAATTTCGAACTTATAACGATTGGTGTTCACACGAGACTTCTTTTCATGATTGTTAACGTTCAAAATTAGAATCTAAAGTTATGCGGAATAAAATCTAAAGTTGCGGATTTCATGTTACCTCGCCCCCCGCAAAAAGTGGCAGAAATGTTTGTTAGTAGAATTACACGCGTGGCTAGTCCCTATATAAGGTCTATCAAAATTAGGTGAAACTATTTTAAGGTGATGATCAGACGATCAAACTGAACAACTTTCTCTATGGGACCAATATCGAAATCGCGAAAAAAAAATCTGCTGTCCCCTACATTTAGGTCGAGTACATTTGTATGGAACAGCTGATTTTTTTTCGCGATTTTGATATTGGTCCCATACAGAAAGTTGTTCAGTTTGATGGTCTGATCATACCCTTAAAATAGTTGCAGCTAGTTTTGTTAGACCTTATATTAAATAGTCAAAGAGTGCACCACGATCAGCAGTGCGGGGTTTATACTGCGGGCGTCGCGGTCGGTGCAGCACGCGCCTGGCACATACTAAGTAAGGTTGAGTCAATTAACTTAAACAAGTGTTACAAAAAATGTTGACTGGGTATCGCCTCTAGTAGGTACCTCAATGGCCTATGGTGAGTTTGTGATGCATATAGAGTGTGTATGTAGGTACGTACCCAATGCGGATTGGTGGACTTCACCAGTAGCATAGCGTGGGTTCATGCTGCCCGGACGGGGCACAGAGCCACAGACTTTATAAGAAGACTCTCAGCAAAAATAACGGAGCGAGCGAAGCGAGCTCGAAATTTTTGGCCCGACCATAGAGATGTAGAGAGATGCCAACCAACGCGCTGAGTACGAAACCTAGTGTCGCATCACCACCAGTACCACGCGATAGAAAGTATTTTGATTGCTTGAATGTGTTCATTATCCATTGCGGTATCAGAACTCATAGTTCGAATTATCTTTAGTACTACGCAAGCATTGTAAACTATTTACACATAATATCTCGACTGGCTTTCAGCCTCATGATATATTGAATCATTACTGTCGCGAGAAATGTGTTCCGTTTTTGCGCATATTGCTGCGACGCTGGCCCCTTTCCACATCCTCCTTTAGTTTTTGTGATCTGTGGGCCAGACATATTTCGGTATATCCATGCAAAATGAAAGTGAGACACGACAAATATATAGCTGACTGTATATCTATCTATACGAGATATCTGTAAATGGTAACAATCAGCAAGAACATCTGTTAAAAGAGATCATCTTAATAAATCCATTACATATCATTTATTTCGTTTGTTATTTTGACCCTCGAAGACTTCGTGAGTTTCGACGGATTAGTAATACATATCAAGGTTAAAAAAAAAGGTAAAATGTATTTATTTATTTATTTTAACACTTTATTGTAATCGCTTTTTAGCGATAAGACTGTTTTTGTACCTATTGCATTTCCTGTTTGTTTGCTCTCTGTATACTCTGATTTTTTGGTGTAAAATAAAGTATTGTCGGGGCAAGTGCCTCTACGGGGTAAGTGCCCCAACTTGACAAAAAAATTCACTTTAAAGCTTAATATTTCGCTTACGGATCCCTTAATCGAAAAATGGTTCGGTCAAACCCACAATATTTTTAAACTACCTATTCAACGATACCCTACACCATGGGGTAGACGAGATAAAAATTCCATTCCACCTTCGCGTGTAGTGGAGGTACCCTGAAAAAAAATATTTTTCAAGATTTTATTTTACCACTTTTTCGGCGTGATGAACATGTATTGCCCATTTCAAATTACAGCTTTCTAGTACTAAGCGTCTCTGAGCTAAGCCGCGGACAGACGGACGGACAGACATGGCGATACTATAAGCGTTCCTTGTGGATTCGGAACCCTAAAACTTATTTAAATAGTGATTTCGTTTTCTATTTTTTTTCAACAAGAATCCAATACAATGCTACCCTATAGGTACGGTAGAGTTTGGCGGTTAGCACACTCGCAATGGTAGGTAAGAAGACAAGTGTTTTTGTAGATCAAGAATTCAGATTACCCCGAACTGGTACTTATGTAAGATTAGATATGTATCTTTGTATGTTTCCATTGTGTTTCATATAGAAACGTATTACTTATATATAAATATTTAATAAAGGAAAAAAGTTTAGATAGCCCAGTCCAATAAATATAATAGAAGACCGTTCTTTTTTTAAAGCTTATTATCTATACTATTATAAAACTGTAACGGGAAGTTTGTCTGTACATTGAAGATATTAACAAAAAAAAATTACGATATGGTTTTTAGGTGTCCCTGATTCCATTTCACCAATTTTTGGATTTTTTGTCTGTCTGTTTGTTTGTGTGTTTGTTTGGGTGTTTGTTTGTTTGTTTGTTTGTTTGTTTGTTTGAACGAGTATCACGCAAAAACTACTGAACCGAATTTGATGAAACTTTTTTAGTTTGATAGCTTATGATCTGACTTAAAATCTGGTATATAATTTGTGCGGACGAAGTCGCGGGTTAACGCTCGTGTCATATAAAAATACCTATTATATGACATAATAAGTTAGGTCTAAAATGACCACAATTTTAATTTATCGTGTTTTTCGACATGCTATTTTTGCGTTTTTGGGCATTTTACGACTTTCTCAATAATTATAACCTGGCTGCAATCGCAGTAAATATTCGGTGATTGAACCGTTATTGAACTACGTACGAACTATAACTTTTGGCACATTTGGTATTGCGCTAATCGCGGTGCTGCTCTTGACAGCCGTTTGAGCCGTTTTGACAGATCGCTCAGACGTTAAGGGCTATCAATTACATAGAGTTTACCGCGATGCGGAATTCAGCATCGTTGAATATTAATGAGGGATTTTCCAAAAGCAAAAAAAGTAAAAAAGTTAGTTCCTAATTTCTCGATAGATGGCGTTGACCGGAGAGGCGTCCAATAGGTATAAAGAAAGATATTAATTAATATTAATAGTAAAAATACACAGTACAAACCCTTTCTTATTGTTGTTGGTTTATTATTTAGCTATCTCGGTGTTATTGTCCGTCAACAACGAATCGAGTATCAGACGTGGCTGTATGGGCTACGTATCCGTTTTGAATATACGAACAATAAACGAGAAACAATAACAAACTACAAAAACCTAACAGAAACTGAGAATTTCAATAAAAATAAACCGGAAATATTTAAATCGTACGTCAGATTCCGTGAATGAAAAGCAAAGCCATAGACGAAAAATTGGACCCTGGTTTGACAGTCTGGCGTGGCAATCATTACACCAACCGGGTCGTCAATAACACGCAGACTGTTAATAACTTGTACTGTGTATTTTTATTTTTAATATTAATTCATATCTATTGGATCCCTCTCTGGTCAACGCCATCTATTGACAAATTAGGAACAAACTTTTTTTTTCTTCTGGAAAATCCCTCATTGGATTGCAATGTGATTAGAACTGAAATTGGATAAGAATATAACTTCGATGTTTTAACTTAGCGCAATCGGGCTCTTGTAGACAAATTAGAATCGCAAGAACTTCTAAGATAGGTCAATGGCTAATGCGAAGGCAAAGCCTGGCCTGCCAAAGCCTGGCAAAGACTGGACCCTGTTTAATAAACGCTACAATGGACAATGACAATTTGGAGTGCATTGCTGGTTACTAATGATGCTAAACTTGCAGTGCTTCAAGTATCCTAGAATTCTCAGCAATGTACTCTGAATAGGGATAATGACGAAAAAATTATCACTTTTTAAAAACTCTTTGATATCTTAAACACTAAAGTGATATAAATTTTTGAATATCTAAATTTACGATTAGAGCGAGAAAGTGACGTAATAATTGAGTATTGTCATATCAGGAGGGACGTTGCAGATACAAATCATGACGACGTGTCATACAAACACCTGTTTTGCATGAAAGAGATACAAGATGATAAAAAACGTTTTTCAAATAGCTTGTAACTTTTTTGTTTTCTATTTTCGTTTGAACATTTTGCTATTAAATTTAGCCTATTTCAATAATGAGGAGTTTTCTGACAGCTAGTCAAACGTAGTTCAATAAACCAGCGATAGATGGCGTTGACCAGAGAGGGGTGCGAAGACGAACATTTTAGGCTAAAGAGTAAACAAAAATGCATGTCACTAAGTCAGACGCATCCGAAATATATGTTCATATTTTGCTGTTCACTTAAAAACACAAATTCTTACTATTTTATATGTATTTTACCATCTGCAAGGTCACTCACCCCTGTCTCGTCGACGCCATCTATTGAGCCATTAAGAACTACTTTTTCTTTTTAAAGGCTTTCGGAAAAAACCTCATTCGTCACAATATGCGCATATTGTGCGCGTGTTGTGCGTGTGTATGTGCGTGTGTATATGTGTTAATTATGGATTTCCAGGATCAGTTAACATCCGTATTGTCATTGTCAAATGTCACGATTAGTAAATGGATGAAGACTTTGAATTTAACTTTGTATAATGGACAACAGAAATACAAACGTATAGTTTAATTACATAGCACAAGATTGTCGGTCTCACGGAGAATCTAGGAAAGTTTGCTCACCATGGAAATTAGCTAATGGTTAAATTAATAGTTTTAAATAAGAGTTTGTCTATATTTTTTTTTAATTCTTTTTTCTTTTTTTTTGAGCTTTTAACCCTGAGGTTACGTCAGCCCGTCAGTTCCGTTAGTTTGTCTATAATGAGAACGATGTGTCAACAAATGAACAAGAAAACTGTTTCTATTGACATATATTTGAACAATTTTTTTTTTAAAAGGCATCACTATAGTAGGTAAATATTTCTAATATACTACTTGAAAAATTACAATTTAATACAGTTGGTCCAATACAGGGCGGTACGACAAGAGTGTTACAAAAGTAAAAATAAACATTTCAAACTTTTAAGGGGGTTGTTGAGACCATCAAACTGAACAACTTTCACTATGGGACCAACATCGAAATCGCGAAAAAAAAAAATCTTCTGTCCAATACATTTAGCTCGAGTAGATCTGTAGTTTAGTATGGAACATCGCATAATGGCGATTATGGTAAATCTCCCCAGTTTGGGGAAGGCCTATGTCCAGCAGTGGACGTCTGTCGGCTGATATGATGATGATGATGGAACATCAGATTTTTTTCGCGATTTCGATATTGGTCCCATAGTGAAAGTAGTTCAGTTTGATGGTCTTAACCACCCCCTTAAATGTTTATTTGTATTTTTGTCACACCTTGTATATATCAGAGTCAAATTAATTATTATGTCTGTGTGTGCAATAAAGTTTTATTACTCAAAAACCAAAAATGTTTTTTTTTCAAAAGTTCTTAAGCATGTTTCCACATAGGTACACTACACGACCCTTTTCTCCGCAGTCGGTTAAATGCAAATAGAATGCGAAACCAGAGCACCGTAGACAAGCCTTTTGTTACGTTTTAAAGGTTTTCATTCCCATGGCTAGATTTCCTATGGCGATTTGACTGAGATGGGTACAGATATTGTTCGTTTGCGAAAACTAAATAAATTATTGCATTTTAATTGTGTAATTTAATTACCAGGTAGAAGAGAGTTTATTTCATCAATACAGTACTAGTTAACAAGATGACGAAACAGTAATATTGTTGTCTGATTGGGCGTTTTGATAATTAGACATTATGGGAATCTAGTTAAGTGCCTACCTAAAAACGAAGACGAGTAAAAAAAACCTAAATAGGTATACCAGATTAAATGTACACAGTTTGAACAATAATATATTCTTATTTTTCTTATTCCTTAAGCGTTTAATTAAAAGAATCGAGGCCACTAAAAGTTAATTCTCTTGGCATTTAGTTCGATAAAATTTTCAGTTTGTCTAAAACTTAACGATTTTCTACCAATAGAAGTACTGTCTACCTAATTTAAAAAATGACGTGCAGTCTATAACCAATTCCCAGAACGGAGAAGTCGAGCTCGCTTCGCTTCGGTCGCTTTATGTTTCGGATTTGATCACTGCAAACATAATTTAAACGAGTTCTGACTACAGCTAAGTCGTGTCGTGACGCAAAAAAATTTCGAGCTGGCTTCGTTCGCTCCGTAGCTTTTACTTAGGTGCACATTATAATTTGTGTTGTAGATTTTCTGGCCGCTCTTCTCTACATCCGAACTCCTTCTGACGCGGTGGTAGAGTCAAAAAACAATTTCAAATATTATTTTCAATAAAAAATTGTGAGCTTGTGTTCGAACCGCAACTACAACCGCAGCACTCATCAAAAGATAGTTGGTAGTAGTAGCAGGGTTTCTGACTACCCAGAAAAGGTGAGTTTATGTACGTATGTGTTATGCAACAAAGATTATTTAGTTTGCATATCAAAATAATTTTAATTATTTATTTTCAGTCGTGTAGTGTGGGTTTCTGTCTTTCGAGGCACAGACCGATTTTGCGAATTACGTGCAGTTTGTACAATTTCGTTACAATTTTGATGATAAGATTTAGCAATTTGTACAATATATGTCAATAATACCCGCAGTCCGTATAATTTCTCGGTTTGTACGAATGCTCAATACGTTCGAATTTCGATTTTGCCCCCTTAAATCTTCTTTATAAGAAGACCTATCTATACAAAAAATAACGAAGCAAGCGAAGCGAATGAAGCGAGCTCGAAATTTTTCGCACATCTATTAGGTTTATTTTATAATCGTCTTCTTTCGTGTCAGCATGAGCTTTATCGTATGACAACCACTACATGTTGGAGTGTAAAGATTAGCCAGTCAGCAGTGGTCGGATCGAGGCTGACTGCCCAGGTTGCGCCAGATGAACTCTGACCAGGTTTCGTCTTTTTCCTTGTAGCGTGCTTGTCGGTCTTCTACAGATTGTACTTCGGTGAGTGTGCCCAAGAGCTGCATGAGCTCATCCCGCCTTCCCCTTTCTAATATCGGACTTCCAGACGCACCCCGGGATACCACCCCTTCTTGGTTGATATCCCACAAATCCGCACTAAGCGCCTTTCTGATTTTTTTATAATGCGCACAGTCAAGGAGTGGAATGCCCTGCCTGCGTCAGTATTTCCGAGCGCTTACAACCCGAATTACTTTAAAGTACGAGTGAATAGGCATCTTCTGGGTTAGCTCGCTACATCTTCGACCCTATCTTTGTCCTGAGGACTGGATTGAGGTCAAGAGCAAACCCATTTGAAATAATAAAAAAAAAACATATTGCAATTTGTATAATTTCACCATCATTTTATTCTTCTTATCGTGTGGGCAGCAGGCCCTGGTGTCACAGTTTTTGACGTGTCACAGCCTCTGATGTGGTTTTTATGTAACGACTACTACCACCAGAGATAGTAGCCGGGACCAACTGCTTAACGTGCCATTCGAAGCACGGAATCATGCAATGTCCTAACCTTAGATAAATAATTTATCTGAGGTCCTAACTGTTGGAGTATAACAAAAATAAATCTATCTTACTTCAACACTATGTCTGTCTTTATATAACTCGTAAATATTGTTTTTATTGAACAGAGCCCTATGCAACCACTTAACTAAAATCCCTGCATCCCTGCAGTCTGCGTATTCACTTAGTCCGGCATGGTACCGCATGCCTCGCATAATATTAGTGAAACACACCTTCCAAGATATATAAGTAAAAGGATAATAAACGATTATTATTGATATCCTTAACTTGGTCTTTCCTTTGATGTCCATGTAACCCCAACACTAACCAACTGGAGTGCGATTTCTGAATCTCATACGTTGAACTCAGCAGTTGAAAATGTATGGAGATACGCATCTTTCTACTGCTGATTTGACTTTCAAAAATCGCATTCCTGGAGTAGGTACCTAGGATTTTTGAATGTCAAATCAGCAGTAGAAAGATTCATGTCTCTATAGTAATATTAACATTTTCAACAGCTGAGTTCAAAGAATAATTTTCAAAAATCGCACTTCTGGGGGAAAACGTACAAAGTGGCATATTCACTAGGTGTACCCCGTGGGAATCGAACCCATGACTAAGAGTGTGACTCCACGTGTCAAGACCACGGAGGCTGTATTTCATTTAAAGTCTATACTATTATAAAACTGTAACAGGAAGTTTGTCTGTACATCTGTACATTGAAGATATTAACAAAAAAAAAGTTACGATATGGTTTTTAGGTGTCCCTGATTCCATTTCGCCAATTTTTGGATTTTTTGTCTGTCTGTTTGTTTGTGTGTTTGTTTGTTTGAACGAGTATCACGCAAAAACTACTGAACCGATTTTGATGAAACTTTTTTTGTTTGACAGCTTATGATCTGACTTAAAATCTGGTATATAATTTGTGCGGACGAAGTCGCGGGTTAACGCTCGTACTAAATAAAAACGATCTTGATAGAAATTGGCCATAAAACTGCTTAATTATATGATACCTATAGATAGATATAACCTTAACCCAAATGACTAAACGGACATGCGTGCGTTTATAATAAACGTTAAACCTATACAATAACATATTATAATGATTTAGAACGAAATTACATAACTATAATTTGTGTAGGAATGTATTTAGAGCACAGCGCACGATCAAAGCAACCAATGTATGCCAAAATCGACCCTGCATGTAGTATAGCACAGAACATTATAAGATGTAGTATATGGTAATGTAATCTCTGCTCGTTCTCGTCGAACACCCTCCATTAGCCCAGTCATTTTACGGTTTGAGCCGGGACTAATTAGTATTGACATTTTTTTCGGTATAATATTTTTTTGTTTTTTTTTTTGTCTTTTTTCTGCTCCGTGGCAATCTGTTTTTTTTTTCAAACAATAAGCCACTACAATTAGTGAAGAATTGTCATCTATGAGAGCTTTCTTCGTTGGTTTGTTCCAACGAGCTCTCCCTTTGACTTATTGGAATCTGAAGCTCAGTCCTGGAATGTCCCTTTGCTTCCGTCTCACTCTCAGATGCCGCAGGCCAGCATCTCCACTCAGCTGGGATGCGAGATCATTTACATGCTGGGATAGTTTACGCTGGTATTTCGCACTGTACTCTGTGATTTCTTGCTTGACTGTCTTTACGTTAAGATCAAGGTACATAAATTTATTGCTTATGCATTGTGGGATGTTGAACATACTTCGTAATGTCTTGCTCTGAAATCTCTCTAGTATTTCGATGTTGCTATTACTAGCTTGGCCCCATAATTGTATGCCATATGTCCATATTGGTTTCAGTATTGTATTATAATATAATAGTAGTATAATATTGAAGAGCCAATTTGAGCCTAGAAATGTACCAAAATAAAAAAAATCACGTCAGCAACAGTTCCAATTTTAAAATTTAACTATTATCTCGTTCTAAAAAACCTGATGGTACATTTTTTTTGCACATATTTAAGGCTTTACCATTATACATATACTACAAACATGGTGTGAATATTTTTGTCCACTTAGAAGGTTTTGTAAAATAAATTCGTATTTCTTAATAAATACCTCATTTTTTAAATTTCATTGCCTATTTTATTGCTCAAAAATTATTTATATTGTTAAATCTAAGTCAAATGAGTACATTGGTATTAATATTAATAATTTAAAATCCTTCTGGGACACATAATTTTGATTTCTATGTTGCATAGCAAATTTTTTTTAATATGCTTTAAGATAGCCCGTTTGTTACATTAATGGTTCCGTTTACAGTTTAAAAGTCGAATTATTAATTATTACCCCTATACCCTACCCCGCTCAACAAAACTCTGTAAAATGACTGGGCTATATTGTCTATTCCGCTCACATAATTTACAAAATATAATCTAAAATTTGGAAAATTTCTATTCACTAACTTTTATTTTCATACCCAGTTTGGTTAAAAAAATCTAAAATACAAACTTCATATTTAGGAAAAAATGTAAAATAATGTCTATTGATCGCAGAAAATACTGTTAGCACCATCTATTGACGAGTAGCGAGCATTATCCTATAACGTTGTAACACAATAACAATAACTAGATGTCGTTAGTAGAGACTGTTAAGAAAGTTTTGAGGTGGATTATTGTTTTAGCCTTCTTGGCGCCATTTTGGCTAAAAACTTTGAACGTAAATGCTGATTCGAATACTATAAACATGTATAAATCACATTTATTAATTTTGAATATTCATTCTCGAGGAAAATAGATTAACAAATTTCATACAACTAGCGCCACCTATTATCAGGTAGCGAGCAACTATTTCAAAGCATGCGGCACCTTTGTGTATTGCCGAATCCTAGACGGCTTTCCTTTGCTAAAATAGTAGCTTCACTCTTTCGCGTTGACCTTCGAGATCGATTTGTGATTGATTTTAATGTTTTATTTAGATTTAAGAATTTTTATCCTAGTATAAATTCAAGTTTTAAATTATTGTAAAACACTGCGTCATATAAAACAGTTAAAAAGCATACGTTTCTAATAAGTTTCTAATTGGAATCGAACTAGCAACTAATAAAAGTGTAAACCCAATGGGTCGTAGGCCGTTTTGAAACCCTTTGAGGATGCCGACAAAGCGAATCAAATTTTCACTTGCTCTCTAAAATTCGTCAGTGACAGATGTTTACGCGAAAGTATTTAAAATTCTAGTGAATTCTTAAAGTTTTGTGAGGAATTGATTTCTTAAATAGCTAAACACTATATTGATAAAACTGTATTTATTGATAGTATTTTTTTGTGGAAATCTGCAATAATTTCCATTAAAAACAGTTCAAGAAATTGGTAAGTAGGCATTGTATGTTTATTCAATTTATTGTTATCCAAAAACCTTTTATAATTGACATAATTATGTGCAATGTTAGTTTATTATAAAAATATTTAATCGAAATTTTAAATTCTCCGCTTTTCGAAAGATTTGGGTTTTTGACTATCAAGGAATATAGTAATTGATAAACAATCTAACTAATAATATCTATAAATATTTTAAATAAATAATAAATGTAATTTAAACCTATTTAAAGGTCTGAAAAAGTTTCATAAATTTAAAAAGACATGAAACTGCAACTTTTTTTTCCGGCAAACTTTTGCCAGTCGAAAGTGAGTTGGTACCTATTTCAGTGCGTATAAAATGTCCTAAAAATTAGAAAACGAACAGTAAAATTGAAATAGAAAGCTTTGAAATGAATTTACTGTGTTTTTTCAGATAAAAATGTTTCCTTCCAAAGGAATGGTGGATTACATGACCGAAATGAATAGACTTTTTCCGAGAAATGAAAATGGTGAGCTTTTTATGTTTAAAGTAAGCTTTTTTCAATAGTATATTGCGAATATTATGCAAAGTAACATGTTTAAATCAATTATTAATATAATAAGTGATATTGTGTATGAAAATTAACAATTATAATTTATAAATCTACGTTTTCGAAAACTATGTATAAAGAAATACATACAAATATAGTTCTTGCTCCTTTGAAATAAGAACTTCTAGCTTCTAGGTAGTTATTATGGTGTAAAAATTATACCGTAAAGGAATTTTGAAGGTCATTCAAATGTTTTTTCAAAATCCAAAACATCAAAGTATCATTTTTGGACAGAGTTAAAAAAAATAGCAGGATATTAACTTTCTCACAAGAGGAGGATGCAAATACAAATGTCGGTCACAAAGAAAAGGGACATTGATAAATTCATTCTTCAATGATGATTGTGGATGGGCCATTATTTTTATTCAGGGTACAACTAGGATAAAATTTTCTTTTCTTTTATTGTAAAAATTCTATGTCTTTCTTTACTGTTTTATGGGTCAGAGTGTCATCTTAATGCCAATTTTTGTTCATAATTGTTATAGTAATTGTTAAAGACATTTGCAGCTATGTTTTCTTGCTTACATTTATTGATGTTTTTTCAGCAAAAAAACCACTGCGTTACCGTCCCTCAAAATTATATTGCGTCGCTTACACAAACAACTGAGTTACTGTAATTTGCAAAAAAGTATAGTATTTTACTTTAATTCCTACGTTTTTAAGACTAGTTTCTTATTCGGTAGCTACTGATAACAGTTTTATTTTGGAATTTACCTAGTGGTCGAGGATGTTCATCACATGTTAGTGGAGTGTGTTCGAGCAGGATCAAATGACACTGAATAGGCTTGATGTGGGCATAGAATAACTAAGTTACAGTAGGTAAAATCTTGACATAAGGTACGATGGGACTGACAAGTACATAACATTTTGTATAAAATATGTTGTAATATGTGTTGTGTTTGTTTTGAATTGTGTGTCCCTTTTAAAAAAAATAGAATAAAAATAAATTAACCTGTTTTACTGACTAAATCGCCTTTGTTCCATTGCCTTTGAAGGGGGACCAGATTATGGTACCCCCGGGTGCAAACCAAGCCAAGCACATATCCAGATAGATAGGTAACTCATTTATTTCGCCAGAACAATACAGGATAAACAGTGACAGACAAACATTGGCGTAGCACGGGGGCGGGGGGGCGACGCCCACCTTGTTTGTTCACACCAGCTTGCACCAGCACCAAGCTTGTTGCCCCCCTTAGAAAAATGGAAAGTAGTGAAGGAATAATTAAATAGTGTAATAGGCACTGTTTCAACATCATCTTGTGAAATTCTAGCCAAAACTCAGGCAATATTGCAAATTGTATACCTAGGCATGTAAGGGCTGAAGCCCCATACCACAATTGTTTATGAAATTATCACCTTTACAATATATCCTACAACCTGCTTAAAAATCCCAAGCCAAATTTTAATTACGATGAGCCTTAGGAAAATGAACTTTTGGATCCGACCTTGGCACGAGAAATGTGAGTCTTGCCGCTGGGACGGTAGCTATGGGCTTGGTGGCCGGTTGCCCCCCTCAAGGAAAATCTCTAGCTACGCCAATTCAAACAAAGGTAGTAGGTAACATTATGGAGTCCGCAAGGAGGTACGTGTAAAGCCGCAGCAGCAACAGGGAGCTCCCATGACAGACCAGTCAATAACAAACACAATATTGTAGATTTAGGTGTTGAAATATGACACTGTGTGACCTGTATTGCGCCGATGAAAAAGGTTCTGACTCACCATTTATTACCTGATGACCCGGTTGGTGTAAAACACTAACAGGCACAACACCTTGGATCACCGGGGTCTCTTCCAGAAGCCTGTCAGAGTGTCATCTTAGAAGTCTTCGGCAGCATTAACAAGCTGCAAGCTGGGGTGGCAGGAGTAGTCATTCCTACCTAACGCAAAATAGGCGCCGAGTTGCGGAAAATGAGCCCGCTCAACCAATACCAATGGTGTAACCATTACACCATTGGTATTACACCGGACTGCCAAACCAGGTTCCTGGGTTATGTGAGGAAACCCCCTCTTCTTTTTAAATGTTTGAAGTTTGAGTGATAAAACGAAAAATGATGTTTTTTTGTAAGGGGCGGTGAGACCCACTCTCACTGCCCCTTACAAAAAAACATCATTTTTCGTTTATTCACTCAAACTTGGGGGGGATAGCGAAGGGGAGGGCCATTATCCTTGGTTTTATTTACATTTGAAAATTCTGCCTTTTCATACATTTTTGATGTAATAAAACTTACAGCTACAGCATAATAATAAATGCTTAGACGGACAAGTTCTGACAGGATATAACATTAGTTTTAGCTGGCCGGCACTTTCACATTTGGATCAAAAATGTATGCAAACGCAAATGATGTCCTTGTTCTGTACAATCAAGGCCTTGCTTAAGATGTTTTCCAGCAATTATCAAAGCCCCACTATAACACCAAACAATATGTCTTTAAAAACCTAACTAATACAATTTAATTCACAGTTCCAGAATTACAGCAAGCCCACAAATCACCATACAGCCAAATGGCCAACCGTTCTTCAAGCTCCACCGACTCGACGTCCCCTGAAACCTTCCCTGAATTTAACAAGAAACCAGACCTGCGCCCAGATAATAGATACTATTGTGAACCTAGACCGGACTGGGTTAGACCGGAACAAATAATCCCAGAAACCAACTACGAGACACCTAGACCAGAGTTTCAAGCCCAAAGACGTCCTATTGTCGGAAGAAAGATTATTGACGATCAAATATCACCGGCAAGAAGAACGGAACAAGATTTGTTTGACTTCAGTAACATTTGGCAGCCTGACGAACCTATGTACCTACAGCAAACTCCACCAAAAATAAACAACATTTTTATAGAACAGAAGAATTATACTCAGAACGTGTTTTACGAGTTATTTTCCGGTGAAAACCGAGGCTTTGAAATCAAAACTCCGGTCAAAACTGCAACACCGATGACCACTACTTCTAACTCTGTTTCTCCAAGCATGTCGTCTTCTCCGAGCTCAAGATTCCCTAATCTATCGCCCGTTCATTCCAACTATGGCTTTCAACAATCGCCTATACAAAAATATCCACGGTCACCAAACTTTGGAAGTGGCAGATCAAATTTTAGAGGTGCAGAAATGGCACAGAAAATGTGTTCGTTTTGCCGCAAGAACGGAGAAACTCCGGTGGTTTACATGACTCATATGGTGAAGGAGAGAGTTGGGAATAAACAAGTTGTGACATGCCCCATATTGAGATCTCACGTTTGTTCTACTTGTAAGGCTACCGGTGACGATGCTCATACTATGTAAGTATTAAATTCACCAGTAGGCGTCACATGCCACCCCCGAGAAAACGACAAAAATCGAGATGTGTCTCCATCCTTATTATTTTACGTATGCCAGAAAGAGCGCGCATGACGTTTTTCTCGTTTAAACGCTTTGTCGTGTGTGGCATGCTATTATTATTTGGTTATAAGGGCTTGGTCAATGACTAAATAGCTGAGTCGCGCTGCAAGTCTGGGGGAGGTCAGACGCGTGCGTATTGGCATCTGTTAGACTTGCACGTGGCTCCGCCATTTTGTAAACTCTTTTGTGTTTTAACTATAAAACGTTAACTTGAGATTATAATAAACTACTTGACATTGGCAGAAATGCTACTAATCATTTTCCTACATGTACTCTCCACATAACGGGACATTGGCACAATTGTGAAAACGCATCGGACGCCATTAAATAAAAATAGAATAGAATAGACTAAATAGCTACTGCGACCTGGATAGATCTATTGTAGCTGTCACCCTAGAACTAAAGGTCATTTCCTAGGCCCACGGACTTCATGAACCGTGTTATGCTTTTGGAGGGAAGGTCCCTAATGTCAGTAGGTGTTATTATGTATCCACCTAGATGGCGACTTCTACTGTGAAAGTGGCATGCTAGCCGTGCAGGCCTCCGTCACTCGGCCATAGATGCAGTAGTACTAGGTTTATAAGTCTTAACGATGTACCTCAAGAGACAAATTTTGATACCGCGCGAATTAATATTGACCGATCAGAATCAAATTTGTTTTCGCGCCCTTACCGCTGCTATCAGACTTTGCACCCTTTGATTACTAAATGTCTTCGGGTTTTGTCGGGGACTCGGTCCGTAGATTGACGAGCGTAATTATTTTCCTGGTCGTATTGTACCAAAATAAGCACTAACACTTTCGCATCGTATGAGTATGCGCTTGCTTGATTTCTGCCACTGGCTCCAGACAGCAACGTCGCATACGTCGCGCTGTACGAAGTTATAACAACGCTGTGTCAAACTTCATTAGATACATTTTGGCAGTAGGTAATTAAGCATGAGAATTTAACTTTTTTCAAGGTGGTAATGTCTCTGTTATATAATAACTAGGGTGTTTCCGAAACTGCACATTTTTTTTTCTTTACTCAAAAGATGGTAAGCCAGCCAATGCCCCAGTTATGCAGATGCAATGAAGCTAATGATGATGATGATGATGATGATGATGATGATGTTTGCTTCCAGCACGTACTGTCCAGTTCTCCGAAGCAACAACAATGGAGCACCATTGAGGTCGACCACCATCACGTTGAAGAATACACGAGTCATGAGCAACGGTAGGAGGCGATATTAAACCTTATTTGCAGAAGGAGAGAAGTTACAATGCTTTGACAGATCTTTCTAAGAGATTTTACGGGATGCTAGTGTAAACAGTTGAGTTATTTTAAAGGGTGATTGTACTTATAGCCCAGTCATTTTACGGTTTGAGCCGGGACTAAATAGTAATAGATTTTTTTTTTCGGTATATTATTTAAGACCAAATTTGAGCTTAGAAATGTACCAAAATTAAAAAAAAATCCCTTCAGCAACAGTTCCAATTTTAAAATTTAGCTATTATCTCGTTATAAAAAAACGTGATGGTAATTTTTTTTTTTTGCATTACCATTATACATACTTCGAACCTAAAAGAGTGAAATGATGCGTGAAATTCAATCATTCTTACTTATATTGCATGCCACGTGCATGCCACTATTTAATGTTACCTATTTATAGGTAGGCAAGTACGAGATTTTTAGGGAATTTTAGTAAAAACTCTTGATTGAAACGACACAGTAAGGAAATATTTTCTATCTCAATTGTTCTCATTAGAACTTCAATTTTAGTATTAGGTATTTGAAAACTGTTTCCGCGATAATTAACGCCAAAATAATATAGTTAAAAATAATGATTTGACACACAGATTTCATTAAATTACAAAATTATCGTGGGTTATCCTGGAATTTTTGTGAATTATCGTGCGATACCCGACTTTTATTTTCTATCGCATGCCCCTCAAAAATATCGTGGATCTAGGATAATTATTGCACGTCTGGCAACACTGATGTAGTCTCTCATTCTCTGATACAGAAAGTGGCGCTATCGCTCATTCTACAGATAAGTTGGTGACACTGTACATGCAATTTTATGATTTTATTGACATACTTAATGGCTTTTATACTGGCCTGATTATAAATAACATTTTATCAAAGTTGGTAAGCTGTACAGGGTGTAACAAAACACCAAACACAAATACTTAAGTGGGTGGTTTAGTTTAAACCATCAAACTCTGCTGTCCTATACATTTTAGTTGAGTCTGAACTGCAGGTTTGTATGGGACAACAGATGTTTTTAATTTTTTTCTCGATTTTGGCTCCAGAGTGAAAGTTGTTCAGTTTGATGGTCTGAAGCACTAAACTATTACTAGGATGTTTTGTTTCACCCTGTATAGACGCTTAATACAAATCTTAAAATTTGGAGTATTATCATGACTAATAAATATTTTTGAAATTTTACTGCTCAAACAATTTGATCTCGATTTTTAGATATTTCTTGTGACAATTTAAAACAATAATCGACATAATTATTGTTAACTACCTACCTATTAACCAGATTTTTTAAATATTATTGCTTGAACAATTTGATCTCGATTTTTAGATATTTCTTGTGACAATTTAAAACAATAATCGAGATAATTATTGTTAACTACCTACCTATTAACCTGATTTTTTAAATATTATTGCTTGAACAATTTGATCTCGATTTTTAGATATTTCTTGTGACAATTTAAAACAATAATCGAGATAATTATTGTTAACTACCTACCTATTAACCTGATTTTTTTAAATATTATTGCTTGAACAATTTGATCTCGATTTTTAGATATTTCTTGTGACAATTTAAAACAATAATCGAGATAATTATTGTTAACTACCTACCTATTAACCTGATTTTTTTAAATATTATTGCTTGAACAATTTGATCTCGATTTTTAGATATTTCTTGTGACAATTTAAAACAATAATCGAGATAATTATTGTTAACTACCTACCTATTAACCTGATTTTTTTAAATATTATTGCTTGAACAATTTGATCTCGATTTTTAGATATTTCTTGTGACAATTTAAAACAATAATCGAGATAATTATTGTTAACTACCTACCTATTAACCTGATTTTTTAAATATTATTGCTTGAACAATTTGATCTCGATTTTTAGATATTTCTTGGGACAATTTAAAACCGTAATCGTGACAAATATTTTTATTTTAACTATGTATTATACTTTGCTAGTTAAACTATTCGTAATTTTTAGAATTTTATTGACATGAATCATACATGACTAGAGATCGGATAATCGGATGCATATTTACCTAAAGTTGAGGAGTTGGCTATTATGGAGTGCACTTTTGTAACGAAAAAATAATAATTTTTTTGTTTAATTTTATGAAGTCGCTTTGACGGCCCGGTAGCACAGTCTGTAGTTAACCTGCCTTCTGTGCCGAGTGCCGAGGGTTCGAATCCCGTAAGGGACTATATATCGTAGTCTAGTCATCTTTAAATGTGACTAGATAATTTGTGTGACAATGTCAAAGATATTTATTATTTACACTATGCACCCAATTAGTTATGCATTCCCGGACTTCCTCGCATCCCGGGATTTATTTAATCGACTTAATAAATAAAATATTTTTAAGTTGCTCCCATACTATGCATCCGATAAGTTATGCTTTCCCGAATTATCCTGGCAACTTGAAAGATATGTAAAAAAAAAGAAAAATTTAGGAAACTGCTTCCATAATTTTATAGCCAAAAATGAAGTAAAGTTAAATATGCATCCGAATATCCGATTTTACTACCTACTAAACAGTTTACTACCTACTAAAACGACCACCTATACAGGGTGTAATTATCGGATAGGGGCATTAATTTAAATGTTGATTGTATTGATCATGATACTGAACAACTATCCCCAAGAAACAAAATGGAAATGAAAGTTTTTCTTTTTTTACTTCCTAAAAAACTCAACAGATGGCATGTTTATAGCTCCATAGAGACGCTCGCGAGATCACGTAAAAATAATGTCAAAAATGTGCCAAGGGTCGAGTCCATAAAGCTATGTCAGACGTTAAAAGTTTAAAACTTTTTATTAAACCGAGTCGTTAATACTGAAATATTCCATTAAAGATGCATAGGCAACTTTTTGATCATCTCCTTCTTTATTATTTTTAAAGAATCACATTTTGACCTTTATTCGCGCAGACCGTAGAGCCATCTATCGATCCCCTGAATAACTAAAAGAAAAACGATCATTCACATAAATCAAATTCTACTTTTTCACCCCTCCTTCGGAAAGGAATGCGGAATGCGTTAACTTTCGTCCCGCTGCGCTAAACGAAGTTGCCGCTTTCGCCTCCGTCGAGAAGAAAAATAGTATCCTAACCTCGGGCAGTAAATAAGAAAGCCTCAGATCACATGTTTGTTGACCTCGGGTTCGCCTCGGCCAACGATTACATGAAATCTGAAACCTTTCTTACTTTCCTGCCCTCGTTGTGTAATCTACTATTCAAACCAACGAAACGTTCGATCAGCTGATTGCATTTTAGTTGGTCAGTTTATAAGTCACGTTTTTTTTTTTGTAAATTTCCTATAGTTTCCTTGGGGAAAAGTTGTTCAGTATTATAAGTACAATCACCCTTTAAAGTGATGCAACTGTCTACTCTAACACCCTGTAATAGTGTTTTATCACAGTTGACAGCTGCATGCAATTTTTAAATTTTTTTTATATTATTTGGGACCATTTTTGACGAATTAAAATAAAACTAAAATCATGATGACTATTTTTCGACTTCAATAGTATATCGGTATTACTGGTAAGATGATCTGGGGTTAACATTAGGGCTAGCATGACAGCGCGACATAGATAGCAAAGTCGCGCCTTATCTCTTTCACCGATAATTCATCATCATCATCTCAGCTATTGGACGACCACTGCTGGACATAGGCCTCCCCCAAGGATCGCCATAACCACCGGTCCTGCGCGGTCCTCATCCAACGGGTTCCCGCCGCCTTCACCAGGTCGTCGGTCCACCTTGTGGGGGGCCTACCCACGCTGCGCTTTCCGGTACGTGATTGCCACTCGAAAACTTTTCGGCCCCATCGGCCATCGGTTCTGCGAGCAATGTGCCCCGCCCACTGCCACTTTAGTATAGCAATTCTTTGGGCTATGTCAGTTACTCTGGTTCTTCTGCGGATCTCTTCATATCTGATTCGATCTTGAACCATTTTCTTCTTTACTTGCTAACACTAACACCTGCCTTCTAGATGATAAATTTTTCATGCATGTGTATTGTGATTTAAAATCGGTTAGACTAAAGTGCCACTTATATAAGGTCTAACAAAATTAGGTGGAACTATTTTAAGGGGATGATCAGACCATCAAACTAAACAACTTTCTCTATGGGACCAATATCGAAATCGCGAAAAAAAAATTAGCTGTTCCATACAAACGTACTCGACCTAAATGTATGGGACAGCTGATTTTTGTTCGCGATTTCGATATTGGTCCCATAGAGAAAGTTCTTCAGTTCGATGGTCTGATCATCCCCTTAAAATAGTTTCACCTAATTTTGTTAGACCTTATATACAACTATAAGACTATATCGCGCCTTATATAATGGTAGTTCGCGCGCAAATGGAAAGAGCTACGCGACAGCGCTATATCGTGCGGCCATGCTGCCGGCACAAATGACCGACATAATTAGTTGTTTTACAAAATATTTTAAAATATTATCAATATTATTTTATTCATGTCTCTCGAAAAAAATCAAGTATTACATTACGAAGCATTACGCTGATAATTACTTAAAATACGTATTTTATAACAAATAGTTCCTAGAAGTGCCTTAAATAACGTTTATTACGAGACTGAATATGATTACTGATTAGTCTAAACACTAACTACAACAAAGTTAGGCGCGGTTTGTACAGAAGAGACGTGTGGCGGTGGTGAATAGTCGAAAGTAACACGAATGTAAACCTTATAGTACGTAGCATAGCGTCGTTTGGAGAATTACTCCCGCGCCTCCAGGCGACGTCGCCTGGTGGCGCTGGCGCGATTTTCCTTTACGACAAAAACGACGCTATGCTACGTACTATAAGGTTTATATTGGTGTTACTTTGACAATCCGCCACCGCTACACGTCTCTTCTGTATAAACCGCGTCTTAAAAAGCACTTCAAGCTTTTTGTTGTGGGATCTGTGCTGGTATTGTTGCTAATAGTTTTAGTTGTACAGGGTGAAATCGATATCATTGACATTCTTTTAAACTAAGAATCTACCCATCAAACTGAACAACTTTTACTGTGCGAGCAAACCGATCGGAGCAAAAAAATCAGCTGTTGTATACATTTTAGTCGACTAGGCATTAAGTCGGGGAAATCTACGGATTTTTATATGGAATAGGTTGCATTAATTTCACTTTAGGTGATAGTTTGAAATATTAGTAGATACATACCTGAAAAACATAAATTCTCAATAATCACCGATTTTGTAATTTGTATTATGGAATAATTAAGACATTTACAAAACATTAAATTTAGGTATGAACAAAAAATGGAAAACTGGTGATTTTGTACAGGACGGCTTCGTTCAATACATTTTACTTATAACAATAATAATCACCGGTTAATATCGTAAAGGAGAATGGGCATTTTGGTACCCCAATTTGGTACCCCTTTGGTCCAATAGCAATGACTGTAGTTACGTTCGATGGGTCTTTTTATGACCACCAATGTTTAATAAGACCGCTTGATCCAAATCATTGTGAGTTCGGAGATATACCAATATGAAAATGACAAGTTTTATAGAAAAAAAAATTAATTAAAATGGCACATGGTGTCTATTATTGCTATTTATATTTGTAATAAAATACTTTTATGCCAGAATGTTATATAATAATAATAAAACAATAGTAATATATATTAATTATGTGGTATACTAACATTGTATTATTGTGTTGTTGTGGTACTCTAAATAATACGTTGCAATACTATGCTCAATACTATGCTCGAGTAATACTATTGAAAATAAAAAATCAATATATTTATATATATATATAAAACAGCCGGGTTGGTTCGAACACTTATAACTCGAAAACGGCTGGACCGATTTCAATGAAACTTGGAATATAGGCTACATATTATAAAGGGAGTTGGGCAGCGGGCGAAGCCGCACGGGTCCACTAGTAATATATATTAATTATGTGGTATACCAACATTGTATTATCGTGTTGTTGTGGTACACTAAATAATACGTTGCAGTACTATGTTCGAGTAATATTATTGAAAATAAAAAAAAACTAAAGATTTAATTCGAAATGACATTTATTTTCATTCAAGACCATCTACAATTACATCATTTAGAAATGATGCAGGGGCAGTAAAACCTTCATGTCTCGCATATCCAAGATACCAGATAATTGAAATAATATGAGCACAAGTGCCCATTGTACGTCGTCCAGTGAGGCAAGTACAATAATGTTGCACGATATCGTTGTCATTATTTGTGTTATTGTTTTTTACTAAAACATAACAATAGTACGTTTTCGATCTCCTGTGGCGTGACTGTACGCGCCCACGTAACAGCCAAACATCTTCGTTAATGCCGTAGTCTGGCAAGTCTTCCAGAGCGTTTTCTCTGTATATTTCGATTGAATATAAGCCATTCCTTAAATGCTCACTGCAATATGATCTCGCAAGCTTTAATTGGTATGTACCTAAAGAAAGCAAAATGACATGCTCTTCTGTTAGATGTGGGAAATTCTGAACATTATTTGCTTCTATTCTTAGAAAATCTGCTCTTCTGTTGTTTAATCTTTTCCTCTCTACATAATTGTGCAGAAGGTTTGGGGAATCCATTTTGTTTCGGATGATATTTAAATAGGATTCTACATTATTACTATGGATTACTATGGGTATGGGCGATGGGTTCGTGAAAATGATTTATAATAGCAGCGGCGATTTTAAAATCAGTGAACATGTGTGGAAGAGCTCTATTGAAATATTTTTGCCGTAAGAGCTTAAAATCTCGCTTGAACTTTCCATTCACTACTTCCACAACCCATCGACATATCGTCACCGATCTAGCTTCATTGGCCTGCTCAGTAGTCAGCTGTGTCTCGTTTCTATCTTTTGTTGGAGGCATGTATGATTCATAGCCACATGCTTCAATATCGTTCAAACTATCTCTGAATCCTCGGTCCAATATAAACACATCGTTTGCTTGCAGGAAGAAATGTAAAGGATTCTCTCCATTGTTCATTATATCACTCATTATATTTGCATCAGTCTTTGTTGCAGCGTATGGACCCAGTACGTCAAGAATGTATCCATCAGTGCATACTATCAAAAAAGGTTTTAAAAGATTTTGGAATTTGTGCAAACTGTATGATTGTCTTTGAAATAAAAAGTTCGAGCTTTTGTTTATGTAAATATAAGTGCCATCATATATTAGTATCACTTTATAATTTTCTTCGTTACCAAACAAAGCTTTAGGAATTGTGAGGTTTCTTTCTAATACCTCATTTCTATTGATGTGGTCCAGTCCCAAATGTAATATTACATATTCATTAGCTAGGCATTCACGCACAATAGCTAATAAACGCTCCAGTTTTCTTCGAGACACATTAAATAATGTTGCCAATCTCTCATCGGAATCTCCGGTACGTAGTTTTGTAAGGTATATACCTAATGCAGTTCTTGGTTCCTTGCATCTCTCACTTAGAGAAGGCACCTGATCCAGTATGGCATCGAACTGTTCGCCATTACGTCCGGTCCAAAAATGCATTTCTTCATTGCTCAATGAACCTCTTGTGTTAAAGTCGAGCCTAGGTCCACGTTCTAAAGCCCTTCTCATCATGTCACAGACGTCTGTAAATTGTTGTGCATTGAAATGATGAGTGACATTGCAAGATTGAGGCAGTTCATCCCAGATGTTGCTCTCAAGGTGTTGGCTGCACACTCTAGCGCCCTCAGGAATATATAACTTATGTTCACAAAACATATTAAGTTTGATAGTCTCAGGTATGCGATTACGGGTTAGGTTTCGGCAATCGTTGAATATACAATGCCTTGGTGTGTTTGGGGCTCGAACGTAGTCTGGAACCTGAAGTTCCTGGGCATTTGGTTCTGCTTCTGGTATAGCAGGTACCACGTCGTCATTGTGTCTAACAGCGTTCTCAATTCTCTGCCAACATCGATGACAGACACATCGAGTATTGTTGAACGCCACCTGAAAAGGGTAAAATACGATGTAGATGTTTTTTTATTTACTCTGGCTTGATAACGTTTTGTCATAAAAACCTAATTCGGTCCGGTCAGTAGGTATCTATAGTAGGATTATTTACTCGGTGCATACTCCGATGATTTATGACCGAGTTTCCAGCGAGATAATAGTATAGAACGATGCCACATAATCGTAATAATTCGAAACAATAATGTAAGCAGGTATAAAATGTTGACCCTTCTAGTGCTTATCAGAACCGGTTCACGCATCGGTCGGCGCATATTTCCGTCCTTCATTTGTTTTACTGTCCACGTGCACAATAAATGCCAAAATGTTTTGTTATTTAGTGAATCACTACTGGTACGGACAGAACACCTGAATTCCGTGAACTGATAAAACGAGGTTGGAGTTTCGTACGCAGGCGGATTGCCCTATCCATACACTATATTAGGAAACGTTTTTGATAACACTCTAGAACATACTTCCAAAACTTAATAGTTAATACGTGTTTATCCAGTGAAATGTTCATGTCTTATTGTAATCCGTTATTTAATGTTGCTAAACGTAGCTTAGAAACATTGAAAAAGTAAAGCTTAGAGAAGATATGGTATGGCGTTTGTAGTTTAAGACCTTACATTCAAGCTGCATGACAGTTGACAATCATACGCTTTTCAAAAAAGCGCTATTTTCTAACATGAAAAAGTGAAGCTAAGAGAAGATATGTTATGGCGTTCGTTGTTAATGCGGTATGACAATCACACGCTTTTCAAAAGAGCGTCATTTTCTAACACTGCTAACAATTTCGTAATAAGGAGAATCACCTGTGACACATTTAAATAGTATAACGAAGTGGGTACTAACCTCCAATTCAGCATGTTCTTGTATGTACGCCGCAAACGCTGGTCGTGTCCTTGGGAGGTCATCGGTCAAAACATGTCGCTGGTATCTTGCATTATGTAGGCCTCGCCGGCACACCACACAATTGCTATGTTGTTCCATTGCAACAGTCCAAATCGGTAACGAAATTCACAAAAACACTTCACAAGCCGAGGTCAACGTTTAAAGCAGGTAGAAAATGTCCAAAAAGAGGTGCAGGGGTCGGTGATAAAAGCGAGATGAGAACGTATTCTGATGAACAGCAGCGGGACGTCGTCTTTCGTACGGTACGATTGAACGACTGGAGTGAAGGAGCCGATCCGATGACGCGCTAAACTGCCCAAGCGCATCGCTCCCCACCACTCCTAGCTGGGATATAGCCGCGCGCTCACATTCCTCTTCTTATAACCGTCGGTTGTCGTCAATGTAATAAATATAATAGGAATTATTTTAAGAATATATGCAGTTCTATTTTATTTATTTGGTAAAAACAGACAATAGACGTTACATGGTTAATTACATAAGTTTACAAAAAAATAGTAGTTTAATTAATAGTTCGTAGCAATTAGTGTAATATTATAGTACATTTATTTATTTATTTATTTTAGGAAGATTTACAGCATTACATTTTAATAAACGTTCTTATATAAATCTAAACGCCATTTAAAAAATCTCCACATTTAACATATTATTTTTAATATATTAAATAAAATACATTAAAAAAATAATATATAATAAGCATATTATGTATATAATATGTATATATAATTGTAATAATGACATTAAAAAAATAATTGCCTAATAATGTCGAAAAACCAAAAAAAATAATTAAAGAATCATCACGAATAGCTCCGTTCCCACAGCGAATGATGACAAGCGTCCTAGTACACATTGATGTACATAAAGTAACCTTTAAAATCTGATATATATTATGTCTATTGGGGCGGGTACCACATTTCATACATTTTTGCCCATTGTCCTTTGAGTAGATATTTAATATTTTGTAAGCATAAAAAAATTATAACCTCAAAACTTAATTATTTACTGTTTGTTTGTACACAATAAATTTGCCTTGTGATAATTAACTGTCTCTTTTGCTGGTATGCTGGAAGAAATATCTTTAGAAATAAGCTAGCTCTTTGCACATTTATATAGATTTTAAGGTATTTCTCAGGGTCCTAAGCCTATATAACCACGAAATCTCAACAAAAGTGTTATAAACTAACAGTAATACTAGTTCAAACACAATTTGCTAAAGTGTATTTAATGCAATCTCAAACCGTATTTTTCCTAGACTAATTGCAGTTTAGTATGGAACAGCAGATTTTTTTGTTACAATTGGTTTGCTCCCGTAGTAAAAGTTGTTTAGTTTGATGGGTAGACTCTTTAGTTTAAAAGGATGCAAATGATATCAATTTCACCCTGTAGATGCAAAAAAATGCATGTGTGTGCCATAACATAACGTTACATTGTTCTAATTTAAACATGGACATATTCTGATAATGCTGAACTCTTTGACAAATTATTATATATTTGATCATGTTTAATCTCAATTTTTATACACCTTTTTTTTTAAATAATAATTTGACGATATTGAAATTTTTACAATTTTCGACTTGTTTTAATCTAAAGCCTGACCAGAAAAATAAAACACCTCGCCACGTTCGTTGCGGCGGAAAATCACTGGAACTAATTTGTGTACACACGGCGACACATCAAACTATACAAAACCAACATAAGCTGGCCGCGCGTAGGTCGAGTAACGTATAACGTAGCGCGGCCAGCTTATGTTGGTTTTGTACAGCCTGATGTGTCGCCGTGCGTACTTGAAATATTGTCATTAGGAGGATAGGCAAGCTGAAATGCTAATTTGGAGAATACTACTTACACTTTTCCGACTGAATACGTATTTGTCCGATCTGCCTCACCCATACTCCCCGCCGACTAGAGTGCGAAAGAGACAACTGCAACTTGGACCGATTTTATATACAAGAAATCGACGAAATCTGCATTTCGTATTCCCTTGTTTCCTCCTCCAAAACTAAACCGATTTTAATAAGTCTTTCAAAAATAATATCAAAAATACTTTGGCTATGTCTGTATGTTTTACTTTTTTTGTTTGTATTCGTCAAATTTGTTTACTGGGTGTCTGAAAACGGGCGGTAAAATTGGACAATTTCGAAGGTCCCTAGTTCTTACAGTAATCAATTAATGCAAAAAAGCAAAACATAGGGACATGGCAGAGGTGACATAGATTGTATCGTAAGAAAATATTTGCTCTAGTCTCATTATGCAGGGAGAAAACAGGGGAATACGTTTGTATGGACTAAACCGTATTGGTCTATCCTTTTATAAAGGTTTTAATTGATCGTAGCGCCTCCAAAGCAGGATTTTATATTTCGGGTCAGGCTTTACTTACCTCTTAATCACGCTGACGTACATACAACTTTTTGACTTAATTTTACATTAGTATATTTTTATTTGAGTTTTAAGAATATAATTAGTACCTATTATGTTTAATTTTGTTAAATGATAATTTGTCAATTTTAATATTTTCGACATTTTTAATTTCCTCACCATTAAGATGGTTTCAGTCAATACAAACGTTTGACGCACAATACGCGTAGACGGAATTAATAAAAGTAATATTTTATACATGGAAAAATAGTTTAGAAAATCTAGTTGCCGCGTAACAAATAACATTTTAACATACAATTACGAAGATATAAAGCTTTTAAAATTTTGTATGAAAAATTTCAAAGCTTTATATCTTCGTAATTATTTTATAAATTGCAAATGTTATTTGTTACGCGGCATCTAGATTTTCCAAACTATTTTTGCATATATACAAAGTTTAATTATTAATACCGTCTACGCGTATTGTGCGTCAAAGTTTTGTATAAAATTGACCCCTCTGCAACCGCCTTAATCATGTTGACGCTCATACAACTTTTTTACTTTATTTTACAGTTTAATTTGACAAAAGTAAATGTTTTTATAATGAATATCTTTATTACTTGATAGCCATACATAATAATGATATCAAAATGATTGTTTAAATTCTAAGTACCTAAATAGAGTAAGTAACTAATAATAAATGTTTTTTAAACTTAGGTAAGAATTGACAGGGTCTTGAAAGGTATATCTTAGTATGTACAATAAATATTTTTGACTATAATTTCCTTGGCATTTAGCCCATGTATGTATTATAAATTATAATACAGACATAATTATAAATGTATTTAAGTAAAAATTAACAGGGTCTTGGTCTTGAATAGGTATATTGTACCATGTAGGTACACGGCGACACATCAAGCTATACAAAACCAAAATAAGCTGGCACGCGCGTAGGTAGTATAACGTCGTATAAATTTCCAGCTTATTTTGGTTTAGCTTGATGTGTCGCCGTGTGTACAATATATGTTGATATTTAGTAGATGTCGCAAGTCAGACATAATTATAATAATTTTAGTACATATACTACGATATACCTATAGTGTAGTTTGTAATGTACTGACGAATGTCCTTAACATGTAGGAATTGTAACTCAGCCATATGATAACTTTAATGATTTTTTAAATGTATTTAGGTAAGAAATGACAGGGTCTTGAGTAGGTATATAGTAGTATGTATAATTAGTATTTCTGAGGATGTTCGTTGACAATTACATTTTTAGTACACATGTGTAGTTTGTATGTTCTAACGAATGTCCTTAACATGTAGGAATTGTAACTCAGCCATATGTAATTTTAATGTTTTTTATGTGTTTAGGTAAGAATTGACAGGGTCTTGAGTAGGTATATAGAAGTATGTATAATTAATATTTCTGAGAATCTTCCTTGATAATTACATTTTTAGTACACATACCACGATATACCTATAGTGTAGTTTATATGTACTATGTAGGAATTGTAACTCAGCCATATGTAATTTTAATGGTTTTTTTTTTAATGTGTTTAGGTAAGAATTGACAGGGTCTTGAGTAGGATATAGTAGTATGTATAATTAATATTTCTGAGGATGTTCCTTGACAATTACATTTTTAGTACACACAGTGTAGTTTGTATGTACTAACGAATGTCCTTAACATGTAGGAATTTTAACTCAGCCATATGTAATTTTAATGTTTTTTTTTTAATGTGTTTAGGTAAGAATTGACAGGGTCTTGAGTAGGTATATAGTAGTATGCACAATAAATATATATTTTTAATTTCCTTGGCATATAGGTATCGTAAGATGCTATATCAAATAGTATATATAGTAATTATATGCTATATAAGGTCTAACAAAATAAGGTGAAACTATTTTAAGGGGATGATCAGACCATCAAACCGAAAAAATTTCTCTACGGGACCAACATTGAAATCGCCCAAAAAAAATCAGCTGTTTCATATAAACCTACCCGACCGAAATGTATGGGACAGCAGATTTTTTTTTCGCGATTTCGATATTGGTCCCATAGAGAAAGTTGTTCAGTTTTATGGTCTGATCATCCCCTTAAAATAGTTTCACCTAATTTTGTTAGACCTTATATAATTTAACAGTAGAACAGTTTAAATGTCAGATTTTTTTTATGACTATCCTTTTATGCTATTTTTAAAATTGTAAACATGGTTATTTTTCAATTTAAACCTAAAGGTTTTCAGTTTCAGTTAAATTGTTGGAAACTTTAATGAAATTTACTTATAAAAATTGTAATTGGATGAATTAATACTTAAGTATTCAATATTTTCAAATATTTTTTCTGAGTGTGAGAAATATCTTTTTAGTAGAAGAGTTCATAGAGATATTATATGTAGGTAGTACGATATTTATGCTAGATAAAACTACTTGAATGTCTTAAGTCCACTATACAGGTGTAAAATTAAATGGGACACTTACATCTGCTGTCCCATACAAAACTGCAAACATAACTCGACTGAAATTTATGGGACTGCACATTTTTTTCACGATATCGATATTGGACCCATAGAAAAAGATGTTCAGTTTGATGGTCTGAAGCACCCCTGTAAGTGTCCCATTTTACACCCTGTACTATTTCCGCTGGTTTTAATTAAGTCCATAGTAATATTATGTACTAAGTTCATTTCAAGTTAATTATGTTAATGTTATTTTGTTTAAAACGATATCGATGTGCATTTATATGTACGCACGGCGACACATCAAGCTATACAAAACCAAGATAAGCTGGGCGCGCGTAGGTCGAGTAACGTATAGCATTGCGCGGCCAGCTTATGTTGGTTTTGTATAGCTTGATATGTCGCCGTGTGTACTCCTTATGCTGTAAATTAATGAGTAATTTGAGAAGTTCTAAACATTAGTTTTTTTTTATTTCAATGGGTTTTATGTTCCTATGGGGAATACTTAATTTTTATTATTTAAATAGTACATTAAGTACCTACATTTACATTAAGTATAATTTTTATGTATAAGTTATTTGCATGCTTTCCGATTCAATATATTATAAAGTTTATTAATTTCTTTTACTATACCCCCATTCACGGAGTCCGTGTGGCATGGGGCTATATCTGTCCCACATTTGCATACAAATGTTAGGGACAACAAATGCGACTCCCGCCGGTTTAAAATTATAAGGCCTGTTCATACTGTGTACTCATGATATTAAAAAAAAATCTTTTTTTAAGAGGTAGTTTTATTAAATTAAATTTTGGTACATTTAAATGTTGATCGCAACTGTAATACTGATTTAATAACAATAAATTCTAATAATTATTAAAAAAATAAACTCGAAATTTACTAAACTTTATGCTAACTTTAAATTCAATTAAATATTACAACATAACAAATATAAATAAGGTAAGGGAAGTTCAACCCAGGTCAGATTCACAACGATCGCAGGGCTGCGTTCACGACCTTTAGGTGCGGTTGTTTTTCAACTCGCTCTAAGGTACGGAACGACCGCGCCAATTTTTAACTCGCTATGAGGTACTACGGAACGATCACTGTTGTTTTATAACCTCAAATTATGACATTTAAAGTAATATGGGCTTCCATTATTTCCAAATACAATAAAAAAACTCATTTTCCATGTTAGCAAATCAAAAAGTGAATAAAAATAGTTTGAAAAACAAACTTTTGTTCAAAACGCGCGAAAAGTCAAGTAACCACAGATAATCAAAACGTCAGAGTGTTTTTTAACCATCGAATTTGATAGTTAAAAGTTGCAACCCGTCAGAGGTTCGGAACGCTTGCTTGAGTTGTGACAACCGAGTTGCAAAGAGCGTTTTTCACCGAGCCTCGGAACGGCGTTAGTGCGAAAAGTTGCACTCGGGGTGCACCTGGGGCGTAGGTTCTGAACGCAGCCCAGTAGGAGATGTCTGAACTGTACGAAGCGCATATATATATATTAATCTATGATGAACAGACTAAAGATGCTTCACACGCAATGTGAACGCGGCCTATGCGCCTTATCTTCGTCCAGTCACAGGCAAGATTAATTTTTCGGTACCACATCGACTTGCTGAACGGGGTTATAAACATAAACCCGATGTCACAGAATATTCAGGGTGTAAACTTAAATGCGTTACATACTTAAGAGGGTACCGAGCCTATTGTGCTGCCCTCAATTGTATTGTTTTATTTCCTAACAATTAAACAAAATTTCCAATAAATCACTTAAACAAATATGCCTTATTTTACACACAGAACATTATAAGAGGGGTTAGAAATGCAAAGTACGCTTGGAACGTGTCGCCACAGGTTACGCAATGATTTGCATAACACCACGGAGACCCGGCCTAATATGATTATCACCGTGTGATGCCCAGGGGCTTAGCTTGACTGCGAGACAGGGCTAAGTCTCTCCTATCTTTCACTGGGCGCGTATAAGTCGCGGCAAGAATCTCTAGCGCTGACCTTGAATGCGCTGGCCGTATGTACGCACGGCGAAACATCAAGCTATACAAAACCAAAATAAGCTGGCCGCGCGTAGGTCGAGTAACGTATAAAGTCTCGCGACCAGCTTATGTTGGTTTTGTATAGCTTGATGTGTCGCCGTGTGTACAAGACACTATGCATCTAAATAGTGTCTAAATACACTCATTCTAGTGTGTTACATTCTCTTTGACTCATTCGAGCGCTTGAGTTTCGTGCCGCGAGGTGTAACAGACCGAGAGAAAAGTGCGGAGTAACTTTGTCGTGCACATCATACTAGGCCCTTGGTTTAGAATAAACCCTAGTAATATATAAGTCTATGAATAAACCACTTCATTCATCTCTTTCCATAACATGGTTGTTATACAAAGCGTATTTATTAGGGTACCTGCGTAACGGAATCAAACAAACAAAATCCAAATAAAAATGGTATCAATCATAGACTTTTAACGATAGTAATCTAAACTATTATAAAACTGTAACAGGAAGTTAGTCTGTACGTACATTTAAAAGTTACGATATGGTTTTTAGATATCCCTGATCCCATATCAACAATGAGGGATTTTCCAGAAGAAAAAAAAAGTTAGTTCCTAATTTCTCAATAGATGGCGTTGACCAGAGAGGGGTCCAATAGGTATGAGCAAATATATTAACAATAAAAATACACAGTACAAGTTATTAACAATCTAGGTGTTATTGACGACCCGGTTGGTGTAATGATTGCTACGCCGGACTGTCGAGGGTTCGAGTCCCGGTTCGGTCATGGATGTTATATGTTTGTGCCGTTGTTGAATGGTTCCCATAACAAAAACTTACTTTTTTTAGTTATTTATTTATTTTCTGTCAAAACGAATAAAGTATCAGACTGGCTCTATGGGCTTCGTATCCATTTTGTATATACGAACAATATTTAAATTGTTCACTTCACTTTTTTCAGTTTAGAGAATATTGAAATTGCTTTGCTAATAAAGAGCGAAATTTTTCGTCTATGGCTTTGCTTTTCATTCACGGAATCTGACGTACGATTTAAATATATCCGGTTCATTGAAATTCTCAGTTTCTGTTAGGTTTTTGTATTTTGTTATTGTTTCTCGTTTCAAAGCCATCTATCGAGAAATTTGGAACTAACTTATTTATTTTTTTTGCTTTTGGAAAATCCCTCATTTTTGGATTTTTTGTCTGTTTGTTTGAACGAGCATCACGCAAAAACTACTGAACCGATTTTGATGAAACTTTTTTGTTTGATAGCTTATTATCTGACTTAAAATCTGGTATATAATTTGTGCGGACAAAGTCGCGGGTTAACGCTCGTAATATATGTCTATGATTGAGACCATTTTTAATTGGAATTTTGTTTGTTTGTGCACTCATCACATAAAAACTACTGAACCTATTGGGATGCAGTTTTCACAATAGCGTCGGTTGCAAACGTAATATATGAGCGCGAGGCCGAAGGCCGAGCTACGCGTAGGAGCGAAGCTCCGAAGCGTCCCCCCTGGAACCTGGTGAACCTGGTCTCCGGGGTCAGTCTGCCCGCCAAGCGGGCCGCAGGCCGAGCGCCCTTGCAATCGGTTCATTCAATCAAAAGTTATTTACCTACCTATGATTGCGCGAACGAAGTCGCGGGCAAGGCTGGTTATTAAAGATTAATTGGCAATTATTTTCTAATTGTTTCTATATATGTCCAACTCAAGAAGTTTATCTGTGTTTAATGCGTACACACGGCGACACATCAAGCTATACAAAACCAACATAAGCTGGCCGCGCCACGTTATACGTTACTCGACCTACGCGCGGCCAGCTTATTATAGTTTTGTATAGCTTGATGTGTCGCCGTGCGTACAAAAATAATCGAAAACACTAAAATTGAGCCAAATATCTTCTATTTTTAGTTTTAGTCTATGGCCACACTCACTAGCGCATGATTATTTTGTATTGAATATTCGTTCGTGCGTATTTGTATAATATTATTTTAAATACTTAAGTATTACAATCATTTGTGGTAGAAATGGCAAATATAGCATATGATTGGCCTGTTGATACGAAAAATCTGCCGGTAATGAAAATTGTTACACCGCGAAATGTACAACTGTGTGCAGTTTTTGGAATGTAAGTACTAATATACCTATTTTTTGTTATCTTGTTCAGTCAAATTGTGTGAACAATGATGCTGGCTTTAAAAACAATATTTTTCCAAACTGAAAAAAACACTCAGAGGAACAATCTCTTTATATAAACAAGGAAATATAAAAAAATGCAAGAAAATAAGAAGAAAATTGATAAAAAATCGGGAAGCAGAGAGCGTGCATTTGTGAAGTCTTTCATTAGACTAAAAATTAAAAAAATCGTGGTCCGATCCAAAGTTAATTTTTTATGATCAACATCAAATTATGATCTATAAGAGAAATAATAAGTCGCGTTATCTTGCGTTAATTATTAATAATTTACTTACCTAGTTCATATAAAAGTCAAATAAGAATCTAACGAGAAAAGATACTGAGGAAAACAAAACAGCATACTTCACAAACGAACGCAAAACGTCAAAGTGACAATGTCAATGTCAGATTTTCAAATCAAATCGTAATTTTCATTTTCCACCAAAGTTTTCTTTTTCAAAATTACTGTAAGACGGCCTTTGACATGTATTAAGAGTTAAATTAAAGAAAAACAACAAAAAATGAGTTCGCCCGACCCCAACGATAGTCAAAAACCTGAACCACCCAAAGGTGAGGATGAAAAAAAAAAGAGTGCGGCCGGCCTCACCGAAGGTCAAAAATCTGGAACACTCAAAGATGAGGATGAACAAAAAAAGAGTTTGGCCGGCCTAACCGATAGTCAAAAATCTGAAACACTCAAAGTTAGTGGAACAGAAATAAAACCGATTTTAGATGAGGATGATAAAGAAAAACAAAAAATTAGTTCGCTCAGCGCTACGAATAAACTAGAGCCCAGCGCCATCAGCCTCGGTCAAAAATCACCTAAAGTTAGTGGATCAGACTTAAAACCGATTTTGAGCGAGGATGATAAAGAAAAGCACCGAAAAAGTAGTTCGCCCAGCCACATAAGTATTCAAAAATCTGTTAAATTCCCCTCCGAATTTGGTCAAATGTCAACCCAAGTTAGTGTAGCAGAAATAGAGGAAGTAGAACCGATTGTGGATGAAGATGGGACCATGCCTGACTTCATTTATGGAGGTCCCTTCATCGTTCAGGAGAAACCAAATCCATTTTTGAGCACGGCAACACCAGTTAATATCCAGTTACAAGGCACTTTTAAAAAGTAAGTGTTTTGTTTTGAACATTTTGTTGGGCTTATAAATTCTAGATGGTTTCGATCGACTTTTCTTATAATGGGTGAAATTGATATCATTAGCATCCTTTTTAACTAAGAGTACCCATCAAACTGAACAACTTTTACTATGGGAGCAAACCGATCGGAGCAACAAAAAATTTGCTGTTCCATACTCAACTGCAATGCCTACTCGACTCAAATGTATGCATCAGTTGATCAGATCGGTTTGCTCCCGTAGTAAAAGTTGTTCAGTTTGATGTGTAGACTTTTAGTTTAAAAGGATGCTATAGTGCATCCAAGATAGCTTGGTGATTTTGACAGGCGGTTCTAAAGATTTCATTTTAGTTATAAAGCTATTTATAAATATAATAAAAATAAATTTTTCTCATTTATTTATAAATTAATGGACTCTTGCTTGTGCGTTAGCACTGCATTTCCGCCAATGTCAAGTAGTTTATGGGAGAATCTATCCCAATCTCAGGGATTGGTTTTGGTCAAGAACAAGAAGAGATTGAGGATTGCGGAGCCTCGTGGCAGGCAAAAATGCGACGCGTGAAAACCACGCGAGACAAGTGCTCGGGTCGGAACCTGCAACTCCTAAATTTTACTTCTAAATATTTATGAAGCTCTTTGAGCTGTCAAAGCTTTATAAAAATATACAAGATTAATTAACATTTAACATGAAATTAAAGGTTTTACGGCTCAAACATTTTCAAAAAGTAAAATAATCACTCTAAAACGTTTTGTCAAAATCACCAAGCTATCTTGGACGTACTATAATGATATCAATTTCACCCTATATACCAAGATCAGACTGTATAATTATGCACATATTTGTTTGGCGAACGAAATGTAATTCACGTGAAAGTTTACACAGGGTTTCATACAACACCGCGGGGTTAGCAAAGTCATTAGGTTCCACAGAGTGCGAACTAAAATTCTATGGAAGAATAACTTTAAACTAAATCGTCTCATAAAATGACCCCACCAATATTCATAAGTTATACATCTTTATTATTATTATTTGGTCATTTCCTAGGCCCACGGACTTCATGAACCGTGTTGTGCTTTTGGAGGGGAGGTCCCTAATGTCAGTAGGTGTTATTATGTATCCAACTAGATGGCGACTCCTGCTGTGAATGAACACTTCGCATTCGCAGAGGAGGTGTATGGGGTCGTTTCCTCTGCTTCACAGCAGAATCTGCAAGTGGGTGAATCTACAAGCCTCATTCTGTGTAGGTGTTTGTTTAACTTGCAGTGTCCTATTAAGGCTTGTACTAACAGCCTTAACGTTCAGACCAGAGCTTACGTCTTTGGTTCACTGCCCATTCCTTTAGCACACATCTAGAGGTGTTGCGAGAGATGCCGCAGTAAGGGTCGGGGCCTATGGCGTCCTCTTCCGCCCCTCTTCGTCCCAGCTTGTCAGCAGCCTCATTTCCATTAATACCGCAGTGTCCAGGCACCCAGCCAAGGGTGGCAGAGTTTGTCGATCCTAGCTTGTTAAGTGCTCGGACACATATTTACATCTTTATATAATATTGTGTATAATTTTAGCTATCATACTATTTACAAATATAAATATCTTTATTCGCAAAAGAGAAATTCAGTACACAAACACATGATACAATAGACCCCGCATGCGGGAAGGCAGAATCTCGGGAATCCTCTACGATTTGTATGTGTTCTTTAATCATACTCGTTCATTAGTCAAACGATTTGAAACTAATACATTTCATCACATGGGCAAAGTATACAATACATATAACAATAATAGTAAGCGCGCTTCTTAGAAACCGCGAGACACGCAGGCGATGCGGCAAGATGGCGGACATGCTAAGGGTTGTTACAATTACGTTCAGAGAAAATGAAATAAAATATAAGACAATCAATATGAAATAAGTTTAATCATTCAATATTTTATCAATTGGTAGTGATCCTAATACTTACCTACCTAAGTATTTATTTTTGTTATTTACGTTTTTAATTCAAAGTTTTATGAGAAAAACACATTATTTTTCAATTAATGACACATATTATGTACAAAACAATTGATTAGTACCATAGCTTACCTATTTGTAGTATTACCTGCAATTTTAAACGGTATCTCCAGTAAAAACAACAAAGTTTCAAATCGCGTTAAAATTGCTTCAAGCCACTTTAGCAAATCTTCATTTTTATATGATGTAGAATCACACCCGTACACAATACCATATATATTCCTTGAAAATACAAACAATTCGAACCATTGTGGTATGTGTGCAATAACATTTGACACTGCTGCCGGCGCGTACCAATAGTCAAAGTTCAGGATTGGTACCGCACGCACGTAGGCAGAGCGGGACGAGACGCGCTCCTCCCGCGCCCTGTATCCCGCTCACATGCAGCCTGAAGCAACCATACAGCGCTCTCACTATTATTGATATTTACGCTATGCTTTTGTTCAGCTAGCATACGTACAAAGGTTTAGGTCTAACAAAAATTTTACTCGGTTTTCAAGCGAATCTCATGGGAAATAAACGAAGTACCTAATGTTGACCACTTATTACAAAAAGTTACAGTAAGTATAAAGATTCTTTCAAGATAATTATGAATAACTTGGTTATTCGTATTAAGAGGCTATGTGAAAAAAATAGGATTCTTCAAAGCGTCATATATCATGAAGTACTAACAGTAGGAGTATGATTAGCAGATTGTAAATTGTATTGATTTGTAAATTGAACATATAATTGAAGTTTTGATTAGAGCCAAAACACGATTAAGACACATTTTCTCGATAGAGAAACACGCCAAAGTAGCCTCCGTTTTTATTTATAAACGCTTGGAACTGCTAAACGGTAAATAATAGAAAGAATAGACTTGATTTAAAAAAAAAGAAATTGATATTTTACAAATTTTAATAAGAGCAGAATTGAACTTACATAAATAGTACAATCACAATTAAATAAAGATTGTTTTACGATTGCGTCGTTTCAGGCAAGCGCGCCGCCCCATCTCTTTCTCTCGCAACAGGCAGTAATTTAAGCTATCACACGCCCATTTCGCGTCAATTATTTTTCGATATAGTCCCTTAATTAAAAAGTTACATTACCTAACCGTTAACCGTCACCGTAGGTAATAAGTGAAATATTTTTTTTAAACGTCTTTGAGTTTATGCTTATTATGCTTGTCGTTGATTATTTAACCATGAAATATATCAGTGTTGATAAAAATATAGATTAGATTTGAAGGTGTGAATTTATTTTTTATTTTTATATAATTTTTTTTTTTAATAAAAGCTTACAAAGTTATGCTGAATGATCCAGCAAAAAAAAAACGTAAAAACAAAGTGCACAAATCTAATCTCAATATGAAGTCCGAAATAAATTACACACGAAAATGAACCTTATCTTTCTATTATTACAGCAGAAATCAACAAAAACTCAATGTTTACGTTTTGCGATAACCATGCTTACATAGACTGTACGGTAATTTCGCGCTTCCTCTCGAAGCCCGGATAGCTCAGTCGGTAGAGCATTGGACTTTTAATCCAAGGGTCCAGGGTTCAAGTCCCTGTTCGGGCGGCCTTCTTTTTACTTTTTTTTTTGCAGTCTATTTTTTGATTTATCAAATATTTTTAACGTTTACCTATACATTTTTATTAATGTGGTTTTTTTATTTATTTTTTCAGGAGTTACGCGTACTATTCGCTTAAAGAAAGAATGCCGGTGATATTGACGAGAGTAATAGATTACATGGCGAGAGAAGGGACAAAAATAACATCTTCCTGTGAGGCCGTGAGTAAATGAATTAAAAAAAAGACATTTATTTTAAATTTGTTAATTTCAAAAAATAAAAGTAAATTAATTTTATAATTTAATCATTTATTCTCAAACAACGTTGGTTTTGCATTATGGTTTTAAACTTAGTTTAAATTAAAAGGTACAATATTACCACAATACAGGGTGTTACAAAATTAAAAATAAATTTTTAAGGGGGTTGTTTAGACTATCAAACTGACCAACTTTCACTATGGGACCAACATCGAAATCGCGAAAAAAAATCAGCTATAAGTAGAATTGTAGTTTAGTATGGAACATCCGATTTTTTTTTCGCTATTTCGATATTGGTCCCATAGTGAAAGTTGTTCAGTTTGATGGTCCCCCTTAAATGGTTATTTGTATTTTTGTAACACCTTGTATACAGGAAAGGGTCGTTTTTAATATGCTGATGGTGAATAGGATGACTTGAATCGCGATTCTTATAAGTGCAATTGCTCCATAGTTAATTACAAGACTCCACCTTAGAAAACATTTAAAAATGTAGCTCTTAGCAAGTACATTTAATGAAAATTTTTACGGATGCTGTAAAACAATCAGTTCGATAAAAATAAAACCGCCATAAGTTTATAAATCCCGTTTTGATAGTCTTTTAGGAGGATGATCAGACCATTAAACTGAACAACTTTCTCTATGACCAATGAAAAATTTCAAAGCTTTATATCTTCGTAATTATTTTATAAATTGTAAATGTTATTTGTGACGCGGCAACTAGATTTTCCAAACAATTTTTCCATGTTTACAAATTTGTTTATATTAATACCGTCTACGCGTATTGTGCGTCAAAGTTTTGTATAAAATCGACCCCTCTGCAACCGCCTTAAAGATGAGGTAGTTAATCCCTTTTGTTTCTAGTCAGACGAGGACCTGCAAAACCTAATACACTACGTAAGCAAGCTAAAAAACGAACTGGTAACAAATAAACGATATAGCGAGTTTACCGAAGAATCCGATGAAGCTGAAACGTGGAACGAATGGATCAGGTTTGTAGTTACCTTCTTAGTTTCAGCGTACCATATTATTATTATTTGGTTATAAGGGCTTGGTCAATGACCAAATAGCTACTGCGACCTGGATAGATCTATTGTAGCTGTCACCCTAGACCTAAAGGTCATTTCCAAGGCCCACGGACTTCATGAACCGTGTTATGCTTTTGGAGGGGAGGTCCCTAATGTCAGTAGGTGTTATTATGTATCCACCTAGATGGCGACTCCTGCTGTGAATGAGCACTTCGTGTATGGGCGTTTCCTCTGCTTCACAGCAGAATCTGCAAGTGGGTGAATCTACAAGCCCCATTCTGTGTAGGTGTTTGTTTAACTTGCAGTGTCTTGTTAAGGCTCGTACTAAGAGCCTTAAGTCGTTGCGGTTTGAATTGATGGCATCCGAGGTATGTCTGTTTGAGAAGCCGGTCACAAGTTCTTTCGCATGCCTCAGTCCTTTTGTATCCGACCAGAGCTTACGGCTTTGGCCCACGGCCCACTCCTTTAGCACACGTCTAGAGGTGTTGCGAGAGATGCCGCAGTAAGGCTCGGGGCCTAGGGCGTCCTCTTCCGCCCCTCTTCGTGCCAGCTTTGCAGCAGCCTCATTTCCATCAATACCGCAGTGTCCAGGCACCTTAGGTTCAATTCCCACTGAAAGAGCAGCGGGCGGCAGCGCGCGGCATTTCTAGCTTAGCATATTGAACTTTATCTACTGGGCTGCGTTCACGACTTTTGGGTGCTGTTTTTTGGTTGTTTTTCAACTCGCTCTATAAGGTACGGACCGATCACGGTTGTTTATAACCTAAAATTTGGACATTGACAGTAATATGGGCTTCCAAGGCTTCCATCATTTCCATATACAATAAAAAACTCATCTTCCATATTAGCGAATCAAAAAGTGATTAAAAATAATTTGAAAAACAAACTTTTATTCAAAACGTGCGGACCACAGATAATCAAAACGTCAGAGTGCTTCTTAACCATCGAATTTGATGGTTAAAAGTTGCAACCCGTCAAAGGTTCGGAACGGTTGAGTTGTGACAACCGAGTTGCAATAGAACGTTTTTCACCGAGGTTCGGAACGGCGTTGGTGCGAGAAGCCCAGCCGGCCGCGGGGTTAATCTGTAATTTTGAACAGTCTATTGGAATTTTTTTTATTCATAATAAGTTTGCGCTTGGCGTCAGCTCACCTGATGGAAAGTGTAGATGAAGCCGAGAATGAAGCCGAAGTTGGTCTGAAGATGAACATGGACAAAACGAAGATCATGTCAAATGCCCATGTTGTCCTGTAATGATATAGTTCAATATTCTAGGTAAAATGTCGAATTTACTCTAGATATTATGTAGGATTTACCAAAAGGAGTAAGCCATAATCTTAATATACTATCGTAATAGACCGATGACCAATCCTCGTGATCACATCACTGAAACCGAAATGTCAATATGTGCGAAATTGATACGTGTGTGAGTTTTAGTTGATAGATTTTGGAAATCAATCTCTATGCGAAACGGTTTCTTTTTCACGTATACAATATTTTTTGATCATACACATAAATATTTGAAATAATATATTATCTAGAAAATAGGACGTTTACTGCATGTAATGAATGTATTACGAAAGTAGTACTGTACTAATGTTATTTACCTTTTGAGTTCCTGGTACAAGTTACACTGCATTCCAACACAGAATATGATACTGTAATGATTTTTTATATTTGTCTGATAAAACACAAAATGAATTATAAAGAAAATTATTTGACAGGTTACCTACCAAACGAGACTTCATTGTTCAAAAGTGGTTTTACGGCTATTATATTAGAATCTCTTTCGCACGCGTAGGTTTTTCGGGAAGGTTGGAATCTCATTCGCACACCGTGTTGGTCTACTTACGGTAGTAATATTAAGTTTATGGAGTAAAAATATAAATTCTAATGACCTGCAATACGCAATTTTCAGATCGCTGGAAAATAAGCATTACTTTACAAACATATGGGTATGGACGGAGAGCTACATTTACCGGAGGCTGAGGGAGGGATGTGTCTTGAAGTGAGTATGGCGGTTTTCACACTATGTCAACAGCCGCCGCTGACACTTACTTAAAGGGGTGCTTCAGACCATCAAACTGAACAACTTTCTCTGTGAGACCAATAACGAAATCGCGAAAAAAAATCTGCCGTCCGTCTGTTGTCTGTTTTGTATGGCATTTTATTTTCGCGATTTCAGTGTTGGTCCCGTTGTCCCGTAGGAAAAGTTGTTCAGTTTGATGATCTGAAGCACCCCTTTAAGTAAGTGTCCCATTTAATTTTACACGTATATAAAAAAAGTGTTTCGTGCTTAAAATGGCAAAACGGTACACTAAGAGCCCTTTCACACGAGCGATTTTATTCGGCGATTTGTCGGCGGAGCGAGCACTTTATTATGCCGCGTGCTCGCTGCGATCTCGCTCCGCTGAATAAAATCGCTCGTGTAAAAGGGCTCTTATGGAATCACCTCGGTTTCTGTCCGACCGTCTGTCACAGGTATTTTTCTCATAGACCGTAAGACTTGTTTTTATAAGCTCTCTAAAAATACAGTTTGAAGTGGAAAGACGTGTTTGTTTTGTACGGCTCCGTAGTCCGTACCCAAAGGGTGAAAACGTGACCCTATTTGTAAGCCTACGTTGTCCGTCCATCCGTCTGTCCTACCTACAACCTGGCCTGGCTTGTCCTGGCTGTAACTTTTGACCGGTAATAGCTTGACAGTTAAAATTTACACAGAAACGGTAAACATAAAACATTTTCATCAATGTAGTGTATAAATTGAAAACTTATGAAAATGAGCGGGAGAGGCTAAAATGGTGTACCTTTTTATTTATAGTACTAGTGTTTAATATGTGTGTTTGTTTGTATATTCGTTAGGTAGTGTTAGGTTTTTATTTCATTGTAATATTGTTTCATTTTGTAGAGTCTTAAGGGTTAAGGCACGATGGGGCTGACGTAACCTCAGGGTTAAAAGCTCCAAAAAAAAAAACAAAAGAATTAAAAAAAAAAAGACAATTTTTTTTTTTTATCTTTTGTAAAATCTTTTTTTACAAATGATTCAAAAATATTTCCTTTATTCCAAACACTATAGTTACGTAAAGTTTGAAAAAAATTAACATCGTTAGAAATAAGGTGTAGATGGCGGAAAAATTACAAGGTTTAGACTAACATGGATCTATCCAAATAAATATAGTTATTTCTATATCCAAAAAAACCGGTGTAAAATGATTTTCAGTTACTTTGTGACTCAATATTTAAGTGACAGTTTATTCTGGCTTTCACCTACGACCCATGAACAACAATAGTAGCACCAGCCGATGGACGTCCACTGCTGGACATATAAAGAACACATACAAATAGTATGATAGCTAAAATTCAGTGTTGCCAGAAGGTTACTTTTGTAACCTTTTAGGTGATTTTTAGCTCTGTCAGGTTACCTTTAGGTTACACGATTCAAAAGGTTACTTTTAGGTGATTCTGTAGAATTTGTATAATAAATTTTAACATTCTAATTTTTCCATGAAACGGAGCGCTTGTTATATTTTTTGTGATGTTTTATAACGCAAAACGTTCGTAACGTAGTGAGTGCAACTTCTAAAAACAAGTTTTTCTCTCTCGCACTCTCGTGTACCAAATACTCGCTCGATCAATTACTCGGATCAAAAATGCAACTTAAAATGGAAAATGCTACTGAATTAGTTATATTTCTGTAAGGTAATACAACCGACTTACAATAACTTTTAATACCTTATTACCGGAAAAAAAATTGAAAGGTTACTTTTCACACCAAAAGGTTACTTTTTTATCTATTTCCGGTTACTTTTGACAAGATCCGGCTGGCAATACTGCTAAAATTATACACAAAAAAAAATAAGAAATGGAAATTATCCTTTTCTATTTCTAGCGACTTTGTTTTATACTATGTAGTGATGATGTAGATAGAGTGAATCAAGAGGAAGGTTTGTATGTATTATAATACATCAGCATTGCACCCGTGCGAAGCCGGGGCTAGACTAAGAGATAAGTATACTTTTTGCAACCATCACCTGCAAGGCTGATTCAGTGTTAATAGGATGTAGAACATCTCTGTGATGGGGATGGACTAGGTCTGCCTGCATAACTCCAGTCGGTTTAAAAGTTACTAATGTTCAAAGGTCAGTAAAAAATTTGCGATCAGCTGCAAGGCTGATCGTATGATATTATTGTAGTGTGCACTGTAGTTATGTGAACAGTACAAAAACTGACATGTACTGCCAGGTGTACTTTAGGAGATACAGCCGTTCAAAGGTCGGACCTTTGAAAGGCTGTAACTCCTAAACCGACTGATGAACCATGTCAGTTTTTGTCCGCCTTGCAGCTGATCGTTAATTTTTTACTGACCTTTAAACGTCTGTAACTCCTAAACCGACTGAAGTTATGCAGGCAGACCTGGTCCATCCCCATCACAGAGATGTACTACACCACATAAACACTGAATCAGCCTTGCAGCTGATGGTTGCAAAAAGTACACTTATCTCTTAGTCTAATCGGGTCGCTAGTTTCTTATAAAATTCAAATTTGCTAGTTTTGAGGTGTAACGGGATTGGGCGTTTTCCATTAAATAATTATTAATTATTTTTCTTAGTGGTAAGCTGGCGGACTTCGACCCGTTCGAAGATCAGAAGCAAATGGCGTTCGAAACCGGGTTGGACATGATGTGCATGGTCGCCGATAAAGTGGTCACCATGCTGCCGCATGCGGCGAAGGACAAGCGGAAAACTGACTTTCAGACCTTGCTGAAGGTTAGGAACATACAAGGTCCAGGTTGGGCCAGCTGCGGAACGGCTGCAGGCCTGCAGTAGTTATAAACTATGGAATTATAATATACGAGCGGGTAACCCGCGACTTTGTCCGCACAAATTATACCAGATTTTAAGTGAGATCATAAGCTATCAAACAAAAAAAGTTTCATCAAAATCGGTTCAGTAGTTTTTGCGTGATGCTCGTTCAAACAAACACACAAACAAACAAACAGACAAACAAAAAATCCAAAAATTGGTAATATGGAATCAGGGACACCTAAAAACCATATCGTAACTTTTTTTTTGTTAATATCTTCAATGTACAGACAAACTTCCTGTTACAGTTTTATAATAGTTTAGATCATTAAACGAGACAGCCTAAAATTGCGAAACAATAATTTCGAACTTAGAACGTTTGGGTTTCATACGAAAGTACTTTTCATGATTTTTAACGTTCAAAATTAGAATCTAAAGTTATGGGGAATACAATCCAAAGTTGCGGATTTCATGTTACCTCGCACCAAAAGTGGCAGAAATGTTTGTTAGTAGAATTATACGCGTAACTAGTCCTCATATAAGTAGTCAAAGAGTCTACCTTATTTGCTCTAGCAAATGATGTTCCTGAGTGACAGAAAAAGGTGGTTCAACCCTTATAGTTAATCCTGTTATTAAAAATAGTATGCGAGCTAAAGAATAACTGAAAATGCGAGTTAAACGTTTGAAATTAGTTTCAAAGGATCGATTTCTATTCAGCCAGTTTATTCCGAGAGCGCAAATGCGCGCTGCATTCAAACGAAGTTTGGTTAAAATTTTAATACTATCCGATTAAAGTCGAAGAAAATTTTCAAAAACAATCTAGAAACTATTCTCTATGTCTGTATGAAGTCAGATTTTCGTTAAAACATACAGTTTTCAAATTAAAATTAAAATAATGTATTTCAGACCAGATGTCCATATAGTGTTAGTATACATCTAAACTATTATAAAACTGTAACAGGAAGTTTGTCTGTACATTGAAGATATTAACAAAAAAAAAATTACGATATAGTTTTAGGTGTCCCTGATTCCATTTCACCAATTTTTGGATTTTTTGTCTGTCTGTTTGTTTGTGTGTTTGTTTGGGTGTTTGTTTGTTTGAACGAGTATCACGCAAAAACTACTGAACCGATTTTGATAAAACTTTTTTGTTTGATAGCTTATGATCTGACTTAAAATCTGGTATATAATTTGTGCGGACGAAGTCGCGGGTTAACGCTCGTTTATCTTAAAGCTAGTTTTAATGCTAGGATTAATTTAAGATTTCTATGGAAATATTTGTGGGACTGTAACTTTAAAGGCTGGGCTACACCGAGTGCAGCTGCAGAACGGGTGCAGGCCGGCAGTAGTTGTAAACTATGGAATTATATGCGAGGTGTCATACTGCGGCTACCGTTCCGCAGCTATTCCGCAGCCGCGCCGGACTGCATTCAGTGTGACACCTCGCATAATTCCATAGTTTACAACTACTGCCGGCCTACAACCGGTCTGCACCCGTTCTGCAGCTGCACTCTGTGTGGCCTAGCCTTAAAACTATAAATTTTAACGAATATCTGACTTCATACAAAAATTCTAGATTCTAGATTTTCTAGATTTCATTGACTTTAATTGGTTAGTATTGAAAATATCACCAGACTTCGTTTGTATGGAGCGCGCTCCGAATTATAATTCCCTTAACACACCGAATTGCTATACATTTGATTTTGTATACAATATCAATAAACGTATCTGTACATTTTCCAATGACGATGATTTCCATTCCAGATCTGCTTATGGGCCAACAAATGTGACCTCTCCCAGTCATTAGGAGAGCCGATGACTCTCAAAAATGAAAAACCCGACCCACCACCGGAAACTGGGAAAAAGAAGGGTAAAGCCAAACCACCGGAACCACCGAAACCGACCGGCCCCGTCTATGATATTGTCGATCCTTTTCAGATGATCATTGACCAAAAAGACAGGGTATGTATTTCTTACTATATTTTTAGGGTTCGGTCAAAGGGTGCCAATTAGTATTGCCGAACTATTGATAGTTTTCTTTTTAAAAACAGCCAGATTATCGATATCATCACAGTCTCTATACAGAGTCTTTTTTAATATGCTGACACTTTTTTGAGGGGATGATCAGACCATCATAATTGCAAGAAAAACACGACTGAATGGCTCATAGAGAAAAATTATAACGACACAGAAAGTATGATTCACCCTATTTCGTAATGTTATATACCTACCTATTTAATCTAACACAGCAACGCACACCTCCTCCACACACTCACACACAAACACAACCCTTCACACACACACACACACACACACACACACACACACACACACACACACTCACTCACACACAAACATCTGATGAGTTTGTCTTTTGATGTGATTATCTCAAATTCAATTTAAATTTTATTATGTTACTTTTGTCTTGTTTTTGTTAATTGCTTTCATTATGTATAATTAATAATCCTTATAAATTATTTATCCTCGAACGTTTAATGTTAATTCATCTATTATTGTGGCTTGAACGAAGAGGCCAGTACCTAGCAGCACAGGGTTCTTCCCTGCTGATAGTTGCTGGCAGCTCCCCCTGTTCGAAATCGGTCAGCCGATCTATACTATTATAAAACTGTAACAGGAAGTTTGTCTGTACATTGAAGATATTAACAAAAAAAAGTTACGATATGGTTTTTAGGTGTCCCTGATTCCATTTCACTAATTTTTGGATTTTTGTCTGTCTGTTTGTTTGTGTGTTTGTTTGTTTGTTTGAACGAGTATCACGCAAAAACTACTGAACCGATTTTGATGAAACTTTTTTTGTTTGATAGCTTATGATCTGACTTAAAATCTGGTATATAATTTGTGCGGACGAAGTCGCGGGTTAACGCTCGTATAATATAAAATTTGTAAAAAATTGTAAACAGTAGCATTATCTAGTGATATTGTACTAGGCTGTTTTTGTGTTAAATAAACATTCATTCATCAAACTGAACAACTTTCTCTACAAACTGGACAACTTTCTCTATTATTTTAATTTTTATTACATTTCAGTTGCTGGTAGATGATAGCGGTAAAGTGGCAGATCAAGTTGTTACAAAAGCAGATAATGTTAGGAAAGCTATTGCTAAAGTCGCAGGCGTAAGTATTATACCTACCACAGATTACAACAATCGAGAGCAATGAAAACGGATCGCCAACATACCTTAGTATCTCGGAAACAAAGAATGATAGTTTTTTTTTTATCCTCCAACCATCTCTGTCCTGGGCATGCTCTGGCCACGCGTCATCGAATCCAGATCGCTTATTCAAATAAAAAGTATTTCATAGACTATTTAATACTTTTTAAAATTAATTCATAACATTTTTAGTTTTCATTTGTTTGACTCAATTAAAATGCATAAATACATAATGTTTTAGTAACACACTAATAATACAATGTTGAATACTAAAAATTAAATTTACAAAATATAATTTAGGTTTTAGCCTTTTTTATTGGCATTACTTTATATCAACCAAAAATTTTATTAATTTATGTAGTAGTAATAAATAGTCTATAAAATACTTTTTATTTGAATAAGCCATCGTTCTTAGTTTCCGAGATATTAAGGTGACATTTGTTTTTTTTTTCATTGCTGTCGAGTGTAAGTAGTTACTTCGTAATAGATCACTTCCTTGCAGTGCCCTACCAGAGTTCATTTAATCTAGAAATAAATATTTTAACGGGTTCTTACCGCGTTTTGGTATATTTGATCAGGGTTAATTTGTTTACAAATTATTTTTTTAAGAACTTTTAAAACCACACGAGAGCAATAAAGATATTATTATGATGATGATGATGATTACTAGACGGTAAGCTCAAAAATGTACCTATTGAAGCTTGCCACAGCGTTGTTATTACTTCGTACAGCGCGCGACAGTAACGTCTGGAGCGTGTGGCAGAAATCAAGCAAGCGCATTCTATTATTTTGGCCGTGTGTCGCCCATGTCACTTCTATACAATTTTGACTATCGCATTCTATACCGGGCCGGAGCGGGTCGTATTATCAGTAGCGTAGCGAGGAGGCAAGGGGGGGTGGGGGGGGGGAGGCAGGGGGCACATGCAAATTCGGGAAAAATATAGATTGATTGAGCTCTGCGTCTATGACCAATCCGTAGAAAAGAGAGAAGTCGACTAAGAGTTCAGTGATATTTTTTTCGACGCGTTTTAACTTCGACTGTCAATCTTGACATATAACTTATCAAAGGTCCCTACGTTTTTTTTCCGTAAATATATATTACTATAGGGTGAAATTGATATCAATAGCATCCTTTTAAACTAAGAGTCAACCAATCGAATCGTCGTCATTGTAGTTTAGTATGGAGCAGCAAATTTTTTATTTGCTCCCATAGTAAAAGTTGTTCAGTTTGATGGGTAGACTCTTAGTTTAAGAGGACGCTAATGATATCAATTTCATCCTGTATAAGAGGTCAGACGACATTGTAAGGGTTCCGGGTCGGACATGGATCAATGTGACATTCTTGTTTTTTGGTAATGTTGTTTAATTGTTTAGAAATATAAAAAATATACGATTGGGGGCAGCACAATAGGCTCGGTAGGCTCTTAATAGTATACAGTGACGTTCATAATTACAATACGAGAAATAAAAATAAATTAGTATTTCCACATTTTCGACTCAGTAAGGTAAACACATCTTTCATGGGGCACTGTATACGCTATTATAATAAGATACCAGAGGATATTTTAAACTTGCCAGACAAAAAGTTTAAGTCCCATGTTAAACAAGTCCTCTGTAAAAAAAGGCTACTATAAACTCGATGACTATTTGAATGACTAAAATGTCTGGTCTTGACAATACTACTCTATGTAATGCAATATTGTATTTTGATTGTCATCATCGTCATCTTATTTAAGAGCTACGCTCTTGTCGGTGGAGTTTCGCCAATCCTGTCTCCTTTCCGCTAGTCTCTTGAGTTCTTGATACGATACGACATCAACCTCTCCCTTCACTTGGGCCAGATAACTCTGTCTAGGTGTTCCTCTGCCTCTCTTCCCCTCTATCTTCCCTTCCAGTATGGTTTTAAAGAAATTGTCGTTTCGTATCAAGTGTCCGATCATTTTTCCCCTCCGGTTTTCGATTGTTTTTAAAATGTTTCTCTTTTCTTTAACCATTCTTAGCACCTCTTCATTTGTTATGCGTTCCGTCCAACATATCCCCTCCATTCGCCTCCAACACCACATCTCAAAAGCTTCCAGCCTATCTCGATCTCGTTTAGTCAATGTCCACGTCTCGCTACCGTACAATGCAATGCTCCAGATGTACACTTTAATTAGGCGTTTTCGGATTTTGCTCGATATTTTTGCTTTCAGAAGGTGTTTTTTGTCGTTGAAAGGTCTTTTTGCCATAGCAATCCTTGCAACGATGTCAGGGGTGCATCTGGAGTCATTTGTAATGAGACTACCCAAATATCTAAATGTATTTACTTGTTCTATTGGAGTGTTGTTAATTTTGATGGAACTAATTTTGATTGTACTTTGTATATTTTGTTTTGTTTAAAAGATGTGTGTTGAAGAGTTTCTGGCCGCATCTTCTCTCAACGGAACACCTTCCACCGCGGTGGTAGAGTCAAAAAATGACGTCAAAAAGTTATTTTGATTTGATTTTGATTTTTGGATACACCGATTGGGAATAAGGTTTAATCTACTCTATTTCAGAGTGCAGTGTTCAAACTACAATGCAGCTGCCATAGATTAGCTAAATTGGCAGCCGTACCTAAATGCAGCGATGAGGTTTTATTTCAAAATATAATTTAGATAAAGTTGTGATAGAATTATAAAAAAAATTAAAAGTATACATTATATCTAGTTTACACATTATATTATATAGTACACATTATATCTAGTTTTACCGTATATAAAAAAAAATTAATTCATTTAGAGTACATAAGTGTAATTAGCTAATTAATAGCTTAAAGTCTAATTAGCTAATTAATAGCTTAAAGTCTAATTAGCTAGGCATAAGCATATGCTCACGACTATATTCCCCGAGGGGGTAGTCAGAGATATTCTGAAACTTCAGAACAACCACGTTTCACTGGTACCGAAATTCTGTCCTATATGACGGGGAGTGAGCCCGTCGCCAGTTTTAATGAACAGTGGGTTGGTTGGTTATGGAACTTTTAATAATACATGCCTCGAAATTGAAGCATGCAGGTTTCCTCACGATGTTTGCCTTCACTGAAAAGCCAGTGGTGTTACAAATCGTACATAAATTCTGAAAAACTCAATGGTACGATTCGGCCTGGACGGGGATCGAACCATCGCCTCCTGCACGGCAGGCATGCTAGGATCGGGCAAAAACATGAAACAGCCATTTTGTTTTAAAACCAGTGGTGACCAACCATGGTGGTGGTGGTAAAAAGTAACTTATTTTAGATTAGATTGGTTCAGATAGTAGGTTGATATATTGTTTTTTATGTACACACGGCGACATATCAAGAAGCTACGCAAAATCAACAATGCGTTTTTTAACCGACTTCAAAAAAGGAGGTTTCTCAATTCGACCGTATATATATATATTTTTTTTTATGTGTGTTCGCGGATAACTTCGTCGTTTATGAACCGATTTTGATGATTCTTTTTTAGTTGGAAAGAAGCTGTTCCAACAGTGGTACCATGATAGGAAACCAGGATCTGATGATGGCATCCCAGAGAAATCGAGGGGAACCTTTGAAAATCGTAGTGCCGGCTAGTGCGTTTGTTAATTTAAAGGACTACTATTGAATTGAACTAATGGATTCACCACTGAAAATTGTGAAATAAACAAAATTTTAACAAAATATTAAAACCGCCTTCAAAAAACTAAAAAGTTAAAAAATAATAAGAAGAAGAAGAAGAGGTGTAGTAAGATTGTAGAAGTCGGTGTTAAGCCAAGCCAAAAAACGAATGCAAGCCCTGTCGCGAATCGTACCGACTACGGCTTGACAGCGACTTCGATAAAACAATTTAATATTCTTATGATGCGAACGAAAAAGTCATAAGTTGCAATATTATTTTTCAACTTTTTAGTTTTTTATTTAAATTTCCACTATATTTGTTTACTGAGTTTTGTTTTGTTTTAAATAATAACATTTTTCTTATAAAATATTATGTAGATAATACAAGCCTTTACCCGCGATTTCGTCAGCACAAATTATTTACCAGATTTCAAATCAATTCATAAACTTTCAAACACAAAAAGTTTTATCGAAATCGATCCAGTAGTTTTCGAGTGATGCGCGAACAAACAAACAAAGAGACGGACAAAAATTCTAAAAAAAAGGTTGATTTGGAGTCAAGGATACCTGTTGGGTGTAGGATGGTTTAATAGGGGCTGGAGTCCGCGATGAGCTTGTAATTAATAAAATTCACAGGAAATCTTCTATGAAGTGTATTGGTCCGGGATCGCCGGTAAAGAAGAGAGAGATACAGAAATGTTGCCACGTAGCATCTTAAAATTAACACTTTCTTTATACAGGGTGGAAAAAAAGGCCGTGGTTGGTGGGAAAGTACCCTTAATATTTATGATGGCAAATTTTACTGAAAGGAAACATTCCTTTATTTTCAAATTTAATTAAAACTGCATTTAAAGATTTATGAAAAATCATCTGCTAGTGCCGGGAATCGAACAGGTGAAATGTGAAAAAAACATCCTGTATTTTATGATACCAACCGAAAGAGTCATTCATAAGGATCAATTTCTTTTAAACAACATAGTATCTTAAATTAAAGAAAGACCAAGAAAAACTGATTTTTTCATTGTTTAACTTACTCACTATCTAAAGAAAATACTTTAAAGTATGAGTATAAGTTTTTCTTTAGATAGTAAGTTTAACAATAAAAAACCATTTTTTCTTGGTCTTTCTTTAATTTAAGATACTATGTTGATTAAAAGAAATTGATTTCCGGTTCGATTCCCGGCACAAGCAGATGATTTTTCAAAAATCTTTAAATGCAGTTTTAATTAAATTTGAAAATAAAGGAATGTTTCCTTTCAGTAAAATTTGCCATCATAAATATTAAGGGTACTTTCCCTCCAACCACGGCCTTTTTTTTCCACCCTGTATAATATGTTATTATATGTTAATGTAGCCATTATTACTAGCAACAATACCTAAAAACCATCTGTTCTTTGTAAATATCTTCAATATACAGACACACTTCTGTTACACTTTTATAATAGTTAAGATTATGTAATATACATATTACAGGAACTACCGCCCCCTCCACCCCCTGAAGGCGAGCCCGTGGAGAAGCCGAAGGTACCCTGCCCCGCCAAGATGGTCGTCGCGCAGTGTGCTATGTTCGGTTAGTTTTATTATTATCTATTTACATACTTACAATCCATGAGCTCTTAGGTCCGCCACATACGTACGGAATAAACCTGATTCGGAATTGGTTCCGGATGGAGTGTTGCCGCTTTCAGAGACTTTTTCACTAGATCTAGTGATTTTTTTTATGTCTTATGTGGCATAATTTAAAGTGATTTTTGAGCGTAGGCGTTGATGGACTGATACCGTATCGTGACGGTGCAGTTGCGACGTCGTTGCGGTATAGTTGCGAAAACACCTACGCTCAAAAACCGCTTATGTGATAATGGTTCATGCCATTTTCTATGCATTTTATGTCTAATGTTAAAACTATCTATAGTCTTTTGATGTAGTTGCATAATATTGAAATAAAATTTACAAATCATCATCGTAACGCCATGACTTCATCACATGATAGAAATTATCATGTATAAAAATTGTTTGTTTCGTTTCAATAAATACTTAAAAATGCTATTGTCAGTCTTTTCGCGTTTCATACATTTTTATTTTAGGCATTTTTTAACAGCACTCTAGTATTTTTTGTACCCATAGTTGACAACACTGAATCCTGAATCAGGATTCCGGATCGCAATTCCGTCTGTGTGTGGCGGACCTTAGAATAGGATTCGGCTATCGGGTAAAAACGGTTATATTCGTATATGGGCGTTTAAAAAAAAGATAAAATGTAATTCGATCCTTATTGCAATGGATTAAGTATTTTTTTCGCGTGACTACTATAATTGCGCACGCTTGTTACAAGTTTGGCTTCTGGTTGATATTTATTAATTAATTATTTATATGGGGGTTTTAACCCTGAGGCTAAGTTAGCCCCAGCGTGCCTTAACCGTGTGGTTAGCTGTATAGAAAATAGAATAGACCACCCCGATTCGGTATGTAAAGTTTTTTTCAGGTCTTTTTTTTTACATTTTAGTTTTGTAGTTTATTTTGAATAGCAAATTTCATTATTATCGATATCCAATCTATAGTTAATTTTCTTTAATATTTCAAAGTTTTTCTAGTGATGACGTCATATCAGAGGTTGAATAGTTCAACCTCTTTGCTTAACGTAAAAGACAAAAAAAAAACAAAGTTACTCCATTGACACTGACACCAGTGCTGCCAGATGTGATTTCGGAAATTTTCCCAGATTCATATTTTTATCCCCCAAAATGATACGTTTTGATTGTCTGCCCAAATCTCCACAAAACCATAGACATCACTTTGCTTACCTACTGATACTGACAGGCACAGGCATCGGCTGATATGATGATGATGATGATGGTCTTTTTTACGATGATAAATTTATTAAAAAAAACACTCGAAATTCTCCACTTTGATCATTTTTTCCGAACGATTTCATTTCCCCACAGACCAAATTTCTCCCCATAATCGCGAAAAATTACAAATCTGACAACCCTTTCGTTGACATTGACGTTTATATGACGTTTGTTTTTTTTACCCAAATGCAACGGATTTAAGGCAATTCAGCCTCTGATATGAAGTCATTTAGAGGTCGAATGAATGTTAATTATTTTTTGTTAAAATATCCACCAACTTATAATTTTAAGAGTTTTAAATAAGAAAATAAGGTTTGGCAATATAAAATCTCGAAATGGTTTTGAAATCAGCATAGCTTAAGTTTTACTTTACATACCGAATTTAAAATTAAATAAAATTCGTAATATTTTCGATTTCATTCACTTAATTCCACGAAGTTTTTTTTTCTGAAGAACCTATGGACGAAAAATGCATTTTGTGGTAAAATCCCGAAAGGTTCAAGAGTTTGAAACGCAAAGACATCACTTTAGTTCTTTATTTTCATTTACAGATATAGTGTGTGACAATTCTGGATATGAGCTATTCGCCGACCTCTGTCTGGCTCACTTCCTCATCGCGCAGGGAATTGTAGACAAGGTACGTTTAATTCCACCTCAGCAAAGAATATATATACTAACGTAAAAAGAAGCGACGTTTGTGTGCCGTAAACGACCTCTTGGCTATGTGTGGGTGTCGGGGCGCGAGCGGGGGCGAGGGCGGGGCGCGCGAAGTGTGGGAAGGCGACCGCGGTTTGCCTAGTCCTAGTCGAAGGGGGAGCGCAGCGCCGTCTCAGCTCGAAATTCTAATCAATTGACTTAACGTAAGTAACTTTTTTCTTAACATCTTCAATGTACAGATACACTTCTGGTAAGCACTAATTGGTAGGTAAGTGTAGGTACTGTTATTAAATGATAAATTAGGTTATAATTTTTTTTTGTTACAAGCTTTCATTTAACTTGGCATGTTTGTAGGTTAGTTTGATTGTTTAGGTCAAATCTTGCAAGTCGAATTTAACCCACTTTCAGCGATCGGATTGACTTGAATTTTAGTGCATACTTATACATGTTACACCTACTTGTGAACGCTATATATGGTAAATATATTTTAAACCTTACATAAATAAACATCTTTTATTTAGGGATTAGTATTTCCTTGTGCCGCGGTGGCTAAACCGCCAGGCGCCAACCCTATGCGTCGGACGCGTCATTCGACGCCCGAGTTACACCAACAGGCCGCTGTCGCCCCTGTGACCTCAGTGGTCTAGTGGTTAAGAGCATTGGACACGGAGGTCGAGAAATACCAAATATCGGAAACAATTTTAAGTTCAATCTAGAAATAAACATTTTAACGGGCTCTTACCGCGTTTTGGTATATTTGAGTTCCCAATATTTCGGCAGTGTTACAACTGCCATGATCACTAGATCCTGATAATCTAGAAATGTTTATTTCTAGATTAAATAATAACCGCGTAACTCTCAAAAACTGTATTTTAAGTTCTTCTAAAACGAGAAAAATGTTTAGAAATACAAGAAAATACGTCATCTTTGTGACGATTTTCTATCGAGCGGAGTAATTCCAATCGTGTATTCAATTGATGATTTCACTAGATAAACTATCCAAAAATACTGAGGTATGACTTTGGTTTCGATAAATTGTATAAATCTAGTCGAAAAATGAAAAATAAAAGATGCCTCCAAGGTGTTTCTTCCTACCATAGGGCCTTAAGTACGTAATACCGACAGCTCTCAAACGGTGAAGCAAAACGTCGTGAGGAAACCTGTGTGGGGACTTGCTACAAATGTCAGCACCCACAAGTTATAGCAAAGATGCCAACAGATGGCGATACCGTCGCTCTCTGAAAATATGCTCCATACATAGACAACGTTCACCGTGAATACGTAACTCGTAACCTACTACAAATAAGGTTCACAATCGAATGCAAGACATACATCGCGCAAAATAATCACAGAGATTCGATACTTAAACGAGGTCCAACAAAGAACTGTCGGACCACGGCCGGTCCCCAGGCTTCACACATAGCCTGGTGGAAGATCTTCCCTTTTCAATGGAGGAACATTCCCAGCAGCACCTCCATACCTGCATACGCTGAAGAAGAAATTCCGATGCGTATGTGAAGGCTACCAATCCGTATTGGGCACGCGCGGTGGACTAACGGCCCAGGGTGGGCCTGTGCCCTGCAGTGGGATGTACGTATACAGGGTGAAATTGATATCATTAGCATCCTTTTAAACTAAGAGTCTACCCATCAAACTGAAGAACTTTTACTATGGGAGCAAACTGATCGGAGCAAAAAAAAATCAGCTGTTGCATACATTTGAGTCGCGAACTCGCGCGTCGAGATTGCAGTTTAGTATGGAACAGCTGATTTTTTACTTGCTCCGATTGGTTTGCTTCCATAGTAAAAGTTGTTCAGTTTGATGGGAAGACTCTTAGTTTAGAAGGATGCTAATGATATGAATTTCACCCTATATAGGCTGTGATGATGATGATGATGAACTGTCTACCCTAACACCCTGTATAAATAACTTTCAGGTTAGATTCCACGTGAAAAAGATTCCTTGGTTTATTTCCGACGTTACTCCCAAAGATTTTAAGTAAGTATTTTATTTATTTATAACTCTGTTTAGTTATTCCCCTTGTTTAAGAGGATATGTGAAAAAATATAATTCTTCAAAGCGTCATATATCATGAAGTACTAACAGTAGGAGTATGATTAGAGGATAATTGTAAATTGAACATATAATTAAACACGATTAAGACACATTTTCTCGATAGAAAAACAAGCCAAAGTAGCCTCCGTATTTATTTATAAACGCTTGGAACTGCTAAACGGTGAATAATAGAAAAACGAGACTTGATTTAAAAAAAGAAATTGATATTTTACAAATTTTGATAAGAACTTACATAAATAGTACTATCACAATTTAATAAAGTTTGTTTCAAGCTTGCGTCGTTTCAGGCGCGCGCGCCGCCCCATCTCTTTCTCTTGCATCAGGCAGTAATAGAAGCTATCACACGCCCATTTCGCTTCAATTATTTTTCGACATAGGCCCTTTACTGAATACTGGAATTTTACCATAATGGGGTCATACCTTAAAAAACCCTGAAAATCCACTTGAACCAAAAAAAAAATTTGCTACGCTTTTAAAAACTGTGTGATATCTTAAACACTAAAGTGAAATTAATTTTTGAATATCTTTAAAAAATAACTGAAATAATTTACGATTGGAATGGCATCTATAACAGAAGTGACGTCATAACTCCGTAAAGGCATCTATAACAGATGTGACGTCATAACTCCTTAAAGGCATCTATAACAGAAGTGACGTCATAACTCCGTAAAGGCATCTATAATAGATGTGACGTCATAACTCCTTAAAAGCATCTATAACAGAAGTGACGTCATAACTCCGTAAAGGCATCTATAACAGATGTGACGTCATAACTCCGTATTTTTATACACAAAATAATGACTACGGCGACGTGTCATACAAACACCTGTTTTGCATCAAAGAGATAGAAGATGATAAAAACATTTTTAATAGCTTATAACTTTTTCTTGTTTTCTATATTTGATTGTAATTTTGTTATTAAATTTAGCCTATTTCTGTAATTCGTTACAATATATATCAATTGCCAGGATAAGTCATAATCTCAATTATGATGCAACTTTTAACGTTTTGTATTCTCTAATTGCAGATATATGATATCGGCTTGCGCTCAAGCAAGTCACAATAAAGAAGTGGAAGCGGAACCTAAACCAGGTTAAGTTAATATAGTAGTACCAGGTTTATAAGTCTCACCGATGTACCTGCGCAGTTGACAAATTTTAATACCGCGCGAAATTATATTGACCAATCAGGATGTGACACCTCGTCGCTATTGGCATATTGATTTCGCGCCCTTTTCGCTGCCGAAGCATCCATAGTCTGCTATTCGAGTTGGAGCGAGATAGAGAATACCCGATTTTGCACTGCTCTGCGCAAACGAAGATTGACGAGCGGAATTATTTTCCTGGTCGTAATGTACTTAGGTACCTAATTTTAGGTAGAAACATTACATTTTAGAGTGTACTTTGTGTGAAAATTGATTTTCTCTGGGATGTTCATCCCTGAGAAAATGCACATGAAAATGCTCTTCATTTGAGTAGAGTAGGCATTGCAGTTTACTATGGAACACCAGTTTTTTTTTTGTGTTTTCAGGCTTGCATACATGGTAAAAGTTGTTCAGTTTGGCGGTCTGAACAACCACGAAAAATTTGTCGACTCATTTCAATGTCACCTTGTAGATTACCTCAAGACGGCGAGCAAAGCTCGATCCGCCTAGATACAGTCCATAAGCCCTTAGAATAGGATTCGGCTGTCGGGTAAAATGGATTAATATTCGTATTCGAGCGTCCCTAAAAAAATCCGTGACGGAAATTAAAGCCTATTTTTTTAATTGTTTCAAATAATATAATGTGTTATTTATTCAAATAAATACAGGGTGTAACAACCACCCTAGTAATACTTAAGGGAGTGCTTAAGACCATCAAACTGAACAACTTTCACTATGGAGAGAATACGCCGAGAAAAAAAATCTGCTATCCCATACAAAACTGCAGTACCGGCTCGACTCAAAATGTATGGGACAGCTATTTTTTTTGCTCGTTGTTGGCTCCATAGTGAAAGTTGTTCAGTTTGATGGTCAGAAGTACCTCCTTATGTATTACTAGGGTGTTTTGTTAAACCCTGTATAGTCTACATTTTATTAAAATAGCAAAAATCTTAAGGTTTATGGAAAATTTTCAGTATTTTGTAAAGCATGCTTAATTCATAGGACAAGAAAGGTCTTTTACTATGGAAAATATTTTTTTGTAATTTCCCATTTACTTTTAGTTCAAAAAGATTGTCATTGGCCGCGTTCGTATTTATAACTAGAGTTAACCCGCGACTTCGTCCGCACAAATTATATACCAGATTTTAAGTCAGATCATAAGCTATCAAACAAAAAAACTTTCAACAGAATCGGTTCAGTAGTTTTTGCGTGATGCTCGTTCAAACAAACAAACAAACACACAAACAAACAAACAAACAGACAGACAAAAAATCCAAAAAATGCTGATATGGAATCAGGGACAGCTAAAAACCATATCGTAACTTTTTTTGTTAATATCTTCAATGTACAGACACACTTCTGTTACAGTTTTATAATAGTACGAGCGTTAACCCGCGACTTTGTCCGCACAAATTATATGCTAGATTTTAAGTTAGATAATAATCTATCAAACAAAAAAAGTTTCATCAAAATCGGTTCAGTAGTTTTTGCGTGATGCTCGTTCAAACAAAAAAAACAAACACACAAACAAACAAACAGGCAGACAAAAAATCCAAAAATTGGTGATATGGAATCAGAGTTACCTAAAAACCATATCGTAACTTTTTTTTTGTTAATATCTTCAATGTACAGACAAACTTCCTGTTACAGCTTTATAATAGTTTAGATATAGATACGAACATCAATCGATTTTACCCGACAGTCGAAATCTATTCTAAGTACATACGAAATGTACTAATGATTGTACAATATTGCAGTGGTAGAAGGAGAGGAGCCACCGCCGGCCGACCCCCCGCGCGTCATCAACTCCGCTGCGCTTAAACAACTGGGGGAGCAGTGGAACAAATACCTTGAGGAGGGAGTCTTTCAATTATTGGTTCGTACCTCTACAGTTAACAATATTGCAGTGGTATAGGTGAACCAGTGACCAGAATCCGATGAAACTCAACCAGAAACCACATCATAGGCCCCGAACACTTTCTTGGAATACCTGACAGTCTAACGCGCGATTTTTTGAATAGGGTCATAGTCTAGGAAAAATACGGTTTGAGATTGCATTAAATACACTTTAGTAAATTGTGTTTGAACTAGTATTACTGTTAGTATATAACACTTTTGTCGAGATTTCGTGGTTATTATAGGTTGAGGAATGAAAAATACCTGAGAAATACCTTAAAATAGATATAAATGTACAAAGGGCAAGCGTATTTCTAAATATATTTCTTCCAGTATACTAGCAAAAGCGACAGTTAATTATCACAAGGCAAATTTATTGTGTACAAACAAACAGTAAATAATTAAGTTTTGAGGTTATATTTTTTTTACACTTACAATATATTAAATATATACTCAAATTTACGATATTAACCGGGGATTATTATTGTTACCAGTTTTCCATTTTTTGTTCATACCTAAATTTAATGTTTTTTAAATGTCTTAATTATTCCATAATACACAATACAAAATCGGGGATTATTGCGAATTTATGTTTTTCAGGTATGTATCTACTAATATTTCAAACTATCACCTAAAGTGCAATTATTGCAACCTACTCCATACAAAAATCCGTAGATTTCCCCGACTATCAGCTTTGGAGAGGCACTAAAGCTTTGGTGCAACACCCCAGGCATGGGCCACTCCAAAGCACTTATCAAAGGCTACTGACGTTCAAAATTAGAATCTAAAGTTATGGGAATAAAATCCAAAGTTGCGGATTTCATGTTACCTCGCCCCCCGCAAAAAGTGGCAGAAATGTTTGTTAGTAGAATTACACGCGTAACTAGTCCCTATATAAGTAGTCAAAGCCCAAAACCCCCTAAATAATAATAATAATAGCCTGCGTCCTCTTCTCAGAAAAAGTGTTTCTTTAATTTCAGAGCGACGATTTCTGGACCTACCCCCACGTGTACAAAGACATGAAGAAGTACGACCCCAACATGTACAGAAAGTTGCAGTACGCGGTCGCGATCATGTTCAAGGGGGACCTCAACTATAGGAAGCTGCTCGGGGAGAGGAATTGTAACCCGTACGCGGGTTTCGAAGCTTCCTTACAAGGTTGGTACCACAGATCACAAAAACTAAAGGAAGATGTGAAAAGGGGGCGGGGCCAATGTCACAGCAATATACGCAAGAACGGAACACATTATTATTATTATGTATCTCTGTAAAAGGCTTACTCACGGGCCGTAGCCCGGACCTTTCGAAGGCTTGCGTGGACACAGGTCCAACACGTAGAGGCCCCTTTGAGACACTTTTATCTAAATGCGATGGGGTCCACCAAGCGTGGTCTATCTCTGAATGCATTATGGAAATGCACCAGAAGACATACCACGTTCCTCTGCTTCACAACAGAATCTGCAAGTGGGTGAATCTACAATCCCCATTCTGTGTTGGTAACGGAACACATTGCTCGCGACAGTAATGATTCAATATATTATGAGGCTGAAAACCAGTCGAGATATTATGTGTAAATAGTTTACAATGCTTGCGTAGTACTAAAGATTATTCGAACGTTGAGTTCTGATACCGCAATGGATAATGAGCACATTCAAGCTAACAAAATACTTTCTATCGCGTGGTACTGGTGGTGATGCGACACTAGGTTTCGTACTCAGCGCGTTGGTTGGCATCTCTCTAGATCTCTATGGTGGGTACATACAGACAGACAGAATTTCGGTAGGTATCCACCCTATCGCATACTCGCGCCGGCCCAAGGTCACCGGACCGCGCTCGTTCTTGCACAGGCAGTGTCATGCCTGTGCATGAAATCCCTATACCACGATTGGCTAATAGGGTATTTGACAGGTTTTTAAAAACTGTTATACGTTAATCACTGATGTCTTCACGTCCCAAAATACCGCAGTCTCTTAAAACGAAAGTCTTCGATCAGTGTGTGTTGCAAGTGATGACATATGGAGCAGAGCTGAAAGTCACCCAAAGGGCAATGGAGAGGGCTATGCTCGGAGTTTCACTGCGAGATTGAATCAGAAATGAAGAGATCCGCAGAAGAACCAGAGTAACTGACATAGCGCAAAGAATTGCTTAACTAAAGTGGCAGTGGGCGGGGCACATTGCTCGCAGAACGGATGGCCGATGGGGCCGAAAAGTTCTCGAGTGGCGACCGCGTACCGGAAAGCGCAGCGTGGGTAGGCCTCCTCATAAGGTGGACCGACGACCTGGTGAAGGCAATGGGAACCCGTTGGATGCCCTCATCCATCCCTGGGCCTGCGCTGCCCTCAGCGCAGGACCGGTCGTTATGGCGATCCTTGGGGGAGGCCTATGTCCAGCAGTGGACGTCCATCGGCTGAGATGCTGATGATGATGATGACTGATGTCTAAGGACTCTATAGACAATGAATATTTTACGTTCCATTACATATAGTGCAAGAAAACGTTTTTCTTGACAATATAAGTGTCTACATGAAAAAGAATGCATGTCATTTTTTTTTTTGAAGTGTTTTCCTCCATGGAGTTCGAATGATTTTTTAGCGAATATTTTTGCATTTAGAGATTACAGATCAAAATAATTTTAAAATTATGTCTTCTATCCGTACAATACAACATATAAAAACCATAACCCTCCTTCTGGCGCAGTCGGGTAAAAATAAATACCAACATAAACCTTGACATACCGAATTAAAATGTTGCAGGATTCATACCGGCGCCGATAATCGCAGTTCGTACTGTGAAATCTGACTTAATCTGCGGAATGCCTAAAGGAAAATACGAGGTCTTAAATAAAATGGACCCGAAGTGGATGGAGAAAGGACTTTTTGGGTAAGTTAATATAAGGTAAGGTAAGTAAATAATATATAAGGTCTAACAAAATTAGGTGAAACTATTTTAAGGGCATGATCAGACCATCAAACTGAACAACTTTCTCTATGAGAACAATATCGAAATCGCGAAAAAAAAATCTGCTGTCCCATACATTTAGGTCGAGTAGGTTTGTATGGAACAGCAGATTTTTTTTTCGCGATTTCGATATTGGTCCCATAGAGAAAGTTGTTCAGTTTGATGGTCTGACCATCCCCTTAAAATAGTTTCACCTAATTTTGTTAGACCTTATATAAACTCCGTCTGCCTCTGAGGTCTAATGGTTGAAGCATTGGGCTCTCGACACGGAGGTCGTGGGTTCGATTCCTATTGGGGACACCTAGTGATATGTCACTTTGTGCGTTTTTCCCCAGTTGGTTAGGACATTGCAGAAAAATGATTCCGTGCTTCGGATGGCACGTTAAGCCGTTGGTCCCGGTTACTGTCTCTGGTTGTAGTAGTCGTTACATAAAAACCACGTCAGAGGCCGTAAGGCGGTCTGAAAAACTCTGACACCAGGGCTCTGTCCACACGATAAGAAGAAGTAAATAATAGAGTAAACTACAGTGTATGTAAACTTACATGACACACACGCCTTGCTGTGTTACATTGAATTGACAACATCATCAGCCTATACAGGGTGTAACAAAACACCCTAGTAATACTTAAGGGGGTGCTTCAGACCATCAAACTGAACAACTTTCACTATGGAGCCAACTTCGGTATCGCGAAATAGAAATCAGCTGTTCCATATCAAACTGAGTACCGGCTCGACTCAAATGTATGGGACAACAGATATTTTATAGATTTTTTTTAATGATTTTATTTTATTTTAACACTTTATTGTACACACGGAAATATAAATGAAAACAGCATAATAGACAATTACAAAGGGCGAGCTTATCTCTAAAGAGATTTCTTCCAGCAAGGATGGGTTTGCTTTCTGTTTTTTTCTCGGTGTTGGCTCCATAGTGAAAGTTGTTCAGTTTGATGGATAGTTAATGATACTTTTCCTTACATCCCGTATATCATTTAACTCACTACCATGTCTAACCCGTGCGGACGAAGTCGCGTGTAAACTCTATTAACTTATAATGTTGATTTCTGCAGGTCGATCCAGTACTGCGCGAAAGGGGAAGCGCTCAAGGTATCGGACAGGCCTTGTGCGGAGTATGGAGACACTTGCAGGGGAGTCGTCTGTCCCATCCACAAGGACCTGTGATCAATCAACACACAAATATACAATACATACATCTTTCATCAATTTAAGGTCAATTTCTGATATTGTAACAAATTTTTCCATATCATTAAGAGTCATTTTACCGTTCAGTAGCTCCCTCATAATATTAAAGATTTCTCAATAATTAAAACCAATAATGAGAAAGAAATATCGAGAGCAGAATCAAATTATTATTGTTTCTGTATAGGTAATTTTTTTTCAAAATATTAAATAATTTGTTTGTAAAATTTTAAATTTACTGAACCCGATGTCAACCCACCGCACGGGCACACTCACCCTACTTACTATCAAAATAAGATTATTAAAATGTATAGCGCTTTCATTCATTGCTAAAATGATAACAAATCATTTTTGCCTTAAAACTTAAAATGAGAATAACTTTAAATGTTAACTATCAAAATAATGAAATTATTGTTTCAATCTAATTATTTTGTTATAAATCAGTTGAGGTGTATGAGGTTTTGCGCTTATTCATTAACACGTTGTAGAAGCGACGTGGCGCGGGCGGGGTGCGGCAATATAAACCTTATACTACGTAGCATAGCGTTGTTTGGAGAATTACGCCCGCGCCTCCAGGGGACGTCTCCTGGAGGCGCGATTTTCCTTTACGACAAAAACAACGCTATGCTACGTACTATAAGGTTTATATCTGTGTTACTTTAACAATCCACCACCGCCACACGTCTCTTCTGTATAAACAGCACCTTTAAAGCTATTTTTTTTATACAATCATTAGTTTTTAATTACTAAAAAAATGTACAGGGTGTATTCAGACAATGAAAACAACTTTTCCCAAGGAACATGGGTCGAAAAACAATAAAATTGTTGGACTAAAGTGCGGATCAGCCGATCGATGTTGTATGAAAGGTTCTAACAAAATTCTTATTTTCCGACCCATGTTCCTTAGGGAAAGTTTTATTGTCTGAATTCACCCTTATTTTTTTGTAGTAATTAAAAAACTAAGGGTTGTAGAATACTTTGAGGTTCTATACATAACACTTTTGAGAATATCAAAATAAATGTAAAAGTGGCCTTTTTTCTGTCTTCAAAAAGTATATACCTACCTTAAAGACTCAGTTGTAGAAACGCTCACTAGAATTAATCCTCCATTAAATTTCTTGCTAGCTTTTACTACGTCAACAAGACAAAAGGTGACAGCAAGAGATTTAATGGAGGATTAACTTTAATGAGCGTTTCTGCAACTGAATGTAAAACAACGATATTAAATATTTGAAAAAAATTTAAAATCTTTGCTTCATAAGTATTGTATAAAAAATAGCTTTAAAGCTTTTTTAGTAAGCTGGAGAAGCACTTTTTTATTTTTGGTGTTCATTATTGAGAAATCTTTAATATTGTAAACGAGGGCGCCACTGAACTATTATTTAGTCATAATTTGCACATTTTTTATACAATATCTTTTCTTGTAGCCATGTTAAAATCTAATTTCTTTTTAATTAGTAGATAGGCTATAAAATGAAATATTTTTGTTTAAGTAGAATCAATTTTTGAGATAATCCCCAACAAAATACTATAAGAATTGTGAATACGTTTTTATTATATTTTTTATGTAAATGGAATTTTCGAATGCTCGAACTCATTTTTTGTTGTAAAAATGATTTAATTTATAATATTTTATGGCACACGTTTTTTTATGCACTTTAATTTTACCTTGTTAAAAATATTAAAATAAAAATCGGATTCATGTTTTAAAAAAGTGTTTTATTTTATTAAAGTAAAATAAAAATACATTTTATCACAATGTACAGAACAATAAATTCATGGTTTTATTATTAAGCAATTTACAATAGAAAATACTTCATTCACGTAAAGTAAAATGAGTCAACACAACAGAATAAGGTCATTGAGTTTTAAAACTCAGAATAAATTATAAAGTTCAAACAAAATCGAGACCGTAATTAAATAGAAAAGAACAGGAGAGCTTAGTGTGAAAACGGACATTATTTTTCAGCATTATTCACACGCGCTCATTCTTTTCGTACATGCTCATGGACTCATACATATGCTTGTTTTGTATGACTCCTACCAATACCTACACCGTCAGCTCAATGGACTTGCAGCCGCTGTGGAAGTTCGCGAGGCATGCCACAGAACGTGACCGCTGACCTCATTCTAATGTTAATATTTATATAGTGTCACTTTTCGGCCCAGCGTACTTAACTTCGGTCGCATCCAAATTCCTAGATTAAGACTTATTTGTAAAATGTAAATATAATTTAGTACCAATCTTTTCTCGTCTTCATTTCACCTCCACTGTAGCCACCCACTATAATTGGCATCCTACCGACTGCGCCAATTATAGTGGGTGGCTACAGTGGAGGTGAAATGAAGACGAGAAGAGATTGGACGGTGTAGGTATTGAAAGGAGCCATACATAACATGCTCATAAACAGTTTTTATTTTATTTATTTATCTTCATTCTTACAACTGCTATAAATAAAATACATATTCGCCAAACTGCACAACAGTTTGATGTATAATTTTTTGAAACTCATTTATTGAACTCAGCAGTTGAAAATGCCAATATTACTATGGAGATATCCATCTTTCTACTGCTGATTTGACATTCAAAAATCTTACTCCAGGAGTGCGATTTTTGAAAGTCAAATCAGCAGTAGAAAGATGCGTATCTCCATACAATTTCAACTGCTGAGTTCAACGTATGAGATTCAAAAATCGCACTCCAGACCCACGGTACAATTTTTTTAACAAAAGAAAGGTTGATTTGATTTAAGCCAAAATGTTCTTTACATAAATCCTAGGTAGGCTAAAATAGTGTCTCACTTAAATCATTTCGAATTTTAAAGTTACAATGTAAAGTAGGTCTTGGGCCTGACAGCAGATATTTATCTATCTATCTATCTAAACTATTATAAAACTGTAATAGGAAGTTTGTCTGTATATTAGAGATATTAACAAAAAAGTTACGATATGGTTTTTAGGTATCCCTGATTCCATATCACGAATTTTTGTCTGTCTGTTTGTTTGAACGAGCATCACGCAAAAACTACTGAACCGATTTTGGTGAAACTTTTTTGTTTGATATCTTATTATCTGACTTAAAATCTGATATACAGGGTGTAACTGACAGCCTAGCAAATACTGAAACGGTGAACTCAGACCATCAAACTGAACAACTTTCACTATGGAGCCTACCTCAGGAGACGCGAAAAAAAAACATCTGTCCCATACATTTGAGTCGGGACAGCTGATTTTTTTAGGCTTCATAGTGAAAGTTGTTCAGTTTGATGTTCTGAGTTCACCGTTTCACTATTTGCTAGGCTGTCACTTACACCTTGTATAATTTGTGCGGATAAAGTCGCGGGTTAAGGTGGTTTCAGTCCATACAAACGTTTGACGCACAATACGCGTAAACGGAATTAATAAAAGTAATATTTTATATGTGGAAAAATAGTTTAGAAAATCTAGTTGCCGCGTAACAAATAACATTTGCAATTTATTATATAATTACGAAGATATAAAGCTTTTAATATTTTGTATGAAAAATGTCAAAGCTTTATATCTTCGTAATTATTTTATAAATTGCAAATGTTATTTGTTACGCGGCATCTAGATTTTCCAAACAATTTTTCCATATATACAAAGTTACTTATATTAATACCGTCTTCGCGTATTTTGCGACAAAGTTTTGTGTAAACTTGACCCCTCTGCAACCGCCTTAACGCTCGTTATTATGTACATAAAATTGTACAGTGGGTCTCAAGCGCTTCGAAGTTTTTAAAAAGCTGGGCCTTAGGAGGATAAGTGTTTAAAATTTACGATTAGAGAGTGAGGCAAATATAAAAGAAGTGACGTCATAATAGCCCAGTCATTTTACGGATTTTTGTTAGGCGGGCGGGGTAGGGAGTAAAAAGACTATCTTAAAACATAAAAAAAAACTCGCTACGCAACTTAGAAATCAAAATTATGTGTCCCAGAAAGCTTTTAAATTAATAATATTAATACCAATTCACTCAGTTGACTTAGATTTAACAATATAACTATTTTTGAACCATAAAATAAGCATCGAAATTTAAAAAATGATGTATTTATTAAAAAATACGAATGTATTTTTCATAACCTAAGTTGACAAAAATATTTATGTATACCATGTTTTAACTATGTATAATGGTAAAGACTTAAATAAGTGCAAAAAGAAATTTACCACCAGGTTTTTTTAGATCGAGATAATAGCTAAATTTCAAAATTGGAACTGTTGCTGACGTGTTTTTTTTAAATTTTGGTAAATTTCTGGGCTCAAATTGACTCTTCATTATTATACCGAAAAAAATATTAATAATTAATTAATCCCGGCTCAAACCGTAAAATGACTGGGCTAATAACCTCGCATTTTAATACAAATAATAACGAACAAACATCTGTTTTGCATGAAACAGATAGTAGACGATAAAAAACTAATTTCATTAGCTTATAACTTTTTTGTTTTCTCATCATCATCATCATCAGCCTATAAACGTCCCACTGCAGGGCACAGGCCTACCCTCAAGGTGTATGGGTATTAGTCCACCACGCGTGCCCAATGCGGATTGATAGACTTCACATTCACATCAGAATTTCTTCTTCAGTGTATGCAGGTTTCCTCACGATGTTTTCCTTCACCGTTTGAGAGCAGTCGGTATTACGTACATACGTTAGAAAAACTCATTGGTACATGACATGTTGTCCGTGCGGATTCGAACCCGGACCCCCATAATTGGGTGTCCATACCTCTTCGCAACGCGCCACCGATGATCTATATATCTTTTTGTTCTTTTTGTTTTCTATTCGATTATAATTTCGTTTTTTTTTTTCAAATTCGTTATTAGATATGAATTTCCGGGATCAGTCATCATCCCTATATTAACATATAAACAGTTTGTAAACGCGACCGATACACTACACTCATAGTTTTTGAAGCACCCAATTGAAATTATGTATCGTATTTAAAAGACATCATCCGATTTGGTCAAAAATTTGAAAGTGACGGCCAAAAAAAAAAAAGCGATTGGACTTGTCCGTCTAAACATCTATAATATTATTATGCTAAAGCTGTAGGTTATTTGGGTTCAAAAAAGCAGCCTTTTCATACATTTTCGATGAAATTTGCTAAAGCTATTTTCTTTGGTTAGAACTAGTCCGTCTCTAAATTTTTTTGTATGGCACCAAAGCTGTATGGCCATCTTCCATGGTTTTATTAAGGTTTGAAACATCTGCCTTTTCATACATTTTTATTGTGACATAGATGTAGTGCATATACGCTATTATAATAAGATACCAGAGGATATTCTAAACTTGCCAGACAAAAAGTTTCAAGTCCCATGTTAAACAAGTCCTCTGTAAATAAACTCGATGACTATTAGAATGATCAAAATGTCTGGTCTTGACAATGTTACTCAATGTAATGCAATATTGTATTTTAATTGTACTTTGTATATTTTGTTTTGTTTCAAAAAGATGTGTGTTGTAGAGTTTCTGGCCGCATCTTTTCTCAACGGAATTCCGACGCGGTGGTAGAGTCAAAAAATGACGTCAAAAAGCTTATCTTTGTGATATTATTTTGAATAAACAATTTTGATTTGATTTGATGCATGCCATAATAATAAATACTTAGACGGAGAAGTTCATTATTTGTGTATGCTATCTATATTGTGTTATTATGATCTACACCGCCTACCAATCTTCTTTCACTATTTCCTCTACCCTAAGGTTGTCTGGAATAAATCGCTTCTTAGCGATAAGACCGCCTGTTTTTGTGCCTTTCGTATTTCCTGATTGTTTGCTCTCTGTATACTCTGTTTTTTTGGTGTCAAATAAAGTATAATTGATTGATTGATTGATTGAAGTTCTAACAGAATATATCATTAGTTTATGTTGGCCGGCACTTTCACATTTGGACCAAAAATTATAAAATGCGGATGAAGTCTGTAAGTATATTGATTTTGATTCTATGAAGGTCATTTGTGTAGTCTAATTGACAGTATAATAGTAGGTACACTAGTATACAACGTGTTAATGAATAAATGCAAAACCTCATATACCCCAACTGATTTATTGGAAAATAATTCGATTGAAACAATAATTTCATTATTTTAATACTTAAAATTTAAAGTTATTCGCATTTTAAGTTTTAGGGCAAAAATGATTTGTTATCATTTCAGCAATGAATGAAAGCGCTAACGTACTCATGGATACATTTTAATAATTTTGTTTTGGTAGTGAGTAGGGTGAGTGTGCCCGTGCGGTGAGTTGACATCGGGTTAAGTAAATTTTAAATTTTACAAACTAATTATTTAATATTTTGAAAAAAATTACCTATGTTGAAACCATGATATGATTCTGCTCTCGATTCTAAACAAACTAGTTTCTAGTTTTGCGTTAATTCATTAACACGTTGTATATAAGGCATAACAAAATTAGGTGAAACTATTTTAAGGGGATGATCAGACCATCAAACTGAACAACTTTCTCTATGGGATCAATATCGAAATCGCGAAAAAAAATCTGCTGTCCCATACATTTAGGTCTAGCAAGTTTGTATGGAACAGCTGTTTTTTTCGCTATTTCGATATTGGTCCCATAGAGAAAGTTGTTCAGTTTGATGATCTGATCATCCCCTTAAAATAGTTTCAGCTAATTTTGTTAGCCCTATATTCAACCTCAACTAACCCTGAGTGAAAAGGTGTATTCTACAGTTTTTTTTGGTCGCCATTTTCACATTTGGATTAAAAAATTATGAATTTCGGATGATGTCTGTAGTTATATTGATTTTGATTATACTTAGGTCATTTGTGTTGTCTAATTGGCAGTATTAAATTAAGTACGCTAGTATATAGTAAAGCGACATTATTGCGGGATCGCCATCCAGCCGCTGTTGCCGTCTTCCAACTGGATCTGCACCAAGCGTACCATCGCGCCTTTCTCGTCCGTAGCCACCATCTGTAACAAGTTACAACAAACATATTGAAACTACAACAATAAAACCTAAACTACTGTAAAAGTATATTGTTTAGAATCGAGAGAAGAATCGAATTATCGTGGTTTCAATAAAAGTATTTTTTTTTTCAAAATATACAATAACGAGCGTGCCCGCGACTTCGTCCGCACAAATTATATACCAGATTTTAAGTCCGATCATAAGCTATCAAACAAAAAAAGTTTCATCAAAACCGGTTCAGTAGTTTTTGCGTGATACTCGTTCAAACAAATAAACAAACAAACACCCAAACAAACAGACAGACAAAAATCCAAAAATTGGTGAAATGGAATCAGAATCACACCTAAAAACCATATCGTAACTTTTTTTTTGTTAATATCTTCAATGTACAGACAAACTTCCTGTTACAGTTTTATAATAGTATAGATTTGTTTGAAAAAAAAATATTTTCTGAACCCGATGTCAACCCACCGCACGGGCACACTCAACCTACTTACTACCAAAACAAGATTATAAAAATGTATCCATGAGTAAGCACGGCGACACATCAAGCTATACAAAACCAATATAAGCTGGCCGCGCGTAAGTCGAGTAACGCATAACGTCGCGCGGCCAGCTTATTTTGGTTTTGTATAGCTTGATGTGTCGCCGTGTGTACGTTAGCGCTTTCATTCATGGCTGAAATGATAACAAATCATTTTTGCCTCAAAACTTAAAATGCGAATAACTTTCATTTTAGCATATGCTTACGACTATATTCCCCGAGGGCATAGTCAGAGATATTCTGAAACCTCAGAACATCCACGTTACACTAGTAGTAACGAAACTCTGTCCAGTGTGACGGGGAGTGAGCCCGTCGCCACTTGTAATGGACAGTGGGTACAATACATGCCTCGAAATTGAAGCGGTTTCCTTACATTTTTCCTTTACCGAAAAGCCAGTGGTTACAAATTGTACATAAAGTCCGAAAAACTCATTGGTTACGAGTCGACCTGGACGGGTTCGAACCATTGCCTCCAGCACGGCAAGCATGGTTACTCGCCACTAAACCACCGCGACTTTTTGCGTGTTACCCATGGCGCGTAATTTCTCTATGGTGTTACCAAGCCTACATACCTCTGTCTGATCTGCCAACTGTTCGGCGGTGATGCTCTGCAGGATCAAGCTGGCGGCCTCGTCGTTCCTACTGTCGTCCAGGCTCTCTGTACAAAACATTATGCGGTTTTGATTCATGATGAAAGTTTAAGAGGATATACAGGGTGTTACAAAAGTAAAAATAAACATTTCAGACATTTAAGGGGGTGGTTTAGACCATCAAACTGAACAACTTTCACTATCGGACCAACATTGAAATCGCGAAAAAGTCGCGTGTAGTACTTAGTTTTGCAGGTCAGTGTAGATAGTGTTAAAATTTCATTTAATATATTTATTTTATCGTGCGTTGTACACAGGGAGCTGGCATAGGTATGTTGTACATTTGTAACAAATACTCACGTATAGATAGGAATGTGCCATCTTCACTGTCTTGTGTTAGAGTCAATGTTGCTTTTTCTGGAATAAAAACAAATATCTGTAGTACAGTGTAGTTCTGAATATGCTGAAGGTTTTTTAAGGGGATAATCAGACCATCAAACTGAACAACTATCTTTATGGGACTAATCAGGCTCGCGCAACTCTCTAACAAAAAAATGTTATATGAAACGTGCACCGCCGCCATTAAATTCCTTTGAACGGTAGCACACGTTTCATACATTCTTTGATATCGGTCACGACCAGTTTTTAGTATGGAAGTCCACGACTCTTATAAAGTACCTAGTGAGTTACATTCGCTTTGGGACTAACGTCGGAATCACGACAAGAAAATGTGCAAATAAAAACTCGACCTAAAACTAAATGAATGAGACAACATATTTTTTTAACGATTTCTATCTTGGTCCCTCGGAGAACATTTTCCAGTTTGATGGTCTGATCATCCGCTCAAAAAAACCGGCAGGACCCTGTATTTATTTCACTCTAGCAAACAAATGTTGATATGCTTTTTGCGTCGATTAAAGATAAATGGACCGGGTGCCCAGAAAGTTTGAACACTGTCATATTACGGCGTACATTGAATAGCTGAGGGGCTAGGGGGTCATGAGAGATTACCGAAAAAGTATCTGAGAAGTTTCAGATAGAATAGGAGAGATATCAATAGTAAACAGAAGCCATCTTCATCTTGAAACATTTTGTCACAACACCACCAGCTGGAGGACTACGTAATTTCATTACGTTAAGGTAGAATTTTGTTTGAATTTGCTTAAAGAGTGGTGACATTTGTTTAACAGACGTAACAGATGAACGTCTATCTAGCTCTGTTACCCTTATAGCAATCTGTGTGCGACTGTAAGGAATGACTACACATGTTTTCGTAGTTTGATATTGGGTAGACCTGCGTCCGATATTGAATTGCTGATTTGACTAGTTTTCAAATGGCGGATTCTGGAATTTGAATTTTCTGATAAAGGTACATTCTAGGAAAACTTACCATCCTGCAAAACGTATCTCTTCTCGCTTGACATAAACAGCTTGGTCGCATCGCTTGATGTATCTATAAATGAAAGAGAACAGCTCTAAAATAGGTTATTAACAGGCTTTGTGAAAAAAATAGGATTCTTCAAAGCGTCATATATCATGAAGTACTAACAGTAGGAGTATGATTTGCGGATATGTGTAAATTGAACATATAATTGATGTTTTGATTAGAGCCAAAACACAATTAAGACACATTTTCTCGATAGAAAAACAAGCCAAAGTAGCCTCCGTTTTTATTTATAAACGCTTCCGTTTTTATTAATATAAAAGAAACACGAGACTTGATTAAAAAAAGAGATTGATATTTTACAAATTTCGATTAGAGCAGAATTGAACTTACATAAATAGTACAATTACAATTAAATAAAGTTTGTTTTACGCTTGCGTCGTTTCAGGCGCGCGCGCCGCCCCATCTCTTTCTCTCGCATCAGTCAGTAATATAAGCTAAAAGCTTTCCAATGCCAATTGAAGAAGCACATTGCGGCTAGGGCAATAAATAAGCTATTTGCATTCACATCAGCATATAAAATTTCACTAAATACAGACTTCATCTACATAAAATTAAATATAAAATATATGCTAAATAAATTATGCTACATAAAATTAATGCTGCGTCCGTGGTCTAATGGTTAAGAGGGTATGTGAAAAAAAAATAGGATTCTTCAAAGCGTCATATGTCATGAAGTACTAACAGTAGGAGTATGATTAGAGGATATATGTAAATTGAACATATATTGAAGTTTTGATTAGAGCCAAAACACGATTAAGACACATTTTCTCGATAGAAAAACATGCCAAAGTAGCCTCCGTCTTTATCGATGAACGCTTGGAACTGCTAAACGGTGAATAATAGAAACACGAGACTTGATTTAAAAAATAAGAGATTGAATTTTACAAATTTTGATTAGAGCAGAATTGAACTTACATAAATAGTACAATTACAATTAAATAAAGTTTGTTTTACGCTTGCGTCGTTTCAGGCGCGCGCGCCGCCCCATCTCTTTCTCTCGCATCAGTCAGTAATATAAGCTATCACACGCCCATTTCGCTTCAATTATTTTTCGACGTAGGCCCTTAAACTCTACGCATGTAAGACAACTACTGAAGTACAGGTTGAAATCCGAGAGTTCCCAGCTAGTCAAATCATCAACTCTTTATGAATCCATAGAAAACATTGAGTAAAGTATATAAGGTCTAACAAAATTAGGTGAAACTATTTGAAGGGGATGATCAGACCATCAAACTGAACAACTTTCTCTATGACACCAATATTGAAATCGCGAAAAAAAAATCAGCTGATCCTTACAAACGTACTCGACCTAAATGTATGGGACAGCAGATTTTTTTTTCGCGATTTCGATATTGGTCCCATAGAGAAAGTTGTTTGGTTTGATGGTCTGATCATCCCCTTAAAATAGTTTCAGCTAGTTTTGTTAGACCTTATATAACTTACCAGGTGATTTGTCAACATTCGTGTCCGTTTCCAAGTCTTGTGAATCTTCAAATATCTGAAACATAGTTTTTGTAAATATTAATTTAAGTTTCAATAAATTCAATTCATTTGTTGTGCACTTTTTTGTGACGATGATTTTGATGACGACTGGATATTTGACTGTACATCCTTTTGGACGAGGCGTGCTGCCAATTTTATATTGCACTAGCGTTAACCCGCGTCTTCATCCGCACAAATTATATACCGGATTTTAAGTCAGATCATAAGCTATTAAACAAAAAAACTTTCATCAAAATCGGTTCAGTAGTTTTTGCGTGATGCTCGTTCAAACAAACAAACAGACAGACAAAAAATCCAAAAATTGCTGATATGGAATCAGGAATACCTAAAAACCATATGTTTGACGGCCCGGTAGCACAGTCTGTAGTGAACCTGCCTGCTGTGCCGAGGGTCGCGGGTTCGAATCCCGTAAGGGACAAATATTTATATGATGAATATGAATATTTGTACCCGAGTCATGGATGTTTGTATCTATATATGTATCGTTGTCTAGTCATCATAATACAAGTCCAGATACTTTAAATGTGACTAGATAATTTGTGTGACAATGTCCAAGATATTTATTTATTTTATTTATATCGAAACTTTTTTTTGTTAATATCTTCAATGTACAGACAAACTTCCTGTTACGGTTTTAAAATAGTTTAGATTTGTTTTTTATTTAATTTTGTTTCCAATAAATACATTTCTAATTTGTCAGGTGACGATCGTTTGTCACTGTATTGTTACGGAATTTTGATGTAACACGACTATATTCCCCGAGGGGGTAGTCAGAGATATTCTGAAACCTCAGAATATCCATGATTCTAGTATAGAAACTCTGTCCAGTGTGACGGGGAGTGAGCCCGTCACAACTTATAATAATGGACAGTGTTTACTGTAACAATGACTTAAAATTATGTTAGTGAAAAAAATTCTTATACAGGGTGGAACAAAATACCCTGATATTATTTAAAGGAGTGGTTTAGACCATCAAACTGAACAACTTTCACAATGGAGCCTACATCGAGAAAAATAGTCGGGTGTTTCATACAAAACTGCAGCACCAACTCGGCTCAAACAGTATAAAGAATGACGTCTTACCGTTTGTAGTTTGTCAGGTTTTTTGATAGCATCAACATTCACTGTTTGTACTTTCTGCACCCTCGGCTGATTCACTACTATTGATTCTGCTATGTGACCCTGCAAATAAATATAAACAACATAAGCATATGCGTGAATGCTCCTCGGGGAATATAGTGGTGACACTATATTCCCCGAGGACCCCCTGTGAGGTGAGAAATATTCTGAAACCTCAGAACATCGATTTCACTAGTAGTACCGAAACATTCAGTGTGACGGGGAGTGAGCCCGTCGCCACTCGTAATGGACAGTGGGTACAATACATGCCTCGAAAATAAAGGATGCAGGCACATATAAATTACATCTCTTCAATAATATGAATGTCCGTATGGTGTCGGCTAAGAATAGCACCATCCCATTTCCTCCCGTGGGTGTCGTAAAAGGCGACTAAGGGATCAACTGAAGGATGGGCAGCAGCATCCTCTGAGTACACACATTGATTCGATCCAACTGCGATCGCCAACCCGCCTGCCAAGCGTGGCGATTATGGCAAATCCCCCCATTTTGGGGGAGGCTTATGTCCAGCAGTGGACGTTTAATGGCTGATATGATGATGATGTTGAATAATATGAATGACAATGTCACAAATGGATGTAGGCGATCAATCTGGTATAAATTTTGTGCCTTTGGTATTTCCTGATCGTTTGCTCTCTGTATACTATGTTTTTTGATGTCAAATAAAGTATAATTGCTTGATTGATTGATTGGTATGTCAAGTTTAAATTTTTATTGCGAAAAATCTAATTTATCAATAAAAATATAATTTGGAAATATTTTGATCTCTAAATGGAAAATTTATCAAACTCAATCGAAAAAAACTGCATCGATAATAATAGTACATTATGGTACAAGTGTGTAATGTTGGTGATTACCGCTGAGGCGCCATCGAGGGTCTTAAGAGAGCCGAGGACGGTAATCATCAATACACACGTGTATCTTATGACGTTTTTCAACACACTTGTGAAGAAAATAATAATAAAAAATCATTTTATTTAGTAAATAAAAAGTTTATTTAGAGAATTTATTTGTACTATTGAATATGATCTTTTTTGTATCGAAACTTTTTTAAGAACAAAGCAACTCAAGAACTCAACCAAGAAGTTTAGATACCTACTATAAAAAACCTATAACTCACTTGTGAATAATAGTAATGAAAAAGTCACAGTTTGATTATAGGTGTCATTATGTGCCTAATTGCGGTGAAATAAGGGCCATTTTATGAGCAAGTGTGTTGAAAAAAATACAGTTGTCATCTCTTTCTAAATCTATGCTCCATTTAATAAACGTAGCACTGTACGTACGTACGTATTGTAATTTACAATGACAATTCAGGGTACATTACAGTAAGGTGCTGTTTATACAGAAGAGGCGTGTGGCGGTGGCGGATTGTCAAAGTAACACCAATATAAACCTTATAGTAACGTCGTTTTTGTCGTAAAGGAGAATCGCATAATTCTCCAAGCGACGCTATGCTACATACTACAGGGTGAAATTGATATCATTGGCATCCTTTTAAACTAAGAGTCTACCCATCGAACTGAACTATGGGAGCCAACCGAACGGAGCAAAAAAAAATCAGCTGTTGCATAGATTTGAGTCGAGTAGGCAGCGGCGACGGGTGCAGTTTAGTACGGAACAGCAGATTTTTGTTTGTTTCGATCGGTTTGCTCCCATATGAAAAGTGGTTCAGTTCGATGGGTAGACTCTTAGTATAAAAGGATGCTAATGATATCAATTTCACCCTGTCCAAGGTTTATATTGGTGTTACTTTTGACTATCCGCCACCGCCACACGTCTCTTCTGTATAAACCGCGCCCAACATGTGTCCTGACATTCTCAGCAATGAGTTTATTTAATAAGGACCTGAAAACAGATATGGCTAACATGAAATATCAAATTCGGACATTGCAATAGTAGGTAAAGCAATTTGTATCTTTTGTAATTATGAAAACTTAAAATAAATATTAAAAAAAATTACACACCGAGGGCAGAAAAGTAAGAAAGGTCTCAGATCTTATAAGCCGAGGTCAACAAACATGTGATCTGAGGCTTTCTTATTTACTGCCCGAGGTTAGTACACTATTTTTCTCCCCGACGTAGGCGGAAAGCGGCAACTTCGTTTAGCGCATCGGGACGAAAGTGGGCACTTTCCGCCCGGAGGGATGAAAATATATTCTTTATTATTTAATATTATACATACCGCCATGTTCATGTGAGCGTATAGCAGCTGTTTGCGCATAAAGCCGGCGCCACACACGAGGCATTCGTAGGGCTTCTTGTCGCTGTGTGTGAATCGATGCGTGTTGCGATTGTCGCGGGAGTTGAAAGATTTGCCGCACACCTGCAAACATTTATGATTCAGTTCAATCACAGTATAAGAAAGAGTATCTAGTACTTACAGTACTATACTATGTATCTTAAATGTACTATGTATCTTAAATGTACAGACAAACTTCCTGTTACAGTTTTATAATAGTTTAGATAATTAGATTGAAACAATAATTTCATTATTTTGATGGTTGGAATAGCTATACGCATTTTAAGTTTTGAGGCAAAAAGTATTTGTTATCATTTCACCAATTAATGAAAGCGCTAACGTACTCATGGATACATTTTAAGAATCTTGTTTTGGTAGTAAGTAGGGTGAGTGTGCCCGTGCGGTGGGTTGAAATCGGGTTCAGTAAATTTTAAATTTTACAAACAAACTATTTAATATTTTTAAAAAAATTACCTATGTTGAAACCATGATAATTCGATTCTCCTCTCGATTCTAAACAAACTACTTTCTAGTTTTGCGTTAATTCATTAACACATTGTATAATATAACAAATATACGATATTCACTATATTCCAACAAACACCACATTGTTATGCAAAAGATTGAAAATTTCGTTCTCTGGGTAGTGGGTTCGGTGGCGAAATTGGATAACGCAGTTCCCCGGTTTGGAAAGTGCGGGTTCAAGTTCCGCCCGAGACAAATTTTTCAATCTTTAATTTGATTATCATATTATGTCTAGGTGAAAATAACATTATGTGGGCGTACTGAACAATATTTCAGTTTATGTTGTCGTAAATTATTCATATACAATTTTGGTAACTATTGTCGCCACGCGCGCCATCTATCCATCATAGATTGTACCGCACGCAACCATAGTATTTCCAGCTCTAGGCAATGTTTTTCATCTGCTGACGTCATCTTGTCACTTTCTGTCCTTTGTAGGCAGTGTCGTGGGCGTGCCTGAGTTTTCTCCCCGCTTTGTATACGTGTTTTTGTAATAAATATCTTGGACATTGTCACACAAATTATCTAGTCACATATTAAAGTACCTGGACTTGTAATAATGCAACTACACATAAACAGTCGGTAGGATAATGTAAATAGGCTTCTATTTGTACTAATCTCACAGCTTTGAGCTATTTATATGTGGACTAGTTACGCGTGTAATTCTACTACCAAACATTTCTGCCACTTTTTGCGGGGGGCGAGGTAACATGAAATTTGCAACGTTGGATTTTATTCCCCATAACTTTAGATTTTATTGTAAAAAAATCATGAAAAGTAATCTCGTGTGAACCCCAAACGTGATAAGTTCGAAGTTATTGTTTCGCAATTATAGGCTGTCTCGTTTAGTGATAGGGTATAAAATTTAATGTAAATCACATGATCAATTGTTCTTATATTGTGGCAGAGGGGAAATGCTACCGCAAGGCTAGTCCTTATACTAACCTCACAGACATAAGGTTTCTCCCCACTATGTAAACGGATGTGTTTCTTGTAATGCTCGGGGTAAACGAAGGTGGCGTGGCAAGTCTGACACTGTAGTGGTCGCTGACTGGCGCAGTCGGTAGGATAATGAAAAGTACAAACCTCACAGACATAAGGTTTCTCCCCACTATGTATACGGATGTGTTTCTTGTAATGCTCGGGGTATACGAAGGTGGCGTGGCAAGTCTGACACTGTAGCGGTCGCTGACTGGCGCAGTCGGTAGGATAATGAAAAGTACTAACCTCACAGACACAAGGTTTCTCCCCACTATGTATACGGATGTGTTTCTTGTAATGCTCGGGGTATACGAAGGTGGCGTGGCAAGTCTGACACTGTAGCGGTCGCTGACTGGCGCAGTCGGTAGGATAATGAAAAGTACTAACCTCACAGACATAAGGTTTTTCCCCACTATGTATACGGATGTGTTTCTTGTAATGCTCGGGGTATACGAAGGTGGCGTGGCAGGTCTCACACTGTAGCGGTCGCTCGCCGGTGTGCGAGCCTTGTATGTGGTAGTCTAATAATCTGTTGAAATTATTATACTAAATAAATATTATACTAATACTAGGCTAGGCTCATCGCTACGCTTGGCTGGCGAGTTGGCGATCGCAGTTGGATCGAATTAATACGTGTACTCAGAGGATGCTGCTGCCTATCCTTCAGTAGATCCCTTAGTCGCCTTTTACGACACCCACGGGAGGAAATGGGATGGTGCTATTCTAAGCCGTGTGGCCAGAACCGTGTGGTGTCGGCTTAGAAAAGTAGCACGTATGAAGACAATATTGCAAGGTAATAGATTATCGTGTTATGGGCATGTGATGGGAGAGGGAAGCCGAAGAAAAGATGGATGGATTGTGTGAAGAATGATATGTGTAAGAAATGAGTGAGTGCTGAAATGATGGCTAAGAGAAATGAATGGAAGAGGATAACATATTGCGCCGACCTCAAATAATGGGAAACGAGCAAGAGAATGATGATGAGTCCCTGGAATTTGAAGACTTTTTTTATTATGTTTAGAATAGTAAAGTGAGTACACGCGGCGACACATCAACCAATACAAAACCAAAATAAGCTGGACGCGAGACGCTATACGTCACGTAACTTACGCGCGGCCAGCTTATGCTAGTTTTATATAGCGTGTCGCTGTGTGTACAAACCGCCAAAAGTGGCCACTTTTTGAGGTTATAAAGATAGAAATTAAATTATAAAACCGTAATGACACGGTAAATTGGAAATCAGCAATGACTACAATGTGACATTCTTGAAATGTAATGAAACATTCGTATTCCTTTTTCTTGTTTTTCTTTTTTTTTATGTTGTATCACTACATAGTGATATGTCACTTTGTGCATTTTTCCCCAGTTGGTTAGGACATTGCAGGCTGAAACACCTGATTATCTGAAAAGAAAAATGATTCCGTGCTTCGGATGGCACGTTAAGCCGTTGGTCCCGGCTACTATCTCTGGTGGTAGTAGTCTTTATATATAAGAGTCGTCAGAGGCCGTAAGGCGGTCTGACGGATTTTGATGCGGTTTTTTTATTAGATAGAGTGATTCAAGAGGAAGGTTTATATGTATATAATATATCAGCATTGCACCCGTGCGATGCCGGGGCGGGTCGCTAGTAATTGATAAATATAAAAAAAAATCGATTAAGGGCAGCACTGAAGTCTCGGTGCACCCTTTCCCAAATAAAATACAACTACAATTTGAAAGAGTGAAGATCGATTCGAGGTAACTTCGAAAAAGCAACAGGGATTATGTATGTAGGTATGTATGTGGGTTACCTCCTCCGCTTGAACCGCTTGGGGCACTGAGTACAGTGGTACCGCTTGTCGTTCATGTGCGTGGCGCGCTTGTGGGAGTGCAGGTTCGATCTCTGCGTGAACGTGGCGCCGCATATGTCACATGCGAACGGACGCTCGCCTGAAACAGATGAAGAGATTTTAACACTTTCGCTGCTGACGACCTACGCCGTAGGTCGGCGACAAATGGGCCGCAGTGTTAAAGAACCCAAGTAACGAGCCGGTTCAATTGCATTTCGCCTGTGCCCATGACCTACCGCGCGAATCACCGAAAACCTGCGCGGGTGACCCACGAAGCGAGCCACATTTATCATTTCAACGTTACGACTGTGCGCACGACCTACGAGGGGGGTCAAGTTCTATTGCATTTCGCCTGCGCTCATGACCTACAGCGTGAATCACACCCAAACCTTACATGCCTGTGCGGGTGACCCACGAGGTGAGCCGCATTGGTCTTTTTACGTTACGACTGTGTGCACCACTCACGAGAGGCGTCAGTTTTAGCACTGCGCAAGGATTATGGTTTTGAGCTTAAGGTGGTTTCAGTCCATACAAACGTTTGACGCACAATACGCGTAGACGGAATTAATAAAAGTAATATTTTATACATGGAAAAATAGTTTAGAAAATCTAGTTGCCGCGTAACAAATAACATTTACATTTTAACATACAATTACGAAGATATAAAGCTTTTAAAATTTAGTATGAAAAATTTCAAAGCTTTATATCTTCGTAATTATTTTATAAATTGCAAATGTTATTTGTTACGCGGCATCTAGATTTTCCAAACTATTTTTGGATATATACAAAGTTACTTATATTAATACCGTCTACGCGTATTGTGCGTCAAAGTTTTGTATAAAATTGACCCCTCTGCAACCGCCTTAAGTGTTAATATATAAGGTCTAAGAAAATTAGCTGAAACTATTTTAAGGGGATGATCAGACCATCAAACTGAACAACTTTCTCTACGGGACCAATACCGAAATCGCGAAAAAAAATTCAGCTGCCCCATACATTTACGTCGAGTAGGTTTGTATGGGGACAGCAGTTTTTTTTCCCCGATTTCAATATTGGTTCCATAGTGAAAGTTGTTCAGTTTGATGGTCTCCACAACCCCTTAAAAGTTATAAATGTTTATTTTTATTTTTGTAACACCCTGTATATTCCGTACCCGTGTGTATTCTCATGTGATCCTTGACCTCAGCTCTCCTCGCGAACCCCTTGCCGCAGACGCCGCATACGAACGGTTTGTTGCCGGAGTGTACGATGCCATGCACTTCCAGGTTGTGCTGCGAACCGAACGCTTTGCCTGCAATTTTATACACAAGAACATCAAACTAAACATTTTTTATTTAAAACTAGCGTTAACCCGCGACTTTGTCCGCACAAATTATATACCAGATTTTAAGTCTGATCATAAGCTATCAAACAAAAAAGTTTCATCAAAATCGGTTCAGTAGTTTTTGCGTGATGCTCGTTCAAACAAACACACAAACAAACAAACAGACAGACAAAAAAAAAACAAAAATTGCTGATATGGAATCAGGGACACCCAAAAACCATATCGTAATTTTTTGTTGTTAATATCTTCTATGTACAGACACACTTCTGTTACAGTTTTATAATAGTATAGATAGATAATATCACATAGAGTGTCTTTCTTACCATTCTGACACTTTTTTAAGGAGCAACATCGTGGAAATCGCGAAAAATGAAGTCAGCTATAAATGTATGGGACAAACGATTATTTTTTGTTGTTCAATTTGATGGTCTGATAGATCCCTTAAAAAGTGTCAGCATATTAAGAAGATTATTATTCTGCTCTCAAACGGTGAAGGAAAACATCGTGAGGAAACCTGCATACTCTGAAGAAGAAATTCTAATGTTTATATGAAGTCTACCAATCCGCATTAGGCACGCGTGGTGGACTAATGCCCATACACCCTCTCTTTTCCAGCCTAGCCCTCCTAGCCCAGGTATCAAGAGTTTTTTCAGACCGCCTTACGGCCTCTGACGTGGTTTTTATGTAACGATTACTACCACCAGAGATAGTAGCCGGGTCCAACGGCTTAACGTGCCCTCCGAAGTACGGAATCATTTCTCTTTTCAGACAATCGGGCGATTCAGTCTGCAATGTCCTAACCAACTAGGGAAAAACGCACAAAGTGACATTTCACTAGGTGTCCCCCGTGGGAATCGAACCCACGACCTCCGTGTCGAGAGCCAATGCTCTTAACCATTAGACCACGGAGGCAGTATCCTCCCTGAGGGTAGGCCTGTACCCTGCAGTGGGACGTTTATAGGCTGACGATGATGATGATGATATTAAAAAGGACCCTGTATAGGTAACTTTTTGACGAATTTTTGTTGACTCTACTGGAAGGAGGAAGGAGGTCCGTTGTAGAGAAGATGCGGCCAGACACTCTACAACACCCATCTTTTAATTAGACTTATCATTAACCAAGACTTGGGCATACATTCAACATATTTTTAGAAATGATTCTTCTATCACTGTACAATCTACAGTGTGAATTGCTCCCTAAAATTACAGCATCTAGAAAACCACGGAACACTTTCACTTTCGATTGCAACGACTTCCAAGACACTAGCACATACATACATACATACATATACACAGGCCTGTGTCCCATTGGGGTAGGCAGAGACAATGGATCGCCATCGGCTACGATCCTGACACACCTCTTTCGCCTCTTCCACAGTCATAAGTCGTTTCATACACGCTCGTCGGTTTCGGGTACATTTGATTTGACCAGACACTAGGACTCAGTTGCAGAAACGCTCATTAGAGTTAATCCTCCATTAAATCTCTTGCTAGCTTTTACTACGTCAACAAGACAAAAATGTGACAGCAAGAGATTTAATGTAGGATTAACTTTAATGAGCGTTTCTGCAACTGACACTGGGTCTTTGAACAAGTGTTTTTTTTTAATGAAATCGCCTCATTGGCATTTTTTTTTAATACAGTTGAATACAACTTTGTCCACATGTAAATATATTATTTACTCTTCTCTCTCTTCATCCATATTCGTACATTATTTTCATGCATTTCGATCAGTTAACGGTATGTTCCGATTCATAAAAAGAGTGCTGTGAGCCATTACAGCGCTAACACCCGTTCCATTTGCGTGAGCGCGCCGACAGCGCTGATAGGGTTCTATCAATTCGGAACGCTAGATATCGCGCTCACACCGTTCACATCACAACATTCAAATATTCCTATTATTTTCTTCATCACTAATCGTTATTAAACTTTTATTCGTCTTTTTTAGAACATAATCAAACCCAATGAAACCTAAATCGAGACCTAAACAAACCAAAAATATACGACCGCAAAAACGTCACTTTTGAAAATTCGCTCAAAAATTTACCACAACAAAACTGTCAAACGTCACTCTTGACAACTTGCTCACAGTGCTAACGCTCGGTATGGCGTCATGAATGACGTCATGTTTTCGACAGTGGTCGCGCTCACGATCAAATTGGAACGACATTTATCGCGCTCACATCGCTGTTGGCGATTTTGGCGTGATTCGGAACGCACCGAATAGAAGCTATGCACTTGTCCTTCTCTAAAAAGATAATTTATTATCATTAGCATCCTTTTAAACTAAGAGTCTACCCATGGAACTGAACAACTTTTACTATGGGAGCAAACCGATCGGAGCAAAAAAAAATTAGCTCTTGCATACATTTGGGTTGCGAACTCGCGCGTCGACATTGCAGTTTAGTATGGAACAGCTGATTTTTTATGTGCTCCGATCGGTTTGCTCCCATAGTAAAAGTGGTTCAGTTTCATGGGTAGACTCTTAGTTTAAAAGGATGCTAAGTATATCAATTTCACCCTGTATACCTATGTCTTCTATATCGGTGTCTAGTCATCATAATACAAGTTCAGGCTAGATTCTTTCACTTTAAATGTGACTAGATAATTTGTGTGGCAATGTCCAAGATATTTATTAATTGAATCAGGCGTTACTTTGCGGAAATCCATGACTAATATGTAGATGACACGATTGTATCAAGACCTCCGCTTCCAAGTACCTAGTAGACAAAGTTGTATTACGTTATGCAACACAACCTGCCCACCAAATAATTTCTACTCTACACGTGTTTCGCTCCACCAAGGAGCATCCTCAGGAGTTAGACCGACGAACGTTCGAAACTGAGTTGTTACTCCGCCGAGCGTCCGACACCGAGTGCTCGGTGGGAAGGTTGTGTTGCATAACGTAATACAACTTTGTCTACTAGGTACTTGGAAGCGGAGGTCTTGATACAATCGTGTCATCTACATATTCAAGATATTTATAGTAAAATAATCATACCACAAACGTTGCACACGAAGTCTTTAATACCGGAATGCGTTTTGACGTGCTGCGTCAGATTCTGTAGAGTGAGGAACGACTTCGGACACTTTGTGCATTTGAACGGTCGCGGCCTGTCCTGCAATATATTATAATGCTTATTTAAAAAAAAAAAAAAATTGAAAATAACTCTAACTCACATTTTCCGTAATTATTTAGCATTCTTTTTCTTATCGTGTGGGCAGAGACCTTGTGTCACAGTTTTTTCAGACCGCCTTACGACCTCTGACGTGGTATTTTTATGTAACCAGAGATAGTAGCCGGGACCAACGGCTTAACATGCCCTCCGAAGTACGGAATCATTTTTCTTTTCAGACAATCAGGTGGATTCATCCTGCAATGTCCTAACCAACTGGGGAAAAACGCACAAAGTGACATTTCACTAGGTGTCCCCCGTGGGAATCGAACCCACGACCTCCGTGTAGAGAGCTAATGCTCTTAAGGGCCTATGTCGAAAAATAATTGAAGCGAAATGGGCGTGTGATAGCTTATATTACTGCCTGATGCGAGAGAAAGAGATGGGGCGGCACGCGCGCCTGAAACCACGCAAGCGTAAAACAAACTTTATTTAATTGTAATTGTACTATTTATGTAAGTTCAATTCTGCTCTAATCAAAATTTGTAAAATATCAATCTCTTATTTTTTAAATCAAGTCTCGTGTTTCTATTATTCACCGTTTAGCAGTTCCAGGCGTTTATCGATAAAGACGGAGGCTACTTTGGCGTGTTTTTCTATCGAGAAAATGTGTCTTAATCGTGTTTTGGCTCTAATCAAAACTTCAATATATGTTCAATTTACACATATCCTCTAATCATACTCCTACTGTTAGTACTTCATGATATATGACGCTTTGAAGAATCCTATTTTTTTTTACATACCCTCTTAACCATTAGACCACGGACGCAGCATTAATTTTATGTAGCATAATTTATTTAGAATACATTTTACATTTATTTTTATCTTCTCAGCAAATAAAATGTTTGAAAGTAATGCTTACTCACATGTTCAGTAATTTACTAGAGTTAACCCGCGACTTCGTCGGCACAAATTACATACCAGATTTTAAGACAGATCATAAGCTATCAAACAAAAAAAGTGTCATCCAAATCGGTTCTGTAGTTTTTGCGTGATGCTCGATCAAACAAACAAACAGGCGGACAAAAAATCCAAATTGGTGATATGGAATCAGGGATACCTAAAAACCATACCGTTACAGTTTTATAACAGTATAGATATATTAGCTTGAATACACGAATATATTTTTAATAACTGGATAAAATATAAAAAGTATCAAAACGACTACGAAAAACAATGACGTCACAGATTACCCCCAATAGATACCGCATACAGGGCAGCCGACGCGCGCCACGCATCTATGATTGTGCACTGATATAAGCAACGCGAGTGAGCCAGCTCAAAGTAGTGCCAAATGAATAGATATCTCGGCGAGGCCGGACCAGAAGATAAGCTTCATACAAACGGGACGCCGCACCGCAGACCGCCGCTAGACCCGCACCTACCGCCAAAAATGGTGTTTTCGGGCCTGTACCTTCATCATGCGGTATCTATTGGGGGTAATCTGTGCTTATTTAGTACAATTTTTCATACAAAGCGCGCGATTTGACGTCCGATAAAGAGTTGCCGATTTGACTGTGGATCTCCCGCTAAACTCCTTAAGGCGGTTGCAGAGGGGTCAATTTTATACAAAACTTTGACGCACAATACGCGTAGACGGTATTAATATAAGTAACTTTGTATATATGGAAAAATCGTTTAGAAAATCTAGATGCCGCGTAACAAATAACATTTGCAATTTATAAAATAATTACGAAGATATAAAGCTTTGAAATTTTTCATACAAAATTTTAAAAGCTTTATATCTTCGTAATTATATTATAAATTGCAAATGTTATTTGTTACGCGGCAACTAGATTTTCTAAACTATTTTTCCATATATAAAATATTACTTTTAATAATTCCGTCTACGCCATGCTATGTTATCTTAGTACAAACTAAGTGGAACGCTGATTTTCCATAAACAGCTTCTGCCATCTATCGGTTATGTTTCGAAGCACTATGTGTTGAACTAGGGTTCATATCGGAGTAACAGCGCACTACACCTCACGCGCTGCGCTGTAGTAGTAAGAGATTTGGCCCATATCAATCACTGTCTTGTTGGTCTAGCGGTCTAGGCAACCGGCTTACGATCCGGGTAGCTAAGGTTCGATCCTCGTGTCGGCCGATTGTCTTTTTCAATTTATTTCATAATGTGGCGCCCCCTAGTGCCAATAAGCGGCAACGCAATTAGGACGTCCTAAAATTCAAGGCGAGTTACCTATCTATATCCAATATACATATTAATCTATGGTCTACGCGTATTGTGCGTCAAACTTTTGTATGGACTGAAACCACCTTAACACGTTCCGGGGCAGTGAACGAGACACAATAGAACTTTTATTGTTATCACTGCTATAGCCGGTCACTGTCCAGGAACGTGTTAAGGAGTTTTGGAGAGAAATTGTGTATTCTAGATTATAAATTTTTTTGTAAAATTGAAATAAATTAAAAAAAAAAGTGTTACAACTCACCCCATGAGTCTTGAGATGGGCCTGTAGAGTGTATTTAGAAGAGAATGATTTGTTGCAGACGCTGCAGGTGTATGGACGGGATCCGCTGTGTGTGTTCATGTGCTCTTCTAGGAGAGTTCGTGAGCTGGAATACATAAATACATTTTATTCATTTTTATTTCCTCCTAATTATTATTAGAGAACCTGTCTGATACACACGGTGTAAACTTAAATGCGGTATACAGGGTGAAATTGATATCATTGGCATACTTTTAAACTAAGAATCTACCCATCGAACTGAACATTTTTTTCTATGGGAGCAAACCGATCGGAGCAAATAAAAAATCAGCTCCTCCAACTCAGACCATCAAACTGAACAACTTTCACTATGAAAGTTGTTCAGTTTGATGGTCTGAGTTCACCGTTTCAGTATTTGCTAGGCTGTCACTTACACCCTGTATAATTCCATATTTTCAACCATCATATTGAAAAATACATAGGTTTTTCAATAGGATAGATTTAAGCACCCCATTTAATATGTAAAGGATTTAAACCTGTTTATGTAGACAAAATAAAAAATGCAACATACTTATATTTCTTGTTACAAATATTGCAGTCGTGACTTTTTCCCTTTTCGGTGGTTGACGCTGTCTTATACCCTGGGTTGTGGTCATCTGTAACATTATTTATTACTAGCGTTAACCCGCGACTTCGTCCGCACAAATTATATACCAGATTTTAAGTCAGATCGTAAGCTATCAAACAAAAAAAGTTTAATCAAAATCGGTTCAGTAGTTTTTGCGTGATACTCGTTCAAACAAACAAACAAACAGACACACAAACAAACAGACAGACAAAAAATCCAAAAATTGGTGAAATGGAATCAGGGACACCTAAAAACCATATCGTAACTTTTTTTTGTTAATATCTTCAATGTACAGACACACTTCTGTTACAGTTTTATAATACACTGGCCTGCAAAACTAAGTATCACACTTTTAAAATTGCAATAACTTTTTCAGTACACAAAATATACTTTCGAAATAAAAATGACTCGAAAGAGTTTAATTTACAAAGAATGGTTACAAAGAAAGCTGATAACATTTGCTTTAAAAGGTTTTTTATTTTAAATCTCTAATTTCTATAGTTCAGAAAAAATTTAAATATTAAAAGTGTGGTACTTAGTTTTGCAGGCCAGTGTAGTAATATAGATTATTATAATTATTGGTAAGAAACGTGAGAGTGCTGAAATGACGACGCAGAAAGACGAATGAATATTGAAGCTTTCGTGTCCAGTTAGTGTGGATTTGCATAGATTCAAGCACTTTTTTGACTTGAAAATTCTCATCACTTACTTCGCACATTTAGCCCGGGATATGCCTTAAAAACAACTAACTTTAGATGTACGCACGGCGACACATCAAGCTATACAAAACCAACATAAGCTGGCCGCGCAACGCTATACGTTACTCGACCTACGCGCGGCCAGCTTATGTTGGTTTTGTATAGCTTGATGTGACGCCGTGCGTACTCATTAATTTCAAATATTATTGATTTTTAAACATGCTACAGAATAACGCAGTTCCCCGGTTTGGAAGAGTGCGGGTTCAAGTCCCGCCCGAGACATCTTTTCAATCTTTAATTTGGTACTCATAATTCTTACTCATGTACACTACAAAAGCCTAAAATATATTTTAATAAGATTTTTGAGCGTAGGCGATGTTGCAACTGCATCGGAACGACGTCGCAACTGCACTGCCACGACGTCGCAACTAAATCGCCGCTATATAAATCGACGCCACTCGAGAACTTTTCGGCCCCATCGGCCATCGGTTCTGCGAGCAATGTGCCCCGCCCACTGCCACTTTAGTTAAGCAATTCTGTGCGCTATGTCATCTCTATGCGGATCTCTTCATTTCTGATTCGATCTCGCAGGGAAACTCCGAACAGAGCCCTCTCCATTGCCCTTTGGGTGACTTTCAGCCTTTTTATGAGACCACGTCTCAGTTCCATATGTTATCCATCACTGGCAGTACACACTGGTCAAAGACTTTCGTCTTAAGACACTGCGGTATCTGGGACGTGAAGATACTACGTAGCTTCGTATGATATTATTGTAGTATGCACTGTAGCTATGTGAACAGTACATAAACTGACATGGTTCATCAGTCGGTTTAGGAGTTACAGCTGTTCAAAGGTCCGACCGCTGAACGGCTGTATCTCCTAAACCGACTGGCAGTTCATGTCAGTTTTTGTACTGTTCACATAGCTGCAGTGCACACTACAATAATATCATACGATTAGCCTTGCAGCTGATAGTTAATTTTTTACTGACCTTTAAACGTCTGTAACTCCTAAACTGATTGAAGTTATGCAGGCAGACCTGATCTATCCCCATCGCAGAGATGCACTACACCCCATAAACACTGTATCAGCCTTGCTGCTGATGGTTGCAAAAAGTTCACTTATCTCTTATAATATAGCGCCGTGCTCTGTTTTAACACTATTCTAGTAATTTATAGTAATTCTTACCCATGTGTTTGTAGAGGTCCAAGCGTTTCCTATACACTTTCTTGCAAACTCTACAGATGTATACCCTAGCGCCGTGCTCTGTTTTAAGGTGCTGCATTACAGTTTCACTATCGTAGGTCTGTGATGTGAGAGGGTCTGAAACCAAGGTAAATAAATAAATAAATTAACATCTTGGACCTTTTCACACAGATTATTTAAACTGGAGAGTACTATAATCTAGTTCAGAGGTCTTAATGCGTATTCACACAACACCGCGCGATCGTCGCGTAAGAGTAGAATTATTTTTAGGAATTTGAAATTTAACTACTATTCAATAAAGTACATATTACAGCGGACACGATTCACCAAAATACCGTCGTAGAGGATATACCAATACGGTTTACTCCAAAAGTCAAAGTCAAAGTAATTTATTGAATAACTATAGGTAGGTAAGTAGGTAGTGGTAGTGGTAGAATTTACAAGATGTTGATATAATTAAAAAACGTATTTCCCTCTTTTCTCCCTGGATAATAACTAGAACAAATATTTTTTTACAATACAATCTATGTCACCTCTGCCTATGTTTTGCTCTTTTGCATTAATTAATTACTGTAAGAACTACGGTCCTTCGAAAATGACCAATTTTACCGTCCGTTTTCAGACATCCAGTAAACAAATTAGACGAATATAAACAAAAAAAGCAAAGCACACGGACATAGCCAAAGTCTTTTTCATATTATTTTTGAAAGAATTATTAAAATCGGTTTAGTTTTGGAGGAGGAAATAGGGGAATACGAAATGCTGATTTCGTCTATTTTAGCATAGCATAGCATATGCTAAAAATCGACGAGCATTTCGTATTCGTATATTTTGTCGATTTTTGTTTATATAAAATCGGTCCGAGCTGCAGTTGTCTCTTGCGCACTCTAGTCGGCGGTGTGTATGGGTGGGGCCGATCTGATAAATACGCGTACAGTCGGAAAGTGACCTATTCTCCAAATAAGCATTTCAGCCCGCCCATCCTCTTAAAGCGGGCGGTTTAGTTTAGACCATAAAACTGAACAACTTTCACTAAGGGACCGAAGTCGAAATCGCGAAAAAAAATCAGCTGTCCCATACATTTACTTCTACCGAAGAACTACCGAAGAATGCTGCGAATTAGTTGGGTTCAACGAGTCACCAATGTGGAGGTTCTACGACGTGTCAGGAAGTCCCGGGAGCTGTTGCAAACCGAGGAAAGTCGCCTACCTTGGTCATATTTTGAGGAATGAGCGATACCAACTGCTCCAGACTATAATAATGGGCAAAGTGGAGGGCAAAAGAAGCGTCGGTAGGCCACGAATGTCATGGCACGCGAACCTTAAAGAGTGGACAGGCATCGCCAGCGTCGAAGAGCTGTTTCGTTTGGCGAGAGATATACAGGGATATGCAGAGCTGACTGCCAACCTCCAGTAATGGAGAGGAGCCCGAAGATGAAGATACATTTACTTAGAAGAGTATGGACCATCTTTTTTTTTTGCGATTTCGATATTGGTCCCATAGTGAAAGTTGTTCAGTTTGATGCTCTCAGTTTAAACCACCCCCTTAAATTTGTATTTCTGTATGAAGATGTATAATAAAATAAAAATAGATAACTGCTCTTTTTTTCCAGGAAACACCGCCTACCTTTCTTCATTCACCGTTTCCTCTACCCTAAGGTTGTCTGGAAGAAATCGCTTCTTAGCGATAAGACCGCCTTATTTTGTGCCTCTTGTACTTTTATTTCTGTATTTTACTGTTTATGTTTTGGTGTAAAATAAAGTATATTTGATTAAATTTGATTTGATAGATAGAAATATATCATACCTCCGTTAAGGCACACCAAACATTTGAAGACACCACCCTCTTGTGACACCAACTGAAACTTATATTCTGTTAACATGAAAATTATTAAATCACACACATGTATATTCTGTTTTTTGGTGTCAAATAAAGTATAATTGATTGATTGATTGATGTATTATCTGGCAGGTGCATGGCGGTGTAACTATTCACCAGGTCAGAGTTATAACTACAGGATGTAACAAAACACCTTAGGTGGGTGCTTCAGACCATCAACATCAAAGGATGTAACATAAAATATGTTACATCCTATATACAGGGTGTTACAGAAGTAAACATACAAATTTTAATCTTCTAAGAGGGTTGTTTGGACCATTAAACTGAACAACTTTCACTATGGGACCAACATCGAAATCGCGAAAAAAAATCTGCTGTCCCATACATTTAGCTCGAGTAGATTTGTAGTTTAAAACGGAACATCAATTTTTTTTTTCGCGTTTTCTATATTGGTTCCATAGTGAAAGTTGTTCAGTTTGATGGTCTAAACCACCCCGTTAAATTTCAAATCTTATTGATTTTTAAACATGTTACAGCTATGTTGTGCTATTTCGAATCAAATTAAAGATGGATAACAGTTCCCCGGTTTGGAAAAGTGCGGGTTCAAGTCCCGCCCGAGACAAATTTTTCAATCTTTAATTTCACCCCCTTAAATGTTTATTTGTATTTTTTTGTAACACCTTGTGCATGTGCCTTTCAGCCATATTGTAGTAGTCGATACTCGCAGTCATCCCGTGATCATGGCAGTTGTAACACTGCCGAAATATCGGGAACTCAAATATACCAAAACGCGGTAAGAACCCGTTAAAATGTTTATTTCTAGATTCGATACTACAAGTTATAAAAAGTAAATAAGAAATAACGCATTATAACATACTAGCGTTAACCCGCGACTTTGTCCGCACAAATTATATACCAGATTTTAAGTCAGATCATTAGCTATCAAACAAAAAAAGTTTCATTAAAATCGGTTCAGTAGTTTTTGCGTGATGCTCGTTCAAACAAACAAACAAACAGACAGACAAAAAATCCATAAATTGCTGATATGGAATCAGGGACACCTGAAAACCATATCGTAATTTTTTTTTCTGGTTCCCAGAAAACGGTCGTCGGCGGCGCCCGGGTCGTCCTAAGAAGAGGTGGCGGGATGATCTGGATACTTTTGACGACAAGTGGCCAGAGCTTGCCCAGGATAGAGACGGTTGGAAGATTAAAGGGGAGACCTTTGCCCAGCAGTGGGATGAAATAGGCAAGTAAAAAAAAAACTTTTTTTTTGTTAATATCTTCAATGTACAGACACACTTCTGTTACAGTTTTATAATAGTTTAGATAGATTATATTACGATGGTAATGATGATCCCTAACACTTACTTGTGTCTCCGTATTGCTTTCGGAACTCGAACTCTGAACTGATTTCACTCTAAACATTTCACCTGACTCCACTTTTATGAACGCTCCACCTGTGAAACAATTTTAATAGGTTTGTCAGGATCGTAGCAGGTGGCGTTCCGTTCTCTGACTACCCCAGTGGGAGACAGGCGTGAGAATATGTTTGTATGTAATAACGAGCGTTAACCCGCGACTTCGTCCGCACAAATTATATACCAGATTTTAAGTCAGGTCATAAGCTATCAAACAAAAAAAGTTTCATCAAAATCGGATCAGTAGTTTTTGCGTGATACTCGTTCAAACAAACAAACACACAAACAAACAGACAGACAGACAAAAAATCCAAAAATTGGTGAAATGGAATCAGGGACACATAAAAACCATATCGAAACTTTTTTTTTGTTAATATCTTCAATGTACAGACAAACTTCTTGTAACAGTTTTATAATAGTATAGATAGTACAGGATGTTAGGCCCCTAGCACACGGCGTATTTTAAACGCGCAGACGACGCACTTTTCTGAAACGCGCGTTTTCTGCGCCGTAGATCCGTATGCTTAGGTTACAAGTTTTGCGTTCAAATCTCGTTTGAAGCGCATATACGAGCGTCATCTGCGCGTTTAAAATACGCCGTGTGCTAAGCCTCTTAGGGTAACCATTTGCATAATTTTAAGGGGTGACTGTACCCATTATACTAAACAACTTTCCTTAAGAAACCAATAGGAAATTCGCAAAACAACTTTCCATATAAATGGCATCAACTGATCGAACGTTATTTTTTTTGCTTATTTCCTATTGGTTTCTGAGGGAAAGTTGTTTAGTATCATGGGTATAACCCCTTAAAGTAATGAAACTGCCCTAACACCCTGTATACCAAATATTACAATGTTTCAGTTCGAATTGCCTCTCCATTGGAGCGAGTGGCAGAAATCAAGCAAGCGCAGCGCCAAAGTTTAGGTGCTTATCTCGGCCGAGAGACGGAGGCCTAGCTAAGGGCGTAGTTTCAGAGCAACCCTAAGGGGATGATTGGTGCCTGGACACTGCGGAATTGATGGAAACGAGGCTGCTGACGAGCTGGCACGAAGAGGGGCGGAAGAGGACGCCCTAGGCCCCGAGCCTTATTGCGGCATCTCTCGCAACACCTCTAGACGTGTGCTAAAGGAATGGGCCGTGAACCAAAGCCGTAAGCTCTGGTCGGATACACCAGGACTGAAGTATGCAAAGGAACTTGTGACCGGCTTCTCAAACAGACATACCTCGGATGCCATCAATTCAAACCGCAGCGACTTAAGGCTCTTGGTGCGAGCCTTAACAGGACACTGCAAGTTAAACAAACACCTACACAGAATGGGGCTTGTAGATTCACCCACTTGCAGATTCTGCTGTGAAGCAGAGGAAACGCCCATACACCTCCTCTGCGAATGCGAAGTGCTCATTCACAGCAGGAGTCGCCATCTAGGTGGATACATAATAACACCTACTGACATTAGAGACCTCACCTCCAAAAGCATAACACGGTTCATGAAGTCCGTGGGGCCTAGGAAATGACAGCTACAATAGATCTATTCAGGTCGCAGTAGCTATTGGTTAATTGACCAAGCCCTTACAACCAAATAATAATAATAAGGGGATGATTGCCGTGATGTTTATGTATGTAAGTATAGTACCTCGTTCCTGGGCCGCTGCTATGATAGCGTTTGCGGTTTCCTCATCACCGGACACTTGTAGCTCTATCTGAGACTCGTCGTTTGAATCTGCAATACAAAAACAACATATGACTGCATCCTGGATACTGTATCAAATGTATTAAACCCTCATGCTGACAGAAGTCAAACGTTAAAAAGGCATTCGAAAATTCGGCCGGTTCTTTGATAACCTCTTTAGCTCAGTGGTCGAGCGTGCGTCTCGATATAAGCGTCCCATGTCGAGAAGTCGATGGTTCGAATCCGCACCAAAAATATTTTTAAATTTTAATTAATTTGTTAGAAATGTTCTAGAAGTAAGAGGGAGTAAGAATATTTGGAAAGAGACAAAAAAAAATAGGCGTGTTTAGGAATGTTCTAGAAGAAAGAGAGAGAAGGAATATTTGAAAAGAAACAAAAAAGTTGGCGTGTTTAGGAAAGTTCGAGAAAGGAGGGGCTAGAAATATCCGGAAGAGAACAAAGGAATAAAGAAAAGACTAACGAAATTCCGGGTATCTAGAGAATTCTAAGGGATATACAGGGTGAAATTGATATCATTAGCATCCTTTTAAACTAAGAGTCTACCCGTCAAACTACACAACTTTTATTATGGGAGCAATCCGATCAGAGCAATGCGTCGAGTAGGCATTGCAGTTTAGTTTAGTGTACAAAAAATTACAATAATAAATACATACCATGAGCGTCGACATCATCATCATAATCGCAATCCTGTGACAAATCATCATCATCATCAGCCACTATCGATATTTCACCGTTCTCGTAGACTAGCTTCTGCCCGGACACCACTCTGAGTATATCACCGTCTTCTTCTGTCATTACTATCGTTTCAGCTGAGGGAGAGAGAGGAGAATAAACATTAATTTAGTAGCCGGGAGGATCCCACTGTAGGGCAAAGTGCTCCGCTCACTATAAGGGTGTGGTTCCACTGAATGAAGCAGAGCGGAGCGGAGATGTGTAAAATCATTGACAGAATCAAGCTATTTTATTATTGACGAGCGTTAACCCGCGACTTCGTCCGCACAAATTATATACCAGATTTTAAGTCAGGTCGTAAGCTAACAAACAAAAAAAGTTTCATCAAAATCGGTTCAGTAGTTTTTGCGTGATACTCGTTCAAACAAACACCCAAACAAACAGACAGACAAAAAATCCAAAAATTGGTGAAATGGAATCAGGGACACCTAAAAACCATATCGTAACTTTTTTTTTTGTTAATATCTTCAATGTACAGACAAACTTCCTGTTACAGTTTTATAATAGTATAGATGAGAAAGATATACCTACTATCTTGGACGAGTTACTACAGCTGTTCTAAGAATAAGTAAGAGGAAGTGTTTCACTACATAGCCCAGTCTTTTACGGTTTGAGCCGGGATTAATTAGTGACTGATAATTTTTTTCGTATTTAACCGCTCGCATCCCGGCTTTAAGATAACAATAGATTAAACAATGGATATCGGACGATATCGCGACCGCGGTAGTTGAAGGGTTAAGAGCCAATTTAAGCTTAGTAATGTACCAAAATTAAAAAAAAATCCCATCAGCAACAGTTCCAAATTTAAAATTTAGCTATTATCTCGTTATAAAAAAACCTGATAGGAAATTTTTTTTGCACATATTTAAGGCATTACCATTATACATACTTCAAACATGGTGTAAATATTTTTGTCTACTTAGAAGGTTTTGAAAAATACATTCGTATTTTCTAATAAAAACCTCATTTTTGAAATTTCAATACCTATTTTATTGGTCAAAAATAATTTATATTGTTCAATCTAATTCAAATAAGTACATTGGTATTAATATTATTAATTTAAAAGCCTTCTAGTACACACAATTTTGATTTCTATGTTGCGTAGCGATTTTTTTAAATATGTTTTCAGATAGTATTTTTGACACTAAATGATACTTACCGGTTACAGTTTAAAAGTCCAATTAAAAATTACTTCGAACCTCTCCTAACACTCCGTAAAATGACTGGGCTAACATAGTATAAAACAAAGTCTCTTACCGCAGTCTGTCCCTACGTAAGCTTAGATCTTTAAAACTATGGAACAGATTTTGATGCGGTTTTTTTTAATAGATAGAGTGATTCAAGAGGAAGGTTTATATATCAGCAATGCACCCGTGCGAAGCCGGGGTGGGTCGCTAGTCTATAATAAAATGCTTACTTACGATCATCATCATCATCGTTCTCCTCCTGGTCCAGCGCCAGTTTGCCGAGAATTCTGTCCCTCTCCTCCTGCCCGAGCGGCACCACGTCTATGTACTGAGACTTATCTGAGTCATCCTGCAATATAGTTTACTGTTTATTTATACACGAGCGTTAACCCGCGACTTTGTCCGCACACATTATATACCAGATTTTAAGTCAGATCATTAGCTATCAAACAAAAAAGTTTCATCAAAATCGGTTCAGTAGTTTTTGCGTGATACTCGTTCAAACAAACAAACAAACACCCAACCAAACAAACAGACAGACAAAAAATCCAAAAATTGGTGAAATGGAATCAGGGACACCTAAAAACCATATCGTAACTTTTTTTTTGTTAATATCTTCAATGTACAGACAAACTTCCTGTTACAGTTTTATAATAGTATAGATGAATATAATAAAAAAAAATACCTTGTCCGAATGTTCGCTTCTATCCATTAACAAATCATTGACTGATGTTACTCTTACCAGAGTACATTCTGAAAAACGTAATTAAAATATTATATTTATTTTCTGAGCGCCGGTGGCGCGTTGCGGAGAGGTATGGACACCCAATTATGAGGGGTCCGGGTTCAAATCCGCACGGATGACATGCCATGTACCAATGAGTTTTTCTAACTTATGGACGTAATACCGACTGCTCTCAAACGGTGAAGGAAAACATCGTGAGGAAATCTGCATACGCTGAAGAAGAAATTCGGATGTTTATGAGAAGTCTACCAATCCGCATTGGGCACGCGTGGTGGACTAATGCCCATACACCCTCCCTGAGGGTAGGCCTGTGCCCTGCAGTGGGACGTTTATAGGCTGATGATGATGATGATTTATTTTCTGAATCTACTAATGGTAAAATAAGGGTCACGTAGTATCGGTACGTTCCCTTAGCAAGTAAGTAAGTAGGTAATCTTAATTTGCTCTTGACTGCAAGCAAGCGATTTTGGCTCCATAAACCACCCTCCTAAATATTACTAAGTACACGGATAAAAACGATTTCTTCAATCAATCAATTATACTTTATTTGACACCAAAAAAACAGAGTAAGATCGAGAAAACATATTTTCTTGAAATATTTCGTAAGTCTAAGAGAATGTGTTTTTATCAAGCAATTTTTATTTACTTCTTCTTCTTATCGTTTGGGCAGAGCTTGAGCAGAGCCCAGGTATCAAGAGTTTTTCAGACCGCCTTACGGTCTCTGACGTGGTTTTTATGTAACGACTACTACCACCAGAAATAGTAGCCGGGACCAACGTCTTAACATGCCATCCGAAGCACGGAATTATTTTTCTTTTCAGACAATCAGGTGATTCAGCCTGCAATGTCCTAACCAACTGGGGAAAAACGCACAAAGTGACATATCACTAGGTGCCCCCCGTGGGAATCGAACCCACGACCTCCGAGTCGAGAGCCAATGCTCTTAACCATTAGACTACGACGGAGGCAGTACAAAATATTTACTGATTTGTTACAATCAAAGAAAACCATTTTAAACTAAATAAAAATAAATTTAATCCAAAAACACAAAATATTTTGATTTCAATACAAGAACTAGTCCTAGGTATCTACTAGGTCCTACCTAGGTATTACTTTCTTTTTGGTTGAAGACACATTGTCTACGGTCAAGAGTCATTGTCTTCACACAAAAAAATTTACATTATCAATTCAAGATTTATCCCCTTAAAATAATTTTTACCTAATTTTGTTACACCTTATATACAGGGTGAAATTGATATCATTAGCATCCTTTTAAACTAAGAGTCTACCAATCAAACTGAACAACTTTTACTATGGGGGCAAACCGAAAATCAGATGTTCCATTTTCAGCAAGAAAATATTAGTTTCGATATACAGAGTGAAATTGACATCATTAGCATCTTTTTAAACTACCCATCAAACTGAACAACTTTTATTATGGGGGAAAACCGATAGAAGCAAAAAAAAAACCTGTTCCATACTAAAATGCAGTGCGTAGTAGGCTCAAATGTATGAAACAGCAGATATTTCTTTTGCTCTGATTTGTTGGCTCCCATCGTAAAAGTTGTTCAGTTTGATGGGTAGACTCTTAGTTTAAAAGGATGCTAATGATATCAATTTCACCCTGTATATAAGGTCTAACAAAATTAGCTGAAACTTTTTTAAGGGAATGGTCAGACCATCAAACTGAACTACTTTCTCTATTGGACCAATATCGAAATCACGAAAAAAAAATCTACTGTCACATACAAAACTGCAAACATAACTCGACTCAAATGTATGGGACAGCTGATTTTGTTTCACGATTTCGATATTGGTCTCATAGAGAAAGTTGTTCAGTTTGATGGTCTGACCATTCCCTTAAAATAGTTTCAGCAAATTTTGTTAGACCTTATATATGAGTGCGCCATATTCTTGGTTCAGCAATTTGCTTTCGCACAAGAGAATATGTCTTATTTCAAGAAATCCGTTTTATCCGTGTAGGGTTTTTTGTTACACTATGTAATCTCTGTATACTAATAAGATAATAATTACCTGAATCTATCTCCATTGACTGATCCTCCTCATTATCCATGGCTCCTATATCTACCTCCTTAGCATCAACCAACTTCTTAGCCCCACCATCCACCTTAGTCAGAACAACGTTTGAGTTCAAAAACTCTTGCGGCAAAGAGTTCATGTTGAAACTCAAAACCGAATTAGTTGTTTTCGTATTCAAAATAGTTGTTATACAGTTGTCTAACATGTTCGTTTCACTATTTTGGGAACTTGTTACGGGTTCGGTTTTCACGCTGACTGTGTTTATTGGTTTTGAATTTGATGTGGTTTCAAAATCGGAAGGCTAAAAAAAAACAATATTTTTTCGACTTAAAAGATATTATAATATCGACAGCGCTTTCAAGACGAAAGTCTTTGACCAGTATGTATTGCCAGTGATTATATACGGAACTGTGACATGGTCGCTCACTCAAGGCCTTATTAAAAGGCTAAAAGTCACCCATAGGGCAATGGAGAGGGCTGTGGAGTTTTCCTGCGAGATCAAATTAGACATTCGCAGGAGAACCGGAGTTGCTAACATAGCCCAAAGAATTGCTAAATTAAAGTGGCGATTGGCGGGGCACATTGCTCGCAGAACGGATGGCCGATGGAGCCGAAGAATTCTCGAGTGGCAACCGCGTACCGAAAAGCGCAGCGTGGGTAGCCCCCACAAGGTGGACCAATGACCTGGTGAAGGCGGCGGGAACCCGTTGGATGAGGGCAGCGCCAGACCGGTCGTTATGGCGATCCTTGGGGGAGGCCTATATCCAGCAGTGGACGTATATCGGCTGAGATGATGATGATGACTACAAAAAACCGCATCGAAATCGGTCCACCATTTTAGCTACTAGGTGACCACAGATAGACAAACTTATAACACCCATATTTCAGCGGCATGAGTTAAAAAAGAAAACCAAAAAATATGTATCATACATACCACAGTTTTAGTAACCATTTTAAACTTCTGATTGCCAGGCAATTTGGACATGTTGAGAACATAGTTGGCTGGCAGCGGCTGTAATTTTGAAGCTGGCAACACTACCTTCCCAAACTTTTTTGGGGTGTTACTGCCCGATTTAACTGGACTTTCTGAGTCGTAGTTACTGAATGAATCATAACTTTGATTGTGTTTCTTTAGAGTTGTCTTGAACTGGTCTATGAATTCAGATTTAATTACTTGTGACCTGAAATGTAAAAATATGTCTTTAAGTAGGTATTTTCAAAAGTTTGTGTCGTGAGAAGATATCTGAAGAGAACATTATCATCAGTCCATATACGTCCCACTGCAGGGCACAGGCCTATTCTCAACGAGGGTGTTTGGGCGTTAGTCCACCACGCGTGCCCAATGCAGATTGGTATACTTCACATACACATTAGAATTTCTTCTTCAACCTATGCAGGTTTCCTCACAATGTTTTCCTTCACTGTTTTTGAGAGCAGTCTGTATAACGAACATAAGTTTGAAAAACGCAATGGCTTATGGCATGTCATGCATGTGGATTCGAACCCATAACGTCATGATTGAAAGTCTACCTCGCTGCAATGCGCAACCATAGCTCAAATATATCTAGTATGTTGGTTGGCTATACTATATATAGTTTCTAGACTTGTGTGCGACTTGACTTTGCTACCTAAAAACATTAACTTCCTTCTGGAACAATCAGGTAAACACGAGCGAGCGATGATAGCCCATACGGAAAAGAGCTAGCGCCTAAATCCTGAGGCCGCGGTTCGATTCCTGGCCTGTACCACTAAGTTCTTTGGAATTTATGTACGGTTGTATTTATCATTTACTAGCTCGGCGGTGAAGGAAAATATCGTGAAGAAACCTGCCTTCCCGAGAATGAAAAGAAAATACCATAAGTTCGGAGGTATGCGTAAAATATGGATGAGCTTGGGGCGAACACAAAGGACCAGCGGTGTTCGCAGTTGTTACATTAACGACCCTTGCTTGCAATAGCCCAAACACAAATAATAAATCAGGTGAACAAGAGACCCCATTCCGCGCTTTTCAGTTAGCGAAAATCGCGGGAAATGTATCTTTGTTCAAGACCACTATAAAATTGTTATTTTATTTTGTATTTTTGGTGCTTTTGTATTGGCTCTCTAATAGCCATGTTTTTTTTTCCTTCTTATTGCTGTCTCCCGTTTGCAATGGAGGGAAGTCGGATATTTCGTTTTCCTACTCCTCCTATCTTCTTTGATTAATTCATTGCGGGTTCCAAGACAGATTAGAGTCATCCCCCGGGCTCGCTGGACTACATTGTCCAATGTTGTGAATGGTCGCCGCTGTTGATCCTGGCTTACAGGAGTTACAGTGGTGGGAATGTGTGGTGGGCCTATGACGTTGACGCTGTCGCCTGTTATCCAATAGCACGTTGATTGTAGTTTTTTAACCCCGCCCACTTGATTTGGCTTTGCATGGTGCCATTTTTTTGAGTGGAATGCGAGTTCCACAGTTTTGTAGTTCGCTGTCCTACTTACATAAATAGCATAGAGATCTAGAGAGATGACCAACCAACCAACGCACTGAGTACGAAACCTAGTGTCGCATCACCACCAGTACCAGGCAATAGAAAGTATTTTGTTAGCTTGAATGTGCTCATTATCCATTGCGGTATCAGAACTCAACATTCGAATAATCTTTAGTACTACGCAAGCATTGTAAACTATTTACACATAATATCTCGACTGGCTTTCAGCCTCATAATATATTGAATCCTTACTATCGCGAGCAATGTGTTCCGTTTTTGCGCATATTGCTGCGACACTGGCCCCGTCCCCTTTTCACATCTCCCTTTAGTTTTTGTGATCTGTGATAAATACACTTTAAGGTGGTTGCAGAGGGGTCAATTTTATACAAAACTTTGACGCACAATACGCTTAGACGGTATTAATATAAGTAACTTTTTATATATGGAAAAATAGTTTAGAAAATCTAGATGCCGCGTCACAAATAACATTTGCAATTTATAAAATAATTACAAAGATTATTGTAATTAGAAAGCTTTGAAATTTTTCATACAAAATTTTAAAAGCTTTATATCTTCATAATTTTATTAAAAATTGCAAATGTTATTTGTGACGCGGCAATTAGATTTTCTAAACTATTTATCTATATATAAAATATTACTTTTATTAATTCCGTCTATGCGTATTGGGCGTCAAACTTTTGTATGGACTGAAATCACCTTAATAAATAAAATGGTTACCTCAATTTAATAGATTCATATTCCGTACAAATCTTGTGGCACTTCTTGCATAGAACACTAGAGTGCAAACCATCTTGTGGTAATGTTTTATCCAATATATCACTCAGCAGACTCGCAAACGTCTGACCGGTGTTTGTCTGTAATCAAATAACAACAGGTTCTGTAAAATTATATGAAAATGGTGTTGGCTACTTATGTAACCACTTGAAGTAAAAACAATCTTGACTGACTATAATTATGATAGTTTATAGCATAGCCAAATTACTCTACTATAGTAAGGTTAGAGAATTTTTTGTCAAGAATTTTTCTTTTACTTTTTCCCAAATGACAATTGAATGCTTATTACTGCAGACTATGTACCACACCAGTGACGACGGAACACCCTGGTAGGTCCACTGTACCGGTCCTGGTAGATCAACCATACCCATCCTGTTAGATCAAATGTACCCATCTTAATAGATCAACCATACCCACCGTGATAAGTCAACCATACCCGCCCTGGTAGGTCAACGACACCCGCCCTGGTAAGTCAACCGTCCCCACCCTGGAAGGCCAATCATACAAACCTTGGTAGGTCAACAATACCCACTCTGATAAGTCAACCATACCAGCCCTGGTAGGTCAACCATACCCACCTTTATGAGTCAACCATACCCGCCCTGGTAGGTCAACCATACCCGCCCTGGTAGGTCAACTGTACCCGCCCTGGTAGGTCAACTGTACCCGCCCTGGAAGGCCACCCGTGTCCACCCTGGAAGGCCATACAAACCTTGGTAGGTCAACCATACCCACCTTTATGAGTCAACCATACCAGCCCTGGTAGGTCAACGACACCTGCCCTGGAAGGCCAACCGTATCCACACTGGAAGGCCAACCATACAAACCTTGGTAGGTCAACCATACCCACCTTTATAAGTCAACCATACCTGTCCTGGCAGGTCAACTGTACCCACCCTGGTAGGTCAGCTGTACCCATTCTCTTAAGTCAACCGTACCTGCCTTTTAAGGTCCCGTACCCGCTCTGGTAACTCAACTGTACCCTCTAGGTCAACCGTATACCCCTATATATATAATAGGTCATAATAGCATAAAACAACTGCTATCACTTTTTCCAGACAACCATTGGGGAATTAATTCTAAGATAAAATATATTTACCTAAATAAATAAACTTACATTAATAATGGCAGTAAATATGTTGGTGACACCAGCTCTGTTGTTACATATGCAGCAGAATATTGATTGATTCATTCTGTAATTTCATTATTGACACGGTGATTAGTCTTTTGTTAATTGTTGTTATAACTTATAATTAACATAGCTTGTAAGATGTAGAAAGAGTGACTAAAAAAGGCATTAAAATAATAAGGGTTGGGGCCGGCTGGGCCACACAGAGTGCGGCTGCGGGCCGGCAGTAGATGTAAACTATGGAATTATATGCGAGGTGTCACACTGCGGCTACCATTCCACAGGCGCACCGGTCTGCATCTAGTGTGACACCTCTCATATAATTCTATAGTGTAAAACTACTGCCGGCCCGCAACCACACTTTGTGTGGCCTAGCCTTTATAGTCGCGAAAACGAGACAGGTTTATACGCTAATCGCATTGAGTGAGCGAGAACAAATCTATGTTGTTTGTCCTTTTTCTGTGTATGCTGTATTTTTAGTGACTACGTTGAAATTGCTTACAAAATCTTGCAACTTAGCCAGTCATTTTTCATACATTTTGTCATTATCTCCAACCCTTTCCAGTATTCGCAGTATACTCAGTGGCATGATTTAGAAGATTTTTCATACATGGCAAGTTCATAGTAGGAAGCACACATTTATATGAGTTTGCGTGCTGTCGCCCTGTCGCGCGGTACATAGTGGCGGCGGGTTGTCGGACCTGCGCGCTGCGCCTAGAATTGGTGTCTGTGTGAGTGAAGGTCCCTTGTAGAACATACCGAATTGTAGGACCTTGCATGCTTCACCTCTTTTTAGTATGACATTACGTCCATCTTTTTTTCACGGTCCGTGTGCAATGGAAAACAAAATTAAACAAAACAATACTTTTTCACTAATTCTTATCGTGTGGGCAGAGCCCTGGTGTCAGAGCTTTTTCAGACCGCCTTACGGCCTCTGATGTGTTTTTATGTAACGAATACCACCACCAGAGATAGTAGCCGGGACCAACGGCTAAACGTGCCATCAGAAGCACGTAATCATTTCTCTCTTCAGACAATCGGGCGATTCAGACTGCAATGTCCTAACCAACTGGGGAAAAACGCACAAAGTGACATATCACTAGGTGTCCCCCGTGGGAATCGAACCCCAACCTCCGTGTCGAGAGCCAATGCTCTTAACCATTAGACCACGGAGGCAGTAGTATAAGTACTAATTAATAACTATGAAGTAATTGAAACTAAAATAATCGTTATTTTTGGTGGCCAGATACCTGCTTTATATCAGCCGATGGACGTCCACTGCTGAACATAGGCCTCCCCCAAGAATTCAAAACAGGGTAGACTGGTCCAATTTAAAAAGCCTAACAAAAGCTGGACACCATCTAATTTGGCCGGACACACATCCAAAAAGCCTATGTCCGGCTGTATCCGGACGCATGACAACGCTAGCCGAAAGATATTCTATACATGGTAGGTATTATTCAGAATTTATACAATATCACTTGCAATGCAACTGTATCCACTTTTTCTAAATAAATAGTGTTTTTTAAATACCTAATATCAGAACTAGAATAAAAATAAAGTAATTTTTTTTAATTCTTTTTTTTTAAGGGACTTTTATACAAAATTTTATGTACATGTCACTAATAAAGTAATTTTGAAACATTTTTGAAGAACTTAATAAAAATTATGTAATAAAAAATTATTTTGTTATTATTCCACTGTTTTTTAAAACCGACTTCATTGTTTACATTGTTATCAGCGTAGGTTATCAGTTATCATTATTAATAACAAAACAATAGCCACCTTTAAGAAATTAATCTATACATTCTGACATTTTCAGGCCTATATTCGAGCTATTCTTGTCACAATTTCATTCCCAGGCATAGCCCAGAAACCATTTTGATTCACAAAATATCTTTTTAACGAAATCTTATCGAAACAAACTTAGTAAAATAATTACCTGCCAGATCCATCAAAAAACGGTGGGAATTATTTAGTTTCTGTAGGTTTTCCAGAGTTATTATTCAAACATGTTGTCAGCAATGATCCCGCAAGCAAGCCACCATTTTGCAACAAGAAATCGACATGATAGTGCTGCCAGCTCAAAAATGTATTTAATGCCCCTTTCACACGAGGGCAGGGCAGTAAGGGCAGGAGAGTGATGCCCTTTTCACAGAGGGCCGGGCAGTTCACTGCCCTGCAGTACTGTCCTGCCTTCAGGCAAGAGTACTGCCATGACATAGCGGATTGGTAGTAACCAGGGCAGGGCAGGGAATTGACGGCTGGTCTATTTTTCGAGGGCTTAGACTATTTATGTATGGACAAGTTACGCGTGTAATTCTACTAGCAAACTTTTCTGACACTTTTTCCAGGGGATGAGGTTGCATGAAATCCGCAACTTTGGACTTTATTCCATTAAATTAAATTCTTGTTTTGATTGTTAAAAATCATGAAAAACAGTTTCGTGTGAACCCCTAAACGTAATGCTAAGTTATTGTTCCGCAATTATAGGTGGTTTAGTGATAATGATAAGATATAAAATTCTATTCAAATGCACATGATTAGTTGATCTTGAACGTTTGTAGACGGGAAATGCTAAGGCAAGGCGAGTCCGTATATAAATCATCTATGTTCGAGGGCAGTTCGCTTTCCCATCCATCTATTTCTCTCGAGTGCCTCGTAGCTGCACCTGTGTGAACCCGATGGCAGTGCAATGGAGCAAGATTTTTAGATTTTTTTATTATGTCTTAATGTTTTTTTTAAATTTCAAATGCATCCCATCGTATTGAGAATGGTTACATCAGGCGGAGGACAATCGCCTTTTGGTGGCTTTTTCCGTTTCAGTTTGCATAGAATGTGCTGCCATCTATTAACTACTTCGCAGAACTATGAAAAAAAAGATTTTTTTTTTACTTATAATTAATGGACTCTTGCTTGTGCGTTAACACTGCATTTCCGCCAGTATCAAGTGTTTATCGGAGAATCTATCCCAATCTCAGGGATTATAGTCGTAGATTGTTTTTGGTCAAAAGCAAGAAGAGATTGAGGATTGCGGAGCCTCGTGGCAGGCAAAAACGCGACGCGCGAAATCCACGCGAGATGTGTGCTCGGGTCAGAACCTGCAACGTGACTCAAAAAAAAAAGATTTTATTGTCTATGTCAATATCTAATTGACAAATTCACAAAATGGCTACCTATATTGCTTAATGTGCGGGTTGTTTGTAGTTTTCGTTCAATTTCGTCTACATATGCATCTCTTGAAGATCTGAAGGAAAAACCATTCTTTCTGACAGCAAGTCTTTATACGACGGCCCGGTAGCACAGTCTGTAGTGAACCTGCCTGCTGTGCCGAGGGTCGCGGGTTCGAAACCCGTAAGGGACAAATATTTATATGATAAATATGAATATTTGTACCCGAGTCATGGATATTTGTATCTATATATGTATTCTATATCATTGTCTAGTCATCATAATACAAGTCCGGGTACTTTAAATGTCACTAGATAATTTGTGTGACAACGTCCAAGATATTTATTTATTTATTTATACTGATAGAAAAGAGTGGTGATGGCCCATATAGAAGAGAGCATGCAATTCAACAAGGAGGCGGCGCGGCACTTCGGTTCCTAGCGTGTACCACAGAAGAAATAATAGTTCTACTGTACCTGTAGACCATGAGAAAACCTACATATTCGATAACAGAAAGAAAAGACCATAAGTTTGAAGGTTTCCCTATGTGTAGGAGGAATAGGAGCGTAAGGCTGCGTTTCCACCAGAGATGTGCGAGGTAGCGAGGCGGTGAGCTTGGAAAAAATCGACCAATGAGAGTGCTTCAATTTCACAATGACGTGATCGAGCGAGCGCGCTATTGGCGGATTGTTTCCTCGCTCACCGCCTCGCTACCTCGCACATCTCTGGTGGAAAAGCACCCTTAGTAGCGTATTGCAGAGGGTCCGGGTACGAACAATCCACCGTGGGCATGCTTGGTAGACTAAAGACCAAACACCCTTCCTGATAGGCTTGTGCCCTGCGGGTGAAATTGATATCATTGGCATCCTTATAAACTAAGACTAAGAACTTTTACTATGGGAGCAAAAACAATCAGCTGTTCCATACTAAACTGCAATGCCTACTCGAATGCAACAGCTGTTTTTTTTTTTGCTACAATCGGTTTGCTCCCATAGTAAAACTTGTTCAGTTTGATGGGTAGACTCTTAGTTTAAAAGGTTGCTAATGATATCAATTTTTCACTATGTAGGCTGATGATGATGAATTATGAATTTATGATCTGTGTAAAATCTTTTGCTAAAACTATTTTAAGGGGATGATCAGACCATCAAACTGAACAACTTTTACTATGAGACTAATATAAAAATCGCTAGAAAAAAATCTGCTGTCCCATACATCGGGGTCGAGTAGGTTTTGTTTTTTTTTATATTGATAGGTCCAGCCAATTTTGTCAGAACTTGTGATATGGGTAAGCATAATAGACCAGCAATGATTGCAGTTTTACAAGCACTGGTTAAAAGACTTGATGAATCGATTATGAAAATAATCGTAATCGATTAATCGATTTTACCCGATTATTGAAATGGGAATAAAAAAATTACAAAAGGTATCGAACATCGCATTATCTCATGAAAGTCTTGTCTAGCTAGGCATCCTGAGTAAAAATATGAAATAAAAAAGATACTTAAGTTGGTAATGTTAAATTACAGATTAAGATTTACTTAGGTATTTCAAAAAAGTTATATTTTTAGGACAGTTTTGTACTTTCATAATATTTTTCTGGTACGTTAGGTACGATTAAAAAAGATGATTGTGACAGACAGACAGACACTTAGGTACCTACATAATTATTCATTATTGAATTGATACCTACTCAGATTATCGTATCGTTAGGCAGTTCCTAGTTCTCGTTTAAAAATACATTATAATGCAATCAAATAGGTCAACTGACCAATTTTGGAACATAATAATTGCAAAAAACCAAACTAAATAATATTTCGGGAGTTCCTCTATAAAGTAACCTACCACAGCATAAAATAGAACTAGAGACTGAGTTTCCTAAAAATCGATTATAATCGATTGCAACTTGCAACCGATTATCATTATAATCGATTACGCACATCACTAGAACAGAGTAAGTACTTACAATAGAGCTTTAGCACCTCTAATATCAGAAATAGTATAATCATCACTGGTACTTATATATTCCAGTAACATTATACCGTCTACTCTCGGCAAATTTCTTGAATCGGCCTGCACGTATTCGTCCATTGCAAGTCCGTGTGGAAAACGCCGGTCCGTGGGACTAGTAACGGCTGCGTTCATGACCTTTGGGTGCTGTTGTTTTTTCAACACGCTCTATGGTACGGAACCGTTCACCGAGACTCGGAACGAAAGTAAGTGCGAAAAGTTGCACTCGGGCACAGAATAATAACTAGTAACTAGACTCGGGGTGCACCTGGGGCGTAGGTTCTGAACGCAGCCCAGGGTCAGCATTTAAGGGAATCAATTGGTGTCCAGGGCTTATGCGAAATAAGTTTTTGCGAACTTCAAAATAAATATAAATAGCGCCAAACTATTTTTCAGGGCTGCCACCTCAAAAAAACCAATTGGGCGCTAATACTGTGAAAAAAGCGCTAGATTCCAAAATCGCGGCTCAAAAAAGCGCTAGATTCAACGCTGAATTCTTATCACAAGTCCTTCAAAGATCTCTCACTGGTCTAATCAGGCTTTCCGAAACCCATTTATAAGTCAATTTAAATCAGTCAATTCATAAGTCCCCTGTAAAAGTAATGATAGCACTTATTAAGCGTTCATATTTGAATCTCCTGAACCTGTACATTTTATGGACATGTTTTGACCACAAAATGCTTTCAATATTTTTCATATTGCAATGAAAAAACACAAAATATAGCATATTCAAACTCAAATAATGTTGCTTTATTGAAAGTTTAAAAAGCGCTAGATTTTCCGCTAGGCGCTAAAATCTGAGATACGGAGCTAAAGATATCAAAAAAGAGCTAGAGCTAAGGTGGCAGCACTGCTATTCTTTTTTTTATACATTTGTTATCGGCTCTGGATACTGACCCTTTTGAGCTATTCATAATTTTTTCTTTATTCTTGGGGTAAGCTGAAGTAGCAGTGGGCAGGGCACATTGCTCGAAGAACCGATGGCCGATGGGGCCGAAAAGTTCTCAAGTGCGACCGCGTACCGGAAAGCGCAGCGTGGGTAAGCCCTCCACAAGGTGGACCGACGACCTGGTGAAGTTGGCGGGAACTCGTTGGATGAGGGCAGCGCAGGACTGGTCGTAATGGCGATGCCTGAGAGTACTACCAGAGGGGCCCGCACCATAGGTCCAGGGGTCCATAGGTCCTAAATCCGGCCCTGTTTATGAGTGAGCAAGTTATTGAGGTGGGACAGACAGATGGACGAAAGTATAAGGGTTCCTTGTCTGACTACGGAAACCTAACAAGAATCGCTAAGAACTGTCTAAAATCGTGTCAATTTTACATAATTAATTACTCAAAGGATTGAATCGGGTAATTACAGACCCCGTAGCCTTTTCTTTCTGCCCTACCATCACGATCGACCCACGGGCCATGCCTTAAGTTCAGTTCTACCTCTACGGCCTCCCTCCCCCCCGCCCTAATTTTGACCTCACCTCTCGGTGGTGGAAGGTACGCTGGTACGGGACGACTAGATAGTAGGCGGCAGCAAGAAGTAGTGTATTCCTCTCTCACTCGCACTAGCTCACCGTAAATGTGCCAGCCATCTTGTCAGTGCGAGCCCGTTTGTATCAAGTGTCCAGGTTGTGACAATGCTCTAGATTTTACGAGTCTTTAAAGGGTATGTCTGACAACCCGTGAACCCACGATTTCACTAGCAGTAGGTCGTTTTATAGGCTGATGAATCTGATGATGAAAGAAAATTACTTAGTAGGTATTTTGGCAATCAAGTATTTCGGGAATCTGGTATACTTACTAGGAACAAGTAAAACTTAAATAAATGAGCAACATTATCGATATTTAAATATTAAAATACCTACCTAATGAAGAGATCCGCAGATGAACCAAATTAACTGACATAGCCCAAAGAATTGATAAACTGAAGTGGCAGTGGGCGGGGCACATTGCTCGCAGAACCGATGACCGATGGGGCCGAAAACTTCTCGAGTGGTGACCGCGTACTGGAAAGCGCAGCGTGGGTAAGCCCCCCACACGGTGGACCGACGACCTGGTGAAGGCGGCGGGAACCCGTTGGATGAGGGCAGCGCAGGACCGATCGTTATGGCGATCTTTGGGGGGAGGCCTATGTCCAGCAGTGGACGTCTATCGGCTGAGATGATGATGATGAAAATACCTACCTAGTTACTAGCAGGTATCCTCGTTCTACGAAATTCCCACAAAAACACATTCTGCTGTTAGGCACGAAAAACCTATAGGGCCGGCGCACCAGCGCAGCGCATTTTTCACTGCCAGACCATTATCGACTTTGCTAGTGTTGCTTGAAATAACATCGAAAATCAATGACGCGATATAATAATAAAAAAAAATTCGATGTAAGTGTTACGGCAATTTTGACATTGACAGTAATATGGGCTTCCAAGGCTTCCATCATTTTCAAATATAATAGAACTCATTTTCTCGGTTAACGAATGAAAAAGTGAATAAAAATAATTTGAAAAACAAACTTTTATTTAAAACGAGCGAAAAGTCAAGTAACCGCAGATAATCAAAACGGCAGGGTGTTTTTTATCCATCGAATCTGATGGTTAAAAGTTGCAACCCGTCAGAGGTTCGGAACGGTTGAGTTGTGACAACCGAGTTGCAATAGAACGTTTTTCACTGAGGCTCGGAACGGCGTTAGTGCGAAAAGTTGCAATCAGGGTGCACTTGGGGCGTAGGTTCGGAACGCAGCCCTGCTGAACGTTCCGTCGAACACGCGCGCAACGCTTTTCCTACACCGACACACCACTACGCATCATTACGCGCCATTTTTCCTAGTAGACATTCAACCGAACGTTCGGCGCGGACGTTCCGCAAGTGTGCCGTAACACTTATTTCAACGCAAGCAAAGTCGATATTGGTTTGGCAGTGAAAAATGCTCTGCGCGTCTGCGCTGCGCTTCGCCAGGTGTGCGCAGGCTCATACGGACTCTGTCATAAACCAAACTAGTAAAAGCAGCTTTTGCGCATAGTGATTCGGTACATTCTCGCCTGCACGCAATCATATTATGTAAGTAATATCATTAGTTATAGGTACCACAGATTATTTAATAGTTACTGCCGTAATACATACTTCACTCAACCCGCTTTACGCTTCACGAACTAAAACTAAAATGCGCCTTATGTCAATGAGCGACCATTAACCCCTCGGTGGGGATCGGCCGTCAAGCGTTCCTGAGCTGTAGAGAGACAGACCTGGTTATAGGTACGCACGGCGACACATCAAGCTATTCAAACCAACATAAGCTGGCCGCGCGTAGGTTGAGTAACATATAGCATCCCGCGGTCAGCTTATGTTGGTTTTGGATTGCAAAGTGAATGTAACTCACTACGTTATAAGAGTCGGGACTTCCATACAAAAAATTGGTCGTGACCGATTATCCAGAACGTATGACACGTGTGCAATCGTTCAAAGGAATTTAATGGGTGCACGTTTCATATAACACTTTTTTGTTAGAGAGTTGCGCGAGCCTGTTGTATAGCTTGATATGTCGCCGTGTGTACTCTTGTTATACTGTGGTTTTAGGTAGAGGGCTATGATATTGTACACAAGATTCTTACCTTGAACCTTCATAGAAAGTGGCGCGTGTGATTGTGCCTTTTTTCAAGTGCGCGCGCTAGTGACATATCTGACTTCTTTTTGGTATGAGTAAAATCATTGGGTAGGTAGAGGTAGGTAGGGGTATTTAATTTTCTCAGAACCTGCTATACCGGTGCTAATAAGTAGGTAAATAGTAATAAGTAGGCACTTAGGTATTGTATAGAACACTATGCATGCTGTAAAAATTTTAGAGCAACCTTTATTAAGGGGACTAGTAGAGGTAAACTACAGGAAAAGTCAAAGAAATCACAAATGTCGAATGCGTTTTATTTTGGTCTCAAGTGTTTAAAGGTCAGTTTTTTTTGTGTGAGGCACTCCCCATACAAAATGTAGGTGTTACTTAGAGTTGTGTTGAAATGAAAGAATATTTTGTAGAGTTGACATGTATTTAATGTTTACCATGTGACTACAAATACCTAGTTTTGAGAAATAATAAGCTGGGTGCACCAAAAATGTTTAAGTAAGTAACTAAGTAACAAAAGTTATAACTTCTTCCATTAAAATTCAAGTTCTTATATCAGCGAATTAAAAATAACTCAATAGATGTTGCCGACTGTATTTTATTATGTCAAAAACTTGCATAAAAATCGCAACGCCATCTTGGTATTGCCAGCATAACAAAATAGTTTTGCATAATTAGTAGGAAAATCAACAAAACAATGTTTTAAACATAGAATATATTTTTGGTGCAAACCAGCTTTAAAAATTAGTAAAGAAAATAAGTGAAATAATAAAGATACATTGTCTTATGTATTATGTAAAATGCTAGAGTGCTGTTTCCGTTTTTTTTCTGAATGAGTCATATGAGTTTCATGCTTAGGTTACTGTTACAATATTTTGAATGTCTTTAAAGTTTTAGGCACTGAAATTGACTTTTAAAATTCATGATTAAAAATAATTCAGTCAATTTTAATGCTTAAAAATTTGTGGCATTTTTGGAGTCATATGTGTCGCGTTTAGATTTAGTGACAGGTTTTTTTTCGTAATATCTATGACACAGAGTAAAATTAATTATTTGATTGAAAACAATTTCGTAAATATCTCTGTACACTCAACACAAAAAGGAGTTAGCTATCACGACATCAAATCCTAACTCTAAAACACTTATTTTTTCCATCCGAAAATATTTCTAGAGAAAAAGATATGCATCTATTTACCTGATAACATTAATTTTTAAATGTTATTTTTCTATAAATTTTTTATTTCTGTTATTTTAATGAACTATTTTGTTTATCTTCGGTTTGCTATATGACTGTTTACGATAGAGATGAAGGAAAAAAAGAAAACAGAAATCAATTTATTTTCGCCAAATTATTTTTCATTAATAGCGAGTGAAATTTAAGCAAAAATCGATTTTTGTCGCTTTCTGACAGATTTTATAAGGAAATTATGCAATATAGTTATAGATATAATAGGAAATTGTAGAAAAAATACACATTTATTATAGAATTTAATGAAGTAGTTACTTAGTTCGTTCTCTTTTAGTTCATTTGGACACATAACATAAACAGTAATATAGATTCTACCACAAAATTCACGACAGACATCTATTCTTAGATAACAAGAAAACAAAAAGTTTTAAAATAGCGTGAATGATGTTATTTTTTCGACGACAACCTATTTCTAAAGTCCTCGTGCAAGGCTTAAAGTAGAATTTTTGCTACATTTAATTTTTTAAGAAAAATTTATAGAAAATCCGTCATATTGTTTTCACTAATCGAATATAATTGACATTGCATGACACTTACTACTAGCCTAAAAGAGTGCTAAACTATGTCTTACATTTAGATATTTTTTTTGGTTCTTAAAGAGTTCGGTGCATGGGCTGCCATTTTTTAACTAAAATTCTCAAAAATATCATCAATACATATATTTTTTGTGATATTAAGGCAAAAGGAACCTAAATATGTATGCTCCGTTTTAGTTTAAGTATATTTCGAATAAAAATATACCATTACTGGATATAATTGAGTACAAAATCGATTCCAATTTATATGTAGGTATACAGTTCTTAGTATAGGTAAACAAAAACATAAAAGTTTTTATAGACCGCTGGTCTCTCTAGCATTATAATTAAAATAAATCTACACGTTACATATATTTTTGTAAATAACTTATAAATAAAAATGGCCGCCCAACAAAACACCTCGAAAGTCAAATAAACCAGCCACTAGACAACACAAAACTCATGCAAAAAAAAATCTTCAAGAAACATGCACACTCCAAGCATGTAACTACGTATTAAAAATAAAAATGAAACTCAAACTTGCTACCTTATACCACAGTTTCTTTATTTCTTGTACATTTTCACAACTGACAGTTTTACAGAGATATACAATCAACCAAATAATCGGGAACAAATAAATCCGCGTGACAAAATGTACGCACAGTTTGGTCAACATTGTCTGTAAATGTTAGCCAATATCGTACAAAAAGGGGTGAAAAACGAAAACGTTTAAACGATATTTTAAAATGACAAACTAATATCATTTTATTTTATTTTAATCTTCACTAAAAACGGGTACAGTACCATCCTCAAAACTCGTTAATATAACTTAAAACTTTAATCGTCTTTATAAAAAATCGGATGTCACTTTTTAAAAAATCATTAAAATTTTTACACCAGGGAGTTTGAAAATGGCACTGGCAATAATATAAAAAACAAACTATTTTCTAACATTACCGAAATTAAATTGGGAATAATCTTAACCAATACTTAAGCCACTAGTTTTAAAAACAAAATGCATGGCGTATGCATTCAAATTGGAGCGTGGCTCCGTTCAAAAAAACAAAAAAGAAACAAAACACAAATAATAATGGAAATGTAATGTGTTATTATAACATGAAAATTATTGTTACTGTGTCTAAATTTACAACTAAAAATTACTAAATGTTAATGTCTTTATAAATGTGTGATCTAAATCACAAAATTGTAAAATAAGGAATAATAATTCTTGCCATTCTGAAAAAAATTACCCTGTCAAAATTTATGACCATCAGAAAAAATGGTCACATTAAAGGGTAATTTGTTTTTGAATGGCAACCCCATTCCCCCCGCACTCGTAGTGGTGTGCTTGAGTGTGTGTGTGTGTGTTGCCGCCCGTCTTGATATGTGTGAATGTGTGCGCCGCTGCGTCTCCATTAGCTAGAAGCAAATGTTACATTATGTGAGTATGCATGTCATGAAAACTTCCGGTCCGGAGGGAAAGCTGAGATATGTTCTGAAATCGACATTATACAACACGACACGAGTCTCGAATTTAATTACAGAGGTCTACCATTTACCTTAGATTTAAGTAAAATTGATGGATTACGCGAACCTCTCAGACGAGAAAAATCAAAACAAACGTCAGGTAAACTCGAATACGTATCGCGATGACAGACCAAGTGTGCTACTTTGTATGGACCAAGTGCGCTACTTGTGTATACGCTTTGGGCCTATTCATTAATTTTACTGTCGTCTTAGCCATTGACAATTAAAATGGCGCTACTACCATAAAAGGTATAGAGAACGGTGTTCTTGTTTTCAATGAGTTTTAAAAAGATAGGTATTATGTATTTTGTCATGTACCTATATTGTATTGTATTGTAACCCTAATGAGGCGATTCCTAAGAGCAGTAAAAATTAAAATCAGCAGACGGCGAAATTTACCGCCACACAAAAAACTTGACAATTTAGAGGTTAAAAAGATAGATGGTCTATGGTTTGTTTATTGTATGACGTCTACATTTTCTGGTGTTGCCAGTAGTTAAACTGCTCATTACCAATAAATACGCAATAACATCGAAAATGTTAACCGAGCACCGACTGCCTAAGTCGATAAATTCAAAGAATCAATATCGGTATCAATGTCTTTCACATTGGAGCCATAAACATCTTATTAATGAGGTACCTAACGAAATAAGTATAATACAATATTTAGGTATGTATGTGCTATGCGAATTCCAATATATTTATTCTTCCTTCTCAGATAGGTAGTTATTAAAAATAATGTTTATGTTATCTAATTTCAAAAACATATCTTTCCAATCCGGACCGTGAAAAGTAGATAACTGTATTTAAAAAATGTAAGATGTTATTAAAAAAAAGGAAGCAAAGAAAAATAATAAAAAGAAGAAAAATGCAAAATCGAAAAAAAAAAAAATATTTGCGCAAAGTTTGCATCTACGTGACTTGTAGGTATTTGTGAAAAGACATGTATTTATCGTAAAGTGTTCACATTTTAAACATATTTATGTATATTTATCAACATTATTTGTTATCGTGATATGTTAACTTCTAAGCAAAATGTTTGAAGCTGGTATCGACTGAAGCGTTCATTTGTAACCCAACCGAAATAATTAAAAACAAAATCGCTAAAACCAAAACATTTCCCAAAGCCATAAAAACGAGAGATGTTGCAAATATTTCATGTTAACTATGTAAATATCGAAAATATTTCATGTTAACTATGTAAATATCGAAAATATTTCATGTTAACTATGTAAATGCAGAAAATATTTCTTGTTAATTATGTAAATATTTTAGGTTTGATATATCGGATATTAGAAAAGAGACTGGATTGGGGAATAAGTACTCCACCGACAAGAGCGTAAACGCTTAAATAAGATGAAAAATAAGTAATAGGTAAGGTAAGTTTGGTGATTTAGTGTTACAAGTTGTAAAAATGAAGTAATTAACTTTTACGATGCAGGTTTTAATAAATCTATCACGATCGCAATAAAGAATATTTTATTCATTGATTTACTGAGACGCGCAAAAACGCGAGTTCGATTTCGGAGTAGGAACCTGCATTATTGAAAGTCTCAAACTTTCTTATAGCACACATTCTGAGCAATAACTATAGCTCAAAAGTCTTAGATTTCAATTTACAAATGAACTCTCCAGTCAATTAAAAGCTTTCTGTCATCACTAGCCACTTAAAGGTGGACTTTACATAATCTCAGCCGCACACCACAAAATACACGACGCATACAAACATTCATACAAATTAACTTGAGTAATAAATTGACATTATTTGACAGGCCAAGCTAGTACAGACGGCACAACTAACGAGGGCTAACACCTGCCGATAGAGGGCGTCACTTATACTAGAGGTGGAGAGGACTACTTTTTTTTTTCTAAACGCCAAGGGATCAAGCCCAGACAGCGGTATCAGATGTAACCACTTTTAAATTTTCGATTAAAACGAGTCTTAAATAATGAAACATTCTATTAAAAGATGTGTTGGCATCTTTTTGATCATGTTTTCCCTCTTTATTATTTTAAACCAAACACATTTTGCGTTTAACTTTATTCGTGCAGATCGTAGCGCCATCTATCGATCCCCTAGAAAACGCAGTCATTACATTAGATAGCGATTGCCAATATTTTCAATAGAAAAACTGACGGAGGAAGAATTTAGTTGAAAGTGAACTTAAAAAATTCTAGAATTTTGCGTTATGCATTACAGCAAATATAAATTCTATTCACTGCGCAATAACATTCAAATTTCGCACAGACCATCACGCAGCATTTAGAATTTATCTTGCTAGTTTTTACCTCAATATACAGTGGCGCCATCTAGTGAAGCTTGTAGTGCTAGCCCTAATTTGATAAAACCTTACAATATAATAACCTACATTTAATCTAGCTCAACACTTTTAAGTACAAATCTAAATTGATTGAAAGCATATTGCGGTGATTGTAACAAAATATACAATAGTTGTGCTCGACTGTATAAATTATTGTATACAAACTGTGTATAACATGAGAACACTTTTAAATAATGTATTATTTCATAAACTAGCTTTTGCCAGCGCCTTTGTCCACGTCGATTACATACGTTTTACACGTAATTTCACCCCATAGGGGTTGATTTTTCAATAAGCCTTTCTAAGTACATCCCTATATCCTCTGCAGAATATATATTCAAAATTTCCTGCTTCTATAGTCAGTGATTTAGTCTGTGCGTGTGACAGACATGTCAGTAAGTCAAGGGACTGTTTTAATATTTTATTTATTTAAATTATTTGTATAGAAGATGTACTGCATCTTCACATCAACATCGGGTAATTTTCCACGTTCGTCTCTTTTGTACAAAAAAATCTATCAGGTTTTTGACATATTATTTGTATAATGTCTTTGCTCCACTAAGTGATGGTTCGCATTAGTATAGATTATAAATTGAAATGATCCCGGGACATATGCGGGATACATTATTATTTCACCCAACGTTAAATCTCGTCTGATGCTAAACATATGTTTCTGAGATAACCGATTTTGAGCAATTTGCATAATTTAGTACCATATATTACATTTTCACTAAATTATGATTTCTAAATTATACTATATTTTAGAATGGATCCAACTGTCTCGGGAAATATAGTCGTTGAGTATATAAGATAAGTATTGTAAGTTAGAAACACAGTTCATGCTCTCAAATTAAACACAGTTTATACATTTAAGATCTATGCACCCTTTACATTATAATATATTATAATTTAAATATATCTACAGGCTCATACTGTATAGCGGATAATAAAATTGACATTTCTACATCATTATTATTGTTACGATGTTCTTGACAACGATATGTGATTCCTTTCATTTACAATACAATTAAAAACTTATTTCATTAATATTAAAGTCCATTATTTCTATTCAGATAAAATTTCTCATTCTTACTTACACATTAACATTGCCATTTTTATTTTTATTATATTTTTTTACATGAACATGACACGTAAAGTACTTGATTGTACTTTTTTGTAACAACTATTGATGCAAAGAAAAACACATTTTAATAGCACTTTATATACATCGGTTCATCTATTATGTATAAATGTTATATATTTCGTTTAATTCTAAATTGTTTTTTCAATAAACTTTGGCTTATTATTTGGCTTAGACAAGACGTAAGGAACAAAAGCGAAACAGTATAGATTTTTTATAAAATGGCATACTATATAATTTGAAAATTTTGTTGTCAAATGCTCTAGTTTCAAAAAGATAGTTCTTTTTTTACTTGAAAAAATTTAGAACATATTCAATTGAAATATTGGTGTACAATTTTTATATAAGAATAGATATATTATATTTCGTTAAAATAACGAAGAAGGTATATTATATAAAAGCTGTTTTCACTATATTTTTTCTTGACTTAATTATAATATAATATTTTAGGCAAGAATTTATGTAAATTTATAACGAATAACATTTAATTAAAAAATAAAAATACAGATAAACGAAATCAGTTTCACAAAATTGTTCAATTCAAAGTTAACAAAAAAAGTCAAGAAAAATATAGAGAAAATTTAAATTTCTCTATGGTCCCTACAATGAAAGGTAAAAATATAAATTTCATTCATGACAAATGTTTCAGTCGTAATACCGCACAATTTTGGCAAAAACAAAATAGTACATTTTTTAAAAACATTGTAGACAAAAAAAAATTACAGAAAATATTAAATATTTCATTATTTTACTAACGTTTTAAAATTAGGCCTGCATTTAAAAAATACTGGACAAGAATAACTTTTACAATAAAATTTATATGAACTATAAAAACTGAATCCATAGACAACAAGATTCATCAACACCACTAAAATATTATGCCTAACTACTTTGTGCAGAAAGGAAAACGATTCAGCCGTATTATACAATTTCTTTTTTTACTACTATACAAATTTACATTAGAAAAAAAAAGAACAAATACAATTTTACTATTCAACAAAGTAAAGGTAACATTAACTCTTTGGTTTTAAAACGAAAAAAACTTCCAAAAAACTGGCATTCAAAACAGCCTTAAAAAAAACTTTCCGATTCGACTTTTAACATTTTTGGTCCGACGTCCCTAAAAAACAATTTACATGTCTTTTTTATACACTTTGCTTTTCCCTTTCGAAATTTTTTTACACATTAAAATCTAAGATAAAGTATTCATATCTTACTAGTATTCGTGCTCTGCCATTCCATTGTCCGGCCGCTGGTTGTTCTCCTGCTGGTTCTGTTCCCGCTTACCCTGCTGGCCCTTGCCTTGTCCGATTTGTCGGGACGATGAGAAACAGAGCTTCATTATGAACGGGAATTTCGCACCTGAAATTGTAATCATTTAATTAGTTCAAAGACTATCATATATACGTTTAATATATACGTAATACCAAATCTCAAATGGTGGAGGAAAACATCGCGAGGAAACCTGCATACGCTAAAGAAGAAATTCTGAAAGTGAAGTCTACCAATCCGTATTGGGCACGCATCATGGACTATAGCCCATACACACTCAACATGAGAGGGTAGGTTGATGATTAATGAATTATATCCCTAACAAGTGGCGACGGGATCACTATCCATCACACTGGACAGAGTTTCGGTACTACTAGTGAAACTCGGATGTTCTAAGTTTTCAGGATGTTACCGAATACGAGCATGTGTTTATCCCCAAGAAATAGCAGGGAAAACTCCAAGGCAGCATTCGGGAATCCACGTCACGTCTTCTCGTCTTCCATGCCCTAAGTGCCTGAAGACCAAGTTCTTCAACCAGTGCGTGTTTCTAATGACATAATATGACGCCGAAACGTGAACACTTTTCTTCTACAGATGGCGTGTCATTGAGTATGATTTGCCATCGTGCTATACAGATTTGTCAACCAGCATTGAAGACTTGCTGATCATCCAAGGAGTGTCGGAAGTATCGAGGGTTCAGTACGTCATTCGAGACACTGACGATGGGATCGGTTCATGGGCTGAAAGTCGCTCAGCTAGCAGTGGAAAGAAGTATGTTCCGCGTAGCCCTGATTAGCAAGATTCGAGACTACAATCATCCAGCATACCGCATAACACCAGGAATGTTGACACAGCCCTTAGAGTCGACAAACTGAAGTAGCAATAGGCTGGTCATATTTGTCGCAGAACGGTTTCTGGAGTGAAGAACACGTTTGGGCTGACGTCCAATAGATATGACACGACGATCTGCTTAAAGTGGATTGAAGGGACTGGATGCAAGATGCAAGACCGAGCGCAGGGGCGAGTATTGAGAGGCCAATGTCCAGTAGTGGACAACAGGGTGACGATGATGATGTATACATACATATGCTCACCCCTATGTCCCACTGGTGTAGGCAGAGACAATAGATCACCACATGCTACGATTCCGACACTCTCACCTCCTCAATATCCATGTCTCTTCGCAGATGCTCGTCGGTTCCGGGTACATTTTACTTGACCCTTCTTTAGTACGAAATGATCAATTCGAATGTTTAAAACTGCATATCATCGAGTTTAAGGTAGCAACTGCAAGAAATAGCTTTTAGTTCGATACTAACCAGGGTGCTGAATAGTTGCGTGATTGCATGCCATTATCGCCATGACAGATTGCGATATGTTCTGGAACTCCATCAGACCTGATGATGATCTGCAATAATAAATATTACACATTAATCAACTATAACTATAATTATGTTCTGATGATTATTTGCGGTTCGTAAGCTGTCACTTTTGAATAAACAACCACGATGAACGTGTTAATGTCAAACCTAACTTGTCCACGGGCGTAGCAATTTCCCAGGTCGTCGCTGTAAGATTCAAAACCAAGAGCGAGCGTGGCGAGCTCGAGATTTTACTACAATATTATTACATGAGCTTTTCAACCGCGACTTCATCCGCGTGGATTACACCTTCAGGGGACGATTTTCGAAAAATCCTTTCTTAATGCACCCCTACATCCTCTGTAGAATATAATTATATTCCAAATACGATCCTATCTTCAGCGGTTTAGGCTTTGCGTTGTCTGTCATTAAGTCAGTCAGTCACACAACTCTTTTATAAGTATAGATTGCAAATCTGCAACACGATTTAAATTCTAGAGCGAGCGAAGTGAGCTCAAGATTTTCCCGAGTTCGTTGTGTGGTTCCCGGTTTATAATACACCACTCCAGATCTTGCAGTAGGTGCCGTTTGAGGCGACTCACCACAGATTACAAAAACTAAAGGGAGATGTGAAAAGGGGGCGGAGCCAGTGTCGCAACAATATGCGCAAAAACGGAACACATTGCTCGCGAAAGTAAGGATTCAATATATTATGAGACTGAAAGCCCGTCGAGATATGTGTAAATAGTTTACAATGCTTGGTAAGTACTAAAGATTATTCGAACGTTGAGTTCTCATACCGCAATGGGTAATGAGCACATTCAAGCTAACAAAATACTTTCTATCGCGTGGTACTGGTGGTGATGCGACACTAGGTTTCGTACTCAGCGCGTTGGTCGGCATCTCTCTAGATCTCTATGCTACTCACAGAAACGATTTCTTTCACAGTAGTTTAGTGTCATTGTGTCATTAAACTTAGCTCTACACTCTACAGGGTGAAATTGATATCATTAGCATCCTTTTAAACTACGAGTACCCATCATACTGAAAAACAAACCGATCGGAGCTAAAAAAAATCTGCAGTTGCATACATTTGAGTCGAGTAGGCATTGCAATTTAGTTTGGAACAGCTGATGGTAAAAGTTGTTCAGTTTGATGGGTAGACTCTTAGTTTATAAGGATGGTAATGATATCAAGTCCACCTGTATAACTGCTATTTAAATATTAAAAGAAAAGAAGCGTTACCTCTCGCTCTTGAGCGGGAACTTGGAGATGGTGTGCGGCGGCGTGACTCCGTAGTCCTTGAACACCTGCAACAGCTGGTCGTCCGACACGTCTGGGGGCGTGTTGAAGAAATGTAGCACCTGCAACATTACACGCGCTTTTTTAGCATTCAAGCTTACTGCTGGTACTGATGGGTGCTGCCATTGGATAGACGAATATCAAAAGTAAGAACTAGGAGCCTTTGACAATGATAAAAAATGTTACCGCTGTTGTCAGACCTCAAGCAGGCAAATTTGAGAAATGTAAATAAAAAAGGAAAACCTACAAACATAGCCAGTCTTTGTCTTTGTCATATTATTCTTGAAATAATCATTAGTTTTGGAGGAGGATACAGGGGAATCCGAAACCGTGATTTCTTTTATTTTATGTAAGTAAAATCAGCCCGCGCTGCAGTTGTCGCTTTCGCTTTGGTATGCAAGATGATGTCCTCCACCACGTATTCGTCGACGGCGACCCTCATTGGTTCCTGCCGTGAGTTCCGATGTGGCTGGAGAATCCGTACTGATGGAGAAGACGTACATCTAGGGCGTGAAAAACGGAACTTACCTTGGAAGGTGGTTGTATTCTATTCTTGTGTATGGAGGCGGGGGTGAGGAAGCGATTGTTTTTATTGCCGACGTAGTCCTTGAACGAGGGGCTCTTGTCGGGCAGGGGGTACGGGTTCATTACCTCGGAGAGGTACGCCTGCTTTGAGAACCTGTGGACACAAAGTTTATTTAAAACTTTAAACTATAAGTCGGTGCCATATAAGTGTATAAAGTGTCATTGCTCTCTCTGTACCATGTTCTCCGTTGATCGGAAACGAGTATCGTTTTTAAGGTACGCATTATGTCGCTATACGATCTTTTCTAAGTATCCTGGTAAAAGTGACGCCAACGGAAAAAAATAAGTTGATCTATTCTATAGTTTTATGGTTTGAACGCTAAGGACCACAAGGCAATATCTTAATTATCAAAATTTTTGGACATTTAGTAAATATTTTATTCTTTTCTTGACACGATTTCTATTGGACGCGTTTCTATCATCAGCCTAGCAAATCCTACAGCTGGGAATCATCATCATCATATCAGCCATTAAACGTCCACTGCTGGACACCTGCAGGGGAATAGGCATCTTTATTTCCACGCTAACAAGAACGGTCCCACGATAGTCTCACCCACTATATATCGTTTGGCGATTACACACGCGCGATTTTCGATCGGCGATATCGCCACGATATTTCTGAGATCAATCACTATCTAAAAATCTCGGTGGTGCAGCTGCGACGTCGTGGCGGTACAGTTGAGATACAGCTTATGCATACAAGTCAAAGCACTAATTATACTCACGCCAACGTCAACGTGTAGTCACCAACAGTGACATTGTTGAGGTTCTGGACACATCTCTCCACCGACACTCCATCCCCCATCTGAACCATCGCCGTACCCTCTTTTGTTTTTAAGAACTTTATCTGAAAACAAATCGTAATAAGGGATGTTAACAAGTTTCTGGCCACAGCGAAAGTATTGTTGTCGTGAGCTTTATTTGTGGATGTGTGTATGTTTGTGCTGGCAACTTGAATTTGTTGATAGTGAAAACACCATAGGTAATTGAAATGACTCGACAAATTTTTAGAGGTGTTTTAGACCGTCAAGCTGATAAAGTTGGACAACTTTTAGTATGAGAGCAGACCTGAAATCCGAATCCAATCCCCCAAAAAAACTTCTGTTCAATACATTTGAGTCAAGTAGGCATTGCAGTTTAGTATATAACTGATTTTGTTTTTATGATTTCAGGTTTGTTTCTATAGAAAGAATTGTTCAGTTTGACGGTCTGAACCACCTCTAAAAATGTGTCGAATCATTTCAATAACACCCTGAAGTCTCTATCTGTACACACCACTCTCCTAACGAAGCATTTAAAGTATCAAACGTAACCTTGGCTCGATGAAAGAAAACATCGTTAGGGAACCTGCAATAGGTATTGGGCATTCGAGGTCGACTATATGTGCCATTATTTGTTCCGTGCGATTACCACTACGTGTTCTAGAATTTAACACAAACACAGTGAAAGAAAATTTTTTTAGGATTACATTTAAGAAAGAAAATGTCAACAAATATAGGCGACCACGATAGGGTAGTAAAATTACAAGTTTCAGCCCGCAATAGTCCACTTTAAATTCCTGAGTTCACTTCGGACGTACACAAAAAAGGATCAAAGAAATGCTCCCAAACCGAATTGTTTGATAAAAAAGTTGAATTGCGTTAAAAAGGGTTAAATCCCGGTGGATTACGAAGTTTTCTGCCTCATAAGGAAACCTCTTTGCTACCAACAAAAGCTAAACAACTTTTAACTTTTAAAATCTTTGAAGCGTGTAAGGTATCGAAAGATAACTCTTCAATGCCTTTTTTCTTCTGATCATCATATCAGCAGACAACACGTCCACAATGGTGCCCATCCTCCGGTAGATAGCCCTTTCCCCCCCCCCCCCCCCCATAATTTTATATGCAAATATCTCCAATGTACATACACGCTAAATTTACAATTTTGTTAAGTCACATAAAATTTTAACAATTATGATTGGCGAGACTAATCATTATCAGCCTGGGATCACCTACTGCTAAACATAGACCTTTCCCAAATCCAAACACGGAAGTCAGGCCTTAGTCCTTCATCCATTCGCTACCAGAAAAGTCCTAATATTTCGCTGTAAGGGCTTAGTCATTGACCAATAGCTACAGCGACCTGGACAGATTCATTGTAGCTGCAGATAAATCCTAAGTCTTCAGTCCATTTGGTTGCTAACGGGACGGCCGCGGCGGTGAAATTTATTATTCGGTACACCTTTTTGATCTACATCAGCCATAATTTCAGCGCTTACTCCTTTCATACACATGTTTTCTTTTGTTTTGTCTTCTCATGGAGTCATCCTCACTCATATTTAACACTCGTCTTGTAATATGACGCTCATCTTGTATTTGCCCAATTGTAGTGCCCATGATACAGAAGTATACTAACTCTGACAACATTCCCGTAGAGACAGCACAGGTTGAAGAGTCGATCTGCGTTGGCAGTCTGAGGGTCCAAGCCGTACACCATCATGACAGCGCCCTGCTGCGGCGGTCCACCCTGGAACAACAATTCAAACATTACAGTTCGTTCTTACATAGAATTATAATTTAAACTGTCTGGACTAGCCCTCGTTCTCCGCTGGAGAGTACGTGTGCCCGGTGTGGGGCCGATCTACCCACGCCAAGCTGGTGGATACGGCACTAAACGAAAAGTGTCGGATTATAACTGGTTGCTTGAAACCGACTCCGGTACAGTTGCTTTACCCACTGGCTGGCATAGCGCCCCCAGATGTCCGCAGGGCTGTGGCAGGTTCCACAGAGAGAGCCAAGATGGTGGACGACACACGACATCCCATGCATGGCTCCATTCCTGCACCGCAAAGGCTGCTTTATGAAGTGTGTCGACCCACCAAATACTGGCCCAGCGCAAGCGATGTCTATGGCGACAAAAAATGTCCCTCCCAACTCCATTTGTGTCGCCGTCTGAGAGCCTCCCGCCTGGACATGTCTTGCCTTGGGCGACCTGGAAGTCTTTAAACCGACAACATGGTCAGGTGGGGATTCTCGGATGCGAAAAATGTGACTTGCTTGTGTGGAGCTCCACAAACGATGGCCCATCTCACATCGTGCCCTGCGTGCCCTAACACCTGCACGCAGGAGGAGCTCATGACCGCTAGCGACGGTGCAGTACCGGTTGCCCGATTCTGGCAAGCTACTATTTAGCGACTTTGTTCAGAATTTGAAGTCGACACGATAAGAAGAAGAAAATTTAAAAGTAGGTAGGTTTGGTAATAGTTCCATCGTTCTGTCGATGATTCCGCCAGGATGATCATCACGTCATAATAGTGAAAGCTCTCTAGTGTTCTCTATATTATCTACCTATATTCTTCGTCTATTTCTTTCTTATTTCTGTAAATATACAGTCAAGTTGAAGGTCACCAATGAAATCATAACACTTTCTTAGACAATGCCGACTTTTTGTGGGCTCGTAAAAACTAACAATGGGTCCATAATTACACAATCAAATTCTTTGGAAGCAACCGTTGGTTGCTCGCGCGCGAACGACTGAGATAAAAGGCGTGATATATCCTTATCGGTCGTATCATACTACGGCTGCTGGACTAGTGCATATTGAATTTTTGGCAACAGTCGCAACAAAAGTCTAGAAATAGTCAAGAAATACATACTTTTTTAATTATAATTTTGAAAGGCGTCTTAACAGAGAGAATGCGACAGGGACTTAAAACTACAGTCATAAGAATAACTAACCCTGCAGTTTTTAAATTATGAGATTCTAGATTCTGCCGATAGGATAGATAGCAGTATTCATAAAGCCAAGTTGTATGATTTGAATGACCAAAATGTCTGTCAAAATGTATTGTATGTAATGCAATATTGTATTTTATTTGTACTTTGTATATTTTGTTTTGATAAAAGATGTGTGTTGTAGAGTTTCTGGCCGCATCTTCTTTCAACGAAACACCTTCCGAGACGCGGTGGTAGAGTCAAAAATGACGTCAAAAAGCTATCTATGTAATATAATTTTGAATAAAAAATTTTGATTTGATTGATTTGATTTGCAAGATGTTGAGTCGGCTTAAAAATGTTCCGATACCAAGCAACTTGGTTCGAAACAATTCGCATTTGGCTTGCGTGGTGTACTTCACGACGCTTCCTCGCACCCATATTCGAGAAAAACCTACCTACCTACCTTCCTACCTTTCGTATACAAAACAATTACCTGATTCTGTGGCGGCATGGGCGGATGGTGCATGGGTGGAGGTGGTACGAATCCTTCGCCTCCATAGCCTTCAGGACCGTAGCCGCGCCCGTCGCGCTGTGGAGAAATCAAACGAACATAATGTTCATAAAACGCTCCAAAAATGATAGATTTAAAAATTACCTTAATTAAATCTCTGAGGGTATTTTAAACTTATAGTATCACCATAACCTCAGCCGAGAGACGTCCCATTGCTGGACATAGGCCTTCACCAAGGATCGCCACACCGACCGGTCCTGCGCTCCCCTCATCCATCGGGTTTTCGCCGCCTTCACCAGGTCACCTTCACTTTGTGGAAGGGGGGCCTACCCACGCTGCGCTTTCCGGTACGCGGTCGCGGAACGGGAACTTTTAGATATTTTTCTCTGTGTGCCTTCGTAATACATAGGGATTGTCAAGCAGCTCTCAAAGCCTTGAACTCCTACTATGTGAGTTCCAAGCTAATTCTAAACGGAGTGAAGACCCTCAACAAGCTTGGTCTTCACAATACCGTAAGATTAGTTTGGGTTCCGGGACATACCGGCGTCCAGGGTAATGAGAATGCTGACGAGCTGGCGAGGGCTGGGTCAGAACGAAAGATGGTTGGCCCAGAACCAGGAATCCCGGCATGCAGTATAAGAATGGCCATTAGGGATTGGGCTGATAAAGCACACAAACTGGAGTGGTCTAGCCTTGTAGGCCTACAACACTCCAAAAACTTTATCAGCAATGTGACAACTCGCGTCTCAAGATTCATACTGAATAATAGCAGGAGCAAGGCTCGTGCCATAGTCGGAGCCCTCACTGGGCACTACGCTACAGGCGCGATGATGCACAAAATGAAACTCACCCTGGATCCCAGCTGCAGAGCATGCGGAGAGGATGAAGAGACTATGGAGCATGTTCTTTGTGACTGTGATGTTCTGGCGGTAAAACGAATGTGCCTCCTCGGAGATGGATACCCGAAACCGGGAGATCTTAGGTTTCTTCCCCTCAATGGTGCTGCCTCCTTCATTGACCATGTATTTGAAGGGTGAAGAAAACAAAAAGTATTGGGGCTAACACAAAAGATCCCACTGGGTCGAAGTGTTGCTGGCTTGCCAGCCCCCACAACAAGATAAGATAAGATAGGGACTGTCATAAGGAGTATTAGAGTGTGTGGCTTTTGATCACTGAAAAAGGTTTAACAAAGCTATTGCGATAGCTCCCCCTTCATCATTCCAACTCCAAAATAATTTTTTGTGTCGGCTTAAAATATTTAACGAAAAACATAATCGCTTAATAAAAGGTAAAGGGGCATAAATATACAATTATTCGGCCATTAATGAAGAGAGGAGAACCCGAATTCGTTCATTTTGGAGCATATCGCTATTATGGGCTAATTGTTCAATTAGCTCCGTACATTTGGTAGGAGGATCAGGTGGACTTTATTTTCATTAATTCCATTTATAGATTATTCTGATAATATTCAATATTAATAAGAAATTAAGAGGATTGGAATAAAGGAAAATGTTAACGAAATATTTCAGTGGAAAAATAATTTAAAGATTTTGCTTTAGATACAGGGTGTAAGTGAGAGATTTATATGAACCAAATTGGACGTGCTTAAAAAGGGTCTGGTCAGATCTACCCGAAACCGACGAGAATGCATGAAAGGACTTATGAATGTGCAGGAAGCTAGAGAGGTATGTCAGGATTGTAGCAGGTGGCGTTCCGTTGTCTCTGCCTACCCCAGTGGGAGACAGGCGTGAGAATAATAGGCGTGTAAGTGAGAGATAGTACTCATGATACTGAACAACTTTCCCAAAGGAACCTAAAAGAGCATACATGTGTGTTTGTAAAATACGCGATTAGATTACTTTTACCTTGAGGGTGAGCTTTTGCCCCCGTTAGTGGGAAGGACAGGCTGATGATTAGAGTCCGACTGAAGCTTCAGGTTCGGCCGCCTCCGGCGAAAAATGCACCAATTTGACTTGGGTCAAAATCAGCCGAAGTTTTGGCCGAAGCCGAACCCAAAAATTGACCTTCTCGGACACTATAATGTAGTATGGATACTTACAGGGTGATGGGGCGGGGGTGGCCCATGTCTCTCCTTCATCATCCCTGGTGGCGGAGGCCCTCCGCTGCCAAAGTCCATGTCTGAAAGAAAACGGCAAGTTGTCATAAATGCATTGCACAAAAATACATTCACTTAATAATGATTGTTTGAACAATGATGCTGGCATACGAAGGGTTTCTTTTATCACTTATAAGTTTTTAAAGAGATGGCATGGCAGCGTGATATATAGCGCTATAACGCCTTCGCTCTCTTTCTATTCGCGCGCGAACGAACGAGATAAAAGTCTTGATATAGCCGTATCAGGTGCGACATGCTACGCCTGTCTAAAATGAGATAAAAGGCACGATAAAATGTTTACCAAGGCACTATGCGGCCCTAGCTGAAGGCGTAGCATGTTGCACGTGATACGGCTATATCACGCCTTTTATCTCGTATGTCAAGTATAATATTCACATTTAATATTCTTTATCATGTGTACATAAGTTAATCCCTATTTCTAGAATGAATATTTAGAAAAAACATTTGCAATAATCATTAGGTACATACGGCTGAATATTGATCAAAAATTCTTTGAAAAAAATTCTCTTTAATTTATCAAAGGCAGAAGGCAACATAACATAGCTATTTAGCGACGAGACAAAAATCTTTCGTCACAATAATTCATATTTTATCTTTTACAAAAAAATGTATGACTATGGCTTCAACACCACAATCAATGACTACATAATTATTTGTTTAGCTAACCAGCTATTCTGATAAATTCTAACGACGTAAAAGGAAAATTAAAACCTTAAACGCCACTATTGTACTGACGCCATTTTGGCGTTAGAGTATTCGTTTCCAGTGACGTTATATTATTAATTATATACTTCAGTATCTATACTGTATAATTAACTAACTGAAACGTAAAATTAAGTTAGTAATAACTAGTAATTATTAATTAATCAGCATTAATACACACACGATAACACATTCACAGCCCGGTGTATAATAGTGCACTGCCTTAATGGAAATAAAGTTCGCTTCCGGATACCAGCACCAAATTTTAGTATGTTGTTAGGTATGTTCTCTAGACCACAAAACCTTCAATTCAATTTCAAAAATGTTTATGTTTACTATTTTTTATAAATTTTTTCATCTATACTATTATAAAACTGTAACAGGAAGTTTGTCTGTACATTGAAGATATTAACAAAAAAAAAGTTACGATATGGTTTTTAGGTGTCCCTGATTCCATTTCACCAATTTTTGGATTCTTTGTCTGTCTGTTTGTTTGTGTGTTTGTTTGTTTGAACGAGTATCACGCAAAAACTACTGAACCGATTTTGATGAAACTTTTTTTGTTTGATAGCTTATGATCTGACTTAAAATCTGGTATATAATTTGTGAGGACGAAGTCGCGGGTTAACGCTCGTTAAATATAAAGTTGAAAAATAATAAAAAATATTATAAAAAATAGTAAACATAAACATTTTTTAAATTGCTTTATTGACGTTTGATATGAAGATATTATAAGTCGTTTGGCGTATGTTTTACAAAAAATTATTCAGCCGTTTCCTAACTGGAGGAGCCCAAACTTGGTATGTTTTAAAAATAATTTTTGTTTTTTTTTTAAAACAGTTGTCTGAAAGGTAATAGTGTAGTATATTTTCAGAACCGGCTCATGAAGCCCTTTCATTTGATACCCTACACAATAGGTTTCAGAACAAAAAATGTATAAACCCATACAAAAATTTTATGACGTCATAACTGGAGACCCTGACACCTCAAAGACTTTTGTCTGAAAGGTAATAGTGTAGTATATTTTCAGAACCGGCTCATGAAGCCCTTTCATTTGATACCCTACACAATAGGTTTCAGAACAAAAAATGTCTAAATCCATACAAAAATTTTATGACGTCATAACTGGAGACCCTGACACCTCAAAGACTGTCTCCCGGCAGTTTTGGGGTCTACTAAAATTTGGTGCTGGTATCCGGAAGTGAACTTTTTCAGCCTTTTTTGACCGTAAGGCAGTGCACTATAAGTCGCGGCACGAATCTCTAGCGCTGACCGTATGTACAAGGCACTAAGCACTATTTTCGTCTAAATTCACTCATTCGAGCGCTAGAGTTTCTTGCAGCGAGGAATACTACTATTCTGGTAGTCAAGTTTACACTCTAAACCCTAGTCTGTATGTATGTAGTACACTGGTACACTGGTACCCTATAGTGTACTAATTTACTAGTAGGTACAGTCAAGTTTACAGTTTAGGATACCACACAGTGTTGTACTAGTAGACTAAGAGATAGGTGTACTTTTTGCAACCATCAGCAGCAAGGCTGATTCAGTGTTTATAGGGTGTAGTGCATCTCTGTGATGGGGATGAACTAGGTATGCCTGCATAACTTCAGTCGGTTTAGGAGTTTAAAGACGTTTAAAGGTCAGTAAAAAATTTAGGATCAGCTGCAAGGTAGATTAGTATTCATTTCAAGGTATTAATTTAGTATGCACTGTAGCTATGTGAACAGTACTAAAACTGACATGGTTCATCCGTCGGTTTAGGAGATACAGCCGTTCAAAGGTCCGACCTTTGAACGGCTGTATCTCCTAAACCGACTGGCAGTTCATGTCAGTTTTTGTACTGTTCACATAGCTGCAGTGCACACTACAATAATATCATACGATCAGCCTTGCAGCTGATCGTTAATATTTTACTGATCTTTAAACGTCTATAACTCCTAAACCGACTGAAGTTTTGCAGGCAGACCTAGTTCATGCCCATTACAGAGATACTCTACACCCCATAAACACTGAATCAGCCTTGCTGGTGATGGTTGCAAAAAGTACACTTATCTCTTAGTCTATAGTAGCACTAGGAAGTCACTCTAATAGTCCGCGTACAATACATGGTACACTGCCATTTATAAAATCAGGGCTGTGCCAAAGTTTTACTTCAAAATGTAACGCATTTAAGTTTACACAACCTGTATATGGGAACAGTGAACGTTTTGTAGAAGGCGGTGAAACAATCAAAGGGTCCATGCTAGGGTTCAGAAATCAAACTCGTTTGTCTTAGTGTAAAATGATTTTATTTGTAAGTATAAAATGTTTATAATTCATGTGACAGACTTTTGCGTATTATTATAATGTTATAAGACATACCTACTTGTATGCAGTATCAATAGAACTAGCATGCCACCACCGATAAAAAGACAAAATTGGAGACGCCCCTGTCTTTGTTACTTTGCGCATGCGAAAGAGAACGCACATGACGGTTTTCTCGTTTTGTCGTTTGTGGCATGCTACGTGTGTGGCCCTACAGGGTGTGTTAAATAAGTATATTAATAAACTATGGTCATTCTAACGTAAGAATGTATGATGTTTTGTCAACTCAAAAAAAAAGATTTTCTGTGTTGTAGTATGAGAACTTGATAAGTATGCGATATGACAGTTTATAATACATTAATTGATATTATAATGTAATTATTATAGAAAATAGTATACATTCCGTTGAATATAAAGTAAAATACAATATTAATAATTATACTATATATAAGGTCTAACAAAATTAGGTGAAACTATTTTAAGGGGATGATCAGACAATCAAACTGAACAACTTTCTCTATGGGACCAATATCAAAATAGCAAAAAAAAAATCTGCTGTCCCATACATTTAGGTCGAGTAGGTTTGTATGGAACAGCTGTTTCGATATCGATCCCATAGGGAAATTTGTTCAGTTTGATGGTCCGATCATCCCCTTAAAATAGTTTCAGCTAATTATGTTAGACCTTATATAAATAACCTGTAGTGCAGGCATGTCAAACTTGCGGCACGCGGGCCGCAATGCGGCCCGCAGTGCGGTTTCTTGCGGCCCTATCCAATTTAAAGAATAGGTTCCCGATGCGGCCCGCAAGCGTGCAGGCTTGACGTAGGTAGCATATTATGTGGATACCACCACTGAGTCATGATGTGAAAAATGTCGAGCTCGCTTCGCTCGCTCACTTTTTTTATATGGTATGTAGCGTTTTTTCCAAGGGTCCTGAAAATTTTGCCCTTGTTATGTAAGGAGTATTATTTTTTTAAGTTCTTTGCGGCCCACTGATTCTACTATCGTTATGCACTTGGCCCACCCGTGACTTTGAGTTTGACATGCCTGATGTAGTGTGTAATATTACAGTAAGTAAAAATGTGTGATATTAAATAGTGAGACTGTGAGATGGGAAGACTAAGTTTAATAATACAATCGCTAAACACACATTAGTAACAATATTAGTAACTAACACATCACACTTTAGTAACTAAAGCTATAAGTAACGGCTACATGGTGTAAGAACATGCTATCTTTACGTTTACAATCTTTTTGGCGGACAATCTATTTCGTATTGTGTGTACATACCTAGACATTCATTTACTAAAACTAATGGGTTATATTTACCATTTATATTTCGTCTACACAACTACATGACACTTATAATGATAGCGGACAACTATACTGTATCAAGTGTGATCGGATCTGGATCGAAATTTGGATTCGCTGGAGTCAAACAAGTTAGCGCGCGACCTTCACGCGGCGCACAGACGTAGGGGGGAGGTGATAAAGCAGATGCTACTGCCGGTGAGGTGAGCGGCGCGCGCTTTCCATCAAATACACTACCCGCCCCCCGCTAACATCTAGTACTGTAATGTCAGGTTTATAAGTCTTACCGATATTCCTGCTGACATATTTTAATAGCGCGCGAAATGATGTGAACACATTAGGATGGGCCACATTCCCTTTCCGCTATTTGCCAGTTTTCGCGCGCTTGTCGTGAGTGGAACGAGATAGCGAAAGATTTAGAAGCACCCGATTTGCAACCATTGACTACCACGTATGATTGATTTTTAATTACATAACTTCGGGATTTGATGTGGTCTCTGGTCTGGTCTGTGCAAACCATGATTGACGAGCACACAAATTTTTCTGATCGTACTGTACCTCGTCCGATAAATGATATAAAAAATGTAAGAGACAATCTACATTTAATTGTACAATTGACTGGACATTGTTATAATACTCTACCTAATTCGGACCATTGTGTATATATTGCTTTTTTTATATATTTCATTTGAAAAGTCCAAAAGGTACTATAACTAAACGGCCGTCCCAAATGGCAACCGATTTAGACAATTTTGTGAAAAGTGAAAACACAGCACCGAGCACAAGCCTTCAGTTATTACTACAATTCATCTTGTTCAAAAGGTTGTGTTATACTGCTGTTTACTGACCTTTCAGTTGTGGGATAAGATTGTAAAAAAGAAATTGTGTATCCAATACACTAGTCAAGTGCACAGCCTCTTTTTTTTCGTAATTCTGTGTTGCTCATTTGCCGACAATTAGAAAAACCACGAAGGGTTTACCGAACCAGTGAATGAACTGAAGCAAACGACCTGGCAGCCAGAGGGGTACGGACATCGGTATAGGACGTTGCTGGGGCTTCGCGGCGGATTGGGTTCCGGGATCGGTGAAAGGCGGCCTGGGATGTGCCTGTAGCGTCTGAAGACGCAAGAAGAAAAAAGACTGGGCAGACCACAGGGGACGTCGATTACGATGACGACGCATTGCTATCGAGTTAGCGGTCGTATTGTCCCAGTTTGCGATTGCGAGTCTTTTCTGTTGGGCTGGTTCTGGACCCTCGATCCACTCGACACACCAGGCCACCCAGGACAATCAGCAAGCATTTAATTGACAAATCTTTTCACCGCGATGACAAGTTAAACTCAATGGCATGCCTTCAATAAGCTTTTAAGAGGTATTGTTTCGCATCATGCGAGAAGAAGTGATGGAGATTTTGACTGTGCAGGAAGCACGGAAATCAGGAGGTCTTCATTGCGTAAGTGAAGTGTAGAAATTGCTTGATTAACGTATTGGATTCTATTATCTAGGCTCCAGATACGGCCCCTGATGTGCGAAGTTCCACGCTTTAGTTCCGTCACTTCGATCAGAAAACCAAATCATGAGTCACTATGCAAATTTTCAATTTCAGTCATGAGACTTATGGAAATAAGGTGAAATAATTTTTTTGGTTACACTCCTAGGGGAGCGCGTAATTTATCTATGGGTAAACTACTTAGATTAATACTGGTTCTCTTTTCTGTGGTGCCTTAAGCTGGAGGTTTTCATCACGGGACATGAAGATAAGTGTGGAAACTAATTGATTCGAAAATTTGATCCTCATTATATTAGTAATAAAAATTAAGTTATAAGTTGACAGAGCAATTAGTGATACAGCAATCCAAAATGTTTCTTAAAGCGGGCACTAACTAAAGAATTCGTTTGTAGTACTTCCACTGTTGTTCAGCAAGATATAGCTGTAATTCGTCATACAAACGAATTCTCCAATCAGAAACCAGCTCTACACTCATAATTCTTAAGGTCCACAGTTGCATACCGTTCTGAGAGTGGTCGCAAGAATGCTGGCTGCTGGAGTCTTCGCTGCATGGTCTCGTCGGCTGCATGGGAGCGGAAGCATCTGAAGATAGTTGTCGCATGAGACCCTTCCTTTTGGGCGTTTAACACTGTTCACTGTTAAAATTGACTCTAAGCTGTTTAGAACTTTAAACAATAAGAATAGAAGCTAAGTTTCATTGCAAGTTTAAAAAATACGTTAGAAATTCAGGGTTAATCATATTTGCGCCTTTAAGGCCAATCAGGCATTCAAATATTTTCGTTGCAATAAAGATATGATTTGATTGGAAGATTGAAAGTAAACCAATCACGAACACGTCTTATCCGCCAATCAGCGGCCAGTATTGATGTGAGTTTCACTTTATGGCGCGACATTTTTTTTTCATTTATTATTTTACTGTTTGGCCATAAGGAGTTGAGGGCGCCACTTTCTTAGCAACATGTCAAAATCATGCATAACCTGGCAAGACCGATGAAGATGTTGTACTAAAATATTTACCTGGTGTCTCTGTTTTCTACTATTTAAGCCACGCATGCGTTTACAACTTTAAAATTGGATTCTGCATCATTTATAGGTAACAGATAAATTTATCCTGTATCCTGGATACCATAATAATTAATAGTACCATAATAGTCACGTGTTACGTTACCGCATATGGTAATAAAAGGTACAATACTAATTGCATGAAGGCAACAAAGTGAACGTTTAATTGTTTAAAAGCCTTGCATGTTGTGTTTATAAATTCCCTAGTTAATTAATTTACAGTTCTGATTTTTAGTTTATTTTTAGATTTGTACTCATAGGTAATTTTTTATGCGAACTTATTGATTCTATTGCGGCGAACGTATCCAGTCGTTACGATAGGTCATCTGCTGAAATATCTCTTGTGCCCGAACACCTGCACAAGAGGACTTAAACGTAGCTACACCTAACGCTTTCAGGCTCGAAAACCAGGCCAGTAATATATAGGAACAGTCCTAGACTAGAACTATTGACCCGAAAAAAGCAGGATAGTTGTAGTTAGCTAACAAATTGAACAACTTGTGTAACGACCGTCAAACAAAGTTTGTTCTTGATCAGAGAGATAATCGGAATCAGGCCCTGTACCCGGATTTTCGATATATCGCGATACCGTTTCGGTCCGAACTTCATTGTAATACAGAACATTGACATTGGAACGAAAATGATCACGCAATTGCGAAGTTTGAACTTACTGTGTCTTTACTTTCATTCACTCGAAAAGAAACATAATTCTCATTTTCTGTCTAATTTGCAAGAGTTGAAGCCGCACCACAATCACTCTCTCAATTTAGAAATAAATTTAATAATGGAGGAGAGAACGACCAAAATGAAAACAAAAACGTATTTTATTTTATGGACGACACAAAGTTACAAATGAAAATATTTTTGCATTTTTAAAGTTTCCTATTCAAAAGATCGTGTCGACCTTAAAAAGCTTTAATCGTTAACAATTTTTAATTTACCGAAAACTTTACATTTTGTAAAAAAGGTTTTTTTTTTTGAATTCTTTTGTTTTTTTTTAGAGCTTTTAACCCTGAGGTTACGTTGTAAGTAACACTATCACTTGTTTCTAATAGGGAAATTTTCGTGTATTAGGACAATATTTATTCAAATCCGTCACTGCAGGGCACAGGCCTACCCTCAGGGAGTGTCTATGGAGGGTCAGTCCACCACCACAATAGATATTGTGGTGGTGGACTGACCCTCCATAGACACTGATTGGTAGACTTCTTATACCTACTTATCAGAATTTCTTCTTCAGCGTACGTAACGTCTTCAACGTACGTTCAACGTGCAGGATTCCTCACGATGTTTTCCTTCACCGTTTGAGAACAGTCGGTACTACGTACATAAGCTAGAAAAACTCATTGGTACATGGCATGTCGTCCGTGCGGATTCGAACCCCGACCCCCATGATTGAGTATCCATACGTCTCCGCAACGCGCTACCGAGACACCCCCTCTATTCCTGCAGGGCTAGCATGCCACGCACGACAAAGCGACAATAGACACGTCTCGATTTTTGTCGTTTTCTTGGGGCTGGCATGCTAGGCCTCCCTGAATCGTTGATCTGCTTAATTCTTAATACAGTCCGAATGAATTTCTGGATGATACTTCCATTTAAGATTTTTTGAAATGACTTGGATTTGGTAAATTGTTGTTTTTGTTCTGACTTAAGTAATAACTGTGTTTGACTTTGTTTACTTAGTTCAAATATTTGTAATTAATGTAATGATTAATGATATTGCATGAATGCTACCTACTATTGTATGCCCATGTGGCGGAACATAGCTGAACTGTACCATAAGTAATAGTGTCATCAATTATGTATTACCTATGATTCACAATAAAGAATATTTCTATTTCTGAAGCATCTAAAATTTTAGACAGAAAATACGGTACGGAACCCTATGTTCACGAAACCTACTCGCACCTAACCTAACCCGCCATTTTACTCTGTATTCAGTAAATATTTACTTCACCCACTGTGAAACGAAAAAAAATAAAAAAACACGATATTCCATAAAATTTAAAACCGTACACAGGTGAGAGAGAACGCGAAAGCGAAAAAAAAATAAAAACAGTGTTTTTTTTTCACGTTTGCAACTGGCAACACCGACACGCGGCACGTGCATGACGATAATTTAAAAATAAAAAATACACTACCCCAAGTCGTTTATGTGCTCTGTGACATTTCGACATCGTAACTTAGAATGTTTATTGTGACGTTGTTTGTGGAATGAAGAAATTTTCAGTTTATTTTTGTTTCTGTTATGACGGGTTTAAAATGTTGTAAAAAAAAATCATAAAAATAAAAAGCTTCTAAACGTGATTCTGGTTGGGCAGGTCGGATTATGTTTTTGAAACAATCGGACGTATTTCAGTTTCATGAAAGTTTTACTAGACTTCCTTTTTTGAGCTGATTTTTTTTTGCGATGACAGGTTTGTTCCCATAGTAAAAGTTGTTCAGTTTGATGGGTAGAGTCTTAGTTTAAAAGGATACCGATGATTTCAATTTCACCTTGTATATCATGTAGTTTGTGGGAGTATTTATCCCAATCTCAGGGTTAGTTTTTTGAGCGAAAATACATTTGAGAAGACATGGCGGAACCTCGTGGCCAGGTCAAGCGCGAACCGCGCGAACACCACGCGAATGACACAAACGCTCGCGGCCAAACATGCAATGTGACTACATTCTTCACGTTATCAAGGCCGACCATCAGTCAGACTAAATAGGTAATTTTCTTTATGGAACATAGATCGCGAAAAAAATATCAGCATTTTTATAAAGCCTTTGACTACTTATATAGGGACTAGCCACGCGTGTAATTCTACTAAAAAACATTTCTGCCACTTTTTGCGGGGGCGAGGTAACATGAAATCTGCAACTTTGGATTTTATTCCCCATAACTTTAAATTCTAATTTTGAAAGTTAAAAATCATGAAAAGAAGTCTCGTGTGAACCCCAAACGTTCTAAGTTCGTAATTATTGTTTCGCAATTATAGGCTGTCTCGTTTAGTGATAAGGTATAAAATTGAATGTAAATGCACATGATTAATAAATCTTATAGCGTGGCAGAGGGGAAATGCTACCGTAAGGCTAGTCCTTATAATAAATAGTCAAAGGAAAAAGCCGATTTTCTTTCGCGATTTCCAATTTAAACCATGAAAATGTATCAGTTTAATAATCTGATCATCCCAAACGCCCTATATTTTTGCACTCCGGATTCCGCTTTATTTTGACATAATTTTTTGACTCTTATTTTCCTGCACCTAAAACTATTCGGAAATAATATAAAATGCCATTCAAGTTATTTTTCTATTCTAATCTGTGCTGTCAGTTCGCGCGCAGTTTAAATTTTAAATCGCTCGCGGACCGCGTTCGGCATTCACGGGCAATCCGCACGGTACGCAGCGAGTTTATGAATTATTTAGACCTGGCAACACTTTCATTCCTTAGGGATGTCGATTAAAATTTGGATACCTTTTTGAATATTTGATTTTGATTCAGATATGTGGAATAGTTATACAGGGTGTAAAATTAATTGGGACAGTTACCTAAATGGCACCCCCATAGTCTGAAGCAACCCTTTAAGTAACTTCTGCGACTCACGGCGATCGCAAAGTGTTGCTCCCCTGTAAGTTATTACACATATCTCGAAACTCTGTCCGAACGGATATATAAAGGCTTGAGGTAAACGTAATGAATATATTTTCAACTTAGAGCCTTTATATCTCCGTTCGGACTGAGTTTCAAGATATATGTAATATCAAAATAAAATAAACAAGTTTTGGATTACGACAACTGGATATACGACTCCAAGTAAGAATGCTCCGGTGTTACATATGGCATATAGTTCTATACAGTTGCGAGGCATGGACCATTAAGGAAGCTACTCGCCAGAAACTAGAGGCTATAGAAATGTGGTTCTACCGAAGAATGCTGCGAATTAGTTGGGTTCAACGAGTCACCAATGTGGAAGTTCTACGACGTGTCAGGAAGTCCCGGGAGCTGTTGCAATTAAAAGGAGGAAAGTCGCCTACCTTGGTCATATTTTGAGGAATGAGCGATACCAACTGCTCCAGACTATAATAATGGGCAAAGTGGAGGGCAAAAGAAGCGTCAGTAAGCCACGAATGTCATGGCTCGCGAACCTTAAAGAGTGGACAGGCATCGCCAGCGTCGAAGAGCTGTTTCGTTTGGCGAGAGATAGACAGAGATATGCAGAGCTGACTGCCAACCTCCAGTAATGGAGAGGAACCCGAAGAAGAAGAAGCAAGTTTTGTTTGTTACTTTATTCTGAACTAAAATATTCAAGTTTGGTTGATAGCCGCGCCAAAATCAACGGCGAAAAATAAGGCACCAATCTTCCATACAAAACCCGCATTGTCTTTTCCGAACGATTGACAACCCTATACAAACATTCTAGCTATTCGGGCGCGTTCAGCCGCCAACCACGGTACATTCTAAATAAGAAGTCCTGAAAAACAAACCATTTTCACACTTATAACGTAACTATAAGAGTTATACCGTGGGAATTCTTAACTCTAATGAACAACATAACGTGAAGCTTTTTGATCGCGACCTACTTTTGAATGCACCTTTGCATTCACCATTTCTTTTGCACAGAGCTATTCCTTTCTTTGCGATGCCAGACAAATATAAGATAATACCCTATTAGGGTTAAAGGGCAATGGAGAGGGCTATGCTCGGTGTTTCCCTGCGAGATCGAATCAGAAATGAAGAGATCCGCAGAAGGACCAGAGTAACTGACATAGCCCAAAGAATTGCTAAACTAAAGTGGCAGAGGGCGGGGCACATTGCTCGCAGAACCGATGGCCGATGGGGCCGAAAAGTTCTCGAGTGGCGACCGCGTACCGGAAAGCGTAGCGTGGGTAGGCCCCCCACACGGTGGACCGACGACCTGGTGAAGGCGGCGGGAACCCGTTGGATGATGGCAGCGCAGGACCGGTCGTTATGGCGATCCTTGGGGGAGGCCTATGTCCAGCAGTGGACGTCCATCGGCTGAGATGATGATGATGATGATGACCCTATTAGGGCATATTAGGGAGTCGCGTGACGAGCGGATTCACGTACGGACGTATTTGTGCGCGGTTTGGCTAGCCCACAGATTACGCCCAATAGATACCGCATACAAGGCCGCCGACGCGCGCCACACATCTATGATTTTGCACTGATATAAGCAGCGGAGTAGTGCGAGCTCGGAGTGGTGCCACCTTGAAATGGCCAATCATGTTGCATTGTTTCGTGCCCCGCTACCCGCACCTACCGCCAATAATGGTGACTTCGGGCCTGCACCAAATTTTCATCATGCGGTATCTATTGGGGATAATCTGTGGGCTAGCCATATACCATCACATCAGCATTCTTTAAAACTAAGAGTATACCCATCAAACTAAACAACTTTTACTATAGGAGCAAATCGATCGAGTAAAAAAAAAATCTGCTGTTGCATAGGTACATTTGAGTCGAGTAGGCATTTCAGTTTAGTATGGAACAGCAGATTTTTTTTTGCTCGGTACGGTTTGCTCCCATAAGTGTTGTTCAGTGTGATGGCTAGATTCTTAGTTTCCGTACTGTATGTAGTAATAGATTCTTCTTCCTGCCCTTATTTGGGTCGGCGCAATATGTCGTCCTCCTCCATTCATCTCTTTTAGCCGTCATTTCTTCGCACACTCCCTTTTTACACATGTCATCTTTCACACAATCCATCCATCTTTTCTTTGGTCGTCCTCTCTTCATGCAGCCATCCACATTCATATTCAACATTCGTCTTGTAATATGAAACTCATCTCTTCTCATCACGTCATGTCCATACCACGATAATCGATTACCGCGTAGCTTTTCATTCACAGGAGCCACTTTCAAACTTCCTCTAATATACTCATTCCTAATCTTGTCCATATACTGTGGCCAAACTATCAACTAAATAATACGCACGCCAAACAACGGTTTAAAATTAAATTTAACGACCTAGCCGCTTGATATGGGTGTACATCTTTAATGCATAAAATTTTCAGTCTCCTTTCAAATTTACGGTCCGCCATCTCAAGACTATCTCATTTCATAATTCATGTATTCTAAATGCAGATCCATCATTTCTATTTCAAAATTACATTATCTTATTTAACCTTAAAGCCTTACCTAGCCTTAGCCTTAGTTTTACCTTTTATTTTACCTTTAAGCTTAAAGCGTGAAAAATATAATCTGAGGTAGGTAGGATCTTGCTTTAGCAAGAGCGAGCTTTGCTTCAACTGCACGCTTTAACGAATGGTTAGGTTTGTAGGTAGGTATGTGTGTTTGCGTCTTTATGTGTGTGTGTGTTTGTGTGTGTGTGTGTGTGTGTGTGTTACGGCTGAAACGATTTACAAGTGGAATTTATATATTTATTTAAAAGCGGTTTTAAAAGTTTTACTTACGGTATAATCCTTCTTACTAATCATCATCATCATACAAACGTCCCACTGCAGGGCATAGGCCTACCCCCTCAGGGAGGGTGTATGGGCTTTAGTCCACCGCGCGTGCCCAATGCGGATTGGTAGACTTCACATACACATCAGAATTTCTTCTTCAGTGTATGCAGGTTTCCTCACGATGTTTTCCTTCACCGTTTGAGAGCGTCGGTGGCGCGTTGCGGAGAGGTATGTTCACCCAATTATGGGGGCCCGGGTTCGAATCCGCACGGACAACATGACATGTACCAATAAGTTTTCCTAACTTGTGTACGTAATACCGACCGACTGCTCTTACTGATATTGTAAGATATTAAGATAAAATAAATATTCTTCTTCGTGTTGCCAGTGATGACATATGGAACAGAGACGTGATCGTTCACTCAAGGCCTCTTAAAAAGGCTGAAAGTCACCCAAAGGGCAATGGAGAGGGCTATGCTCGGAATTTCCCTGCGAGATCGAATCAGCAATGAAGAGATCCGCAGAAGAACCAGAGTCACTGACATAGCCCAAAGAATTGCTAAACTAAAGTGGCAGTGGGCGGGGCACATTGCTTGCTGAACTGATGGCCGATGGGGCCAAAAAGTTCTCGAGTGGCGACCGCGTATCGGAAAGCCCAGCGTGGGTAGGCCCCCCACAAGGTGGACCGACGACCTGGTGAAGGCGGCGGGAACCCGTTGGATGAGGGCAGCGCAGGACCGGTCGTTATGGCGATCCTTGGGGGAGGCCTATGTCCAGCAGTGGACGTCCATCGGCTGAGATGATGATGAAATATTTTTTATTAATTGTGACAAATGTTGATGGGAAAGATTAGATGTTTGTTAATCAATTGCGCATAAACGACTGAACAGATTTGGATAATATTTGGTACATAGATAGAATATTTTCTGGATTAACACATGTGGTACTTTTTTAAAGTCAACGAAAATCGCTGGCCACAGCTAGTAGCAAATAATTTGAAAACAAAAAGTCAAATAAAATGTGTCACGACGAATAAATCGTCTAAAAAGCACTTAAAACTCTATCCAGTGTTTAGTGCTCATTTCGGTTCGCATTCACAATCCCTCCGAATAAAGTTTGAAGTTTTCAACTCGGAGGCTCTATTCTATTCTGTTCTACACTTTACCAAACTAGGCAGTTTTAACAATCATTTATGGCTTTTATTATAAAACACTTTGCATACGCATGCATATGCTCACGACTATATTCCCCGAGGGGGTAGTCAGAGATATTCTGAAACTTCAGAACATCCACGTTTCACTAGTAGTACCGAAACTCTGTCCAGTGTGACGGGGAGTGAGCCTGTCGCCACTTGTAATGGACAGTGGGCACAATACATGCCTCGAAATTGAAGCATGCAGGTTTCCTCACGATGTTTTCCTTCACCGAAAAGCCAGTGGTGTTACAAATCGTACATAAATTAAGAAAAACTCATTGGTACGAGTCGGCCTGGACGGGGATCGAACCATCGCCTCCTGCACGGCAGGCAAGGTTACTCGCCACTAGACCACCACGGCTATAAAACATTTTTATTAAGAATATAGCTCTCTTTGTCTTAATCATAGGTGTCTGGGCTAAAATGAGATATCGGAGGTCATTTTAAATACAGGGTGTTAGGGTGAACAGTTGCATTACTTTAAGGAATGATTGTACCAATGATACTGAACAACTTTTCCGTCAGAAACCTATAGGAAATTCGCAATGAAAAATTTGGATTTTCCATACTAAATGCAATCAGCTGATCGAACGTTTGTATGAAAAGTCGATTTTTTTACGAATATCCTATAGATTTCGTAGGGAAAGTTGTTCAGTATCATGGGTACGATCACCCCTTAAAGTAATGCAACTGTTTACCCTAACACCCTGTATATCTGACTTACAGGGTGTATAACAAAACACCTTAGTAATATTTAAAGGGGGTGGTTACTGGTTAGATTAGACCGAACTGAACAACTTTCACTATGGTCTCTAAACCATCCACAGTCACAACCCTGGATCAGTCCCTCTTCAGACATAGGCCTCCTCCATATTTCTCCATGACGTTCTGTCCCTCGCCCAGTTGGGACCGGCGTGTCTCCTAATATCATTGACCCATCTTTCTGGTGGGCGGCCTCTACCCCGCGTGGTTTCTCTGGGTCTCCACTCCAGTGTTCTTTCGGTCCAACGCTCAGTTTCCATACGTGCAACGTGGCGTGCCCATTTCCACTTCCGGCGTTCTATAGTGGCTACCATATCCACGACCTTTGTGTTTCGCCCAATCCAATCCAACCCAATTGCGCTTACGATGTAGCAGCGTGATGCTCGGTTATGCACTTATAGTATAAGAGATAGACTAACTTTAGATATCATCAACTGCATGGCTGATTCAGTATTCATAAGGTGAAGAGCATGTCAGTGATGGGGATGGACCAGGTCTGCCTGCATAGCTCCATTCGGTTTAGGAGTTACAACCGTTCAAAGGTCTGAACTTTGACGCTTTGGAGGCTGACACTCAGTTGCAGAAACGCTCATTAAAGTTAATCCTCCATTAAATCTCTTGCTATCACTTTTTGTCGTGACGTAGTAAAAGCTTGCAAGAGACTTAATGGAGGATTAGCTCTAATGAGCGTTTCTGCAACTGAGTGTTTATCTCCTAAACCGGCTGACAGAACATGTCAGTTTATGTACTGTTCGCTTAGCAACAGTGCATATTACAATAATACCTGCATATTCATGCATATTCATATTTTGCTACAAAACCTAGACCTTTAAATGGCTGTAACTCCTAAACCGACTGGAGTTATGCAGGTAGACCTGGTCCATCCTCATCACAGAGATGCTCTTCACCCTATGAATAAAATGAATCAGCCTTGCAGCTGATAATAACAAAAAGAACGTCTAACTCTTATACTAAATATTAAAAATATCCTACGTTCTTGATTGCTTTTGTAAACAAGCAGTCTATTAAATCCTATCAATATAGTATAACGATTTTGTTTGGATTTCCTGATTTCGATGTACTTTCCCAATCAGCCACTCGACCAAACAATCAACGTCCTCTACTACACAAATCTACAATCACCGAATAACACTTCAAACTAAAGTCCACTACACCGTTCTATTACGGGCTTTAACTCCGTCCGGCTTTAAACCCCGGATCCGGACCTCTGCTTTTACGGAGTTCCGGATTTCCCGGACAGGGGGATTTGGCTGTGATCGGATATCGATGGAGCAAACATTGCGTTTCGTTCGGTTTGTTTGAATATCCTATTTTTAAGGATTCCATCACATTCGATGGTCACAAAAGGGTATGAGCAGAGAGTAGATATCATTGACTATGTATTGTGCAAAACCATGAGACATTATTAAAAGGATGGAGGAGGAAGGAAGTGCGAGTCGGACTCGCGCCTTAAGGGTTCCTTACAAATTTAATTATGAAGGACAAAATTTTTGCAATGGAAACATTTTTAAATAAAAATGTATGTTTGTAACCGATAAACATTTTTGTATGTGATATAACCACAAACTAATGATTTTCGGATTTATTCCTTTACTTGAGCTGCAAGACATTGTTTCTTGCCAAATTTCATCATTTTGGTCTGGGTCAACTTCTTCTTCTTTCGAGTCAATGGCAAAGGAAAGTCATTTAAATTTTTTTCAGTCCAGTATTTTTCCACACGGATAACACTACCGGCAGCGTCCATAAGCTCCGTTCGCGTGCAGGTGTCAGGGCAGGAAGGGCAGGATATGAGGTGGGCCATAGTCTGTGGGGCAACACCGCACTCACACTGGAGGTCAGACCCATCTATGCAGCTGGAAGTACCTTACAGGTTTTGATGAGTGAGCTTGCGAGTATCAAAATATGTGACACCAATGGCCGATTTTTCTCGTTTTGTCGAGGGCATGTTATGGCCGCAAGTGATAAATTCAAAACCCTACCTACCCCGTGCATAATCGACTAAGCTAGAAAAGAGAAAACTTTAAAACATGGCAATAGAATCCCGAGCACGTGCCTAACGCAGTCAAACTTGCAAACTATGTTTTAGATCACAAACTTTCATCGTTGTTAACTTCAAAGGACTTTAGAAAGTCGTATAAAAGTTTTCAGCTTCAAACTAGGAATAGTGTTGGGCTTTGTATCCGTAAATAACCGAAATATAACGAATGTAAGTTTCGTATCCAAAATAAAGTTTTCAGCGTTATATCGGATATATGGTGGACCGACGACCTGGTGAAGACGGCGGGAACCCGTTGGATGAGGGCAGCGCAGGACCGCTCGTTGTGGCGATCCTTGGGGGAGGCCTATGTCCAGCAGTGGACGTCCATCGGCTGAGATGATGATCGGATATATAACTGGTTATTATCACGATAATTATGTTTCAATTGTAAATTGTGGGATGGTTTAAATCCCCTCGCCTTAGTCACCTCGTACAACACCCACAACACCAAAGTGGTACACCTGAATAAGCCTGAATGATTCAAGTGCAACTACTAGCGTATTAGGCACATAAATGCACCGCTATTTTTTGAATTACCATAAAAATTTTACAGTTGAATTCGAATGAAACTAAACAACTTTTCCTAAGGATCCATAATGGTCGAAAAACCATAGACCTGCGATAGAAAATCGATTGGCTGATCCTCACTTTTGTATGGAAGGTCTAAAGAAAGGCTCGTTTTTCGACTCTTCCAATGTCGTTTAGCTTCATTATCTAAATACGACCAATAGGGGTGTTTCTTTGGCTACTTATACAGGGTGAAATTGATATCATTAGCATCCTTTTAAACTAAGAGTCCACCCATCAAACTGAACAACTTTTACTATGGCAGCAAACCGACCGGATCAAAAAAAAAATCAGCTGTTCCATGCTAAACTTGATTGCAGTTTAGCATGGAACAGCTGATTTTTTTACGCGCGAGTTCGCGAGTCGCGACTCAAACGTATGCAACAGCTGATTTTTTTTTGCTCCGATCCTTTTGCTCCCGTAGTAAAAGTTGTTCAGTTCGATGGGTAGACTCTTAGTTTAAAAGGATGCTAATGATATCAATTTCACCCTGTATAGGGACTAGTTATATAGAGTAACTCTACTAACAAACATGTCTGCCACTTTTTGCGGGGGGCGAGGTAACATTAAATGCGCAACTTTGGATTTTATTCCCATAACTTTAGATTCTAATTTTGAACGTTAAAAATCATGAAAAGTAGTCTCGTGTGAACCCTAAACATCATAAGTTCGTAGTTATTGTTTCGCAATCATAGGCTGTCTCGTTTAGTGATAAGGTATAAAATTGAATGTAAATGCACATGATCAATTGTTCTTATACCGTGGCAAAGGGGAAATGCAACTACAAGGCTAGTCCTTATAATAAATAGTCACAGAGGTGTATATAAAATTCAAACAAACAAATTACGAACGTAATAATCTCCGTGTCCGAAAAAGTCCGAATACGAAACCTTTTAACATCACTACGTAAAGTTGACCGGTAGAGCTACCTGCAGTGGACGCATCTAGGCGGAAGCTGATCATATTAGCGCTTTAAATAGTTTTTAGGTATTTCGCATTTTGTATGGAGATAAGCAGCTTCGCAGTCATCTTAAAAACGGAGTAGTACATGATAGTTTTTATTTGAAAACTACGACCCAAATGGTAGTTTTATATAAGTTTAAATGTTTATTCGCAGTTTATATTTCTACAGTAGTTCGGGAAAAGTTTTGGGGGCGAATAAAGAAAAGAGATTTGGCGAACGGAATCTTTTGGAATGGAATGTAAATGTTTTGTTTGGTAAAGTTTCTTAAAACTGAACAACTTTCTGTATGGGATTAACATCGAAATCGTGAAAAATAATTAGCTGTTCTATACAAAACTGCAAACCTACTCGACCCAAATGTAACAATTTCGATGTTAGTCCGATAGAGAATGTTGTTCGGTTTGATGGTCTGATCATCCCCTTAAAAAACCAACAACACATTAAGAATGAACCTATACAGGGTGCTACAAAATACCCTAGTAATATTTAAAGGGGTGGTTATACCATCAAACTACAACTTTCAACATGAAGAAAACATCGAAAGAAAACGACTGAACCATACATTAGAGTCGAGTAGGTACTGCAGCTGATTTCGTCGCATTTCAAAGTTACTAGGGAGTTTTTTTAAACCCTTACAATGTTGATTGATTCAAATGTCTCTTTGAGAAGCAATAGAAACCGTATTTACAAAGACATAAAGATCAAAACTCACTGTATGGCTGTGGTCTTCCACCGGTGTACTGCGGGGACTGGAGAAGTGGAGCGCTCCTCTGCACCGGCTGGACATCCTCGGACACTGTCGACAATGAAATATGCATCTTATTTATAAGGTAATACATACCATATTTAACTGATAACTTACTCTAAAGTTCTGAAAACAAGCCTCAAGATATAATGTGTTTTATTCGTGAGGATATAAATGCGATTTTAACCTATGAAGCCGTGGTGGTCCAGTGGCGAGTAACCATGCCTGCCGTGCAGGAGGGGATGGTTCGATCCTCGGCCAGGCCGATTCGTATCAATGATTTTTTCGGAATTTATGTAAGAATGGTAACACCACTGGCTATTCGATGAAAGAAAACATCGTGAGGACACCTGCATGCTTCAATTTCGAGGCATCTATGTCCCCACTGTCTATTACAAGTGGCGACGGGCTCACTACCTTTCACACTGCATATGCATGTAAATAATAAATATGTATGAATGTTTATAACTGAGTCGTGACCAGGAAGCTGGCATAGGTCTATACTTGTCTGTCTGTCTGTCTATACCTTGGAGGGCACACTGCCTAACAAGCGGTGATACATGATAATAATCCTTGGTGGTCGGCACAGACTAATGATCGTTCTTCTTTCGTAAATTCCCGTCGTTATTTTTGACGTTACTTTGTCCCTTTCTAATCCAACGACAAAAATTGTAGCTCCTGACATACATTACGTCACATCATTGGATAGAAAGGGATAAAAATATCGACGACGGAGACGTACGAAAGAAGGTCAAACATTACCAACCACCATCATAGATTAATACGTGTATTGGATATAGATAGGTAAGTCGCTTTGAATTTTAGGACGTCCTAATTATTAGCGTTGCCGCTTATTAGCACCAGGGGGAGCCACATTATGAAATAAATTGAAAAAGACGATCGGCCGACACGAGGATCGAACCATAGCTACCCGAATCGTAAGCCGGTTGTCTGTCTAGCTAGACCAACAAGACAGTGATTGATATGGGCGAAATCTCTCACTATTACAACGCAGCGCGTGAGGCCGTGAGGTGTAGCACGCTGTCACTCCGATATGAACCTTAGTGCAACACATAGTGCTTCGAACCATAACCCATAGATGGCGGAAGCTGTCTATGGAAAATCAGCGTTTCACTTAATTTGTACTAAGATAGCATGACCACCATTGCCAATTTTCTTGTTTCCATGCTTGTAAGGAGGAGTGGCATCCTTTATGATTCTAAAATAATTGTGACTCAGGTACAAATATTCATATTCATCATACAAATATTTTTGCCCCTTGCGGGATATGAACCAGTGACCCCCAGATCAGCAGACAGGTACACTACCAACTAACTAACATCTACTTAAAATAAATTAGTGAGAAACCGGCCTACAATTATGTTCAACAATTTCCAAAACATAATTAAGACCAATGATCTCTTCAAATGTAACACTCCTACCCCCCAATTCCAAAAGTGCCCTGTCATTAAAATCAAATTAATCCTCCGCTGCCGCCGAAGTGGGGAAATGGGGGAAATATCCCCTAATTGCCCCACCTGTGCCACGGGGCGAAAAAACAAAATGAAACGGTTGTCATTTAAAATGACAGTGGTGAAAAAGAATTATAAGGCTTTTTCTTTACTTATTCACTCGCCTGCTGAACCGAGGGGTTCAACTTCAGTCTTACAAGGGGCAAATATTTGTGTAAAGTAAAAACCCATTTCAAACATAGCCACTTTTTATTGTATATCGTTGTCTAGACATCATAATACTACACTGGCATTAGTTAGACTGCAATTTGAAAAGGAGTGTTTTTGTTTATAAATAAAGTTTTTTTAGGCATTGCATAAGGTGGTTTCAGTCCATACAATCGTTTGACGCACAATACGCGTAAACGGAATAAATAATAGTAATAAATATCTTGGACATTGTCACACAAATTATCTAGTCACATTTAAAGTACCTGGACTTGTTTTATGTTGACTAGACAACAATATAGAATACATATACAGATACAAACATCCATGACTCGGGTACAAATATTCATATTCATCATATAAATATTTGTCTCTTACGGGATTCGAACCCGCGACCCTCGGCACAGCAGGCAGGTTTACAACAGACTGTGTAAATGTAATATTTTATATATTGAAAAATAGTTTAGAAAATCTAGTTGCCGCGTCACAAATAACATTAGCAATTTATAATATAATTACGAAGATATAAAGCTGTTAAAATTTTGTATGAAAAATTTCAAAGCTATTTTTTACATATACAAAGTTACTTATATTAATACCGTCTACACGTATTGTGCGTCAAAGTTTTGTATAAAATTGACCCCTCTGCAACCACCTTAAAAGAAGATAATCGACTATAAAGTTCTTATATATAAGAAATAAAAAAAATCATATTGTTTTGTTTCGAAAATACATCTCGTGCATGTGGTACTAAGTTTTGAAGGCCAGTGTAGATTCTAGTACTTTAAATGGCACTGGATAATCTTTCTGACAATGCCCAAGATATTTTTTTTTATATTAATAACCTGGTTCGCCATATCCTTCACTTTATACACCTGGTTAAATCTCTAATGTGCAAGTTTTTAAGTCTGTGGACCAAAATAAGGAAAGTAAAGGACAAAAAATGTTTTAAGCCTCCATCAACGGTAAATTGTCCCCTGAAGCCATTTTTCTGCAATTTACCTTCATTTTTATACAAACAGGACCTTGTTACTGTTTTAATACAAATGTAAAAAATGTTAAGACACGAATGCAAAATTGTAAACATTCTAGAAAAAAAAATCCTTCTCTATAGGATCCTACTCCAGGACAACTCTCAGTCTTTAGTGGTATCGCTTGTGGTATATCTTTTGTGTGGACTTTGAAGAAACCGGCCAAGTGCGAGTCGGCCTTGCGCACGGAAAGTTCAGTACCGCCAGACAATATTACAAAAAAAATTATTTTCTCCGGTTTTTATTATTAGTGGTTTTACCTGAGAATCTGCACTATAATCACACGAAGTTAACTTGTATTTATTGCCGTTTTTATGCTAATAGGTAGAGCAAATACAATAACGTTGCAAAAACAATTTTCTTGTACGGGGAACCCCTTAATTATATACAGCACATCCGCTATAATAACGTAAATTCTGTGAAAATTTCATCCGTGTAGCTATTACGGTTAAAAAGATACATCCATTTGAAGGTAGGATCAATACTGTCTTCACCATAAGGGCACATGGGGCCCGTGCCCAGGAGGACCCCGAAGGACCGACAATTTCTCTCACACATTTATTCTCAAAACATTTTTGTCGGGCAAATTACACTTTTTTCACAAATCAGTAATCTTATCAGAAGGTATTTACAAGACATACTACGCCATTATATCGATGACTGCGCCTTTTCCTACTGCACTAATTAATAATATTTCCGAACGCATCCTACCTAATTTACTAAGTACACCATCTAGCGTAATCGTTACCAAAAAACCATTGTAATATCATAAATGACATATTATATCAAACTATACTATATTTGATTACCTATAATAAATAGTCATACTTAGTAAAAAAATATTATTAAAATTCACTTTTTTTACTTTCCAAAAGGGCCCCAAATTCTTGTGTGCCTAGTTTAAGAGGCTATGTGAAAAAAATAGGATTCTTCAAAGCGTCATATATCATGAAGTACTAACAGTAGGAGTATGATTAGCGGATATGTGTAAATTGAATATATAATGGAAGTTTTGATTAGAGCCAAAACACGATTATGACACATTTTCTCGATAGAAAAAACAAGCCAAAGTAGCCTCCGCCTTTATCGATAAACACTTGGAACTGCTAAACGGTGAATAATAGAAACACGAGACTTGATTTAAAAAAAAGAGATTGATATTTTACAAATTTTGATTATAGCAGAATTGAACTTACATAAATAGTACAATCACAATTAAATAAAGTTTGTTTTACGCTTGCGTCGCGTCGTTTCAGTCGCGCGCGCCGCCCCATCTCTTTCTCTCGCATCAGACAGTAATATAAGCTACGAGCGTTAACCCGCGACTTCGTCCGCACAAATTATATACCAGATTTTAAGTCAGATCATAAGCTATCAAATAAAAAAAGTTTCATCAAAATCGGTTCAGTAGTTTTTGCGTGATACTCGTTCAAACAAACAAACAAACAAACACCCAAACAAACACACAAACAAACAGACAGACAAAAAATCCAAAAATTGGTGAAATGGAATCAGGGAGACCTAAAAACCATATCGTAACTTTTTTTTTGCTAATATCTTCAATGTACAGACAAACTTCCTGTTACAGTTTTATAATAGTATAGATCACACGCCCATTTCGCTTCAATTATTTTTCGTCATAGGCCCTTAAGACGGCCTTGGGTAGGATGGACGCACGGTTCTTACGTTGTTTTACATCTTGTGTTTAAAATAACTTGTTAAATGTTGTTGTGTTGGGTAAATGCCACTAAATAAAATAAAATAGCCTTTATAGATATTAACAGTTAATAACAATAACATTAAATGCCTAAGTACCTATGTTTTTAAAATAAATTAAATCTAATCACATTTTGTTAACTATCGGCAACCGGATTAGTTTCTTCTAAAACAGCTTGTCTCTCGACAAAGGCATCCTCTAAAGATTTCCATCTTGTCCTATCTTTTGCGATTCGAGTCCATTCTGTGCCAGCAACTTTTTTGATATCGTCCTCCCAACGTTTCTTCTGTGTGCCTTTACTTCTCTTGCTCTCTCTTGGTTACCATTCTGATATTAATTTGTTCCATTTCTCTTTTCCCTCTCTCATCATATGTCCTGTCTATCTCCATTTTAATTTCCTATAAACTGCTTGTACGTTATTGAATTTCGTTATACCTTTAATTTTCTGTAATCTTACTCTGTCTTTCCTCTTAACCCTAATTGTACTTCTTTCTATACTATTCTGACAGATTCTTATTTTATTTTCTAGTTGTTCTGTTAATGCGTCTCTAATGCATGATATTCTTGTACAAGGTAATTAACGGCATCATCGATTCGCCCTATCTGCTCAGCAAAGTACGTTTTCGCTGTTCTGGTACCCGCACTCGCTCCAATAATGTGTTCGCTGTTCCGTACTGTAGAACTAACTACTCCTCAAACCGGTACATGGTAAGGACCTGTTCTGCTTACAATGATAAGTATCAGCACATAGATATATTTCATGAAAAATTTCATAAATATGATTCTGAAGTCAAAAAAGTTACCTAAGTATATATGATTTGTTTTTCTCCCTAATTTTCTTAATTAAATTACACAATTTTGTTTTGTTTTGCCTTTTTTTTAAGCTTTAGTTAAGTCATAATTTTAAGTTTGAGCAACATGTCTACTGTAACTTTTATAAGACTTTTTACAAGTGTAAATATTAACTCTGTATGTTTCCCAAATCCAATAAAATAAAAAAATTGCCCAGGTCTGGCAACCATACGTTAAACATGGTAGGATCCACATATTGTATACTTTTCTTTTTTCTCTAATAGGCATCTCTTCATTCTTCATAACTTCGCTGAGCGACCAAAATATTAGGCAATTTTTTAAATTGTAGTGGCATTTACCCGCTTGGCGTACTTACTGCACCGCTCTTTATACGCAAAGTCATAAAATTCTATAATTTAATATTATATCCGTGTGCACAGCGCTTTTAGCAATCGATGGACGATAATTTAATTATTAGTCCCCTAATGGAAGTCCTGCTTTATAATTAAATTCGGTCCATATTGGCATGTCGATGTAGCTGGGAAATGGCTGAATTAGGACCTTCTAGATTAATATCCTGGGGTTTCACTTTAGAGCGCTTATAGACGAGCGACAGTAAATCAGCGACTAATACGTCGACGCTCCGGCGACTGTCGCAACACGCAGAAACAATGCGTTTTAATGTTTTTTTAAATAGTTGAGTGACACCAGGAAGGTCGCGTGGGTACATGGTGCCATCGGAAGGAGACTGATCTAAAGAACTGGAAAAACTAGGGTTGCCACCTCTCAATCTGCCGCAACTCTAGGGTTGCTAGGTTCAAAAAGTCATTTTTAGTCCTAGAGTTGCGGCAGATTGAGAAGTGGCAAACCTGGTTTTTCCAGTTCTTTAGATTTTTCTCCTTCCGAGTGCACCTCATTTACTTCCCAAATAGAGAGGTGCAATTGATGGAAAAAATTGTCCCAAAAATTATCATGGTAAAATATAATGTTCTGTGGCAAAAGTACTTGCGGCAAGATTTTGCGTTGTATGAACCCCTGTGTAATCTTTCACTTGAATCACATTTCGTTCGCCAAACAAACAGGTGCATGATTTTACGGCCGGATCTTGGTCTAATATAGACAACCAACCTTTTTTTTGTTTTTAACCTTCAAATTTGGTTTGTAGTTAAATTTTGTAATGCCATCTACTGATTTTTACTAACGAATAGTGACGTCTTTTTCTACGACTACGCGCTACGTCATCCGTCGCCGACCGTAGTCGCAAGCAGTCGCTCGTCTGTAAGCGCCCTTAAGCATAGAGTAGGTATCTATTCTATTATAAAACTGTAACAGGAAGTTTGTCTGTACATTGAAGATATTAACAAAAAAAAAGTTACGATATGGTTTTAAGGTGTCCCTGATTCCATTTCACCAATTTTTGGATTTTTTGTCTGTCTGTTTGTTTGTGTGTTTGTTTGTTTGTTTGTTCACACGAGTATCACGCAAAAACTACTGAACCGATTTTGAAGAAACTTTTTTTGTTTGATAGCTTATGATCTGACTTAAAATCTGGTACATAATTTGTGCGGACGAATTCGCGGGTTAACGCTCGTATTACATATAGGTATATCTACAAGTCTACGATATTAGCTTAGGATCGAATCCATCACTTCACGCTTTTGAGGCGGGCTGCAGTCCATCTGAGCTATCACACCTATCACAGTTCACAGTTCAGTAGGGCGCTTGCCCTACTGCCACGAACGACAAAACGAAGAAAATCGTTATGCGCGCTCATTTTGGCATACGTTTAGTAACAAAGACAGAGGCAAATCTCAATTTTTCTCCTTTTATCGGGAGTGGCATGCTAGGGCCTGTAAACAAATAAAAACCGAACCAACACCCGAAAACTCAACAAATACAATCAGAGATAAATCAAAATCAAATTTGTCAAGAAGGACAAGTAAATGATTGATTGTCAATATTTTTTCTCAATCCCAAATCGATTTGTGGGGAAATCGATTTAACTTGTTTACTTCCTTTCTAGAGAGAACTCGGATAAATAAACATTACGGTAATTTCCTGGTTTTCCTCTCATTTTAGGGTTCGGTAACCAAACGGACGGACTACGATACGTATGCTTAGTAATAGGGTCGGCAGTCGGCACCCTTTACTAAGGCTACGTAGTCCGTCCGTCGGTAAGTAAATACAGAGGTATATTTTGTGGTGGTACGGAGCCCTTGATGCGCGAGTCCGACTCGCACTTGACCGGTCTTTATACACTTCACCAGAAGAAGAATCGTCAGAGTATCTAACAAGAAATATTTCTGGAATTTTTGAGATTTCCTTACCAGTTAATTTTTACATTTACATAGACCTAGTACTTATTATCAAATTATTACCAAATTTATTTTAAACCATAATTTTTATCTAAACTATTATAAAACTGTAGCAGAACGTTTATCTGTACATTGAAGATATTAACAAAAAAAAAAGTTACGATATGGTTTTTAGGTGTCCCTGATTCCATTTCACCAATTTTTGGATTTTTTGTCTGTCTGTTTGTTTGTGTGTTTGTTTGTTTGTTTGTTTGTTTGAACGAGTATCACGCAAAAACTACTGAACCGATTTTGATGAAACTTTTTTTGTTTGATAGCTTATGATCTGACTTAAAATCTGGAATATAATTTGTGCGGACGAAGTCGCGAGTTAACGCTCGTTTTGAATAAAGGTGGTGCTAGACTGGAGAAATGGAACGGAAGAATAATTGTTCCGCTCCAAATTACAATATTAAAGTAAACAAATTATTTGTTCCGATTTACAAGTCCATTAGTTTTGGAAGCGGACGGAATGGACCGAGAATAGGTTTATGTATGATTTAGCAACAAAAAGGTCATAAGCATAACTTAGCTATTCCTAATATGCTTTTCTAATACTTAACGTTAAAACAGAATACAGAGGTGTTCCAAAATTATATTCTGAGCACTGCTTATAGAGTGACAGTCGACCATTCCTACAATATTATCCAGTTTGAAGATGAACCTCAATACGATGTGACTGCATCCTACACAAACCATATTCTGTTACACAATCTAGTAGTGTTTCAAGTCTTTTAATGCCGATTTCGTAGTTGGAATGATTTCTTGATTTAATATATGGCACTTCGGTAAATATAATAGCCACGGAGCCTGGCCGAAAAAAAGTATGGGCCTCAATGTATTTCGACTCCTTACTCTCGCACTTTCGATTTTCGCTATATCGTGACCTTTTTTGTTGAAACTTCATTGGAATAGAGTTGCCATTTGAACGAAAACGTTCACGATACATCGGAAAGCGAAAGTGCCAGTAAAGGGTCTGTTAACACCTTGTTAACATGTTTGAAGCTCAGTTCATATTTAATTAAATCCCGAAATCACTTAATACTATAAAATATTAAGTACACTCACCGTCATAAAACCTTCAATCGGATCCTCCCGTCCTCCGAGCCCCTTCTTCCCTGCACATATAAAAGACGAACACACTCTTAACATCTCTTTCCAACACTTTAACATCTCTTTTACTATCTCTGTCTCGCATAGCATTAACTGTGCATGCCAATTTCATGATTATAAAAGCTACAAAAATAGAACATAATATAAGGTTCAATAAAAATTTAATGAAACTGTTTTGAGATGTGGTTTAGACCATTTTGATTGAACAACTTTATTTTGGAGCAACTGTGGTGATCAAAATTAGCTGTTCCTTAATAGAATAAACAAAAACATTTTTTTTATTACAAAATTTTTAATTATGTTGCTCGCTTAGTAAAAATTGTTCAAACACGTAGTCCAATCCACATAAAATAGTTTCTGTAATATTTTTTGGACCTCATATTTAAAGAAATATCTTTATGTTCCGTAAAACATCGATTCTGTTGTGTTTTCATTTGTTTCGAGATGTCTGTGTGGATTTTGTACTGTTTAGCTGTTCTGTGCTTTTTGCTCTGTTTCCCATTTCAATGTTCTGTTTCTCTCTTCTATACTTCTATCCATATAAGAGTGTGGTTGTCTTTGGTTTTTATATGTGCATGGAAGATTTCAATAATAAACATAACAATATCTATGGTTATTTATAGTACGGACTAGGAAATAAAAGGTTTGCCACATTCAAAGAAAACTACAGCTACAAAACGACTATTCGCTTATTAAAATATTTATTTTGAATAGTAATTATCATCTATGGATACATAATTTGTCAATAGCTGATGGGCGTGTTATTCGTCCCAATAAATTCAAGGACGAAAAATCAATTATAAAATGGCGCTACCATGTTTTAGAGTGGTAAACCTTTCTTTTCCTTTCGTGTACAAATCTGTTATGTTAATAAAACTCTGTAGTGAATGCATCTCACTATGTAAAGCGGTCTAGGTAAATAAATAAAGTAAATAAGTGAAGCTTCAGTCATATCTACGGAGTGACGGAAAATTGCCTTTCGAATAACAATTAATATACAACAAACTTTTTGCCATACACGGTTTTCCATAGATTACCTAATTCATGCGATTTATAATCGTGAAGTTGAATATTAATTGTTATTAAAAAAGCTTTCCGCAATAGCGTTGTCAGACAAGCGTATCAGTAAAAGCGATTGGTAAGAGTTCGCAGCCAGCATCAAATCTCGAACAGGAATTTGCTACTGAAGGTTCGTATAAGTCGGTATCAGAATGAACAAAACGGAATTCAAGCGGCAATCTGTGATTATGAATTAAATCTGGTCACTGAAATATCTTCTAATAGACTGATGATATTTAAGTTGCAATTAAAAAAAGTCAAGCCATAAGTGGCCTCAATAAAATGCACGAAACAAAATTCTGATAAAATTATTATGTACATTTTCATTTTTTTTAAATAAAAAATTGCTTAATAAATGCTCAAATCATTTTCAAGAGCGATAGTTCCATTCCGTTCTGACCAGTCTTTATAATATTATAATAATGTATTAGTTAAATTTTAAATAATCCTTTATTCCCTTATTTTTTTATTACATGTTTGATACTGACTGGTAAAACTCTGTCTGCCTTGTTAGTTTTTTTGGTATAGTAAAACAATTAAAAATATGATGAAAATTACTATATTAAAAAAAATACGTTAATTCTCATCTTACTTTATTGAACTTAAACATGTTTAATGTAATGGAAAGCGATACGTACCACAATAAAACAGGTGTCCAAGCTTGTATACTGCTATCTGCCTCTAATGTATGAATCAAAGCACTGTATATTACAGCCTGAACAGCCTAAAAACGTAACGTTTTTTCTCACCGCATTACCTTCGTAAAACTCATGTTGCCAAGCGAACATATTTCATAATTAAAAAAAAAAATTCTGATCAGGCTATAAAAGTATAAAACAACACATTGATTTGAATAACAATCTAATTGATTTGACATCATTCAACTGGACTACAAAATGGAACAGAAAGAATTCGTTAATTTCAAAAGTTCCGTTCTGTTCCGTTTCGTACCTTATTTGTCTTTTATGTAAGTAAGTAGACATTTTCAAATCAATTTGTCGAATTTAGTAAAGTACAGTAGTAAAGTAAAGTAGGTAGATAGGTAAATTTAAGTGTTATGTAATTTGTGGTGATGATCATTACGTGAGTCAAATAGGTAATGTGAATAATTATCAACTAAACTGTGAACATTTTGATCAATTAATAACAGTAATAGAATACAAAAATATTAGGATTAAAGGCAAAAATTAAAAATTGAGTTAACAATGCAAAAATATTAGTAAAGATTCATAACAAAAATTCTGTGCCTACGTTTACATTTAAACCCATATTCTTAAAGTGGTTTCAGTCCATACAAAAGTTTGACGCACAATACGCGTAGACGGAGTTAATAAAAGTAATATTTTATATAAGGTCTAACAAAACTAGCTGAAACTATTTTAAGGGGATGATCAGACCATCAAACTGAACAACTTTCTCTATGGGACTAATATCGAAACCGCAAAAAAAAAACAGCTGTCCCTTACATATAAGTCGAGTTATGTTTGCAGTTTTGTATCGGACAGCTGGTTTTTTTTTCGCGATTTCGATATTGTTCCCATAGAGAAAGTTGTTCAGTTTGATGGTCTGATCATCCCCTTAAAATAGTTTCAGCTAGTTTTGTTAGACCTTATATATGGAAAAATAGTTTAGAAAATCTAGATGCTGCGTCACAAATAACATTTGCAATTTATAATATAATTACGAAGATATAAAGCTTTTAAAATGTTGTATGAAAAATTTCAAAGCTTCATATCTTCGTAATTATTTTATAAATTGCAAATGGTATTTATCACGCGACATCTAGATTTTCTAAACTATTTTTCCATATACACTAAGTTACTTATATTAATACCATCTATGCGTATTGTGCGTCAAAGTTTTGTATAAAATTGACCCCTCTGCAACCATCTTAAATTGAAAGTTATTTAAAACTTTATAGGCGTTTTTTGTAAATTTGCAATTTTGCAGTTGATTCTGCGGATGACCGGATGATATGCTTACGACTATATTCCACAAGGGGGTAGTCAGAGATATTCGAATTATAATATTTATAACATATTAAGAAGATCCTCGTTTCACAAACAGTGACCAAACTCTGCCCTAGTGACTTATATATTCCGAGCCAGTGATACAGTTAGTGAGCTCGGTACCACTTTTTAATGGATAGGATTCATTGGATAGTGAAAAATGCACGGCTCGGTTTACCTTATAGGAAAACATTAAAAATACTAAAACCTAATATGTAAACCTGAATATACATACCCATACATGAGATTAGTTTGGTGAAAAAATATAAAGATTCAAGTTTTGAATCTTTTATCCACAGATCACAAAAACTAAAGGGAGATGTGAAAAGGGGGCGGGACCAGTGTTGCAGCAATATGCGCAAAAACGGAACACATTGCTCGCGACAATAAGGATTTAATATATTATGAGGCTAAAAGCCAGTCGAGATATTATGTGTAAATAGTTTACAATACTTCCGTAGTACTAAAGATTATTCGAACGTTGAGATCTGATACCGCAATGGGTAATGAGCACATTCAAGCTAACAAAATACTTTCTATCGCATGGTGGTGGTGGTAATGCGACACAAGGTTTCGTACTCAACGCGTTGGTTGGCATCTCTCTAGATCTCTATGCTTTTATCTAAACTTTTCACATAAATACTAAAAAAAATATAAAACTATAAAAACTGAGTAAAATTACAAGTTAAACTAAAAAGAATGTTCTAGTTGCATCGACCGGCAGCTGAAGCCTTTGCTTAGTTAGTTAACTCGTAACTTAGTTTACCGTCTCTGTAAGTTTATAACTGGCTTCTGTTAAAAGGAGAGTTCATAAACCACGGAGCCACAGAAAAGAGATAATACAGTAAAGTAACATCATGCTAGCGCTCGAATCGACGCACGCACACAGAAGAGCGCTAATAGGAACTTAATAAAAGCAAATATCAAAGATGTTTCTGACAACAGCAAAATAGCACAAATGTTTTCTGGAATCAATAGGAAAGATCTTATGTCAAACAATTGCAAGGCATAGAATAATCCACGTAAGGTGGGTGTCAAAAGGGACAAAAATGTAACCAGGTGGTTTATGACAGGTCCCTAACACGGCACGAGTCGCTTGTGAGATGACCAGTCCTTGTAAAGGACGCTGGGTTTTTTTAATGGGAAGGAGAGAAAAGAAAAAATGACGGGAGGGAAAGTTTTGATTAAGTAATAGAAGTGTTGTTGTAGTGCTTTCCTCTAGACGTGTGCTAAAGGAATGGGCTGCGAACCAAAGCCGCAGGCTCTGGTCGGATACACCAGGACTGAGGCATGCGAAAGAACTTGTGACCGGCTTTTCAAACAGACATACCTCGGATGCCATCAATTCAAACCGCAACGACTTAAGGCTCTTAGTACGAGCCTTAACAGGACACTGCAAGTTAAACAAACACCTATACAGAATGGGGCTTGTAGATTCACCCACTTGCAGATTCTGCTGTGAAGCAGAGGAAACGCCCATAAACCTCCTCTGCGAATGCGAAGTGCTCATTCACAGCAGAAGTCGCCATCTAGGTGAATACATAATAACACCTACTGACATTAGGGACCTTCCCTCCAAAAGCATAACACGGTTCATGAAGTCCGTGGGCCTAGGAAATGAAGGCGGTAAAAAACAATGACCCTCAAAAGTCCGTCATCGCACAACATCTTCTCGAGGCGGGCTCTAACCATTGGATTGAGTTGCACAAACCACGGGTCCTCTCTACTGACCATTACTACCCAAGAATGGTGAGAGAAGCGATCGAAATTAAGAAACATCGAAATTTCAACAGAGAGGATGGTTTCAAATTGTCAAGTACGTGGAATCCAGTAGTTATAGGTGTTAGTGCTTCACCGTCATACTCGGGTTCGAACAAACGTCGGAGTGACACAGTCAGTGTATTTTGTCGGGCTGGACCAAGTGACAAAAGTGACAATGACAATCGAGTGAGTTCCGATAGTGTGCAGAGCAGACGACGAAGAGTGAGGGTAGACAGATTTGTCTGCTCTTAAAAATCTACCTGCAGTTCCTCAGTCATCCCGTGATCATGGCAGTTGTAACACTGCCGAAATATCGGAAACTCAAATATACCAAAACGCGGTAAGAACCCGTTAAAATACCTCTATATTCTAGATTACCAAGGAACTTTTTACTAGCAGACAAAATGTTCTACCTACCTAGTTCCCCAATAAAAACATTTTCGCGCAGTACCGTACATTACACGAAACGATATTCGCTTTATTTAAGAGCGTGTAGCGAAAACGAAATTGGTTCTTTTTAGAGCCGTTCCCATAGAAAGATGAGGTTGAATAGACATTTACGGTAACTTAATGCAATTTATGAATATTACAAAAGTACTGGAGGCCTGGAGGGAAAGAAATGTTTCAATTTGTTTCCTTTTCGTATAACCTAAAAGTTTTGTACGAAGTGATGACACGTAATAAGATTCGGTCTGGTAAATCAAATCACTTAACTTTTGGCCTAGAATCATAGAGAAACGCGAAAAGGAGTAGGTATTGTTTATTTTTCCATAGAACATTGATCTGCCATTTATTGCGGGGGGGGGGGGGGTGGGGGGTGGGGGGGGGGGGGGTAAAACGATTCGAATTAAGTAGCCCACTGGGGCGAGGTCGGCGGGGGTGAGACAGAGTCAGAGGGGAAAGTATGGGAAATTATGCGTAAGGCCACTCCTCTCGGGGTACGAGTTACGTGTTTCTCTATGGCTAGAATTGTTAAAAACATTCCGAGCAGTTTCTCTCTCCTAACCATATAATATAACGAGAGTAATAATTTATTAGGTATACAGGGTCCTTTTTAATATGCTGACACTTTTTAAGGGGATGATCAGACCATCAAACTGAACAACTTTTTCTATGGGACCAACATCGAAGTCGCGAAATAAAAATCAGCTGCCCCATACATTTGGCTCGAATAGGTTTGCAGTTTTGTATGAAAGAGCAGATTTTTTTTTCACGATATCGATGTTGGTGCCATAGAGAAAATTGTTCAGTTTGACGGTCTGATTATCCCCTTAAAAAAGTGTCAGCATATTAAGAAGGACCCTATATAAGGTCTAACAAAACTAGCTGAAACTATTTTAAGGGGATAACCAGACCATCAAACTGAACAACTTTCTCTATAGGACAAACATCGAAATCGCGAAAAAAAAATCAGCTGCCCCATACATTTGGCTCGAGTAGGTTTGCAGTTTTGTATGGAAGAATCAAATTATCATGGTTTCAACATGGGTAATTTCTTTCAAAATATTAAATAATTGGTTTGTAAAATTTAAAATTTACTGAACCCGATGGCAACCCACCACACGGGTACACTCACCCTAGTTACTACTAAAACAAGCTTCTTAAAATGTATCCATGAGTACGTTAGCGCTTTCATTCATTGCTGAAATGATAACAAATCATTTTTGCCTCAAAACTTAAAATGCGAATAACTTTAAATTTGAAGTATCAAAATAATGAAATTATTGTTTCATTCTAATTATTTTGTTATAAATCAGTTGGGGTGTATGTGGTTTTGCGCTAATTCATTAACACGTTGTATAATCCCGTTCGGGTGGTCAGAAATTAGAGATAAAATGACATGTCATGCTTTCGTCCACAAAAACACTGCATATTACGCCCTAATTTTGACTTTGAGCGCAGATATCTCGAGACAGAAGCATTAGAACGATATAGTTTCTATGGGAGTTTTGTTCCATTTGAAAAAATCTATCAAAAACCTAAGGGTTCTTTGTTGCACTACGGAACCCTTAAAATTGTGATACAATTTTCAATTATAATTGCTTCCGTAAAAGCTACATTTAACAAAGGACAATGCCCAAAACCGGGCTAAAGATGCGTCATCATCAATAATTAACCAATAATATTTGGTCTGAATTATGAATTCCTTCATATGTATTTTTAGCCCCTTGAGTTTAAAAATAAAATACAACTTTACAGTAATTGTTTGTACGGAGCTTTTGTTTTTATATCTTACCTATTTTATAAATAAGGATTTTTTAAATATTTTCCATCAAATATTTAATAATTTTCTTGTTATAATAATGCTTAGTACATATTTCCTATCTTTAGGTTATAGTACTCTCTGCTTTAGGTAACAATAAGAGAGCCGACGCAAGTTCAGCCCAACTTTCATATAATTTTGGGCATGATCTCACCTTAAGGGTGGTTTCAGTACATACAAAAGTTTGAAGCACAATACTCGTAGACGGAATTAATAAAAATAATATTTTATATATGGAAAAATAGTTTAGAAAACCTAGATGCCGCGTCACAAATAACATTTGCAATTTATAATATAATTACGAAGATATAAAGCTTTTAAAATGTTGTATGAAAAATTTCATCATAATGCATCTAGGTTTTCTAAACTATTTTTCCATATATACAAAGTTACTTATATTAATATCGTCTACGCGTATTGTGCGTCAAAGTTTTGTATAAAATTGACCTTAAACATTTTTTGTTGGTATGAAGTACCTATCTGCCGATTCACCGCAAGTGTCTCTATTCTAGGGTAAAAGATCAAGCTCATGTAACGCTTACCCCGGGGTATTTTACCCTCAAATCTGTCTGCACGTAGCAATTTGTAAAGGCTCTTCGGATCCGTGCCACTCAATGGATGCCATCAATTCCGTACGGTCATACTTGATATTTACGTGGAGGTAGAAACCTGCTACAGGAGCTAGCGTTACGACGTACAAACGACTTTTACGTTTTACGCAATAGTTCGAAAGAAAAGTGACTGACTGATGTTTAGGACGCGATGCCGTAACAACAGCATCCTGGAGATGATTTTTTTTTTAATTCTTTTGTTTTTTTGTGGAGCTTTTAACCCTGAGGTTACGTCAGGAGATGATTGTCGGCAAATTGGACTGTCCGATTTTAAAGCACTGGGTGGGTGCTAGTCTATTTGATAGGTATATCAACACGTGCAGTATTTTTTTTGTATTGTTTTTTGTGTCATTTCATTACTGTGTAAGTTAGTAAGTAAGTTTTTACTGTAAATTTAATTGCGTTACTAACAAATGGACCAACTAAGTTGTCTGAAAATGAAGGAATTGTTATATATTATTAAAATATCATTATAATCAAATCTATATATCAAAGCTAAAGATAAATTGTGACGTTATTACTAAAACTTATATAATTTTTATCGCGTTCGGCACTTGGTACAAATTTTAACTCCATCATTTTATTCGAAACTCCTATAGCGACTAATATTTTCCTACATACACTGGCCTATGCACAGATAATAATAATTTATTACAACCAACCACAATCCTGACAGACATCTCTAGCATGTCATAGAAGCTCATCGATAACGGTATGTATATTGTATTTTGCCCTTAAAATTAGTCCGACAATACTGGCTTAAAAACTAGCCACAGAATTAAAAATTATTGAAGGATTTGCCAATTACTTTAGTGTTAGCATTCGGATCGAATGCGGAAAGACATTCTGCGGCCGTAGTATGGCAGCGTGGTCGCTATCGCGTCTTAGCTCTTTTTATCTGTGCGCGAACGAATAAGATAAAAGTCGTGATAATGCCGTATCACGTGCAGGATCCTACGGCTTCTGGACAGTTTCATTTTTTTTTTTTATTTAGCCTGAATGCAGATTAATTGATTGGTGAAGAAATTATTGTTTAATGCTGCTTTTGTTTACATCCTAAGCCAGTCCTATCGGAATGTGTTACTTGTGCGTACCTTTAGAGCGATCTACTCCCTACAGCTGGCTCCCATAAAGAAATTCTTTCCTACCCATTTTTTTTCCGCTATCAAAGTAGATAGGCGATCGGGATACGTGAACATTTTTCGCTTATCTCGATCGAAGTTTATTTTTTATTGGCCTCTTTTACAGCGTAGTCAAATCTTTAAGTCACCCTTAAGCTCTCATCGTTAAATTGACGAAAGGGGTAAAGATGGATAAGTACGTACGTAACTTGAGGGTGACATTTTTGAACGGTAAAATATTTTACTATTTGCAAGGAATGGGGTGATAAAAGACACAGGCTAGAATGGTCTGGCCTCTCAGGTCTGCAACACTGCAGAAAATTTGATATGACAAGACGAATCCCAAAGTTCTTTCTGAAAAACAGCAGGAGCAAAGCTCGTGCCATCGTCGGACCACACCCGTCAACCCAAGACCACAACTGCCGAGCGTGCATGAGGAGGATACCATGGAACATAGCCTTTGTGACTGCGATGTCTTGGCGCCTAAAGGCATGTGCCTTTTGTGGAAGTTGATATCCAAAACCGGGAGATTACAGGTTTCTTTGAACCTCCCAAATTTACCATTTTACTTTTTGAGGTGTGAAGATAAATATTTAGGAGTCAACAAAAAAGATCCCATTGGGTCGTTTAGCTGGCTTGCATTCCTATAACTCTCCCGTCGTCTCGGATTGTCGATTCGATATCTCGAGTGCTCCTACACTGAAGGGTATTTTATTTCCCCCCTGATTGACGTATTGATATCTGCTTACAGAGATTCTTGTTCTTTAAATATGTTTCTTGTTTGATGGTCATAAATGTGAATATACAGGGTGAAATTTACATCATTGGCCTATTAAACCAAGAGTCTATCAAACAAACTGAGCAACTTTTACTATGGGAGCAAACCGACCAGGAGTGCGATTTTGAAACCCACACGTTGAACTTAGCAGTTGAAAATGTCACAATTACTATGGAGATGTGGATGATTACTACTGCTAAGTTGACATTCAAAAATCATACTTCAGGAGTGCGATTTTTGAAAGACAAATCAGCAGTAGAAAGATGCATATCTTCATAGTAATTTTGACATTTTCAACTGCTGAGCTCAGCGAATGAACTGCAATGCCTACTCGACTCAAATGTATGCAAAAGCTGTTTTTTTTGTTGCTCCGATCGGCTTGCTCCCATAGTTAAACATAGTTGTTCAGTTTGATGGGCAGACTCTTAGTTTAAATAGCATTAGCATCCTGCTAAAGATGTCAGTTTCACCCTGTATAATATTTATTTACAGTTAAATACATAGCATAGAATAATATGCTCAAGACTATATTCATATACTTAGTCCACCTCTGGACAGATTCTGACACAACAGATTCTGACCACCCCGAAGGTAACTATGGTCGTGATATGTAACACCCTTGCTTTAAGAGGGTGAAAGGCGGCAAAAAATGCAGGCAGAGCCTTCGAAATAATTTCACGAGAAACCCTTACTGCCAAAGTAAATAAACAGAGATTTATTTGTTTGCGGGAGAGGGATAGACTATTAATAGAACTGGAGCCTCGTATATATTCATGTGAGGGACGGAGATAGAATACTGATAACTTAATATTGGCAGTGTTCAAACAGATAGCTGTCAGTAACAACAATACATTTAAACTCGCGACCGCGTACACTTTTGGGGTGGTGAACCATATCTACAATTACCTAACTATCGAGTACATTTGTACGAAGCAAATCCGCACGGAAAACATGCCATGTACCAATGAGTTTTTCTAACTTATGTACGTAATACCGACTGCTCTGAAGCGAAGGAAAACATCGTAAGGAAACCTTCATACGCTGAAGAAGAAATTCTGAAACGTATGTGAAGTCCCCCTGTAAAATCCGAACTAAAGACTCCGTCGAAGGGCTAGGCAGAAAGTTAAATCTGTATTTTTTACTGTAACCATAAATATACGAAAGTAATACGTGATTACAGTAAAAAATACAAAAAGTATAGTCCTTCTCAATTCAATTCAATTCAATTCAATTAATTTATTTCTTTCATTTAGTGCTCAGATAGTGGTTGTGTGCTTATTCATTATTGTGTGCTTGCACTCATTATTGTTAGTATTGTTATCGACAGACTTAAACAAATTTCTTAAATAATGTTATTTTGTAGTTAAAAACGAAACTAAGCCCTGTAATTAGTGTGTGATACTGATGACTAACGTCACGCAGCGTGGATCTCCCGCTAAACTCACTTCGGCTTAAGGAGTTTTGGAGAGAAACTGTGTATTCTAAATTATAAACACTTTGTAAAAGTTATATAAATTAAAAAAGAAAGTCTACTAATCTGCTTTGGGCACGCGTGGTGGGCTAACGTCTAACGCCCAAATACATTCCCTGAGGGTAAGCCTACACTGTGCAGTGGGACGTATATAAGCTTATGATGATGAATTTTTAGCTTTAAGGGTTTTATTAGGAAAAATCATCATCGTTATCTCAGACGATAGACGTCTACTGCTCGACATAGGCCTTCCCCAAGGATCGCCACAACGAGCGGTCCTACGCTGTCCTCATCCAACGGATTCCCGCCTCCTTCACCAAAACAAAAAACCAAAACAACGTCTGTCAATAGGTACCTACAAAAGCAAATCGTCGAGTATGCACCGTGATATGACGTCACTCCTTTCGTCGGATAAAAACGCTTAGAACGACAATCGTTTAGCTTCGGATTTATTTCCTCATCGAGTTACCAGCTTTTTAGGGTTCCGTAGTCAAAAGTCAAAGGAGTAATCAAAGTAATCCTTAAAATTCTTAACACGGAATTAAAGAGTAAAGATTAGCCAGCAATGGTATCGAGGCTGACAGCCCAGGGTGCGCCAAACAAACTCATGTTTCGTCACTCGGGTAGGCTCTTTCTTACCAGGGGGTGAATAGGGTGCTATAGCACCCGAGCCCATGGTCCTGCCAGGGGACACCAACGCCTGGAACCTGAGCCTTATTCAACCGAACTTCAGCAGCCGACCCAGCTTCCACATCAGCTGGCGTCTGGGAAATGCGAGCACCCTGACGCATAACAGGCCAAAGAAGACTGTCACTGAAAAAACATGTCTTTAATATTTTTCCTGTATTGATGCCTGAATACAACATATAGATCATATCTCAATATTGTGACATTGCATAGAGTGACATGAAAATACTTCAAATCAAGGAAATCTAGTAAACTTTCCACTCAGTAGTACAGTGGCCGAGGTTCACCCACTGTTTTCCCGCTATGAACCCATTTTACATTCAGAACAATATTGAGAGATGCGATTACAATATCAGAGCATGAGTGTCATCAAATAGAAATTTGACTCGTTGGATGAGCGATAAGTACTAGACAAACCTTTCTGTGGAACCCTTCGAAATGCGGATGAAACTCGCACTTGACCAGTTTTTATTTGGTAAAGGGAGAAGGGAAGGCGCCATGTCGTCTCTGACAAGACAATGACAGCCATTTTGTGCGGATGTCGAATTTATTGGCGCGAATGTTAGTACAGAAAAAATTTAGATAACATTTATCTCGAAAAGATTCTTCGGTTTAAATGCTGTAACCCGCAAAAAGAAGAGGGGTGGTGTTGATAATTGTTGAAGATTTTGATGCGTTTTTTTTTACTCAAAAGTAAGTTTTTGCAAGTGTTCTTAGCTATGTTTCTAGATATTCAACTATATCAATGGTTTAAAATCAATAGCATCTATTCTAACAAAAATACAACTTTTCAGAAAGTGAAAAAAACTTTTTATAATTTGGAAAATTAAATGATAAAAATCGGGCATAGGCCCACCACACATTCCCACCGCTGTAACTCCTGTAAGCCAGGATCAACAGCGGCGAGCATTCACAACACTGGACAATGAAGTCCAGCGAGCCCGGGGGATGACTCTAATCTGTCTTGGAACCCGCAATGAATTAATCAAAGAAGATGGGAGGAGTAGGAAAACGAAATATCCGACTTCCCTCCATTGCAAGCGGGAGACAGCAATATAAAGGAAAAAACATGGCTATTAGAGAGCCAATTCATGAGATCATTTATGGCAGTGTTGAAGACACGACCGCAAAAGCACCAAAAATACAAAATAAAACAATAGGAACCTAACATTGTACTGAAACTATGACCTATTTTGCTTCCAGTAATAAGTATGGCAAAAACATCTGAACGCACGGAAGTTATCCCTAGTCGTCAAATGGCTACCACTTTTGTTCTAGCTCTTTTTCAACAGCAACGACTAGTGCAGTAGGCCTCGCATGCCACCTCCGAGAAAACCATAAAAATCGGGATGTGCCTCTTTATTTTGATAAGAAGTATTTTTATAGAAAAATATAAGACAACAATTCTTCAAAAAATATAGTTAAAGCATTGTGAATTACACTAAGAAAATATCAAGCTACATTATAAAGATAAAAACGTAAAACATGAGCAATGAAATGAAATGAAATGTTTATTTGGAGCAGAGAGAGATTGGTTGAGACGGTACTGATTCTTAACCTTTGATAAGATTGAGAGCTTTCAAGGGATCTGAGCTTCAATCAAAAATAAACAACATCCTCATTTAAATTACTTCAATATAGTCTTAGCGTTTTTGGTCACCCCAAATAAATAAATAACGCTCACAGGCACTAGCACTGAAACTATCCAGGGTGCAAGTGCACATCCCTCCACATAAAAAACTGCCGTACGTACCTACCCGACTCAAATGTATGGAACAGCAGATTTATTTTCGCGTTTCCTGAGGTTGTTCAGTTGGATGGACTGAGTTCACCATTTCAGTATTTGCTAGGCTTTCACTTACACCCTGTATAGATAGTTGCTTGGATTGTCATGGTAAAGTAAGCACTAGAAATTTGGATACTTACACATACGATACGTACATTGTTCATCCCAAACGTAAGCTAATAGCCCAGTCATTTTACGGAGTTTTGTTAGGCGGGGTAGGGAGTAATTATTAATGAGATTTTTAAATTATAACTGGCACCATTTAGTGATAAAAAGACTATCTTAAAACATATTAAAAAGAAATCGAAATTTTGTGTCACAGAAGGCTTTTAAATTAATAATATTAATATCAATGCTCTCATTTGACTTAGATTTTGACAATATAAATTATTTTTGAGTAATAAAATAGGCATTGAAATTAAAAAAATGAGGTATTTATTAGAACATACGAATGTATTTTTCAAAACCTTCTAAGTAGACAAAAATATTTTCACCATGTTTGAAGTATGTATAATGGTAAAGCCTTAAATAGGTGCAAAAAATTTACCGTCTGTTTTTTTAGAACGAGATAATAGCTTAATTTTAAAATTGGAACTATTGCTAACGTGATTTTTTTTTTAATTTTGCTACATTTCTAGGCTCAAATTGGTTCTTCAAAAAAATATCAATTATTAATTAGTCCCGGCTCAAACCGTAAAATGACTGGGCTATAAATGATATTGAGGATGGACATTTATTTATCTTTGTTAATAAAAATAAAATAACCATACGAACAGCATGTATCGTTTATTCCTGTCCCAAATCAGTGATTTTCAAATTCATCCTCAAAAACTCTTGCGGGTTTGCTGGAAGAGATCTCTTTAGAGATAAGCTCGCCCTATGTACATGTCTACTTTAATTGTTTTTTCTGTATTGTTATGTGTACAATAAAGTGTTAAATAAATAAAATAAAAAAATAAACGAAAAAGAATCACTATTTTAAAAGATTCACGAGGCCAAGCCCTGTTTTCTAGTCTATAATATTAAATCCTCAAAATGGAAACGAAATAAATTTTATAAAACGACCAAAAGATAGGTACGTCCATATCTATGAATATAAATTGAAGACAGAATGGAGGGAACAGAATAGCGTGGATAGCTTCCATGAATAAACAAATGGCATGCTTGCCCGACTCGCGCTTGTCGATCGATATTATATAGGTTTTGATTCGAGGTAAGCAACGAGATTGGATTTTCGGTCGTAATATTAATTTAAGACGCCACCTACAGCCATTGACAGCTTTTTAGCATTAAAAAAAAATCATCTGCCAGTTACAAACCGTGTTGTTCCGGCTTAGAATGTACCAATCCATTTCTTCCCGTTGGTGTAGTACGAGGTGACTAAGGGATAAGGGTTTCTAGTCCAGTGTTTTTGTGGGGAACATGCTAGGGCCCCGTCACCACCTGTCACGTCATTCCATCGTGAAACCTGAATATGCTAAAAGTGAACCTTGCTAGAAACTGCACGATTAAAAATTTTGGTAGTTGTAACAAAGCTTCTGACCACAACGAAATGGATTATGGTCGTGACTTTATGTATGTATGTATGTAAATAACATCGCTGAACTGAATCAACGTAAACCAAAACCATTGAAAAATGCGGAAAATTCATTTTCGTTGTTAATTTTTGCTTTCGATTTCTCTTTTTTCAGATAATGCTGTTAATATTTTACCGTTGCGGTTAAAATGTAGATTTTTGGTGTTCAAATAGGAATATTTTTGTAACATTTTTCTACATTTTCCGGAAAAATGTATAGAATTTCGGATAAAAATAGCCCTGCTGCATTTAATACATACATAATTCGATGTCGACAAACTTTCCAAAAATATTCAAATTACACCTAAACTAGAACAGTCCTGAAGCTTGAAGTTCTGTTAAAAGTACTGTAGTATAGTATAGTTAACTCTTTAATTTGAATATATAAAAAAGAGACAAATGTACAATAATATATGTGTTAATAATACATTATAAGAGATAAGTGTACTTTTTGCAAACATCAGCAGCAAGGCTGATTCAGTGTTTATGGGGTGAAGTGCATCTCTGTGATGGGGATGGACTAGGTTTGCCTGCATAACTTTAGTCGGTTTAGGAGTTACAGACGTTTAAAGGTCAGTAAAAAATTAATGATCAGCTGCAAGACTGATCGTATGATATTATTGTAGTATGCACTGTAGCTATGTGAACAGTACAAAAACTGACATGAACTGCCAGTCGGTTTAGGAGATACAGCCGTTCAAAGGTCGGACCTTTGAACGGCTGTAACTCCTAAACCGACTGATGAACCATGTCAGTTTTTGTACTGTTCACATAGCTACAGTGCATTCTACAATAATATCATACGATCAGCCTTGCAGCTGATCGTAAATTTTTTACTGACCTTTAAACATCAGTAATTTCAAAAACGACTGGAGTTATGCAGGCAGACCTGGTCCATCCCCGTCACAGAGATGCTCTACACCCCATAAACACAGAATCAGGCTTGCAGCTGATGGTTGCAAAAAGTACTTATCTCTTACTCTAATAATTATGACATTAGCTACAGGTAGTACCTTAACGTGTTCTAGATAGTATAAACGATGTAGGTGTGGGAATTCATAATAAATAAGCACCCAGCTTCAGTGTTGCCAGCCGGGTCTTGTCAAAAGTAACTGGAAATACATAAAAAAGTAACCTTTTGGTGTGAAAAGTACCCTTTTATATTTTTTTCCAGTAATAAGGTATTAAAATTTGAAAGACCGATGTTGGTTTAATTAACTTACCAAAATATAAACAATTTAGTAGCATTTTTCATCATCATTTGCGATTTGGTTTCCGATTTGGTACACATTAGTGCGAGTGAGAAAAACTTATTTCTAGGAGTTGCAGTTTGCACTCACTATGTTTGCGTTTTAAACATTGCAAAAAATATGAAAAAGTGTTCCGTTTCATGGAAATTTTAATAAAAATTCCAAAAAATCACCTAAAAGCAACCTTTTGATTCGTGTAACCTAAAAGTAACCAGACGGAGCTAAAAATCACCTAAAAGGTTACAAAAGTAACCTTCTGGCAACACTGCCCAGATTCCTAAGTACAGTAATACCAAGTTTATAAGTCTTACCGATATACCTGCGCAGTTGACAAAAGACATTTCCCACGTTCTTCTTCTTCTTATCGTGTGGGCAGAGCCCTGGTGTCAGAGTTTTTTCAGACCGCCTTACGGCCTCTGACGTGGTTTTTATGTAACGACTTCTACCACCAGAGATAGTAGCCGGGACCAACGGCTTAACGTGCCATCCGAAGCACGGAATCATCTTTCTTTTCAGACAATCAGGTGATTCAACCTGCAATGCCCTAACCAACTGGGGAAAAACGCACAAAGTGACATATCACCAGGTGTCCCCCCCCGTGGGAATCGAACCCAAGACCTCCGTGTCAAGAGCCCAATGCTCTTAACCATTAGACCACAGAGGCAGCTAGCTTGCCCACGTGACGAAGTGTATTCGTTTCGGGTAGTTTCGCAGCTGGCGAATGTGTATGATCAAAGAACACATACAAATCGTATGATTGCTGAAATTATACACAGGATAGGAGGAATATCGTGCTTCCCAAGGAAATGAAAACTATCGTTTACGACAGTGGCATCTAAACTATTATAAAACTGTAACAGGAAGTTTGTCTGTACATTGAAGATATTAACAAAAGAAAAATTACGATATGGTTTTTAGGTATCCCTGATTCCATATCACCAATTTTTTGTTAATTTTTTTTCCGTCTCTTTGTGTGTTTGTTTGTTTGAACGAGCATCACGCAAAAAATACTGAACCGATTTTGATGAAACTTTTTTTTTTTTGATAGCTTATGATCTGACTTAAAATCTGGTATATAATTTGTGCGGACGAAGTCGCGGGTTAACGCTCGTAGTTTATTAAAAAACTTAAAAAATATCAAAGGAATTAATGTTGGCGCCAAAACTGGAGCCAAAAAAAACCTTTTCTCTTTAATAATGAACAGGAGAGCTCATTAAAAGTTTTAATGGAACAACAACTCTAAATACAGAAGGGAAACTGTTTAATATTCCAAAGTCCTTTTTTTAGGTCAAAATAAAATGAAGGCATGAAAATGAGAATCTCATTAAGGCTGATCGTTTTGTCTTGCCTGCCAATTTTTTCTTTTAGTTTCTTGTAAATTGTTGTTCTACATCATAACTCGTGTTTATGGGAACTGAATTCGCGATAACATTTATAAATAAAATTCCTACTAGAGTTTACCTGCGACTATACGATATATATACGATATATATATACGAAATTATATACCAGCGCCCGCAGCGTGGCGCCTCGATAAACGTTTTATCGCGCCTGCTAACTCGTTCGTTCGCGCGCAAAAAGAAAGAGAGCTAGGGCGTGATAGCGCAATATCGCGCCGTCATGCCGCGGGCGCAGAATTTAAGCCAAATCATAAAATATCAAACAAATCAAGTTTCATCAAAATCGGTTTAGCAGTTTTTGCGTGATGCTCGAACAAACAAACAAACAGACAGACAAAAATTCTAAAAAAGTTTGATTTCGAGTGGACACCTAAAAACCATATCGAAATCCTTTTCTTATAATCTTCAATGTACAGACACTTCTCTTAGTTTTATAATAGTCTAGATTAAAGTCAAGTTGAGTTGGTCATACAAATCTGCCAGCCAAAAAACTGACAACAGTCAAGGTTCTAGATTCTAGAATCTACATTGTACAATGTAGATCATGAACTGGCAGACGTAGTGTGTGACGCTTCAGCGCTGGACCGGCGACCTGAGACAGGTAGCGGTGAGCGACTGGATGAGGAAGGATGAGGATATAGTTTTGTAGCGTGTCCTGGGAGAGGCCTATGTTCATCAGAGGACGTTGACAGGCTGATGATGATGATTTTAGTTTTCAATTAAAAATACGTAGAATGTTATTTAGTGCAGGATTGCTATACAGGGTAAATAAATTAATAAATCACTACTTACGTAAGGACCCGACGCGTTTAATTTTACTAACAAACATTTCTGCCACTTTTTGCGGGGGGCAAGGTTACACGAAATCTGCAACTTTGGATTTTATTCCCCATAACTAGATTCTAATTTTGATTGTTAAAAATCATGACAGTAGTCGTGTGAACCCCTGAACCCCAAACGTTCAAAGTTCGAAGTTATTGTTTCGCTATTATACGCTGTCTCGTTTAGTTATAAGGTATAAAATTGAGTGTAAATGCACATGATCAATTGTTCTTATATCGTGGCAGAAGGGAAATGCTACCGCAAGGCTGGTCTTCATAATAAGTATTCAAAGCATTTACAGTACCAGAATCTAGCTTGGACTTGTATTATGATGACTAGAAACCGTTATAGAATACATAATACATAGATACAAATATTCATATTAATCATACAAATATTTGTCCCTTAAAGGAATTGAACCCGCGTCCCTCGGTACAGCAGGCAGGTTCAATACCAACTGAGCTACCGGGCCGAATATAACCGAATAGAATCTATCTATACTATTATAAAACTGTAACAGGAAATTTGTCTGTACATTGAAGATATTAACAAAAAAAAAGTTACGATATGGTTTTTAGGTGTCCCTGATTCCATTTCACCAATTTTTGGATTTTTTGTCTGTCTGTTTGTTTGTGTGTTTGTTTGGGTGTTTGTTTGTTTGTTTGTTTGAACGAGTATCACGCAAAAAATACTGAACCGATTTTGATGAAACTTTTTTTGTTTGATAGCTTATTATCTGACTTAAAATCTGGTATATAATTTGTGCGGACAAAGTCGCGGGTTAATGCTCGTAAATTAATAAATATATTGGAGATTGTCACACAAAAATTATCTGGTCACTACTTACGTAAGGACCCGTTACGCGTGTAATTCTACTAACAAATATTTCTGCCACTTTTTGCGGGGGGATAAGGTATAAAATTGAGTGTAAATGCACATGATCAATTGTTCTTATACCGTGGCATAAGGGAAATGCTACCGCAAGCCTGGTCTTTATAATAAGTATTAAATAGCTAGCCTGGACTTGTATTATGATGACCAGACAACGATATAGAATACATAACACATGGATACAAACATCCATGACTCGGGTACAAATATTCATATTCATCATACAAATATTTGTCCCTTACGGAATTGAACCCGCGACTCTCTGCACAGAGACTGAGCTACTGGGCTGTCGAATATAACCGAATAGAATAAGTCAATATTATCTTACAGAAAACATTAATATATAATCATTATCTCAGCCGATGGACGTCCACTGCTGGACATAGGCCTCCCCCAATATATAATGAATAATGATAATATAGGAATGGACGAATACTTCACAACGCGAGCCCGGAGCGGAATAGCGAAAGAAAATGAGTGGTCAACTTGATGTTAATAAGTTTTGTTTATTTACATGTCAGTACCCAACAAAACTTATTTTGAAGCTAACAATATTAAAACTAGCTAGTTTCCCGAGTCACCACGACAACCGAAGACACGTGAACAACGAAGAAAAGGGGTTTTTACATATAATTGAATAAAATATGGAGGGTAGTGGAGTCAATATAGCCGGCGACGGTCGTAGGCTATGAATACTAACGTCGCGGACACAGTGCTGGCGAGAATGGCGAACAAATGGGAAGATTGGCGAGCATGCTCGTTACTGACTATGACACAAATATATTTGAATAAAATATGGAGGGTAGTGAAATCGATATAGCCGGCGACGGTCGTAGGCTATGAATACTAACGTCGCGGATACACTGTTGGCAAGAACAATAAACTAATGGGAGTGATGTCGAGCATGCGCATTATTGTCGTCAGATATATTAATAAATTTAAATCAGTATAATGCTAAGTGTCCAAACTCTATTCAATGACCAGTGTAACAGATAAAGTAGTATCTCCACCATGCTATGTTATCTTAGTACAGACTAAGTGGAACGCTGATTTTCCATAGACAAGCTTCCGCCATCTATCGGTTATATTTCGAAGAACTATGTGTTAAACTAGGGTTCATATCGGAGTAACAGCGCATTACACCTCACGCGCTGCGCTGTAGTAGTGTATCAATCATTGTCTAGCGGTCTAGACAACCGGCTTACGATGCGGTTTAGCTAAGGTTCGATCCTCGTGTCGGCCGATCGTCTTTTTCAATTTATTTCATAATGTGCTAATAAGCGGCAACGCAATTAGGACGTCCTAAAATTCAAGGCGAGTTACCTATCTATATCCATTATACAAATTAATCTATGATCTCCACTTTTGATGGACAGTGAACAGAATTCACGAAATTGAATCATTTAGTTTTACTCACCGGGGTGTGGTTCAAGATCTATAATTCCTGTTAACTCATCGAAATTCAAAGGCCAATTCCTATTAACTCATATCAACGGATTTTGCATTGGTACATCAGAAGACAACATTCATAGAAAATATATGACAGGACTATCTGTTCACATAGAAGAGTTTATATGGCTGGTGACGACGGTCGCAGGATATGAATACTAAAGTTGTGGACACACTGCTGGTAAGAACGGCGAGGCAATGGGTCAATGGGGGACATGCTCGTCATACTCGTAGCAGCGATATAATAATGCTGGTAATAAGAATTGATAATATTTTTGAACATGCTTTAAAAAGAATGCTCGACCGTCGTAATATATAAATGTGATGATGATATACCCATCCGAAGACGTAGAAATATTACTAATTTACGATAATATGGAAATATCTAAGTCACTAGAACTTCCAGACTGTCCTCTTAGATTAAAAACAACAAGAAACAAAATAACCTACCTGTCCACGCGGACACTGCGTGACGCGAGGCCGAGGAGAAGATGAGAGCGTCACATCTCATTGAACCATCAGCGCGATCGGTTGTTACTGGACCAGCCCCTAATGGTTAGATGAAAAGTGAAGCCGCAGGTAGGCCGCGCCCCGCGCTCCTCTCCGAATCACATTTAAGTAATTATAACCAAACATTGGCCAAGATGCGTCAATGGCATAAGGAGACACGCCGGTCCCAACTGGATGCAGAGGGCGAGGGACAGAACGTCATGAAGGAATATGGAGAAGGCGTATATCCGAAGACGGACTGATCAAGGGCTGTGATGGATGGATGAACCAAACATTAACAAAACAAATCAATAACGAAGGAACACCGCCAAAATGAATTAGGAAGGAAACAAAAGAACAAAGTTCTTACGCATTATACTTTAGTAAGTTCCCTGACGAGACTCTTATGACGAGGTCGTAAAGACAAAAATCAGTAAATTCCGGGGCCTTTGTATATGGAGGAAACTCATAGTAATTTGGATGCTTGCCAATGGCCATAACCGTATGTATACTGTGACCGAACGTCGGTCGTATACAAAACAAAATATTGTAATTTCATTAAGTTTACCCTTACTATGAATTACTTTTTTTTCTAAACAAAAAATTATTCAAAATCCTAAGCATACATCATCATATTATCAATTTACAACAATCTTAGTTTGAAACAGACCTTTTTGCTTCAGTTCAATCAAAGCCCATTATGGGAGCAATATTTCTTTATTTTTTATTTTTTTCTTCAGAACAGATACAACAATATAATCTAGATATAGATCTATACTATTATAAAACTTTAACAGGAAGTTTGTCTGAACATTGAAGATATTAACAAAAAAAAGTTACGATATGGTTTTCAGGTGTCCCTGATTCCATTTCACCAATTTTTGGATTTTTTTTTCTGTCTGTTTGTTTGTGTGTTTGTTTGGGTGTTTGTTTGTGTGTTTGAACGAGCATCACGCAAAAACTACTGAACCGATTTTGATGAAACTTTTTTTGTTTGATAGCTTATTATCTGACTTAAAATCTGGTATATAATTTATGCGGACAAAGTCGCGGGTTAACTCTCGTAAAATCGTGAAAAAAATCAATAGCTAAGTATTTATGGTTTTTGGGTTGAGTTGGCTAATCAACCCAAAAACCATGAAAACTTTTTTATGTAACAAAACGATTTAATTTTTGCGATTTCGATATTGGCTCTATAATGAAAGTTGTTCAGTTTGATCAACTGGAGCATCCCTTAAAATAAAGGGTCCATTTTGATATGCTGACGGTCCAAGTGGATGGTCAGACCATCAAACTAAACATCTTTCGCTATGGAACCAAAGCGGAAACCAAAAAAAAAAAACAGTTTCTCTTCCATACAAAACTCCAATCATACTCGACCCAAATGTATGGGGCAGCTGTTTTTTTCGCTATTTCTACGTTGGTCCCTAAATAACGTTGTTCGTTGGTCTGATCATCCTCTTAAAAAGCCGTCAACATATTAAGTTGGACCCTCTATGTAATGGATATAAGTTTACACCACCCTGGATAATAAAAGTTTTATTATAGTTTTGACTTAAATCAGAATTTTATGGACTAAAAGGGTTAAACCGCGACTTCGTCGTCACAAATAATATACCAGTTTTAAGTCAGATCATAAGCTAACAAACAAAAAAAGTTTCATCACAATCGGTTCAGTAGTTTTTGCGTCATGCTCGATCAAACAAAGAAACAGACGGACAAAAAATAAAAAAATTGGTGGTATGGAATCAGGGACACCTAAAAACCATATCGTAACTTTCTTTTTTGCTAATATCTTCAATGTACAGACACACTTTCTGTTACAGTTTTATAATAGTTTAGACTACATACTATGGAATAATGTATTACTTTTGCACAACTCGCTTGCAATGAACAAACAAACAGTAAGGGAAACAGAAACCATACACAAACCTATTCCTAACATTAAGTAGCTTATGGAAGTATCGGCAGAATTGTACATTTACATAGACAATTCCGTTTACCCCAAATGCAGGGGCGCATTCAGAATGAATGAATAAATTCTCAGTCGATTTTGACTACAGTGCCTGCTTTTGGTAACTACGCAGGATATTTTTAAGTGCATAAGTGTGTACGCCAAACACTGATGCACTCTGCAATATGCTAAAAGTGAGTCTTTCTACAACTGCATGCTTAAAATAACAGTTGATGTTGTAGAAGTTTCTAACCACGCCGAAACATTTTTGGTGTCAAAAACTTAGAGAGGAGAGATATATATGAAAAAAAGAGTATTAAGGGCCTATGTCGTAAAATAATTGAAGCGAAATGGGCGTGTGATAGCTTATATTACTGCCTGATGCGAGAGAAAGAGATGGGGCGGATATTTTAATGTAATGCGGGCAATAGAATGATGAAGAGGTAAGTGTAAGGGGTTTCAAGATTAGTGGCCTATGGTCCTTCCAACCATATTGAATTTTCTCACAAGTCTGAAACCTATTTATATCGATAGGAGGATACCTAGGTGATGTAAAATTTATATCATTCTATCGTAACATCGCCGGTCATAAAGATATAATATAATGGATTTTAGTATATTTTGTGATCATCTGAGTGTCATATAGCGATTTAATAAAGGTTACCCAGGTACGACAAAGAATTTAAAAAAAAATCTAGTTAGCGGCTGGCCAGAGGCTACCTTCCATACTAAATAAAATCTTCCAGGCCATTTTCTGAAAGAATCTGAGACCCCTAAATACATCCCTGTCTAACTGTAATATCATACATTCTCTTTATACAACTTTTGTCTCAGTATTGCTACATCTCTTTGCCTAATTCTAGTATTGGTGCCAAGAGGAGGTCGTAAAGCTTGGTGTTTTATTGTTCACCGCCGACCTTGGCGTCCTTGTCTTCACCGAGGTTAAATATATGTCCCGTTCTCACTCTAGAAGCAGAGAAAACTTTATAAGCCCAAATTTCTTGATTTCGGAATTTAATAAGTGGTTGGGAGTTGTATTTTTATAATACAACACAACTGTTGTTTTTATTTTTTTTTATTTTTTGGGAGGTCTGCTATCGCAAGCCGAGGCTTATAGACTAAGAGATAAGTATACTTTTTGCAACCATCAGCTGCAAGGCTGATTCAGTATTTATGGGGTGTGCCTGCATATCTCCAGTCGGTTTAGAAGTTACTGATGTTTAAAGGTCAGTAAAAAATTAACGATCAGCGGCTGGTCGTATGATATTATTGTAGTATGCACTGTTGCTATGTGAACAGTACAAAAACTGACATGGTTCATTAGTCGGTTTGGCAGTTCATGTCAGTTTTTGTACTGTTCACACAGCTACAGAGCACACTACAATAATATCATACGATCAGCCGCTGATCGTTAATTTTTTACTGACCTTTAAACGTCTGTAACTCCTAAACCGACTGAAGTTATGTAGGCAGACCTAGTCCATCCCCATCACAGACACCACATAAACACTGAATCAGCCTTGCTGCTGATGGTTGCAAAAAGTTCACTTATATCTTATAATATTATAACACTGGGACTACTGTTGGTTTTCTGCCTTTGCCCCACGCTTACCCATATTTTACACATACCTCCGAACTTATTGTATTTTCTTTTCATTCTCGAGAATGCAGGTTTCCTCACGATGTTTTCCTTCACCGCCGGGCCAATGAGGTTGACAAATAAAACCGTACATAAATTCCGTAGTACTTAGTGTTGGCCGGGAATCGAACCACGCCTTATGATTGATTCCTTAGCTCTCTTTCGTATGGACTATCATCGCTCTCGGGAGTTGTAGAAAGGCTTCTTCTCAACCCGAAAGGGATAACAGTCGTGAATCTGTGTATTTTTGGAACAATCCCAGACAATATACAGGATGAAATTCATATCATTAGCATCCTTTTAAACTAAGAGTCTACCCATCAAACTGAACAACTTTTACTATGGGAGCAAACCGATCGGAGCCAAAAAATAAATCAGCTGTTTCATACATTTGAGTCATGAAAAAATCGAGTGCAATTTAGTATGGAACAGCTGATTTTTTTTTTGCTCCGTTCGGTTTGCTCCCATAGTAAAAGTTGTTCAGTTTGATGGGTAGACTCTTAGTTTAAAAGGATACTAATGATATCAATTTCACCCTGTAGGCATAGCTCGTTAAGAAAAAAGTATATTCCAATACGAGTGGGTCGGAAAACTCATTGGAAAAGCCACAGGTATGGAATTAAAACACGGCAAATCACTGATTTTACATCTTATTCGAATGAGGATTGAACATGTGTCTTTCAACAATCGCTTTGTCAACTCTAGTCCAATAAAGTTCAGTCAGAAACGATCACGATATATCGAACATCGAACGTCCGAGCATGGAGATAAACCGACCCGGTTGGTGTAATGGTTACCACGCTAGACTGCCAAACCAGGGTTCTGGGTTCGAATCCCGGTTCGGTCATGGATGTTTATATGTTTGAGTCGTTGTTGTATGGTTTCCATAATAAACAGCCTATTAGTGCTTGCTTAAGATCATTACAATGTATGTGCATGTGAGCGTTACAAAAAAAAAACCATATGAATACGTGCCTACCCTAATATCACAACGACCCAGTTTCATGACATACCTATATAATTATTATACCTATAGATAAGGTACATATAATGACAAGAACTCATTTAATTTATAACGAGAGCAACCAGAACTAAACCATAAAACCAATGACATAAACCTTAACTTCCCTTAACTGTGCTATAAACAACATTATCAAACTGTACCTTATGGTTAAAAAGACAAAATTGATATTCAAATGTTTGTACAGTGACAGGGCGCGTTACAAAAACGAAGTCCCATAAGTCAAGCAATTTTCATGCTTCCGACGCATACGTAAGAGTTTCTTTAAGGACGTGGAATTAGGTAAAGTATTATATTTTAGGGTAGACGTAGCGAGCGTGGTACGATGAGGTACTGCTCATGTTTGGTACCACGTTCTCGTGACAATTCACAGGTAAACGAATGGGTGCGTTTTAAACAGCAACAAAGAGGGTAAATTGATTTAAAATTGTGGAAAGATAAAATACAGATATCAGTACGGCTTCTTAGCTCAATTTAGGGTAGATCCTATCCTATCTGGCAGAAACAATGAGTTTTTAAACCAGAGTCATCATATCATACAATAACAAAGCCTAAACATGGCACATGTCTCTAATGTCACCTTTGTATGCATCAGTTATGCCCAGCTGTCATACATTGCCGCTGACATTCCAGTCCTTTCAAATGTACATACATACATACATATACTCACGCCTGTGTCCCATTGGGGTAGGCAGAGACAACGGATCGCCATCGGCTACGATCCTGACACGCCTTTTTCGCCTCTTCCACAGTCATAAGTCGCTTCATACACGCTCGTCGGTTTCGGGTACATTTGATCTGACCCTTCTTAAGTACGCTGCCAATTTGGTCCGCATACGTGCGTCTAGGGCGACCTTTTTTGACTGTCCCATTCACACTTGCTTTATATATTTCATTCGTCAGTCTGCTATCACTCATTCTTTCCACATGACCAAACCATCTCAGCATTCCCTTTTCAATCCTTGTTACTATATCCTCTTTCAATCCACATCTATCTCTAATTACACTGTTTCGTATTCTGTCATTTAGAGTCACACCACACATACTGCGTAAAGAACGCATTTCGACAGCATTTATTCTAGATTCATTCCTCTTCTGCCATACCCAACATTCGCTGCCATACATCAAAGTTGGTGCCAGGACACCGTCATGAACTGCCAAACATGCCTTTTTGGACACGTTATGACTTTTCATGAATGTGTGCATCGCTCCATTAATTCTATTTCCCGCTTTCACTCTCCTCTCTATGTCTCCATCACACGTACCATCTCTGGTAAACATACATCCCAAATATACAAATTCTTTAACCTGTTCCACTTTTTCATTTCCAATCATAATTTTACATTCAGTCAGTCTTTCATCCCTTTCGAGAACCATAACTTACGTCTTATTTACATTCACTTTCATTCCTTTCTTCTTAAATGACTCATGCATGCATGTTACCATCTCCTGTAAATCGTCTGCCGTCTTCAAATGTATTCGGTTATAAAGCAGTAACGCAAAACAACTGGGCATATACCGTAAAAAATCATCTAGCCAATGATTTTTTTAATGATAACTTCGCATAAACACGAATTTCCCATGAATCTTTCTATACAAATCTTATCAAAAGCGACTAAGTTAAGTACGCGTATAATTTCAGCTTATCTGGTCCTCTTTCTTCTCTTTTTTGATATAAAACATTTGAAGCTTTTTGTTTTTTTCAAAAATGATATCTATTTTTTATATACATTTGTATACTTTGTTTTTAATTTATGTTTGGTTATATAGTTGGAAAATGTTATTGCAACGAAGTATTATTATAATATCTAAACTATTATAAAACTGTAACAGGAAGTTTGTCTGTACATTGAAGATATTAACAAAAATAAAGTTACGATATGGTTTTTAGGTGTCCCTGATTCCATTTCACCAATTTCTGGATTTTTTGTCGGTCTGTTTGTTTGTGTGTTTGTTTGTGTGTTTGTTTGTTTGTTTGTTTGAACGAGTATCACGCAAAAACTACTGAACCGATTTTGATGAAACTTTTTTTGTTTGATAGCTTATGATCTGACTTAAAATCTGGTATATAATTTGTGCGGACGAAGTCGCGGGTTAACGCTCGTTATAACTATAGTAGCCGGTAATTACCTTGTTCATACTCTAATCTCTTTGTACTAGCAAATAATATTGTCACCTGAATGTGAAGATTTGTTAATAGCATATTATGTAAACTTATATCTTTAACTATTGATACTATTTGTCTGTAAATCTTCCTGTAAGCAAATAAATAAATAAATAAATATAACTCAGTGGTCCCATTAATAGCGTACTGATGCAAAGTCTTCCTTGTATAGAATGTCATTGGGCAGAAAGCATGAAAGGCATAAATGTAGCTTTTACATTTATGTGAATAAATCTAGAAGTAGAAAAGAAACACGTCGAGAAATGATTGTTTCCCCTCTTTTGTCCCCAATCGTTTTTTTTAGAACTTTATGAAAACGTTAAAGCTACGAGAAAACTGTCAAAGTTCGAATGGCTCATCATTAAATTCTCTACAACAATTTTTTTTGGTTGGATGTGTGCTATAGGACTTTTAACTTTCAAAATAGGCTGTGTAATATTTAGTTGGTAAGGTTTAATAGACGACTAGATATGGTGATGTGACTAGATAATTTGTGTGACAATGTCCAAGATATTTATTTATTTAATAAATAAATTTAATTTAATTAAATTAGGCTCACATTAATTGGTATTAAAGTATAATTGATTGATTGATTGATTGGTGTAAGTACAGAGATTAACACATTTTTTTTAAACTACCGCGTGCTACCACTGAACCTGAACCTAGTCAGGACACTATGTCACTTTGTGCGTTTTTCCCCAGTTGGTTAGGACATTGCAAGCTGAATCACCTGATTAACAAGAAAAGAAAGACGATTCCGTGCTTCGGATGGCACGTTAAGCCGTTGGTCCCGGGTACTATCTCTGGTCGTAGAAGTCGTTACATAAAAACCACGCCAGAGGCCGTAAGGCGGTCTGAAAAAATTCTGACACCAGCCTAGCTAGCATGCCACCCACGACAAAGCGTTTAAACGAGAAAAACGTCATGCGCGCTCTTTTTGGCCTACGTAAAATAATAAAGATGGAGGCACATCTCGAGATAAAAAGTTGGTGGGAGGCAGGGAGTGTCCGTACTGTATGTAGTAATAGATACTCTTTCTTATACTGTGGTCCTGATAAAAGGTCTGTAGCGAGAGACATGGATTTTTACTTAAAACCCCTCTGAAATCTGTCATCAGAACAGTACTAATCTAGTGATAGCCAGACATAGCCCAGTAATTTTACGGAGTTTTGATAGGCAGGGTGGGGAGTAATTATCAGTGGGACTTTTAAACTGTAACCGGCACCATTTAGTGAAAAAACATATTTAAAAAAAAAATCACTACGCAACATAGAAATCAAAATTGTATCTCCCAGAAGGCTTTTAACAAATTAATATCATTACCAATGCACTCATTTTAATTAGATTTAACAATATAAATAATTTTGCATCATTAAAATAGGCATTGAAATTTTAAAAATGAGGTATTCGTTAGAAAATAATAACGTATTTTTCAAAGCCTTCTAAGTAAAGTAAAATATTTACACCATGTTTGAAATATGTATAATGGTAAAGCCTTAAAATGTGCAAAAAAAAATTTACCATATGAATTTTTAAAACAAGATAAAAGCTAAATTTTAAATTTGGGGCTGTTGCTGACGTAATTTTTTTTTGGTACATTTCTTATCTCTTATTGGCTCTTAAATACTATACTGAAAAAAATATCAATTATTAATTAGTCCCGGCTCAAACCGTAAAATGACTGGGCTAAAACGCGGCGCAGTGACAGGTTGTTTGCTAGCAACATCGTTTGTAAACACGGCGAGTTTTAAACTAAATATTTGTACAATACTTCGCTGCAGCGTTTCATTCGGTGCCGTTCGAACTGAAACGATTCGTTTTAACTTTATTTTTATTCGGAAAATGGACGGATTAATATGCTTTCGTATTTATTTATATGGTATATGTCCAAACTAGCGATATGGCATGATTTATGAGAATGTACATTTTGAATCACGATGAGAAACAAACAATATGGTTTTAACCTCCGACGCTAAAAGAAAGGTGTTATACGTTTGACGCCTATATCTGTCTGTCTATCTATGCCAGGCATGTCAAACTAAAAGTCACTGGTGGGCCAAATGCATAATAATAGTAGAATCTGTGGGCCGCAAAGAATATTGCATTTATCTTAGAACAGGACGGTACCTATACTTTTATTACTAGGGCAAAATTTTCAGGACCTTTGTAAAAAAACGCTACATAATTATGACATAAAAAGAGTGAGCGAGCGAAGTGAGCTCGAAATTTTTCACATCATGACATAATGCATTAAAATTAAATTAAATTAAAAATGATTTATTTCAGATTATTCATCCATATTGTGTTAGTAACAATTGTCTTATAACTATGTTAGTGTTTGTGCATTGGTGGTACCTTCATAATACCGCAAGAAAACACACTGTGGGCCGCAAGTTTGACATGCCTGATCTATGCCATTGTAAGTCCCAAACGGGTGGACCGATGTCGATGCGGTTTTTTGTATCCGAAAGCTAATTTTTGCGACAATCTTCTTAGCTAAGTTTTATGAAAAACGGTTCAGCAGTTCTCAAGATAATCAGTCAAATGCGTTAATTGATATCTTATAATTGAAGTAAAACAAAAATTTGTAAAAAAAGAAAATTGTAGGTATGCAAATGTTTTACCTCACTCTAATCACAGGTTTTTTTTATTTTTGTCGGTATGGTTCTTTGTTCAGACAGACATCACGCAAAAACTACAGGGCCAATTTTGATGGAACTTAATGTGTTTAAAAGCTTATGATTAGACTTTAAATTGGTATAGGTGAAATTGATATCTTTAGCATCCTTTTAAACTAAGAGTCTACCCATCAAACTGAACAACTTTTACTATGGGAGCAAACCGATCGGAGCAAAAAAAATATCTGCTGTTGCATACATTAGAGTCTGGTAGGCATTGCGGTTTAGTATGGAACAGCTGATTTTTTTTTGCTCCGATCGGTTTGATCCCATAGTGAAAGTTGTTCAGTTTGATGGGATCAGAAACAGAATCAGAAAATTTATTCATAAAAATGGGTACATAATATAATACATTAAGGTGATACATAATACAAAAATAAAGTCTCCCCAAATCTTGCCCAAAGGCGTACAAATATTGATAATAATTATATGACCTAATAATTATAAAGTCAAAAATCAATTCCATTATAATAATTTCAATTCAATAGCACAATTACGTTATATAAAGAAGGATAACAGTCATTATTTTTTTTTTGCATGCACAGCAAAACTGGGTGAATAGGATAATAAAAATTAAAAGGATTACATTAGATTAAAAATATTTGAATTAGGTAAAAGTCGTTATTACATGAAAAAATATTTACGAAAAATTAATAACAATATCAAATTATATTAAATTATACAATATTAAACTATTAAATTAGAATGATATAAAGAATCTATAATTACAAAACAAATGGGTAGACTCTTAGATTAAAAGGATGCTAATGATATCAATTTCACCCTGTATATAATCTCGCAAATATAACGGGAACCGGTGCCGACGAAGTCAATAGTTTCGGGCAAAATCGGTTATTTCTAAAGATAATTGCATCTAATGAGACAACTAACAAAATAAAAAAAAAAAAACTCCTTCGAAAAGAAATGCCATTCAAAACAATAGTTCAAGAAGCCATAGTAAAAACTGGAGAATGTGGCTTCAATTTGCATATAATAAAAGAGGTCCTCGGCCGGCAAACGGCGCGGAGTGCAATTTCCTCCAACCCGCACCACTTACCTTCACTTCCGTCCATTAGAAGCGCCGCGCCGGTGAGGTCCTATTTTTAGACTATTCTATGGAATTTTAAAATATTTCAGAAAGAAAATGTTAAAAAGATAAGGAACGTTTTAAGAAAAGACAGTTTTTTTTATAAATATTCACTTACCAAGTCTAGCATCCGGAATCAAATGAAGAATGTCTAAATAATTGATATACATTTTTGGTGAACCAAATAAATATTTATCTATTTTTTAATTTTATCCATACGAAAAAAAGAATGGGCAAAGACCATTGATCAAATATTAGAATTAGATAGAGAGTCTCATATGAAACGTTAGCAAATATTTCACGTGTTTACAGTCATCGATGCCACAGAACACTGAGTTTTGACTTTTGAGTGCAGTTTAGTTCTGCCATTTTTGTATAGTCGGATATTAATTTTAGAGCACTTTCAGCTCTGCTATTTATGGTGCGTTGATTGGGTATCTAGTTTTAAGAGGTTCCTACCCAAAGAGTGAAAACGGGACCCTATTACTAAGACTACGCTGTGCGTCCGTCCGTCCTAGCTTCAGAGGATTGTATCTTCAACAATTAAACAAACATCACACGCTGAATGCAGGTAAGAGGAGCGCAGGTGGGGGGGGGGGGGGGGGGTAAAAAGGAACCTACTTAGTAAAATACGGCGATATCGCCACACTTGAATAGGAAAGCGTAATGAAGTGCCCTGTCTCCTCTAGTACGTGTACGTGATAGCTCAATGGTTTATTTGATTTATTTAATTAATCTGGATTCACTTTAGATTATAAAGCAAAAACATAAAGGAGATTTCAGCACGCCTTATAGAGACCACTGGTGATAAGAGGGCTGGCAGTTACCTTCGTCAGCGCATAAGCTTGGCGATACAGAGGGGGAATGCTGCCAGCGTTCTTGGAACCGTCCCCCAGGGAGAGGCATTGGAGGAGGTTTATAGGTTGTAGGTCCCCCCTGACGATGCTTGTTGCAGATATTCAGGATGTATTTATTGACGAAACGAGTTGTGGATCTGAGTGAAGTACTTTCTTTGACGAAGCCTGTTGTGGATATGAGTGATGTATTTTGTTTAATAAAGTGCTTTAGATTATTAATCTGGATTCACTTTAGCCTCGATTACCATAATAGTATTAACATCTTGCTGTCTCTTACCCTCCTACCGGCCTACAATATCCTCCCTCGCTCCCATAACAGTATCGTTCGAACAGGCCTCGTGTCGTAAGTGCAGGTAGTTGCGTTTTATTGCCTTTTGCAATAGTTTTCCCTTATTCCTAACGTTCTGAGCCTTCCATACAGATAGCCTGCCTGATGCATTTCATTTCGTTTTGAAGTCAGTTTTGGTTTTTATAAGATAATTGTTCAACTTAAGGTGGTTTCAGTCTATACAAAAGTTTGACGCACAAAACGCATAGACGGAAGTAATAAAAGTAATATTTGAAAAAATAGTTTAGAAAATCTAGTTGCCGCGTCACAGATAACATTTGCAATTTATAATATAATTAAAAAGATATAAAGCTTTTAAAATTTTGTATAAAAAATTTCAAAGCTTTATATCTTCGTTATTATTTTATAAATTGCAAATATTATTTGTTACGCGGCATCTAGATTTTCTAAACAATTTTTCGATATATACAAAGTTACTTATAATAATACCGTCTACGCGTATAGTGCGTCAAACTTTGTATAAAATTGACCCCTCTGCAACCACCTTAATGTCTAAGGTGATAAAATTCAGCTGCTCTTGAAAATTTGTACCTTTCATTATGAAATATATCTGTTTTGAGATTGCTATTGCATTTATCGTTATACCTAGGCCGGTGCAGTATCGGTTGCCCAACTCTGGCAAGGTACTATTTAGCGACTTTGTTCAGAATTTGAAGTCGACACGATAAGCAAACAAGTATGGCAGCGTAATATAGCGCAATCGCGCTTTCACTCTCTATTTACGCGCGAACGAACGAGATAAAAAGCGTGATAAAGCCCTATCACGCGCATCATGCTACGGCTTCTGGGCCCATTATACAGGGTGATAATAAATTTATGCCAAACCTGAAAACCTAATGCAGGGTAATTGAACACCATTTCTATTAAAACCTTCAACGGAAGTAACAGATTAAAACTGTAAATGAGAATATATTTTTTTTAGATACTCTGTTTGTCACAAGAGTGTGTAAAATTAAATGCGTTACTTAACTATCCAAGTACTTCAAGCTACGTTTTTAGGTATTTCATTCATACCTAAGCGTTTAAAACGTAACCCTCCTTTTAGGCTCGCCTTAGTCGAGTAAAAAAGTCATCCGGTATCATGCATCGGTTCCCGTAATGGCGGTAGCGTGCAAGACAAGAATTGTACTTCCTATTTGAAATCGATTTGATTGGTTCACATTTACACAGCTAGCTGTATCGTATTGTACAAAGGGTTGCCAGATGGTCAGGATTCGTCTGCACTGTCCCGATATTTCATAGGATGTCCAGAATCCCGACAAATAGCTTCTCATAAAGTTCATAACAAAACAGAAATTTAAAATCACTGCGCGGTTTCAAAATCACTTCACTTCAGCAGAGTTAATAATTAGACTTAACTTAGATGTAATCTGTTTGAATTTTAAAACTTTTCTGAGTATTTCTTAGTACAAGTACTACATGTGGCAACGACTGCGGGGCACCTGACCAGACCCTCTCCCCTTAGAAAAAAGTATATGTCAAGAATAAGCATGACGTTTCTACCATATAAAACAAAAGAGGCCAACTTTCTTAGGTTAGTGTGCGTGAGGCGCCATACTAATTTAATTATGTCTGCGTGCGTGTATATGGATAGGGTTTAGCGGCCAGTACTGGTTGCAATATTTTTCTACGTTTTCGTAGCTTCGACTGTCAATCTTGACATATAACTTATCCAAGACTCTCCCATGTGGTAAATGAGTGCGCTCTGCGCCGTACGATATGATGATGTGGTAAGGCAACATAAAAAAAAGTGTATAGGTACGTTTAGTTACCTATGTCATGCTCATGCATGATTCAGTAAATTTTTCAAAAAAGTTAAGTTTCTTTGTTTTTATTTAAATTTTAATAATAAAAAGTAACATTTTAATTTGTTTTATTTATTTGTTCCGACATAAATCCCAAAATACTTTTTGGAATTTTGTCCAGATATTTTAGTCTTCCCATCTGGCAACCCTAATTGTACAGGTTGACTTGATCGTTTGCGTGCAATGCTCAATGGAAATTACTTATTTAAAGTTTGACCTGGTTTTTATAAAAAAAACTTTCAGGTCTCACATACACAAACTCACTCATGCTTTACCATGCTTTACCATTATAACAACTAACCGCTATCACAAAAATATATAAAACTAGTTTTCGCCCGCGATTTTGTCCGCACCGGCTCCTGTCATCGTAGCGAGATAAAATATATACCAGTTTTTAAGTCTGATCATAGGCTTTTGAAAACCTAAAAAAAGACTAAAAAGTTAAAAAATAATATTGCAGCTGATGACTTTTTCGTTCGCATCATAAGAACATTAATTTGTTTTATTGAAGTCGCTGTCAAGCCGGTACGATTCGCGACAGGACTTGCATTAGTTTTTTCGCTTGGCTTGACACCGAACTCTATAAAACAAATTAATGTTCTTATGATGCGAACGAAAAAGTCATCGGCTGCAATATATTTTTTTAACTTTTTAGTTTTTTGAAGGTGGTTTTATTTATTGTTTATTTTACAATTTTCAGTGGTGAATTCATTAGTTCAATTTAATAGAAGTGCTTTAAATTAACAAACGCACTAGCCGGCACTACGATTTTCAAAGGTTCCCCTCGATTTCTCTGGGATGCCACCATCAGATCCTAGTTTCCTTATCATGGTACCACCGTTGGAATAGCTTCTTTCCAACAACAACAAAAAATCATCAAAATAAGTTCATAAACGACGAAGTTATCCGCGAACACACATAAAAAAAAAATATGTATATATATATATACACGGTGGAATTGAGAAACCTCCTTCTTTTTTGAAGTCGGTTAAATAATAAAAACAAAATGATTCGTAAAAATAGATCCCATAGTTTTTGCGAGATATTCGAAAAGCATACAGCTAAAAAATCTGTAATTTGGAGTCCATTGGAGTCCGTTTTTTTCAGATATCCCGGGACACATACACAATTTCGTAACTTTTTTTACCCTACTGCCTGAAAAGGAGGGTCAAATCAATTTTTTTTGCGAAATCTTCTATGCTCAGACACACTTCTGTTAGGTACATTTATATATGAGTGGAGAAATCCTATGAAAAAGCTAAAATAGCATGTCCTATATCTATCTTTTTTTTAGTTTCACTCTATCGTCAGTCATTGTCATCAGTGTATAAGCGTCGCATAGCAGAGCAAAGGCTTCCTCTCATATCATAGCTCTACCAGATTTAAGCTCGCTTTTAAACAACACGACTTATTTTAACATGTTATTGCGCACAATAAAGAATCTAAGAATATTAGAACAATTGGCAGGCAAACCTAAAATAAAACTACCGCACGATCCGCCACAAATCGAAACCGAAACAAAGGCTAGTATTTTAAAACAAGTACAGTAACAGTAACAGATAGTGGAACTATAAAACAAAAAAACAAACAGATAACAGCCGAGGCGTATCTCAAATCTGAAAGTACCTCTTGTCTTTGGAATAATTCCAGAAACTTGAAGTACCTACTTACTGCACGATTGAGGGTAGCTTTAAGTTCTGAGGAGGAACTCTTGCCAAATGTCATCATACCTGTTCGTTTTGAGTTATTAGAGTTTGTTTATTACTGCTGTTTTAACGTCGTACAATGAAAAGTTTAAGAAGTTACTGTTATTGCAAGCTTTTACCAAACTTGGAGCTTGTAAATCTTAGTTTTTACCACCACATAGTTCTAGCTAGAATAGACCACCTTAGGCATATGAATAAAAATCCCTACAGAACGAAAGCTTTACACAGTGTGTTACAGAAGTGAGAATAAAAATTGAAAACTTTTAAGGGGGTGGTTTAGACCAACAAACTAAACAACTTTTACTATGGGACCAGCATCAAAATCACGAAAAAATATTCTTTTGTCCCATACTTTTAGCTCGAGTAGATCTGTAGGATATTATGGAACATCGCAAAGGCATTGCATCATGGCGATTATGGCAAATCTCCCCATTTTGGGGAGGCCTATGTCCAGCAGTGGACGTCTATCGGCTGATATGATGATGATGATGGAACATCCGATTTTTTTTCGCGATTTCGATATTGGTCCCATAGTGAAAGTTGTTCAGTTTGATGGTCTCAACCACCCCCTTAAATGTTTATTTGTATTTTTGTAACACCCTGTATAAGTGGCCGCTTTCGGAGCACCCACACATAGCGCGCGTTAGAGGACGTACGAACAGGTGCACCATCGTACGTCCTCTGTGAGTGCACCGACAGCGGCCTGTATGGATATTTATTCATATGCTAACGCCCGCCCGCCACGAGTGCCTACTACGAATAGGAAGACTTCACATACGCATCGAAATTTCTTCTTCAGCGTATGCAGGTTTCTTCACGTTGTTTTCCTTCACCGTTTGAGAGCAGTCGGTATTACGTACTAAAGTTAGAAAAAATCACGCGGTTTTGAACCTGGACCTGATGATGGAGTCTCCATACCTCTCCGCAGCGTGCCACCGACGCTTTTTCATATCCGTTCGGTTTAAGTTATTGTAGTGTCTTTATTGCTCCTGTTATACCTATTTGTGTCGAAAACAGTTTCATAAAAGTAATTTTCAGAACCAATATAAAACTAAAAAGCTTTATAAAAGCAATTTGTAACACAAATGACTACTCAAATGGTCCGTGAAGATTTCCTCCTCTCCACGGCCGGAAGCCAAGATAATATCTCTGGCTTAAGGCTGCCTGTTTAAACAAGTCCGTTTTAAAACTAAAGTATTATTTTTACAAGGTTCCGTAGCGTCTTTACCACAACCTGGACACTTCATAAAAACGCGCTTGCACTGACAAGAAGAAGCTAGTTCATGTAAAGTGAGTGAGTGCAAGGAAAAATTAAAACCGCCTTAAAAAAAAAACTAAAAAGTAAAAAAATAATATTGCAGCCGATGACTATTTCGTTCGCATCATAAGAACATTAATTTGTTTTTTATCGAAGTCGCTGTCAAGCCGAAATTACTTTTTAACTTTTTATTATTTGGTTATAAGGGCTTGGTCGATGACCTAAAAGCTACTGCGACCTGGATAGATCTAGTGTAACTGTCACCCTAGACCTAAAGGTCATTTCCAAGGCCCACGGATTTCATGAACCGTGTTATGCTTTTGGAGGGAAGGTCCCTGATGTCAGTAGGTGTTATTATATATCCACCTAGATGGCGACTTCTGCTGTGCTTGTGACTTGTGCTGTGTCTTCTGCTTTTAACTTTCATTTAATGAAAAAATTTATAAAAAATAGTAAATGTAAACATTTTTGAAATTGCATTATTGACGTTTGATATGAGGATATTATAAGTCGTTTGGCGTATGTTTTACAAAAATTTATCCAGCCGTTTCCTACCTGGAGGTATGTTTTGAAAATAATTTTTGGATTTTTTTAAAACAATTGGCTGAAAGGTAATAGTGTAGTATATTTTTAGAACCGGCTTATGAAGCCCTTTCATTTGATACCCCACACGATAGGTTTCAGATCAAAAAATTGTTTAATACCATACAAAAATTTTATGACGTCATAACTGGAGACCCTGACACCTTAGAGACTGGCTTCCGGTAGTTTTGGGGTCTAGAGAACATACCTAACAACATACAAAAATTTGGTGCTGGTATCCGGAAGCGAACTTTTCTTCCATTAAGGCAGTGCATTATAAATTTTATTCAGTTTTAATTATTTTTGAAAATAAAGGAATGTATCCTTTCAGTAAAATTTGCCATCATAAATATTAAGGGTACTTTCCCTCCAACCACGGCCTTTTTTTCCACCCTGTATATTATATACACATATATTAACGTCCATTTAAATATCTAGTTTTTATCATTTGTGCTGTACACATTTTGTCTGCCTCACACTTTAGAACTGTCTCTGTTGCGGGTTTGCTGGAAGAAATCTCTTTAGAGATAAGCTCGCCCTTTGTACATGTCTACTTTAATTGGTTTTTTCTGTAATGTTATGTGTACAATAAAGTGTTAAATAAATAAAAAAGTATGGTAGTTTTAGATTATGAAAACTATTGATATCGAAATCGGTGCTTTAAAGAATTTAACAAACAGCTTCAAACGAGATTTTGGCATCAAAATACGGAACCCTAAAACAATAGAGACAGGTAAATCACTAGAGAGCGCGAAGCCTTATTGCAATAAATGTAAGAATAGTCCCAGACGGAAATATGGTTTCCTGGGAGAGATTGGACTGGTTTTATTTTAACAATTTATTGTATCTGTTGGAAAAAAATTTACGTCGTGGTCTAGTGGCAAGTAACCATGCCTGCCGTGCAGGGGGCAATGGTTCGATTCGATCCCCGTCCAGGACGATTCGTACCAATGAGTTTCTCGGAATTTAAGGCCAGGCCACACAGAGGCGGTTTTACGGGATAGCGGGCCGGAGGCGGACCTGCAGGAAGCGAATATCTCCGGACCCGCGCGTATTTCTGTGTGGTAGAGTACATACAAACCGAGCGGGTCCGGAGATATTCGCTTCCCGCAGGTCCGCCTCCGGCCCGCTTTCCCGCAAAACCACCTCTGTGTGGCCTGGCCTTTATGTACGATTTGTAACACAACTGACTTTTCGGTAAAGGATGACATCGTGAGGAAACCTGCATGCTTCAATTTCGAGACATGTATTCATTTTCATCATCATCACTACATAGTATAAAACAAAGTCGGTTCCCGCTGTCTGTCCCTATGTATGCTTAGATCTTTAAAACTACGCAACGGATTTTGATGCGGTTTTTTTAAATAAATAAAATAAATAAAAATAAATAAATAACACTCGCAGGCACATAAATTGTAATGATTTCAAGCAAGCACTATAGGCGAATAGAAAGAGTGATTCAAAAGGGAGGTTTATATGTATACAGGGTAAAATTGATATCATTAGCATCCTTTTAAACTAAGTCTACCCATCAAACTGAACAACTTTTTTTATGGGAGCAAACCAATCGGAGCAAAAAAAAATCTGCTGTTGCATACATTTGAGTAGCGAACTCGCGCGTCGACATTGCAGTTTAGTATTGAACAGCAGATTTTTTATTTGCTCCGATCGGTTTGCTCCCATAGTGAAAGTTGTTCAGCTTGATGGGTAGACTCTTAGTTTAAAAGGATGCTAATGATATCAATTTCGCCCTGTATATCAGCATTGCACCAGTGCGAAGCCGGGGCGGGTCGCTAGTCCATTATAAGTGGCGATGGGCTCACTCCCCGTCACACTGGACAGAGTTATTTCCGCCCAGATTTGAAGTTAGCCTAAGCAATCAAAATTACAGTGTCAAAGCAAGATAGTAATAATAAAGACTGCGCAGAACAAAGTCTGTCATTGTCATAACATTAAAATCTTCAAAAGGCCTGACCAAACTGAAGCCACAGAAAAAAGGACAAAACCCACTAGTTAAGTGCCAAATGTTGATGCACTCTGCATAAATTTGCACTTTTCATGACGAACGCTGCATATAAACCAGTTATTCGCCATTCATTCGATACGAAACCTTGTAACGCTCGTATTAAGGCACTAAATAGGTGAACAGGGTATCTTTTGTCCGGGATATTGTACTATTCTTTAGAGCCGGTAATAATTCGTTCAGAATTTGAATGAATCGAACATTTTGTGGAGCGAATTGAAAACGAATCGTATCTGCAAGTAGGGTGCATTGGAGAAGTTTATTTTATAAAGCGGTTAATTTATTTTCGCAAATTCGTCGACGGATTTTTAAAAAAATGGAGCAGGTTCGCAATTTAGCACTTTATTGAAAAAAAACATGTGGGGACTTGCTACAGATGTCAGCACCCACAAGTTATAGCAAAGATGCCAACAGATGGCGATACCGTCGCCCTCGAAAATATGCTCCATACAAAGACAACGTTCACCGAGAATACGTATCTCGTAACCTACTACAAATAAGGTTCACAATCGAATGCAAGACATACATCGCGCAAGAGAAATAATCACAGAGATTCGATACATATACAAGGTCCAACTAAGAACTGTTGGACCACGGCCGGTCCCCAGGCTTCACACATAGCCTGGCGGAAGATCTTCCCTTTTCAATGGAGGAACATTCTCAGTAGCACCTCCATATTGGTGACCCCGACGTGATGTCTAGTTAGGTAAGTGACGTAAATGAATAACATAAACTTAACACCATAATCCACTTTGAGGTGGTCAGAAACATTCCTTTAACTACTAGCTGCCTAGCATGCAGTTTTAATTTAACAAGCGAACGAAGTCAGTTAGAGTGCTAGTCTACATCAACACTATTACAAAATTGTATCAGAAGTGTGTCCTATACACACGGTGACACATTAAACTACGCAAAACCAACATAAGCTCGCCGCGCGTAGGGTGAACGACGTATAACGCCGCGCGGCCAGCTTATTTTGGTTTTGCATAGCTTGATGTTTCGCTGTGTGTACATTGAAGATATATACAAAAAAAGTTGCAATATAGTGTTTAGGCGTCCCTGGCTCCAAATCACAAATTTTTGGATTTTTGTCCCGTGTTCGAGCATCACGCACAAATTATTGGACCGATTATAGTGAAAATGTTTTAAAGTTTATGATTACACTAGTCTAAAAATCTGGTATATACCTATTTTGTTTCGTGAAGAAGGAAGGCAGTGCGGACGGAAGTCACGGGCTAGTTTCATTTATTATCAATGAAAAAGCTAGGCTAGTCGAGCGGGGCAATTCCGTCAGCGTGGTAATAACGTCAAATGGCTATCACTTTTGTTCTAGCCTTATTCGGCAGCAATGACTAGTGCAGTTGGCCTCGCATGCCACCCCCGAGAAAACGATAAAAATCGGGATGTGCCTCTATCTTTTTTATTTTACGTATGTTAGAAAAAGCGCGTTGACGTCAAATAAGTAATCGGGCATAGGCCCACCACACATTCCCACGAGCTGTAACTCCTGTAAGCCAGGATCAACAGCGGCGACCATTCACAACACTGGACAATGAAGTCCAGCGAGCCCGGGGGATGACTCTAATCTGTCTTGGAACCCGCTATGAATTAATCAAAGAAGATAGGAGGAGTAGGAAAACGAAATATCCGACTTCCCTCCATTGCAAACGGGAGAATGCAATAAGAAGGAAAAAAATATGGCTATTAGAGAGCCAATTCAAGAGATCATTTATGGCAGTGTTGAAGACATGACCGCAAAAGCACCAAAACTACAAAATAAAACAATAGGAACCTAACATTGTACTGAAACTATGACCTATTTTGCTTCCAGTACTAAGTATGGCAAAAACATCTGAACGCACGGAAGTTATCCCTAGTCGTCAAATGGCTACCACTTTTGTTCTAGCTCTTTTTCAACAGCAACGGCTAGTGCAGTAGGCATCGCATGCCACCTCCGAGAAAACGATAAAAATCGGGATGTGCCTCCATCTTTTTTATTTTACGTATGTTAGAAAGAGCGCGCATGACGTTTTTCTCGTTTAAACGCTTTGTCGTGGGTGACATGCTAGCCGTGCTGCTGGTAGGAATTTTTCACAACCTTCTGGATAAGAGCTTATAGTTACGAAGTAACTAGTAATCTGTGCTTGTAGAACAAAAGTTATAGCTCTTTGGCGTAATTACCCCGCTCGTATATTAGGTCGGGGAAAAAGTTTCTTCGCATTTTATAAGAAAATACAAAACATTTTTTAATATATTTTATTTACATTTAACTAAAGTATGTAGGTACCATTTTGTTCGATAACTTTTTGCCATCTTGTAGGTAGGGACATGATCTGTAGGTAGGGACATAATCCCATTGCTATAGAAATTTTGGGCCTTCTGATCAAAATACCGCGACAAGTAGTTTTGGCAGTCCTCTCGTGATGTTAACCTGACACTGCCTAAAGAATTATGAAGAGACCGAAACAGGTGAAAATCTGAAGGTGCAAGGTCAGGACTATACGGCGGATGCATTAACATCCAGCCAAGCTCTCTTAATTTTTGCTGAGTGGCTAAAGAGGTGTGAGGTCTAGCGTTATCATGATGGAAAACCACACCCCTTCTGTTGATTAATTCCGGCCGCTTTCTCTCAACTTCTTGCTTTAATCTCATCAGTTGTTCGCAGTAGAGTTCAGAATCGATGGTCCTGTCTGGTGGTAACAGCTCATAATGAATAATGTCCTTCCAATCCTTCCACACACACAGCATCACCTTGTTGCGAGTTAACCCGGGTTTCGCCACAGTCTGTGAAGACTGACCGGCCTTTGACCACGACCTTTTTCGCACGTTCTTGTCGTACGTGATCCACTTTTCATCACCAGTTATCAGCTTCTTCAAAAATGGTTCGGTTTCATTACGTCGTAATAAAGAATCACAAATGAGTACACGGTTCATTAGGTTTCTTTCAGTGAGCTCGTGAAGTACCCAAATATCGAGCTTTTTTGTGTACCCAGTTTTTTTCAAATGCGCCAAAACTGTTTTGTGGTCAATTCCCAGTTCTTCAGCTACGTTGTAACTACTGATATGTCGATCTTGCTCCCTTTTTCAAAAATGGCATCCATTTTTCATACATACTATAATGCGAAAAGACTTTTTCCCCAACCTATTATTACTATACTAGGTTATTTTTATCCCGCCTGTGTAAACACATCCCAAGTAGTCCCAACGTTTCTAAAATTAAACATCCATTCACTTAAAACCGCGAAGACTTTCAAAGTAATCTTGAGATTTGCAATTTCCTCAGCCGCGCTCTCTTCCTATCATTTAAAGAGTAGCATCCTGTAGTTAATGGCAAAGCGTTCAGATTACTTCATAGATTACGTTTTATATTAAGTTAATATTTCTCTTTTGAGCTTTAATTCAATATTGCGGTTTGGGAGATCAAATTACTTTGCTGTTAATTAAAAAAAAACAAAGAGGTTAGGTTAAGTTAGGTTAAACATTACTGATTTGAGTCACTTCCATGGATTTCTTTCAAATCTATGACCAAATCGTAATCCTATAATTAGGAACCTCAGTAAAAATATTCACTATCTCGGGCTAATGGGTATCGGGTGGTAACCAGTCACCGAACTTGTAACCCTCAAGGTGGTTTCAGTCTATACTAAAGTTTGACGCACAATACGCGTAGACAAAGTAATATTTTACATATGGAAAAATAGTTTACAAAATCTAGATGCCGCGTCACAAATAACATTTGCAATTTTTAATATAATTACGAAGATATAAAGCTTTGAAATTTTTCATACAAAAGAGAGTGTCATGTTACGAGACGAGTGTTAAGTATGAATGTGGATGGCTGTAGTAGGAGAGGGAGGCCGAAGAAAAAATGGATGGATTGTGTGAAGGATGATATGTGTAAAAAAGGAGTGAGTGTTGAAACGACGGCTAAGAGAGATGAATGGAAGAGGATGACATATTGCGCCGACCCCAAATAATGGGAAATGGGCAAGACAATGATGATTTGTGAAGCGGCAACTAGATTTTCTAAACTATTTTTCCATATATACAAAGTTACTTATATTAATACCGTGTACGCGTATTGTGCGTCAAACTTTTGTATGGACTGAAACTACCTTAAGATAGGGAATGAGAGAGGTTAAAAAATTTCATCCGTGGACAACATACATACATATACTCACGCCACTATCCCACAGGGGTAGGCAGAGACTACTCTGATTCACTTCTGACACACTTCTCTCGCCTCATCCACTTTCATACATCAACTCTTCATGCACTTCTGTCAGTTGATCGTGTTAAGGACTTGTCCTTTAACTGCCTCCGTGGTCCAATGGTTCAGAGCATTGGGCTCTCGACACGGAGATCGTGGGTTCGATTCCCACGGGGGACACCTAGTGATATGTCACTTTGTGCGATTTTCCCCAGTTGGTTATGACATTGCAGGCTGAATCACCTGAACGTCTGAAAAGAAAAATGACTCCGTGCTTCGGATGGCACGTTAAGCCGTTGGTGCCGGCTACTATCTCTGGTGGTAGTAGTCGTTACATAAAAACCACGTCACAGGCCGTAAGGCGGTCTGAAAAAACTCTGACACCAGGGCTCTGCCCACATGCACGATAAGAAGAAGACATGTCCTTTTCGAAGAAGACCATTTATTTGGTCGTGGTAAGTTCTCCTCTGACTTTTTCTCTCAACTTTTTGAAATGAAAATGACCCAAATAGAAAGTTAACAGTTATAGTTAAGTTTCAATCCGCACCGAAGGGATTTACGGTCGTCAGTTTATGCATGTTTAATATTTTTAAACTGTTACATCCGACAAAGAAACTCAAGTTCTTTTGTCAGGTCGTAAAAGCGAGTTTTTAAAATGTTATTTCAAAAGTTTAGCTTTTCGCTTTTTTCTCTTCCAAGAGAGCAGTTGGTACAGTTAAACTCTAACCGATTTCTTTTCATGTCGGAGGGATGACGTTTCATTTTAATATTTTTACTACAATTTAACTTTTAGAATTGCAATGTTTAAACTTCATGTAGAACGAAAATTTTAAGATAATAAGAGTGAAATTATAACTGTAAAAGAAAATACCTCTGCGTCGTTTTCAATATGACATTAAATCTACTCTATAATAAAAGAAATAGATGACGATGCTTATGGTCAGCGCACATCTAGCGAAAAAATGCTCGAACAGTTTTCATTAATCAAATTGATAGTGAACTCAATTACAATAAAAACAGATCTGAAAATGGCGTGCAAGAGATAACGCGAGCACACGTCATACTGATAATAATATCTTGCAAGCTTTTTTCAACTCTATTTCAATTGTCATTGAGTTTATTATCAATTGATTCATGAAAACTGCTCGAACATTTTTTTACTAAATCAATGTTATTTTTCGACTAAGTATAGGGATTGCTTGATTACAAAAGTACGTAGGATATTATACAGGGTGAAATTGATATCATTAGCATCCTTTTAAACTAAGAGTCTACCCATCAAACTGAACAACTTTTACTATGGGAGCAAACCGATCGGAGCAAATAAAAAATCTGCTGTTCCATACTAAACTGCAATATCGACGCGCGAGATCGCGACTTAAATGTATTCAACAGCTGTTTTTTTTTTGCTCCGATCGGTTTGCTCCCATACTAAAAGGTGTTCAGTTTGATGGGTAGACTCTTAGTTTAAAAGTATGCTAATGATATCAATTTCACCCTGGATAAGTGCATAAGTGTACGCGCTATACACACAGATGCACTGTCTCGTCCTTACCCTCCTATGTATGATGAAACGGGAGACCGGTACAATTACGGAGAAAAGAGGAAGATCAGAAAGTTTTAAATGAAGAAATAGAGAAGGAACAGAGTCACAGAATATAAATTTTTAGCAGTCTAATGGTCAAGACATCGGCGGCGATCAAAGATATGTACATACAAAAAGCACGATCAGTAATGGGATGCCTTTCGGCTTGGCATGGCATCGTATACGCAGGTTTACACGCATAATGTCAGACACGCAAAATATCAGATACCTAAGTACGCAAAATGTCAAATATGTAAAAAGCTATAAAAGCAAAAAAATTTCAGACACGTAAAATTGAATCATTCGCGAAATAGCTACCGATTCGTAAAAGGCCCAATTCGCGAAAAGGCCAATTCGCGAAATGGCTAATTCGTGAAATGGTCAATTCGTGAAATGGCCAATTCTGAAAATGCCTAATTCGCGAAATGATTAACTTTACTAAGAATTTTTTTTTCCATTTTTCATTTATGATGTCTCATAGGATAGGGTCGGGCGGGGTCAGTGGGAGCGTAAAATTCGTGATGCTGAAAGTTCTAAAATTTTGCTGTTTTTTTAAATTTATCTCCTTGGGTAAATATTATTAACAGTAAGTATTTCATGAAGAGAATCATTGCTCTGGCAATAAATAAATTTGTTTAGAATGATGGTCTGTTATATAAGGTCTAACTAAATTAGCTGAAACTATTTTAAGGGGATGATCAGACCATCAAACTGAACAACTTTCTCTATGAGACCGATATTGAAATCGCGAAAAAAAAATCTGCTATCCCATACATTTAGGTCAAGTAGGTTTGTATGGAACAGCTGTTTTTTTTCGCGATTTCAATAACGGTCCCGTAGAGAAACTTGTTCAGTTTGATGGTCTGATCATCCCCTTAAAATAGTTTCACCTAATTTTGTTAGACCTTATATATTATATAGTATATCATTTAGTGATATAGTTTAGTACGTAATGTTGTAAACAATGTAATGTAGTTATGTAAAATTTTATCTCAAATTGTCATGCACACTATTTACTCAAATTTATTTTGATTAACCATGAGTAATCTTCACATTATGAAAAGGAAAAAATATCTTCTAGCGATCTAGCGTCTAGAAAAATATATTTTCCTATTTTTCCTTTCGAAGCATTTATTTTCAAAATCATAATCCTTAGTGGCTTATTGATAAAAACATTTTTTTAATAACTCTATTTCAGATTTTTTACATCAACTTTAAAAATAGATGGCAAAAGTCAAAATTTTTTTGTACAAAGAAACTTGTCTTCTTAAATAATAAATAAGAAAAATATTTAAAAAATCATTGATTATTATAAAACTCAATTTATAAATAAGCCAAAATTTTAAAACATTTCACAAAAACAACTCATTAATTATGTGTTCAAATTATTACAATCACAAAAATAAAATTGTCAAGGGAGCGCTTGCTTCACTCTTCTTATTATCGTGTGGGCAGCAAGCCCAGGAGTATGATTTTTGAAAGTCAAATCAGCAGTAGAAAGATGCATATCTCCGTTTATGAGCTTTGACATTTTCTACTGCTGAGTTCAACGTATGAGTTTCAAAAAGCGCACTCCTGGTGTCACAGTTTTTCAAACCACCTCACGGCCTCTGACGTGGTTTTTATGTAACGACTACTACCACCAGAGATAGTAGCCGGGACCAACGGCTAGCTTCGTGTAGCTAAGTCACCAGTTGCAGAGAGATACCTATTCCCATAGAGATCTAGAGAGATGCCAACCAACGCGCTGAGTACGAAACCTAGTGTCGCATTACCACCAGTACCACGCGATAGAAAGTATTTTGTAAGCTTGAATGTGCTCATTATCCATTGCGGTATCAGAACTCAACGTTCGAATAATCTTTAGTACTACGGCAAGCATTGTAAACTATTTACACATAATATCTGTACTGGCTTTCAGCCTCATAATATATTGAATCGTTACTGTCGCGAGCAATGTGTTCCGTTTTTGCGCATATTGCTGCGACACTGGCCTCGCCCCCTTTTCACATCGCCCTTTATGTGATCTTTGCCTATTCCCCTTCAAGTTCATTTAAGTGATAAGTTGATAACCTATTAGAATAAGACGTAGTTACGATACGAAAGAGTTTGAAGCAAGAATTTCCCAATCATGTTTTGCCTATACGCTTCTAATACAATAATGTTTGTATTTAAAGGCTGTATTGATTGATGTCGATAATTTGAACACACTGTGAGTAATTTAAGTTAAAGCAAATATTAAAATATAACTTACATGTGTAATCCCAACTGTCTTGGTCATTTTTGAACACGTTCAATCTTTCAGGCTGAAACAATGAAGAAAAAAACGTTAATTTATATTTAAAGAACACTGAAAAAATTGTTTTTATGAAAGAAAGCGGTTAATAATTACATAGGGTCCTTCTGAACAACTTTCTCTATGGGACAAAAATCGAAATGCGAAAAAAAAAATCATACAAAACTGCAAACCTACTCGAGCTAAATGTATGGGACAGCTGATTTTTTTATTCGCGATTTCGATGTTAGTCCCACTGAGAAAGTTGTTCAGTTTGATGGTCTGATCATGATAGAGTTTTTAGATAAACATCGAGCTTAAAATGGAGTAGAATTTACTGTTTAAGGATATTAAGATATCCTGTATATCTTAATATCCTTAAACAGTAAAGTGTAAGTGTAAGTGACAGGCTAGCAAATACTGAAACGGCGAACTCTGTCCAACAAACTTAACAACATTCACTATGGAGCCTACCTCAGGAAAAACAAAAAAAAAAACAGCTGTCCCATACAAAACTGCTGCTACCACCCGACTCAAATGCACGCGGAACCGCAGATTTTTTTCGCGTTTCCCGAGGTAGGCTCCATAGTGAAAGTTGTTTAGTTTGATGGGCCGAGTTCAGTATTTGCTAGGCTGTCACTTAAACCCTGTATAAATCAATCAGAAGCTAAAAAGTTATCAAAAATTCGTACTCGATGCGTGTTCAGTGCTTACAACAAGTTTATAAATAAAAGTACCCAGTTTTAGTTTTTAACAATAAAGTCATGTCCTGTCCCTCCTCTACTCTATCCTATTTAATCCGCTGACTCCCCCCTACCTCAAAGAACGCTTCATCTTTAGTTCCCTTACTACTGGCCGTCCCTTACGTTCCTCTAACAATCTCTCTCTCAATATCCCATCCCACTCTACCGACTTCTACACCCATTCCTTTACAGTCCAAGCTGCTCGATTTTGGAACTCGTTGCCAGAGTCGATCAGACATGCTCCTTCCGTGGATGTTTTTAAGTCAAAAGTCAAAGCACATTTTCTGGACCTCTGATCCAGATTAGGTAATTTTTATGTTTTATTGCAGCATGTATGATCATCATATCAGCCATTAAACGTCCACTGCTGGACATAAGCCTCCCCCAAAATGGGAGGGATTTGCCATAATCGTCACGCTTGGCAGGCGGGTTGGCGATCGCAGTTGGATCGAATCAATGTGTGTACTCAGAGGATGCTGCTGCCCATCCTTCAGTAGATCCCTTAGTCGTCTTTTACGACACCCACGGGAGGAAATGGGATGGTGCTATTCATAGCCGACACCACACGGCAAATTATATATATTTATTATAAATTATATATATTTATTATTTATCTATGTACCTTTGGTTACATGTGATATGTAAGTGTAAGTATATTTGTATTCTATTGTATTCACTTTTACATTTAGAATTAATTTTCTTTAACACCGACCCGTCCTATGTTATATTTCCTCTACCCTAAGGTTGTATGGAAGAAATAGCTTGTTAGCGATAAGACCGCCTTAATTGTACCATAACCAGTTTTTGTTTCCTGTACAATGTATTTGATGTTTGGTGTAAATAAAGTATATTTCTTTCATTCATTCATTCAATAAAGCGAGATTTTTTCGAAATCTAGCTCGGGTACCAACCAACCGACACTAAAATCTAATTGAAGTGAACGCTAGAATACACTTTCTGCTCACCCAACCACGGCGGCCGGTTCTGGACCGCTTTACCCACTGATGTATTTAAGGCATCATTTAGCGCTGTTAGGTAATACATCCTGGTTCCTAGGCTGTCTAGATTGTCTAGATACCTTACTGTTGGAGAATTTGGAGCAAAGGTGTATAGTCCAATTTGTAGGTAGGTGATTTATACTGGGTGTTAGGGTAGACAGCTGCATTACTTGAATAGGCGGTAGTAATCATGATACTGAACAACTTTTCCAACGAAACAAAGGGAGAATAAAAAATTATTGTACTTTTTATTATATAAACGTTCGATCACCTGCTTGCATCTAGCATGAAAAGTTTAAATTTTTTTGTGCTGATTTCCAATAGATTTCTTAGGGAAATTTGTTCAGTCTTACGGATACTATCACCCTCTAAAGTAATGCAACTGTTTACCTTAACAGCCTGTAGATGCATACTTATACAGGGTGAAATTGATATCATTAGCATCCTTTTAAAATAAGAGTCTACCCATCAAACTGAACAACTTTTACTATGGGAGCAAACCGATCGGAGCAAAAAAAACAGCTGTTGCATACATTTGAGTCGCTAACTCGCGCGTCGACATTGCAGTTTAGTAGGGAACTAGGGAACAACAGATTTTTTTTTTTGCTCCGATCTGTTTGCTCTCGTAGTAAAAGTTGTTCAGTTTGATGGGTAGACTCTTAGTTTAAAAGGACGCTAATGATATCAATTTCACCCTGTATAAACGTTCTTAACACCTTTCGGGGCGGTGAACGAGACACAATAGAACTTTTATTGTTATCACTGCTATAGCCGGTCACTATCCCGGAACGTGTTAAGAGCATTGTGAAGCTGACAATCTTCATACTTGTAATGAGATTGTGTTAAGTTTTCTGTCTTTACAAGCTCTGAAAAATATACGTACGCACGGCGACACATCAAGCTATACAAAACCAACATAAGCTGGCCGCGCGACGCCATAGGTTACTCGACCTACGCGCGGCCAGCTTATGTTGGTTTTGTATAGCTTGATGTGTATCCGTGTGTACGTTTGAATATATAGCTTACGCTACGCAATACCTACTTTAAGAAATGTAGTTTATGATACAACTTTGAAAAAACGTGGGACTAATTTTAAACGCATATGGTTCACGCTAACCTAAACGCAAGTAACTTTACAATATTTTTGCTGACACTATAATTATTTTGATGCAAACAAAGCAATATCAGGTACCGGAAATTAATAAAACCAGTCCAAAAAATTAATGTAAATCCAATTCATTAGAGCCAAAGCCCACGTCGGGCGCCAAGCCCCAATTTGGGCGCCAATTCAACTTGCACAAAACTTAAAATGAATTTCAAAATGTCATCTGTTTTTATCAGTTAATCAAGATATTTGGCAAAGGCCTCGGGACAGGGGGCGCCGTTCTTTGATTTATCTGTTCGCTAGAGTTGTCACTAAGCTTGCTTTCAAGCTGAGTTTGGTTTTATGGATTAAGCTTCTTACGATTATCAAATAAACTCTGCAATTCTATAAATTTCATTATGCACATAAAAATGTTAGCAACGATTCAGCAATTCTATCACAAATGCAGGAAAAAGTTAGGTCCAGTTGAAACAGAATTGGCCTCAGTGGACCCCTAGAAAAGAGAACCAAAGGCAGTGCGGGATTACCTCTTCTGTGGTGGTCCGAATTAATTTCCTTTAACACCGACCCCTCCTATGTTATATTTCCTCTACTCTAAGGTTGTATGGAAGAAATCGCTTTTTAGCCTCAGCAACAGCAGCAACCACTCCCAACACTAGACAATTAAGTCCATCGGGTCCGGGACTTTGATGTGCCTTGGAACCCGCAACGACTTTAATTAAAGAAGAGGAATAGGAGGAATAGATATCCCACTTCCCTGTTGCCCCGGGTGGCCCTAAGCTTGTTCAAGTAAGTGTCTCCAGACCAATCTGTTTTGGGCTTTCTGTTTGTGTTCGATCAAAGCAATTTTTGTGTTAAGTCTCCAAGCCAATGTTGTCTACAAGTTGTTTTCAAAACGATGTCAAACTCTACCGCTTTTGGACGGAAACTGATTCTTGTCAGACACCAGCTCCGATTTTCTACAGCCTAAACACACGTCACGTCGTACTATCGCCGACAATCGAGCCAGACAGACAGAGTCTCCCTGACTTACACCGATTTTCGCAGGACCGTCTTTTTGGAGCAAGCAATAAATGCCATTGTCAAAGAACTAAAGTGGTTGCCATAACTCTAAATATTAGCAAGCTGAAGTGGCAATGGGCTGGTCATATCAGTCGAAGAACTGACAAACGATGAGGAGTCAGAGTTCTAGAATGTAGACCACGAACTGGCAGGCGTAGTGTGGGACGCTCCGGTGCTGGACGACTTGAGGGTAGCGGGGAGCGACTGGTTGAGGACGGTCGAGGATAGTGTTGTTGCGCGCCTTAGGGGGGCGCCTATGTTCAACAGTGGACGATTATAGGCTGATAATGAATAAATTTGTGTTGCCAGTGATGACATATGGAACAGAGACGTAGTCGTTCACTCAAGGCAATGGAGAAGGCTATGCTCGGAGTTTCCCTGCGAGATCGAATCAGAAATGAAGAGACCCGCAGAAGAACCAAAGTATAAACTGACATAGCCCTAAGAATTGCTTAACTAAAGTGGCAGTGGGCGGGGCACATTGCTCGCAGAACCGATGGCCGATGGGGCCGAAAAGTTCTCGAGTGGGGACCGCATACCGGAAAGCGCAGCGTGGGTAGGCCCCTCACACGGTGGACCGACGACCTGGTGAAGGCGGCGGGAACCTGTTGGATGAGCGCAGCGCAGGACCGGTCATTATGGCGATCCTTGGGGGAAGCCTATGTCCAGCAGTGGACGTCCATCGGCTGAGATGATAATGATCATGAATAAATAAATACCATGCATGCATGTCCTATTTCGACCGATTTACCAGACGGATTATAATCGGTCGTCTGCATTATGCCTAAACCAACAACATTTTATCCACCCCACAAAATGCGCTGTATCCAAATTCTTCGTGGTTACAACTCGTAAGTTGGTTTTTGAACTGCGTTTCGTTCGTGACCGCCACCGCCGCCCTGATATATAGCTTTACGGTGTCCGCGTTTTGTTAACTGTTATAGCATTGATATACTATTATGCGCAAAATGTCTATGTTACGGTATTATTAGCTTTTGACCGTTGGCCTGTTTGGACAACCAAAAACCATTTATTCAATCATTCTTGTGCATTTTTAATTGTTATCGGGCAGAGATATGTTAATTACATAACCACATTTCTACAACGTGTTAATGAATTAACGCAAAACCTCATACACCCCAACTGATTTATTACTAAATAATAAGATTGAAACAATAATTTCATTATTTTCATTATTTTTATAGTTAAAATTTGAAGGTATTCGCATTTTAAGTTTTGAGGCAAAAATGATTTGTGATCATTTCAGCAATGAATGAAAGCGCTAACGTACTCGTGGATACATTTTAAGAATCTTGTGTTGGTAGTAAGTAGGGTGAGTGTGCCCGTGCGGTGAGTTGCCATCGGGTTCAGTAAATTTAAAATTTTACAAACTAATTATTTAATATTTTGAAAAAAATTACCTTTGTTGAAACCATGATAATTCGATTCTGCTTTCGATTCATACAAACTACTTTCTAGTTTTGCGTTAATTCATTAACACGTTGTATACTGAATATATCTTTCTTAGTATCTGATAATGCTTGAGAATTAACATCTCAAAGATTATTTTTATTGTTTGATGGCTTATACGTTTTATCAGTCCCTTTTACATACAGGGTGTAAGTGACAGTCTAGCAAATACTGAAACGGTGAACTCAGACCATCAAACTGAACAACTTTCACTATGGAGCCTACCTCAGGAGACGCGAAAAAACATCTGCTGTCCCACACAAAACTGCTGTACCTACCCGACTAAAATGTATGGGAGAGCTGATTTTTTTTTCGCGTCTCCTGAGGTAGGCTCCATAGTGAAAGTTGTTCAGTTTGATGGTCTGAGTTTACCGTTTCAATATTTGCTAGGCTGTCACTTACACCCTGTATAGGCAGGCACTAATAGTTGTGTAATAGTACGAAACGATATAGGTATAAATATACTGGGTGTAAGAGTAGACATTGCATTACTTTTAAGGGTGATTGTATTTATGATACTGAAATTCTTTCCCCTAGAAATCTGTATTTCTATCGGAAATAAGCACAAAAATATCAAGTTTTCATACAAATGTTCGATCAGCTAATTGTATTTAGTATGAAAAGACCAAATTTTTTAATCATTTTCGATTCGTGCCACCACAAGTACAACCACCCTTTAAAGTAATGAAACTGTCTATACTAACACCATGTATACTGCACTTGTAGATTGATGAATTGTATTGTGGTGGATATTAGTTGCAATAGCGTACGTATGTAGCAGATTCAAATCCTCCAGTCTCCAGTTTCTTTTACGACAAATATTATACAGAATGTAAAACTAAATGCGTTACATTTACATGCTTCATCAAACTGAGCAACTTTCAATATGGGACCAACATTGAAATCGCGAAAAAAAATCGCTTATCGACCAAAATGTATGGTACAGCAGATTTTTTTAAATTTTGATAGTCTAAATCTAAAGCAGCACACAGTTTAATATGTAATGCATTTAATTTTACACCCTGTATACTAGTATTATAACGATTATCATTCAAAAATGTATCTCACTCGACGCCCCCTAAATTTAATTATAATATAATTACCATCACCATAACACCTCCTCGCTAATATAATAGCACAGAGTACTATAATCAAATAGTGACACATTCAAGTGACAGACGCATAATAGCGACGCGAAACACAAAATTACACAAACGCACAAATCTGACAACCCATAAACATCACACAAAGACAGTAGGAGACGAGTAGTGAAGGCATTTTCGTAGCAAAGTGGTTTTGCACTTAAGTGTAAAATAGCTCTAGAGATAAAACTGGGGGATGCCGCGAGCTTTGTGTCCGCGATATTATGACGCTGTACACTCGCTGGCAAAACTAAAGTGTACAACTTAGTTGGAGTTTTAAAGATAATCTGTGTCTTAGTTGACTAGTTGCATGCAATGAGAATATCAGGGAACACATTTTAGTTAGGACGCTGTTACACGTGCTGGCAAACTTAAGTGAAAGCTTTAAGATAGTTTTTAGAGTAATTCTAGTTTAAACATTCTTGTAGATGGTTGACGTTTAAGACTAGCAGTTCGTGCTATTCTTATACGGAATGTTATATAAACTTTAGACTTTTTAAGCTGAAGTGGATAGATATGGCAGGCCATAACAATTTATATTTTCAAAGGACCTACAAAACATAAGGATAATAATAGAAAAGACCTTGCGTAGCAATGTATACAAGGCGAAACCAAAGAGAGTGTAACTCACTACGTTATAAGAGTCAGGACTTCCATATTAAAAACTGGTCGTGATCGATATCAAAGAATGTATGAAACGTGTGCGACCGTTCAAAGAAATTTAATGGCGGCGGTGCACGTTTCATATAGCATTTTTTTGCTAGAGAGTTGCGCGAGGCTGGGCAAAACTAATAAAAACTTTGTGTAAAATTCATCGGAAACAATAAAATTGTGCTAATTAAATAAATAATAATATCTTAGACATTGTCACACAAATTATCCTGTTCTATTTAAAGTAGCAAAATCTAACCTGGACTTGTATAATGACTAAACAACAATACATAATAATAGATACAAACATCCATGACTCGGAAACAAACATTAATATTCATCATACAAATATTTGCCCCTTACGGGATTCGAACCTGACACCGCAGTTACCCTTGGCATAGCAGGCAGCTTCTCTACCGACTGAGCTATCGAGCAGTCTATACAGGGTGAAATTGATATCATTAGCATCCTTTTAAACTAAGAATCTACCCATCAAACTGCACAACTTTTACTATGGGAGCAAACCGATTGGAGCAAAAAAAAAATTTGCTGTTGCATACATTTGAGTTGAGTAGGAGGCATTGCAGATTGCAGTTTAGTATAGAACAGCAGATTTTTTTGTGCTCCGATCGGCTTGCTCCCATAAAAAAAGTTGTTCATTTTGATGAGTAGACTCTTAGTTTAAAAGGATGCTAATGATATCAATTTCACCCTGTATATAAGGTCTAACAAAATTAGCTGAAACTATACTAACTATACTTAAGGGAATGGTCAGACCATCAAACTGAACAACTTTCTCTATGGGACCAATAACGAAATCGCGAAAAAAAATCTGCTGTCCCATTTAGGTCGTGTAGGTTTGTATGGAACTGCGGATTTTTTTCGCGATTTCGGTATTAGTCCCATAGAGAAAGTTGTTCAGTTTGATGGTCTGATCATCCCCTTAAAATAGTTTCACCTAATTTTGTTAGACCTTATATACAAAAACATTACCTTTATTTTATTCAGCCCCAAAATAGATAGAGAGTTAAAATTAGGTACTACTTAAGCTTTACAGTCTGTCAAGGATTTTATAAAAAAAAATGAAGAAAATCTTTAGAAAGAAACAAAAGCTTACTTTTAAATGGTTTCACAGAAAATATCTAAGAAACTGACTATTCTACCATTAAACTAAATAACCTTAACGAGAAGCGACTGTACACATGGAAGCAAGAAAAGTGAACATTTGGAGTGTACCAACACGATTAAGTACTTAAGTGCTAGATAAATACAACGTCTCACGCTAAAGTACGTGTTTATTGCATTATATGAGATGGAAAGATAACCGAAGGTGAAATGGAAGGACGGAATTTACGATTTTCGATCTATCTCTGTGGCCACAGATTTCATACAGGGTATCTTTTGAGTGCGGAAAAATTAACTACTCATCAAACTGAACAACTTTCGACGTTGGCTCCATAGTGAAAGTTTTTCAATTTGATTAGTATTATGCATGGTTAAGGCACAGTACAGTACGACCAGGAAAATAATTCTGCTCGTCAATCTTCGTTTGCGCAGAGCAGTGCAAATTCGGGTATTCTCTACCTCGCTCCAATTCGAATAGCAGACTTATGGATGCTTCGTTAGCGAAAAGGGCGCGAAAGCAATAAGCCTATAGCGACAAGGTGTCACATACTGATTGGTCAATAAAATTTCGCGCGCTTTTAAAATTTGTCAACTGCGCAGGTACATCGGCGAGACTTATAAACCTAGTACTACTGTATAAGAAAGAGTATCTAGTACTACATACAGTACGGACACTCTACTAACCAATTTTAACCTCACCCCCGCTTGGTAGGAAGCATGGCGGCAAATGTAGACAATGGTGTATTCCTTCCTGTCTCGCTCGCAATCACTCCGTATCGCACAAGCTTACCTATTATTGTAAAGAACAAGGGGCAGAATGGGCCCAGCACTGTAGCACTTTTTTATTTACTTTAAATTAAAGGCCTGAATAAGATCAACATTTTATTATACGGCAGCATTACTGTAACGCGTTAAATAAAAAAGTTAAAGCCGTTTAAAAATTCAATTAATTACCCATATGAATGTTTATATTTTTGACTTAATAATGCCCATAATGCTATCCTTGGGGGAGGCCTATGTTCAGCAGTGGACGTCCATCGGCTGAGATGATGATGATGAATGCCCATACAGTAAAAGAAAGAGTATGGTACTCTAGGAGCTTGCTAGCTAGTGGGTATTGCCTGGTGGATGATGGGCGTTGGGTGTTGGTTGGTGGGCGTTGGATGTTTGGTTGTGGGTCTTGGGCGGTTTATGTTTGGTTTCGGCAAGCTCCCACAGTACCATACTCTTTCTTCTAATGTATGGGCATTATTAGGTAAAAAAATATTAGCACTCATATAGGTAATTGATTAAATTTTTAAACGGCTGTAACTTTTTTATTTAACGCGTTACAGTTATGCTGCCAAATAATAAAATGTTAGTATTATTCAGGTCTTTAATTTAAAGTAGGTAAGAAAGTGCTACAGTACTGGGCCCAAGGTCCATACAAAACTGAACATTGTTCTTTATCCCAAATGTCCAAGATGTGGTTAATGGTATCAGCACTGACTAAAAATTGGCCCTGTATTATTAGCATAAGCATATGCTCACGACTATATTCCCCGAGGGGGTAGTCAGAGATATTCTGAAACCTCAGAACATCCGTGCCCTGTATTATTAAGTTTAGAGAATATATTTATTTGAATTGAGAAGTAGCTACGACGCTAATTACATTACAAAAGTTTTGCTTATAACTTCTGATAAATAACAAAACAGAAAACCAACTTTCCACAGTTTCACTTGACACTTTTTGATGGATTGCACTACAACTTTCACAACAACGGTCACTTCTGTCGACACGAACTGTGAATAAAATTAGTTAAACAAGCGAGTCGCTTTTAACAAAGACCAAAAAAAGTAAATCGAGTTTCTTTTAAAATTTTAAACATTTTAGCACATTCGTAAATTACCCCCAGATGTACATTTTAATGTGTAAGCGAGTGTAACACGAAAATACGTGCTAGTCAGACGCCTCAAGTGACATTCAGTACTTCGGAGAGTGTTCTTGTAAACTAGCAGATGGTAGTGCACCTCGGGCACAGTGGCTAGGGATGTCACCGAAACTATAAATTACCTATACGAAGATTTAGCGTTTCATAGTTTAAAAGTTCGGACGGCGCCAACATGGATTGAAAGTTAAAACTATCTACATTCGAAAAGATATCGCTTTTTTTAGGGTTCCCTCGTACCGGAAGGGTAAAAAGGGCTAATTACTAAGCCTAAGTTGTCCGTCCGTCCAAGCGTCCGCCTGTCTGTGTGTCTGTCTGTCCTACCTATTTAGGGCTGTAACTTTTGAATCGTAATCAGTTGAAATTATCACAGAATGTGCGTTATTATGGCAGATTTAAGAGGCTTTGTGAAAAAAATAGGATTCTTCAAAGCGTCATATATTATGAAGTACTAACAGTAGGAGTATGATATGTGTAAATTGAACATATTATTGAAGTTTTGATTAGAGCCAAAACACGATTATGACACATTTTCTCGATAGAAAAAACAAGCCAAAGTAGCCTCCGCCTTTATCGATAAACACTTGGAACTGCTAAACGGTGAATAATAGAAACACGAGACTTGATTTAAAAAAAGAGATTGATATTTTACAAATTTTGATTAGAGCAGAATTGAACTTACATAAATAGTACAATCACAATTAAATAAAGTTTGTTTTACGCTTGCGGTCCTCATACAAGAAAATAGTTTTTATCAACATTTTTTTCTTCACGCTCTATCGTAAAAACGGTAATACATACAAGCGGCAAACTTGGTGTGATTATAGAGCAAGCTCTACAGTATAATGACAAATAATAAAAACCGGCCAAGTGTGAGTCGGTCTCGCGCTAAACGTACCGGAAAACAAACTTTTTTGTAAGTCAATATGTTGCGTTGTGGTTTGGTACGGAACCCTCGGTGCGCGAGTAGCCCGACTCGCACTTGACCGGTTTTTATAATACATTGCTTTTATACAAGGCTTGTAACAAGTGTCCTCAATCATTCAATTCAATTGAGGTAGTCCATTCTAAGTCGGAACCATACGTCTATGATAGATAGATAGATAAATGTTTATTTTTAACTTTTGCTTAAAACGGAAAATAAAACGGAAATGAAACTGTCAAAATTAATTAATTGATTTCATTCATTTAACTGCCTCCGTGGTCTAATGGTTAAGAGCATTAGGCTCTCGACACGGAGGTCGTGGGTTCGAGATTCCCACGGGGGACACCTAGTGATACGACACTTCGTGCGTTTTTCCCCGAGTTGGTTAGGACATTGCAGGCTGTATCACATGATTGTCTGAAAAGAAAAATGATTCCGTGCTTCGGATGGCACGTTAAGCAGTTGGTCCCGGCTACTATCTCTGGTGGTAGTAGTCGTTGCATAAATACCACGTCAGAGGCCGTAAGGCGGTCTGAAAAAACTCTGACACCAGGGCTCTGCCCACACTTTAAGAAGAATTAATTCATACAAAGGAACACTCAGTATTTATGGTGACCCTACATTTCTAAACAGTCATCGGAATCAAATATTTGTCTAAAACTTAGAGAGTATGCGGAATTGGGTTCATTTATATTTGAACAACATTTCAAAGAGAGAAATTAATATGTTCGAGAGAGTTTGATTCCGTTCTATTTGACTAACGTTCGCTTGGATTCCGGAAGCTTCTTAATTAAATTGTTTTAGATTAAGAATTTTTAAGGTTCCGAAGTCAACAAGGAACCCTTATAGTTTCGCAATGTCCGTCTGTCTGTCCGCGGCTTAGCTCAAAGACGCTTAGTACTAGAAAGCTGTAATTTAATAATCATATTAATCATGCCGACAAAGTGGTAAAATATTTTGGTAAAAAATTTTTTTTAGGGTACCTCCTCCGGACACGTGAAGTGGGGATGAGATTTTTTTTTCCTGTATCCCTAGTTGTGGGGTATCGTTGGATAGGTCTTTTAAAAATATTGTAGGTTTGGAAAAAACATTTTTCGATTAAGGGATTCGTTAGCGAAATATTAAGCTTGTAAAGTCTATAGCGGTGATAGTTTTTCTTTTAATTTCGTTATACAGAAGTAAAAATAAAAATTGAAAACTTTTAAAGAGTTGGTTTAGACCAACAAACTGAACAACTTTCACTATGGGACGAACATAGAATTCGCAAAAAAAAATTTTTTTGTCCCATACATTTAGCTCGAGTAGATCTGTAGTTTAGTATTGAACATCGCAAACGCATCGCATCATGGCGATTATGGCAAATCTCCTCATTTTGGGGGAGGCCTATGTCCAGCAGTGGACGTCTATCGGCTATCATATGATATGATGATGATGGAACATCCGGTTTTTTTCGCAATTTCGATATTGGTCTCATAGTGAAAGTTGTTCAGTTTGATGGTCTTAACCACCCCCTTAAATGTTTATTTGTATTTTTGTAACATCCTGTATATACTAAAGCCGTGAATTTTTTCACAATGTGGTCCAGAAACAACCGTTTAGCTGGCAAGGGGTAGACACTTAACAAAAATTTTCACTTTAAAGCTTAATATTTCGCTAACGGATCCCTTAATGGTTATCCCAAAACCCACAATATTTTTAAAACACCTATCCAACTATGAGATAGGCGAGAAAACAAAATGTCATCTCCACTTCATGTGTAGGAGAGGTACCCTAAAACAATATTTTTCAGGATTTTATTTTACCACTTTGGCGGCGTGATTAATATCTACAGGTCTGTTAACTAAAGCTGGCGCGTTCAACACATTTACACATTGCGCTTGTGTAGTGTCTGTGAATAAGCGCGCGGCGTGACGTCGTACTGCATACGCATCATGAAAAGTCTGCCCGTCTCTCTCGCGCGCGGTCTATCTTATGAGCGTGAAGGGGACAGTTATTGTTTTTCTTTTGCTACTGTTTATAAATACAGCGTGATGTTAAATGTTAGCGTCAGTCAGTCACGTGTGATCGACGCGAATGTAATAATCATAATAAAAACAAGTAACACATATTTATTTATCTACAACGCACCCATTTTACTAAAAACTAACTCTAGTCTACACTTATGAATCAATTATTTGAAAATCATTTATTTTTAAACATCCTGTATAGTGAAATTGCATAAGTGTGAGTACTGTGAACGCGCCAGCTTTAGTTAACTGACCTGTATATAAATGCCAAATAACAGCTTTCTAGTACCAAGAGTCTCTGACCTAAGCCGCGGTGAGATAGACAGACAGACGGACGGACATGGCGGAACTATAAGACTACTAAGAGTATTTCAAAAATATATAAGGTCTAACAAAATTAGGTGATAATATTTTAAGGGGATGATCAGACCATCAAACTGAACAACTTTCTCTATGGGACCAATAGTGAAATCGCGAAAAAAAAATCAGCTCTTCCATACAAACCTACTCGACCTAAATGTATGGGACAGCAGATTTTTTTTTCGCGATTTCAATATTAGTCCCATAGAGAAAGTTGTTCAGTTTGAAGGTCTGATCATCCCCTTAAAATAGTTTCACCTAATTTTATTAGACCTTATATATGAATGAAAAAAAAAAACCTTCACCATTTTAACTTTTAACGACCAACTCACATTTTAAAATACCGTTTTCAAAATATCTCTAATTAATCCTATAGGCCAGAGGCACTCAACTTCAGGAGTGTATTTTAAAATTCACATTATAATTTTGCACCGCATTAAATTTGCAAGCAAAAAAATATGTGCGAGAAAAAATAGCGAGGCGAGAGGCGAATGAAGGGTTCCAGCTGTCATGAATTGCAATTAATCGTATATTTGTGATTGGTGTAAATAAAGAATATTTCATTTGTACATTCATTCCCAATACCACGGAATATCTATGACAATACTGTGTTTTATCAACTAAGGGATGATGGATTTGTATTAATCCTTCTGAAAGCACATGTGATCAAGTAAATTATTATCTATACTATTATAAAGCTGTAACAGAAGTGTGTCTGTACATTGAAGATATTAACAAAAAATAAGTTACGATATGGTTTTTAGGTATCCCTGATTCCATATCACAAATTTTTGGATTTTTTGTCTGTCTGTTTGTTTGTGTGTTTGTTTGTTTGTTTGTTTGAACGAGCATCACGCAAAAAGTACTGAACCGATTTTGATGAAACTTTTTTGTTTGATAGCTTATGATCTGACTTAAAATCTGGTATATAATTTGTGCGGACGAAGTCGCGGGTTAACGCTCGTCAGGAAATAAATATTTAGAACAAACAGGTTATCAGCTGTCATTAGATCACATTTATTTTATACAGGGACCTTCTTAATATGCTGACACTTTTTTAAGGGGATGATCAGACCATCAAACTGAACAACTTTCTCTATGGGACCAACATCTAAAAATCAGCTGTCCCAAACATTTGGCTCGTGTCGATATGCAGTTTTGTATGGAAGAGCTGTTTTTTTTCGCGATTTCAACCTTAGTGCCATATAAAAAGTTGTTCAGTTTGACGGTCTGATCATCTGCTTAAAAACATAACATAACATAACATAAATATAAAAAAAAATAAAAAGTGTCAGTATATTAAGAAGGAACCTGTATAAAAATTAAGACATTTGGGTATAATAGGCTTGCAGTTTTGTATGGAAAAGTTGTTTTTATCGCGATTTTATTGATGAGCCCATAGAGAAAGTTGTTCAGTTTCGTCAACATATTAAGAAGAATCCTACATAAGTAAACAAATCTTCAAATACATTGTCAGTCGAGCAAATGTAACGACTAGCCTCTATCAAAGTTAACTTCGTCTAAACTCCAGCTAACATTTACCGCGGGAACCCCAAAAAAAAGTAAAAAAGTAAAGCTACATGACTCACACGCCTCGTAGCGCCAGACGCGGGTATTTTGTTATTTTTTATTTCCACTTAATCGGAAGTTAAATGGTGCAGTCATTTTGTCTCTCCCTTTACCTTTTTATTACCCAATTTGCAGCTCCAAATGTTACCCCTGCCACGATTGAGTTTAAATGACTTATTTTGGGTTATTTTTAGAATACTGTATTACTCGAGATCGTTAACCTTTTCGGGTTCATCACTTACTTACTTACTATGCTGGCTTAGGGACCCGAAGTGGGTCTTGGCCTTCGACAACAAAGCACACCATTCATCTCTTTTCTGTGCCATCTTAGTCCAGTTGGGCACCAGTTTGGCAGTTGGGCCTTGGTAATCTGGTCTATCCAGCGATACCTGGGCCTGCCCACTGGGCGACGCCCAGATGGTCGCCCCAGATACGCTCTCTTCACCACGCGATCTTCCCCCAACCGTTCTATGTGGCCGAGCCAGCGTAGTCGAGCAGATTTTATCTCTCCTAGTACGGGTACGGGTTCATCAGAAATTTTATATTCTATTCTAATCTTAAATATCTTCTATTTATGTAAAAGGTATTTCGATGATCATAAGGATAGTTTTATTGCGAAAACAAGCCACTGTAAAATGGCGGTGCCATGTGGCCACCTAACCCGGGCCGCGCGCAAAATACGACCGCCCGTAAAAACCTCTAGCCATGAGAATTCCCATGACAAACATTGCTACAACTACTGCTACTTTCAGAAACATACGGCTAAACATAATAATAATAATAATAGATTTTTCCTTTAAAGTCTTTGTGGTCACAGTCAAAGATTAATTTGTAACAGATAGATCACTTCCTTAGAAAATGATAAATTCTCACGCTTTAATTACCTACTGCCAGACCAGAGAGGTAGTAAGCAAAAATGTACCTGGTGAAGCTTGCCACAGCGTTGTTATAACTTCGTACAGCGCGGGACGTATACGACGTTGCCGTCTGGCGCGAGTGGCAGAAATCAAGCAACCGTATCGCTTACAATGCGCTTAAGTGTAGGTGCTTATTAACTCGGTACCTACTGCCATGTGACGGAGGCCTGGCACAGACTTTATATGCCGAAAACAGCATCTTTAACGAAACCCCAACAGCAACCCCATCAATAAATTAACCTTCCTTCTTGAAATCCCACCCTTAAACACCCCTAAACATGCTAATACTTCATTATTGTAACATCGTACAAAAAATCAACAACAACCCTTAAAAAGGAAATAACAAAATGGCCAAATAAGCAGCGTTTAGCGCACAAAACGGTCTCCCCCATTATAATGCATCCGACGACAAAAGTTGATCACCCCTGCCACGGTCAGTGTAGGTCATTATGTTAAAACGTGTACCGGTGAATCGAACCCCTGGCTGGATACAAGGGTGCTTACAAAACTGTAACAACAGGTTTTTAAGTATTGCGAAAGCTAGGGACTTGAGACAAATAGATAATCCATACTTATTAAAGAGGATAGTTTTTGCTGCGCGCTCCATTCCATATAAACGAAGTAAATATCTTGGACATAAAATACCAGAATCCAGCCTGGACTTATATTATGATGACTAGACAACGATATAGAATACATTATATAGATACAAACATCCATGTCTCGGGTACAAATGTTCATATTCGTCGTACAAATATTTGTCGCGACCCTCGCACAGCAGACAGGTTCACTACCGACTGTGCTATCGGGTCGCCTATGTCTGGTTATATTTTCAATACTATTATTATAATGCGCACAGCCAATAGACTAAGAGATAAGTGTACTTTTTGCAACGATCAGCAGCAAAGCTGATTCAGTATTTATGGGGTGTAGAGCATCTCTGTGATGGGGATGGACCAGGTCTGCCTGCATAACTCCAGTCGGTTTAAAAGTTACTGATGTTTAAAGGTCAATAACAAATATAGTCGTTCAAAGGTCCGACCTTTGAACGGCTGCATCTCCTAAACCGACTGACAGTCCATGTCAGTTTTTGTAATGTTCACATAGCTACAGTATACACTAAAATAATATCATCAGCTGCAAAGCTGATCCTTAATTTTTTACTGACTTTAAACATCAGTAACTTCTAAACCGACTGGAGTTATGCAGGCAGACCTGGTCCATCCCCATCACACAGATGCTCTACACCCCATAAACACTGAATCAGCCTTGCTGCTGATGGTTGCAAAAAGTACACTTATCTCTTATAATACAAGGAGTGAAATGCCCTGCCCGCGTCAGTATTTCCGAGCGCTTACAACCCGAATCCCTTTAAAGTACGAGTGAATGGGCTTCTTCTGGGTAAGCTCGCTACATCTTCGACCCCATCTTTGTCCTGGGGACTAGATTGAGGTCAAGAGCAAACACATCATTTATAAAAAAATCTGTATATAGCTTTAAATTTTTTGTCAGATTTCCGTTATTCCGATTCCGATTTGTAAAGTCATATATATTTTATATTCTTTAAAAATTATCATTGGCTAGTCATCGTAGATTTTGTTACTTTGATTCGGACAATATAATTTTTTTTATTTATTTCGTACCGAATTACCAAGTCAGAACAAGAAGTCAAGAGAGGGAGTCGAGTCTGATCAAGAGTCAGAACTTTTTTTAATTTATTTATTTAAGTATTTTACGTCCCAACTCCTAAGTCTCAGTGTATTCTCACTACCTATTTTCCAAGCACACAATGGCCGTATTTTTAATATTTCGGCGTCATAAACACAAATGATTAATGTGTCACGCATGGCGCGACAAAAAAAAAATTCAAATTTTGTCGCCGAAATAACACGACAAAAGACCGCTTAGTGCTTTTCATTTCAGTTTGTTTGGAAAAATGGAAATTTTTCTATAGGATGAAGCTTTTATATTTTTATCGTAGCTGGGACAGACCATAACTTTCAGGGATCCCTAGTCATATGTGTTGAGTTTGAGTTAGTTAAATTTTAAAATGTCCTAAACAATTCTTACTACTTTTCATACTTATACTGGATGAGTTGCAAAGAACACAGAACCGTCTCATAAAGGCTTTGTTTTGTTACAATTATTTATATCCAACAGAACAGCTTTATCGGGAACCTAAGATAATCAGAGTTAAACAGATGTACATTTATCAAACATGTTTACTTATACGTAAAATACTTCATAAAAACATACAAGTGGCAGTAATGGCAGTTGTAACACTGCCGAAATATCGGGAACTCAAATATACCAAAACGCGGTAAGAACCCGTGAAAATGTTTATTTCTAGATTGTATAAGATTAATTGTATTAATTGTATTATTGTTATTGTATTATAATTTACTAGTATGAATTGTGTAATATTTATTGTAATTGAAATTGCTATTTTTTATCAATTATTGTAAAATGTAATATGGATCAAGTAATCCGAAATAATAATAATTTTTTTATAAGTAACTTTATAAAGAAAAATAACCTGCCTGCCTTAAAAATAGCCTGTTGTGGAATAACATCAAGGGCCGAGGTGGCTAATTACATCCAGACCTGGCAGATCTACCGCATGCCCAAGACATATAATTCAGTAAATTTATGTAGATTTTAAAGATCTAAAGTTTAAAAAACTAGGCAACTTAAAAAAATTAAACGGATTTTGTTTCAACGCCAAAACCGTAATGAAGAACAGTACACGTTCCTTTACAAAAAAGCAATGAGATAAACCCAAAAACTACACAAATATACCGTATTTCAATCCGTCGATTGAAAACCGGCAATCCCTTTATAATCCGACACGAGATACGCGTCCAAACCGTGTGACAGCTGCATCGCAAATAACTGCGCGCGTTCGAAATTCGAAAGGGAATTTTTTTTAAATCTTTTCTTTTTAATTGAGGCCGTAGCGTGGCGCGCGTCGGTAAACTGCCTCGATTTCCATTTTGCTCTATAGTAAATAAACAGAGGGAAAACTGATAAAAGGAAAATGTATTTAAAGACTTCAGGTTTCAAATAAAATTAAAAAAAATCTAGTTTCCTTTCGTTTAATATTTATGAACGATTCGATAAAGTGATTTTACTAAACTAGTCTGGCTCATGGTTTTGTTTAATAATGCCATATTATTTTAATACAGGGTGAACAGTAATTCGACATATTCCTTGAAAGAGGTCATATTAGAGGTGATTTGCAATAAATGAAGCCCAGGTAAACTGATGGTCGAAAATGAGTAGTTACCGAGTTATGAAGATTTTAAGATTTTTCAGAAATTTCCGTACCTGAACTGAAACTCAAAAAATAATAATTGTAAAAATAATCCTAAAATCCTGAAAATACTTTGAAAATATCTCTGATCATCCCTTCGGGAAATATAGTCACAAGCTAGTGCTGTGTTTTTTTTAATTTCTTCTTTCTTTCGAAAATGCAATGAGATCTAGCCCTTACAGCCATTGTCTTCAGTTTTTCTTTACATTCTTATCGGTGGCGGATCTTTGAAGTTCTCGCTTGTGATAATAGTTTCATCATCCTTGTAGCTTAGGTTATCTAACAACAAAACACTTAATAAGCTTTTCTATGCCACACAATGCACTCTTAAACACTAAAAAAAGCTTAACTTAAAAATGCAACTCTATTTACGACAGGCACTCAGACACCAGATAAACTCAAATAAATATTTCTCCATTTCTCTCACGAAATTTTCCACCTTTTACCTTTTCCTTTTAAAAAAAAAAGCGAGAGCTTCGTTTGACTGCATTGTCGACTCGGTTTTTTTAATCTACCTTCGGTTTTTAAAAGTGCAACGAACGGTTTTGCGGTATATGAATTTGGAACGTGACATTACCGCGAAGAAGAATGGTTTCTGGGTGGTAGGGTATTTTTTTTATTGCGAATGTTATTCTATAACGGGTTATTTTCTTTATTGACTGGTATTTGTATTTAATATTTATTTATGAAAAAACATTACAATAAATTGACAAAATAGTGCAGTAAAAACCAATTTAGGTTTATCTATGACACTATTGAATCGTCTAGGACGTGTTAATTAACAGTTAGGATAACTATGTTATGTACTACTTAAATAAGTACTTACAATTAGACTTTTACTATAAATCTCTTAGGTACCAAATAATAGGCATTTACAAAAATAAAAAGTAAAAGCAAAGACATGAAGAAGAAAACGATTACAAAATATTCAAAACACGTAGTCTTATCAGATACATAGGCTCGACAGGTATTATGGGAGTAGGTACAAACATTAAGCAGTCGCATGTGTGTGTTTAAAAACTAGACAAGAATGTGAGTTGGACCGGATCGTTATCTGCATATATAAGGTCTAACAAAATTAGGTGAAACTATTTTAAGGGGATGATCAAACCATCAAACTGAACAACTTTCTCTATGGGACCAATATCGAAATCCCAAAAAAGAAACTCAGCTGTTCCATACAAACCTACTCGACCTAAATGTACGGGACAGCAGATTTTTTTTTCGCGATTTCAATATTGGTCCCATAGAGAAAGTTGCTCAGTTTGATGGTCTGATCATGCCCTTAAAATAGTTTCACCTATTTTTTTTAGACCTTATATGTGTAGTGGTGAGGAGTGCACTGTGTACCTACGGCTATTCGTAAAAACTTAAGTAACACAGATACAGCGGTCAAGGCTCATTTCACAGGATGTTCCGAAAACGAACTGTTAGTATGCAAAAGAATAAACGATGCACCCAAGTCAATACCAATTTGTTAATAGATGTAGATAGTATAGTTATTTTTCCGTTCCGTTCCTGCCTCTCTCCTCTAGGATCTAGAATTCAAGACTATTGTTTTGCAAAAAATAAAGTTTTAAGTTTATGTTTAATGTTCTTAGAGTTAATTTCGTTTATTGTAGTTTTAGGCAAATTATTTATTAGTTTACGTATTATGTATTTCATTTTGTACTTGCCATATAAGTTATTATATGATGGGACAACGAGTATTTCGTTTGTGGCACTGCGCGTTAGTTTTTGATGACTAGTTTTGATTTGAATTTCTTTGTTAAAGAATTGTTCCGAAAGTATTGTGTATTTAATTTTTTCGTGAATAGGCATTGATTTACAAACCGAAAAGAGCGCGTGGTAATTGTCTCTATGTGTTTGTCTGATTTTACGTGGTACTATAGTTTTGAGAATTCGTAATTGAAGCTGATAAATTGAGTTTAGGTGTGTTTTACAAGTCCGGCCGTAGCTGCTAAGTCCGTAGGATATTATGGTGTTTTTAGGAAGGAACGCTAGCAACACTTTGAAACGTATTTCCACACGGAACTTGTCTACTTAAGTTTGACTTAAGTTTAGCTTGACACCCCGAAACCGGCTATGCACCAGAAAAGGTCGGGGCCACATCTGTCCGGTTCTTAAATCGCTAGTGTAACAATGTCCTAAGTGTCCGTTCCGACACAGCACACTGTGTAAACACGCACTTGACCACTAGCCGGGTGTAAAGCGGCACTTAGCGGTCCCAGTGTCGTATTACTGATGGATTGGGGACGGTGTTTGTTCTAACCACTAAGGTTCTACCCTACATTATACGTTGTGTTGAAAGGGTTTTAGGTTCTCGACAGTTAACTTTGCTATATGATATAAAATGAATCCTTTTAGGTATTTTTCTTTTATACAGGTTGTTACAGAATAAATATAAAAATGTTAAACTTTCAATGGTGTTGTTTGGACCATCAAACTGAACAACGTCCACAATGGGACCAACATCATGACTTAAAATCTGGTATATAATTTGTGCGGACGAAGTCGAGGGTTAACGCTAGTAATGTATAAAAGTCGCACTCACCTTAGCGAATTCAATTTTGAGTGTACAGCATCCGGAGTATATGTCGCACCCGTGTAACGCCTCCTTAGCTCTCGTTGCTGACTCAACACTTTCAAACTTGTACCTAAGAGTTAAGGCTCTTTTTTCAATGGAAACACAGACAAAAATTATATAATAAAAACTTACACACAGGAAACTTTTAATAGGAAATTGATAAAATAAAAAGTTACTCACAGATACAAGACATTTTCAATGGGAAATTGATACAATCAAAACTTGCAGCTAAGAGTTAAAGTCCTTTTTTTAATTGAAACATAAATAAAATTAGGTAAAAGTAATAATGAATGAAATTTATGATGTAATAAAGTTTCTGACCATCCCGAAACGGATTATAGTCGTGAGTTTATATGTTTGCATTATGTAAGTAATCACAAGATAGCAAAAGCAGCATAAAACATACGTTTTTTCTGCCTGTGATAGACATATTATGGCAACAATTTATCATTTTAATAACAATACAGTATAACATAACAACATGTAAAAGTCATCATCATCATCCTATAAAACGACAAGACAGGCAAATGGTAAAATGAAATTTGCAATGAACAGGTACAAACGAAACGAACGAACGTTTTAAGTACGAATAACTAAAATTCACAGCGTAAAAGAGAAAATTTTCGAACATTGGTCACACTCACTATTTTTAAAATAAACAACATCAATAACAAAACACACATACATAACAAACATTACATGTATGTGCACTATTGTGTACTTATAGAACTACTTTTCTGATACCTAAGCTATAGAGGCTCATAAGTATTCAGTACTATAATTGTAAGACCTTGTAACAACCTATAGTTTTGCAATAAGCACACTTTGACTTTGTGTTATATTAGTATTATTTGTATTACATATTACGTATCTATCTATACTATTATAAAACTGTAACAGCAAATTTGTCTGTACATTGAAGATATTAACAAAAAAAAGTTACGATATGGTTTTTAGGTATCCCTGATTCCATATCATAAATTTTTGGATTTTTTGTCTGTCTGTTTGTTTGAACGAGCATCACGCAAAAACTACAGAACCGAATTTGATGAAACTTTTTTTGTTTGATAGCTTATGATCTGACTTAAAATCTGGTATATAATTTGTGCGGACAAAGTCGCGGGTTAATGCTCGTATTATTATATTAGTATTATTGTGTAATATACGAATACATTTCTTTGTACATCAAATGTTATCTTGACAGACCGCATTCAAATATTGTTAAATAATGTTTTCTTCACGATTAAATATTGTTAATATAATCAATTTGGAACTAACATGGCCTTAATAAAGCCTTCGCTTCGGGACAAAACCCGTAACTTCTAAACAAAATGTTCTTTTCTTCAGACATCTTTATTCATCCAGGCTCTAGACTAGATAGATACAAACCAGACATTGGTTAAAGGAAATAATTTTTGGTAAAAAACTTTTTTTTTTCTTTTATGTATGTAGGTAATGTTATTTTATTTTATTTATTTATGGTACAGCAACAATCTATACTATTATAAAACTGTAGCAGGAAGTTTGTCTGTACATTGAAGATATTAACAAAAAAAAAGTTACGATATGGTTTTTAGGTGTCCCTGATTCCATTTCACCAATTTTTGGTTTTTTGTCTGTCTGTTTGTTTGTGTTTGTTTGTTTGGGTGTTTGTTTGTTTGTTTGAACGAGTATCACGCAAAAACTACTGAACCGATTTTGATGAAACTTTTTTTGTTTGATAGCTTATGATCTGACTTAAAATCTGGTATATAATTTGTGCGGACGAAGTCTAGTAGTAGTCTTGCAGAGATAGTAGCCGGGGCCAACGGCTTAACATGCCATCCGAAGCTAATCATTTTCATTTTCAGACAATCCAGAAGGACAAGCCAGTCAAAAATAAGCATAACTCCTAAAACGATGTAGACATTAGTAGAGGTGAGGCGGCTCTGAAAGGGTCAAGGTCCTTCAGGGAAACCTCTTAAGCCAACATCAAAGTCGCGGAAAAAGTCTGTAGTTTCCATAGAGAAATCATGGTGGTTTCATACATTTGGGTGGAGTAGCTGGTTGTCAGTTTCTATAGAACAAACAACACAATTCTTTTCACGATATCGATGTTGGCTCCATTGCGAAAGTTGTTGATTTTGATCAGTGAGCTTGTAACATTAATATCATTGATTTTGTTGGTCCGATGCACCCCCTTAAGTATACAACGTGTTAATGAATTAGCGCATAACCTCATACATCCCAACTGATTTATGACAAAATAATTAGATTGAAACAATAATTTCATTATTTTGATGGTTAAAGTTATTCGCATTTTAAGTTTTGAGACAAAAATAATTTGTTATCATTTCAGCAATTACTCATAAATATATTTTAAGAAGCTTGTTTTGGTAGTAAGTGTGCCCGTGGGGTGGATTGACATCGGGTTCAGTAAATAAATTTTACAAACATTTTATGTAATATTTTGAAATTACCTATGTTGAAAATATCATAATTCGATTCTGCTCTCGATTCTAAACAAACTACTTTCTAGTTTTGTGCTAATTTATTAACACGTTGTATAATGCATTTTAAGTTTACACCCAGAATTTTGCTAAAAATCTCTGAAATTAGTTTGACTTCTTGAATGAGAAACAAACCGAATTTCCCTGAATCCGAGCTAAAGCTAGCGAAATCAAATATCAGTCGGTTTGCGCGACTAAGTTTAAAAGACATTGATATTATTAAAACCGTCCCGGGACCGGAGACCGACTTAATTTCACTAATAACTGTTAGGTAGGGGTTATGGTGGCGGTATACCATAAGGGAAAAAACATTTTATTAACTACTAGAAAAATACAATGATCCCATATGGGGTCGTCAGAAGCACTGCTACAACACAAGCTATTACCAAATTAACCTATTACCCAAACATGTTCGTTTTCCTCTCACTCAACGGTTTGCTGGAAGAAAACTCTTTTAGAGTTAAGCTCGCCTTTGTACATCACGACTTACTGTAATTTTTTTCATAATTATGTTTTTGTGTACAATAAAGAATCTATGAATCTATGAACTTATTTAGCGTTCAGTTTAATTGATCGTTTCAGAAAGGTATGACCATAGAGAAATTACGCGTTCCCCTAGGGTATGACAGGATCAGGCCGTTCAGGGGACGCCAAAATCACGTGTTTCAAACACGAGGTACACAAGGTATGTTTCACTAAAGCGCCTAGCAATAGGGTGTGTCGAAAAGTTAACAGAAGTTTATTCCGAGAGCGCAAATGCGCGCTGCATACAAACGTAGTCTGGTGATATTTTCAATACTATCCAATTAAAGTTAATAATTTTTTTCAGAAACAATCTAGAAACTAATCTCTATGTTTGTATGAAGTCAGATTTTCGTTAAAATATACAGTTTTAAGGTGGTTTCAGTACATACAAAAGTTTGACGCACAATACGCGTAGACGGAATTAATTAAAGTAATATTTTATATATGGAAAAATAGTGTAGAAAATCTAGTTGCCGCGTCACAAATAACATTTGCAATTTATAAAATAATTACGAAGATATAAAGCTTTTAAAATGTTGTATGAAAAATGTCAAAGCTTTATATCTTCGTAATTATTTTATAAATTGCAAATGTTATTTGTGACGCGGCATCTAGATTTTCTTAACAATTTTTCCATATATACAAAGTTACTTATATTAATACCGTCTACGCGTATTGTGCGTTAAAGTTTTGTATAAAATTGACCCCCCAGCAACCGCCTTAATGCTAGGATTAATAGGATTTGTATGGAAATCTTTGAGGCACTGTAATTTTAAAACTATACATTTTAACGAAAATCTGACTAAATACAAACATAGCGATTAGTTTTTAGATTGTTTCTGAAAAAAATCATTGACTTTAATTAGTTAGTGATGTCAATATCTCCAGACTTCGTTTGTATGGAGCACGCTCCGAATTATACAGGTTGTTAGGGTAAACAGTTACAATACTTTAAAGGGTGATTGTACCCGTGATACTGAAAAATATACAGAACATCTTAAGGGTGCTTTTCCACCAGAGATGTGCGAGGCGGTGAGCAAGGAAACAATCCGCCAATAGCGCGCTCGCCCTATCACGTCATTGGGAAATTCAAGCACTCTCATTGGTCGATTTTTTCCTCGCTCACCGCCTCGTTACCTCGCACATCTTTGGTGGAAACGAAGCCTAAAACTAAGAACCGCTCCGCTCAACAACATGTCCGCTACCACTCAAGGCAGGCGACAGACGCACGCTCTAATTTCCGTGCACAAACTTTTCAACTAATTTGAATAAAAGCCACCGTAACGCCATTGAAAAAATCCTATTATAACCGCCTAACTTTACGCTTTAATTGCGGAAAGAATGGCGGATGGGGGCGGAATAACATTATTAAATATCCCTACTGATTCTAAAAGACGTGGTTAGATTTAGTCTCGTTTGTGAGGCGACTAAAGGAATGGTTTTCTTTCATGCCGAAACCTTCAATATAAAACTGCAAACCAGGATGTAACCAGTGTTGCCAGAAGGTTACTTTTGTAACCTTTTAGGTGATTTTTAGCTCCGTCAGGTTACTTTTAGGTTACACGATTCAAAAGGTTACTTTTAGGTGATTTTTCCGAATTTGTATACTCAATTTTAAAATTCTTATTTTTCCATGAAATGGAACGCTTTTTAATATTTTTTGCAATGTTTTATGCCGCATAACGTTCATAACATAGTGAATGCAACTCCTAGAAATACGTTTTTCTCCCTCGCACTAATGCGTACCAAATCGGAGATCAAATCACAAATGACTATATTTTTCTCACTTGCTCGCTCGCACTTAAAATGGAAAACGCTACTAAATTGTTTATATTTTTGGAAGTTAATACAACCAACATCTGTCCGTGTACTTTTAATACCTCATTACTGGACAAAAATATGTAAGGTTACTTTTCAGACCAAAAGGTTTTCTTTTTTATCTATTTTCGGTTACATTTGACAAAAACCAGCTGGCAACACTGGATGTAACAAAACACCCTAGTAATACTTAAGGTGCTCCAGACAGGGGAGGAGACTTGCCACAGATGTCAGCACCCACAAGTTATAGCAAAGATGCCGACAGATGGCGATACCGTCGCTCTCGGAAATATGCTCCATACATAGACAACGTTCACTGTGAATACGTAACTCGTAACCTACTACAAATAATGTTCATAATCGAATGCAAGACATACATCGCGCAAGAGAAATAATCACCACCACGTGGACCACGGCCGGTCCCCAGGCTTCACACATAGCCTGGTGGAACATTCCCAAGTAGCACATCCATAAGAACATCAAACTGAACCACTTTCACTATAGAGTATGGAGCCTACATCGAAATGGCGAAAAACAAATCATCTATTTCATACAAAGCTGCAGAACCGATTCGACTCATATGTATGGAGACAGCCGATTTTTATTTCGCGATTTCGTTGTTGGTCCCATAGAGAAAGTTGTTCACTTTGATGGTCTGATCATCGTCTTAACAAACTAGACAGCATATTAAGAAAGAATCTAAAGACAATACCATCTTCTTCTTCTTTTTTTCATCCGTCCGGATGAAAAAAAGAAGAAGACCTTACGGAATCTGACGTGGTTTTTATGTAACGACTACTACCACCAGAGATAGTAGCCGAGACCAACGGCTTAACGTGCCATCCGAAGCATGAAATCATTTTTCTTTTCCGACAATCAGGTGATTCACCCTGCAATGTCCTAACCAACTGGGGAAAAACGCACAAAGTGACATATCACTAGGTGTCCCCTGCGGGAATCGAACCCACGACCTCCATGTCGTGAGCCCAATGCTCTTAACCATTAGACCACGGAGGCAGTCGTACCTACTATGATACCAATACTTACCGATAAGTATGAAAAAAAAAGTACTGCTACGACCGTAGCCAATACTACGAATGCTACGAGTGCTACGCCGTAGTCAAAATTTTCGCTTTTAGTGTTCCCTTATCTTTATACTAATTTTAAAATTTTTAATGTAATTGGGATTACAATTTTGTTCCTTTAATAATTTCATTGATAATAATTTGTAATTCAAAATAACATGTATACTTAATAGTAGATAATCTACCTACAGGGTGAAATTGATATCATTAGCATCCTTTTAAACTAAGAGTCTACCTATCAAACTGAACAACTTTTACTGTGGCAGCAAACCGATCGGAGCAAAAAAAAAATCTGCTGTTCCATACTTAACTACACCCGCCGCCGCTGCTCGACTCAAATGTATGCAACAGCAAATTTTTTTTGCTCCGATCGGTTTGCTCCCATAGTAAAAGTTATTCAGTTTGATAGGTAGACTCATAGTTGAAAAGGATTGTAATGATATAAATTGCACCCTGTATCTAAACTATTATAAAACTGTAACAGAAGTGTGTCTGTACATTGAAGATATTAACAAAAAAAAAGTTAAGATATGGTTTTTAGGTGTCCCTGATTCCATTTCACCAATTTTTGGATTTTTTGTCTGTCTGTTTGGTTGTCACGCAAAAACTACTGAACCGATTTTGATGAAACTTTTTTGTTTGATAGCTTATGATCTGACTTAAAATCTGGTATATAATTTGTGCGGACAAAGTCGCGGGTTAACGCTAGTTAAGTATAATTGTATTTCAGACCTTGTGTAAATGCCTGCAAAGGTAGGCTTAAACTTAAGGTGATAAATAAGAGCATTTTCTACAACTCTTAAAAAAAAAGTTTGTAGTTTTAGCAATAACAACCACGCCGAAAGGGAATACAGTCGTGATTTTATGCATGTACGAGCGTTAACCCGCGACTTCGTCCGCACAAATTATATACCAGATTTTAAGTCAGATCATAAGCTATCAAACAAAAAAGTTTCATCAAAATCGGTTCAGTAGTTTTTGCGTGATGCTCGTTCAAACAAACAAACAGACAGACAAACAGACAGACAAAAAATCCAAAAATTGGTGATATGGAAGCAGAGATACCTAAAAACCATATCGGAACTTTTTTTTTGTTAATATCTTCAATGTACAGACAATCTTCTGTTACAGTTTTATAATAATACGAGCGTTAACCCGCGACTTCGTCCGCACAAATTATATACCAGATTTTAAGTCAGATCATAAGGTATCAAACAAAAAAAGTTTCATCAAAATCGGTTCAGTAGTTTTTGCGTGATACTCGTTCAAACCAACAAACAAACACACAAACAAACAGACAGACAAAAAAATCCAAAAATTGGTGAAATGGAATCAGGGACACCTAAAAACCATATCGTAACTTTTTTTTTGTTAATATCTTCAATGTACAGACAAACTTCCTGTTACAGCTTTATAATACAACAATGTACAGACAAACTTCCTGTTACAGTTTTATAATAGTATAGATAGATAGATATAGCAGATGTACGTATGTATTTTTTCAACGGAACCCTTCCAACGATTTCTACTCCATTAAATTTAATGATGAGAAAAAAATCAGCTGTTTCCTAAATAATAAAGGGACTCGATCATGATGAATAATTTTACCTGAAATTTTTTATATTAATACAATTTCTTCCTTAAACCGCTTGAGTTAGAGTTCATGATTGTATAGCGACATTTATAGCTGATACAAAAGTATGACAGTTATTCAATTTTCAGTTCTATTGCCTACACAATAAATCATATACAATTCTGAAGACGACAGAAAATTTGCGAGATGATAAAATATTACTAATAGACATTTCTTCATTGAAAGACTAGGGTGACCATGTCGTTTTAGACAATAAAATATGATAGTCCTAAATTCTCGTTCTCGGAATATACAGGATGTAAATTAAATACGTTACATATTTTAAGGGATGCTTAAAAAAACTGAACAACTTTTAATATGGAGCCAATATTAATAATATACAAATTGAAATCGCGAAAAAAATATTGTTGTTCCATTAAATAAATAAATAGCTTGAACATTTTTTTTTAAATCTTTATTGAAGAGCTTGGCCTGAGGCCATGTCGCTCTGTAGGATTTTCTATTGGGAAAGTTCACAGACATTATAAACACAATAAAAAACTAGTAACTACACAGTGATGAAATAGAAAAATAAATAACTCTTTTTTTTGCAGATGGAGTACCGACGTGGGTGCAGCCAAGGCACAATTACAACGCCCGATATTAAGAGACGGCAAGCCGTCAAACACCTGTCTCCTGAAGGCCTCGCCCCGCACACACTCCATCAGGATATGGTAGACGTCCTCAACAACCCCACAGTCTTTACAATTAGGGGATGCCGTAACGCCTGATGGTGAATCAGGTGTTTGAACTTTTTGGATGGAATGTGACCTAAGAGCTGTTACAATAGACATAATCACGTAAATTATCAAGTCACAACGACATTGAATCCAACATCCATTAAAAACTTTAATGTCTGCTCGACTTAAATGTCGTACGTGAATTAGTCGTTTTTTTTTCAATTTCAATATTTAAAAAAAAAAAAAAAAAAAATGTATTTACAATACAGTAGAGTTATCTTTGTAGTAAAGGGTAAGGATATCGATTCTGACCTCCAGGAATAGGTAGTCCTGCAACCTGGATGTCAGTGGTCCGTCACTCAAGTATTCTATACTTTTACTTACAGAATTACAAACTCAAAAGTAAACAAAGGCAAAAAGTAAATAAATTAAACAATAATTCAAGGAAGTGAGCACTTGTGTGTATATATGCGTGTGTTGTATGAGAGTGTGCATAAGTGTGTTTGTGAGTGCGTGTGTGTATCTGCGTAAATATGTTCGTATTTCACATGTCAAGTCTGTTTAGCAGCATTTCGGTTTCATCATAGTCCAATCCCTTAAATGTCCCTCCCTCCCTATGTCAAAAAATAATTGAAGCGAAATAGGCGTGTGATAGCTTATATTACTGCTTTATGCGATAGAAAGAGATGGGGCGGCGCGCGCGCCTGAAACGACGCAAGCGTAAAACAAACTTTATTCAATTGTGATTGTACTATTTATGTAAGTTCAATTCTGCTCTAATCAAAATTTGTAAAATATCAATCTCTTTTTTTTTTAAATCAAGTCTCGTGTTTCTATTCTTCACCGTTTAGCAGTTCCAAGCGTTTATCGATAAAGACGGAGGTTACTTTGGCATGTTTTTCTATCGAGAAAATGTGTCTTAATCGTGTTTTGGCTCTAATCGAAACTTCAATTATATGTTCAATTTACACATATCCGCTAATCATACTCTTACTGGTAGTACTTCATGGTATATGACGCTTTGAAGAATCCTATTTTTTTCACATAGCCTCTTAATGAAAGTTCAGTGTAGCCGATTCCGGATGCTATAATAACATTCTTGTCTGCGAATGGATTAAACGCTAACATATTTAACGCTTTAAGTTTCCACCTTGCATAATTTATCCTAGTCCTAATGAAACCCTAAAAAAAGCTGGATACTTTGTTTAGGTCATCTTCAAAAGACGCAAAATCCTACAATATAATTTCAGAACAACCGTCTAAGGTTTAATTAAAATACAAAGTCTCACGAAACAAACCATTTTCACTCTTGCTGCACTTACGCAAGAGTGGAGTTAGGGAACTTCTTTAAATTCGGCCATCTAGCAGGGTCGATGATCGACTGACCTTGGCACTATACTGTTTTAGATGGCCGTTGTTACACCGTAGCGTAAGGCAGGGTATACGAATATTCGCGACGAACTTCGAATGAATTCGGATTCGATGGAAAGATAGGTATGATAGTTGCGGCATGAAGATGTTATTGAAATTCATAACTGACCCAGAAAAAGATAGATAGATAGATACCTCATTTACTTCACCAGAACAATACAGGATAAACAGTGATATGGAGAAAGCTTGGATGTATTCTTGGAGGGTCGGTCAGTAATTGCACACAATAGAGAGGATTGAAGACCGAAAGGGGAATCTCTGTCCAGCAGTGGGACACCGAACAGGCTAAGTCGTAATTTTTATCCATGATTCTGAATGTATCAACATAATATATCTCGATCTGAATTTCTTGAATAAACTTTGTAAAAATTTATTGATCATTTCTATCTATGACTATGCACTACCTATATTGTAAAATATTAGTAATAAAAATACGTGCACTTTACTGCACAAGGGAATGCACTTGAGAGAAATACAAAATATATAAACCATAACCGACTTTGCAAACTATACATAAATAATAGTGTTTATTATCTGAAATACGTTACAAAGATTTGATAAACATTTGCGAAGCGTAAATACAGTTATTAATCTAGTTATTCGTTTCGGTGTTGCCAGCCGGATCTTGTCAAAAGTAACCAGAAATAGATAAAAAAGTAACCTTTTGGTGTGAAAAGTAACCTTTTATATTTTTTCCCAGTATTAAACGTTGATAGACAGATGTTGCTTGGTAACTTACAAAAATATAAACAATTTAGTAGCGTTTTCCATTTTAAGATGAATTTTTTATCCGATTGATTGATCGAACGAGTAAGTGTGTGTGATTTGGTATACATTAGTGTGAGAGAGAAAAACGTATTTTTAGAAGCTGTACTTCTACGTTACGAACGTTTTGCGTTATAAACCATTGCAAATAATATGAAAAAGCGTTCCGTTACATGGAAAAATAAGAAAAATAAATTTCCGAAAAATCACCTAAAAGTAACCTAACAGAGCTAAAAATCACCTAAAAGGTTACAAAAGTAACCTTCTGGCAACACTGATTCGTTTTCAAATTACATTTTTTTCTTCTTTTTTTTTTGAGATGACTATTACAGCTCTGCTCCGGGAGCAACTACTGCGGGCTATTGAAGGGACCACGAAAGGTCACCGAGCCAATTGAATGAACTTAAGCAACCGACCTAGGGGCACCCAGAGGGGTACGGACCTCGGCCTAGGACGTTGCTGGGGCTACGCGGCGGATTAGAAGCGGCCTGGGATTGGCCTGTAGCGCCTGTAGGCGCCAGAATTGAAGGGAGTGTGCAGTGGTCGCGGCTGTCTCCGCCGGCGGGGACGTCGATTACTGTGTCGACGTGTTGTTGTCGTGTGTTGTGAGTTTGCGATTGTTAGTCGTGTCTGTTGGGCCGCCTGTACGGCAACCGTGATCTCATCGTCTGGATCGGATTCAAATTACATAAACTATCTACCTCAAATAAATAAGTTTACAATGATACTTGACAAAGTGACGTATTTAAATATACCTCTCAAGTAATTTAGTGACTACACAAACACTAATTCAACTCGAAACATTGTAAAGCAATAAATTAAAGGTGAACAAAAAAAAAACAGCGAACATAAAAAAGAAAACTTTGCGAATAAATTGACGAACGTTTGTTTTGTGACAAGTTGCTACAAGTCGGTGTTATAAACGGTCAATTTTATATCTCCACATGTTAACTATAATTCATAGCATTTTTTTAGGGTTCCGTACCAAGTATTAACGGGTCCATATAACTAACGCCGTCCGTCTTCGTGCGTCCATTTGTCCATTGTCGTCCTACCTATAAAGGGTTGTATCTTTTGTACCGTAAAATGTACTGAAATTTTCACAGAATATTATTTATTACTAGCTGTTGCCCGCGACTTCGTACGCGCAGACCACTGAAATATACTTTACGCCCTATTCTCAGACCTACTGAATATACACACAAAATTTCATAAGAATCGGTCCAGCCGTTTAGGAGGAGTTATGTTACAAACACCGGACACGAGAATTTTATATATCAGATGTTGGATTTGCTAACAAATCTAAACTACTATAAAACTGTTGCAGAACGTTTGTCTGTACATTGAAGATATTAACAAAAAAAAAGTTACGATATGGTTTTTAGGTGTCCCTGATTTCCATTTCACCAATTTTTGGATTTTTTGTCTGTCTGTTTGTTTGTTTGTTTGAACGAGTATCACGCAAGAACTACTGAACCGATTTCGATGAAACTTTTTTGTTTGATAGCTTATGATCTGACTTAAAATCTGGTATATAACTTGTGCGGACGAAGTCGCGGGTTAACGCTCGTGATAATATAAAAATTAAGGGGTGTTTCAATACGAGAAACTGGATTTTTAACGATTTTTGTTTTTGCTCTATGTAAAATGGTAATACATTAACATTGCATACAAGCGTAAAAATTGGTGTGATTTTAGTGCAAACACTAAAGTAAAATAAAATAACAAATAAGAAAAACCCAAGTGTGTCGGGATCGCGCTAAGGATACCGAAGAAAACATTTCTTTTTTGAAAATACACTGTGTATAGGTACGGAACCATGTATGCGAATCGGACTCGCACTTGACCAGATTTTTTCCAAGAACAGCTTTTCTTCGTCAGTAAATCCGCGCCTATTACACTATTGAAATATTATTTATTTTTCATTTCAAAAGTTCGTAAAAACGAGCGGGCTTTTTTACGAGTCTTTGATGGGATTCATAATGTTCTGATTCATAGTTCGAATTGTTAATTTTATTTTTAGTTTGAAACAGTTGGAAGTTATTCGAAAATATGACTAATAGTTTGTAAATAAAGTATGTTTCTTCTGAAAAATCTCAGGAAAGTGGCAAAATATTCATCCCGTCAAATGTTAAAAGAAAAATAACTTCATTAGTTTTAATGAATGGAAATTTACTTTCGATAAATGGACCGGGACGAGCGCCTGCTTTATACAAACATACAAATATAACGCCCAAGTATATATATATGTTATATATTTGTGCCGTTGTTGTATGGTTTCCATATTAAAAAGCCTATATATAAGGTTTAACAAAATTAGGTGAAACAATTTTAAGGGGATGATCAGACCATCAAACTGAACAACTTTCTCTATAGGACCAACATTGAAATCACGAAAAAAAAAATCTGTTGTTCCATACAAACCTACTCAACCTAAATGTATGGGACAGCACATTTTTTTTCGCGATTTCAATATTGGTCCCATAGAGAAAGTTGTTCAGTTTGATGGTCTCATCATCCCCTTAAAATAGTTTCACCTAATTTTGTTAGACCTTATAATATAGTGCTTGTTTGGGATCATTACAATGTATGTGCCTGTGAGCGTTATTTATTATTATTATTTATACACAGGGTGTAAACTTGAATACGTTACTTTAGGGGGTCGTTCGGACCATCAAACTAAACAACTTTTATTATGTAAAACACCTTGTGATCACAAATAAAACTGCTGTTTCATACTTAGTTAGGAACAGCAGTTTTTTTTCGCGATATCAATTTTGGTCGAAAGTTGTTCAGTTTGATGGTCTCAACTCTAAACTAAAGCATCCCTTAATATGTAACGCATTTGCGTTTACACCCTGTATAACACTTAATTTGTTTTGGACATAAACGAAATTTAAAAAAAATACTATTATTATTATGAACAAAATGTACAAAGTCTATGGCGTGTGTGTCAGAAAGTACCACCGCATTTCTTCCACTTCTTTCTAGTATTAGATTACAAAATGCCACGGTTTTGGAGGTAAAATAAAACATTAATCAAATGAACCTAACAGGAAAACTTTCAAGTAATAATAATAAATTATAATAACGATCCAACGGTAAGTAACTGTTTATTTATGTTTACTTTTTACGGTTTAGTGAATGAGGGCGCTAGTGTGTCAAATGCGGGGCTCCAGTGTAAGCGGAGAGCTGATATAAAGCGTTTTTTATTGCGCGTAAGAAAAAATAAGAAACGCGGGTCCCTTAGATATATTCTTTTCTGTAATTATAACTATAAAATTTTTGCAATTGAGTGTATATAAGGTCTAACAAAATTAGCTGAAACTATTTTAAGGGAATGATCAAACTGAACAACTTTCTCTATGGGACTAATATTGAAATCACGAAAAAAAAAACTGCTGTCCCATACGAAACTGCAAATTTAACTCGACTGAAATATATGGGACAGCTGATTTTCTTCATATTTTGTTTTGTTCAATATTGGTCCCGTAGAGAAAGTTGTTCAGTTTGATGGTCTGATAATCTCCTTAAAATAGTTTCAGCTAATTTTGTTAGACCTTATATGTTGATCCTGGCTTACAGGAGTTACAGCGGTGGGAATGTGTGTGTGTGCATACGGTAAGGAAAAACACATGATATATAAAATGTATGGGGAGAAAGAGAGGTAGAGGACGCATGCCTACGATATGGATAGACGAGGTTAAAGAAATAATGAGGCAATACTTACAGGCAAGCATTCACCAGGTCCAAGATCGAGCGGCCTGGAGGGTTGTGGTGACACAAGCGGCCAACGATGGTCATGCCCCTCGACCAAAGAGTTTACAACTAAGAAGAATATTGTACCTAGAGTTTATATAAGGTCTAACAAAACTAGGTGAAACAATTTTAATGGGATGATCAGGAGACCATCAAACTGAACTTCTTTCTCTAAGGGACCAATATCGAAATCGCGAAAAAAAATCAGCTGTTCCATACAAACCTACTCGACGTGAATGTATGGGACAGCAGATTTTTTATTCGCGATTTCAATATTGGTCCCATAGAGAAAGTTGTTCAGTTTGATGGTCTGATCATCCCCTTAAAACAGTTTCACCTAATTTTGTTAGACCTTATATTGCACCCATCCTACATCCGTCATCTTGCACCTCGACTCCTAGTTTACTGGCTGGCAATTGCATTCTGACCCACTGACGATTTTGTGATTTCTGAGAGACCTAGAAACTCAAACTCAAAATAATTTATTCAATATAGGAGCTTGAAGCCCACTTATTAAACGTCAAATCTTTTTTTGAAGCTACCACAGCGCCGGAACGTGTTGTCGCTCTAGAGAAGATGCGGGCAAAAACTCTACATACACAACATGACGTCTACGTACATCTGCTATTTTCATTAAACTTTAACTCGCTTACAGTGGAGCCCCGCCCTAAGAAGCCCTGGAAAAATATACAGCGTTAGTTTTACGGTTTGCTCTATATTCTATAAGAGGTTTATACTAGTCGGTTCAAATAGGGTGGATGTACTATTGTGGACAGAAGAAATTTCAACTGGATTGTATTGTGTACGTCCGATTTTTATAAAAAAAAAGAGTAGATTCTTAAGGAAATGTTCTTAATTCTACTGAATGCTAAAAGTTTTTAAACTGGCTTAGGTAAATCTGAGTACAGCAAGATTGTTATAATTGAGTTGTTTGGTATCCGAAACGGACATAAAATCACTTGTCTGGATTTTATGTCCGTTTTTTATACCAAACAACTCAATTAGCTATGAAAGTAGGGTTTTAGCTTTGATGGATGTCATAGGTCGGTAAGAATAGGTTTTTTGGATGAAGTAGAAACATTTTCAATGAATTATTAACATGTTGTGTTATTTCAAATCAAATTAAAGAAGCTATGCTACAGTTGCAGAATTTCGTTTTGTGACGCGGTAGGCTCGATAACTCAATTAGAAGAAAGCAAATCCCCGGTTTAGCAGGTTGCGGATTCCGAGACATAATTTTTAAATATTTTTTTAATTTAATTTGAATTAGAACCACATTAGAAGAGCAATTGAAAATAATAAAATTGATAAAAAGGCCAAAAGAACCGAATGGCTCAATGAGCAGATGGAACCAATCAAATAATCTTCAAGAGATCATTAATCTCGTTCCACAACAGCACAGCTTACCCTACCGTTGAGTGAATATCGAGTTTGTTTTGACAGTGACGTCCGAAGTTTGATTGATACTGCCGTTAATATGAAAAGTTTGCGTTTACTTACTACTGCGTTCAATACAAACAAACAGTATTGACGAAAACGTGTTATTCTTGGGTTGAATTAGACAGACATATATACATACAGGATGATAGGGTAAACAGTTGCATTACTTTAAGGGGTGATTGTACCCATGGTACTGGACAACTTTCCCTAAGAAAGGTATAGGAAATTCGCAAAAAAAAATCGTCTTTTCGTACAAACGTTCGATCAGCTGATTTTAGTATGGAAAGTGCCAAAATGTTTTTGACAATTTCCTATAGGTTTCTTAGGATAAGTTGTTCAGTATCATGGGTACAATCACCCCTTAAAGTAATGCAACTGTTTACTCTAACACCCTGTATAATATCCATGACCATAATCCCTGTTAGTGTGGGCAGAAACTTTGCTCGCACCGAATTGGGCACTTTTTTTGTCATTTATTTGGGTGTTTGGGTGAGCTAACTGTTAAGGTTAAGCTAGCTGTTAAGGCTAACAGGCTTTCACCTGTGCAACTTAGACCATTGCAGGTCCTTTGTGAATGCCCTTTTTACAGTTCCCTCCTACTAATCCCTAGAAAGCGGCCTGCGGCTAGAAATCGCAGTAAGTTTTTGATCGGAATGGTTTGTATCTCATCTAGTGTCAAACATGCCTAGATGTGTACTACGTTTGTACATCAGGGGGCCACAGAAGAACCACACATAGAAAGGTGCAGAGGAGTTTACGTTTCCTTACAAAATCTACAGCCGGTCATATCACTTAATTCCATGTGTGCATGTGCTTGTTTAGTTTGCAGTGGCCTGTGAGTGACCTTGCTATTGTACAAATTTGATCTTTGCTGAGAGCAAGGAGACTGTTCGCAAGCTTGCGATTATAGCCTTTGATACTTGTGCTTTTAGTAGCACATGCCTGGGGTGTTGAACCACAGTTTTAACGCCTCTCCAATCCTGGCCCTATTGAAAGAATCACGCGTTAGACTTTTAGGGATTCCGAAAAATGCTTCGGGGTCTATGAAGTGGTTTTCAGTGCCCTTCCAGTGACCAGTTCGTCCGCATTCTCATTCCCTTCTATGTCAGAGTGTCTTAGCACCAAGCAGAAGCTGATTGTTATTGCCTAGCGAGCTTAGTCGACTCATACAGTCTCACTCACCATAAGAATATACCTGTGTCGTATAGCGGTCGCGGCGGGTCTATACCCGCGCGTTGTGCAGGGGACGGGCGTACCCTAATTGAATTCGCTGTTACGGTATGCGCGCAGGCAGAGGGGGAGCGAGACGAGTTCCTCCTGGCCCCCGGACCCCGCGCACGATTGGCCGGTCGGAACCGTCCACCGCGCTCACTATTAATTTATCTATGCTATGGCCGTATAGATGATAATGATGATGACTTTAAACTTTATAAAGCAGTAAATAGACTTTAGTATCAAATTGAAAAGGATATTCAACCATGGCTTGGACGCCATTCTTCTTAAATACGACGATCCTCTGCACTTGCCCGTGTGGTGTGCTGATCGTGTGTATTACATCCTGTAACAATAGAGAAGAATACATTAGAATGGAGAATAATAGCGATTTTTGGGCTCAATCAAGAAGTTCTCGTTGGCGTATTGGAGCTTGGTTATTGGTAACGATCACAGAAATTAAGCAACGTCAGGTCCGGTCAGTCTTTGGATGGGTGACCGTTTTAGTGATAATTTCACCTTGAACGTCTTTGTGCTATGGAAGTCATAGTATTTCACCAAGGCTGACCTCGAGCGCCTGAAAAGGCACCTTCAGCTGTTGTTATCGGATAACTCCGTTAGATGAGAGGTGTAAATATTCGTAAATAAAGATCAGAGACAGATGCTTGAAAATTATCTGACAGCAAGTTGGTCACTAACTTGCCTCCACCACTGCACACTACTGGGCCCGTGTGGTAGAGTGTGGACCACTGTCTGTCACCCTTATCCTTGAGATAACTTTGTCCTACAGTGGGATTCTACAGGCTATAACTGACTAAGATTCAATCAATCAAACTTCTTCAATTCGCGGTAAATAAATAAAAATAATGTATTTCGATCAACATGGGACTCATAGCGTGTAAGTAACAATATCTTAAGGGCCTATGTCGAAAAATAGTTGAAGCGAAATGGGCGTGTGATAGTTTATATTACTGCCTATTGCGAGAGAAAGAGATGGGGCGGCGCGCGCGCCTGAAACGACGCAAGCGTAAAACAAACTTTATTTACTTAATTGTGATTGTACTATTTATATAAGTTCAATTCTGCTCTAATCAAAATTTGGAAAATATCAATCTCTTTTTTTTAAATCAAGTCTTGTATTTCTATTATTCACCTTTTAGCAGTTCCAAGCGTTTATCGATAAAGACGGAGGCTACTTTGGCTTGTTTTTCGATCGAGAAAATGTTTCTTAATCGTGTTTTGGCTCTAATCAAAACTTCAATTATATGTTCAATTTAGACATATCCGCTAATCATGTAATACTCCTACTGTTACCTAAAATGTATATTTGACTTTAATACACGCTAAACCAAACTTCAATTCAGTTCGAAAGTTGAACTCTACAATCCAGACAGATTTAGACCTAGCTTAAAGCTATAATTTGAATACTAAGTTCAGACTAGAACTACAGTTTTGGAGTTTGTAATAGTTGAGTTTGAGGCTATGTTTCGAAGGAATATTTATGGTCAATTAACATTTAATGCAACTAGTTTGTGTATGGTTCTACTAGCAGCTAGCAAGTTTAGTTAATTTAAATTTAAAGGTCATTTCCAGCATCGAGAGCAGGCGAAAGGCGACGTCGACCATTTTATGCGTGCGAGCTTGAAAATTAACATCATGTGAATCACTTTGCACGCATAATATCAGATACGCAAAATGACAGATACGCATAACGACGACGGATACGCAAAACGACAGACACGCAAAATGCCCGAAACCCAGAATACTAGCACAAATTACTTTGGCGAAAGTTTCAGATATGTAACTAAATACCACATACTTAAGTCGTTTTATAAATATCTCATGTAAAAATCTTATGTCTAAACTAAAGTTAACCCGCGGCTTTGTCCGCACAAATTATATACCAGATTTAGGCCCACTTGCCCCAAATGCTGGGTTAAATTGCGTAACCCCGTTTTTAGTAACACCGACCTAAAGTGTTATCGAAGATTGTCTTGCGCCAATGAAAACTAGTTCATAGTTAACTAACCTGACAGTTCTCTATCTTTCGCTGGCAACATCCTAAATGACCATAGAGTTTATGTAATCCGACAAAATATGAAAGTGAATGATGAATGAACATAATATATGCACGACTCTTTCACACTGCATCTCTTTGTATTTGTCTGTCTCATTTGTTTTATTTTGGCAATGACATTTCGTTTCATCGTTCATTCATGTTATCAAAGAGCATGTAACACACTACGTTATGAGTCGGGACTTCCATACTAAAAACTGGTAGTGACCGATTATCCAGAATGTATGAAACGTGTGCAACCGTTCAAAGGAATTCAATGGCGCAGTGCACGTTTCATATAATTTTTTTTTGTTAGAGAGTTGCGCGAGCCTACAACAAAACTGTAAAAACAGCTGATGCCTCAATTTTGATATTTAGCACGTAGTTTAGTGAATTAAACCTACCACATCGGCGGTTTAAATATAACACAAGTTTAGCCCCTAAAACAGGATGGTGCAAGACATAATTATAATTTAATTCCAAAGTAGCGTCTAGTTCCGAGTTAATAACGATAGGCGCTATATGCTAGGCGCAAGCGGGCCTTAGATACCTAAAAACCATATCGTATCTTTTTTTTGTTAATATCTTCAATGTACAGACACACTTCTGCTACAGTTTTAGATGTCTTATGTATGAAGGCTGGCAAGTTGAAAATTCAATCCAAATCTAATGGGATCTTTTGTGTTTATCATATTGATTTTCTTCAACCTTCAAAAACATGGTAAATGATGAGGTTATACTGTTTAGGAGAAGAAACCTGTAATCCTCCTGTTTTTGGATATCCATTTTCCTGTCGGTATCCATCCACCATTTTATAAGTAACATCATCATCATCATATTTAAAAGCCACGCTCATGCCGGTGGAGTATTTCCCAATCGGATCTCATAAAAGTAATATACGGCCTTAAATACATTAAAAAAACAACTCAATCGAAATCCTCACAAATAAAACGAAATCATCAAGAACTTCATAATTTAAACGACATACAAATTTAAACTTCCATTTACAAACGAAAACGAACTCTCACCTCACTCACTAAGGATCGATTACACTTCGAATTAAACATGTATTAATAACGAAATTCTTATATCCAAAGTTTTGAAGTGACATGCATTCAGCTTGCCAGAGGTTCGTACACTTGAGGACAACATTAACATAATCACTGTTTGACGTCGTATTAAAGTAATATTAACTGGAAGACGGATGAGTGGAAAGGTCGGGAAGACTTCAAAAAGCGTTCTTTGATCTGATTTGAATCGATAAAAATATAACCTTATAATATATTAAAGCCGGAGATGTGATAAAAATATATTGATGATAAAAGGAGTCTTAGACGCTATGAGTCGCGCGGTTGCAGCGCTGCTTGTAACAATCCATGAAGCTGCGCCGCTACACATAGCTATTCAGCATCATCATATCAGCCGATAGACGTCCATTCTAGAATGATTTAACCTCCGTCCACTGCTGGCCTCCCCCAAAACGGGGGGAATCGCCATAATCGCCACGCTTGGCAGGCGGGTTGGCGATCGCAGTTGAATTGAATGTGTGTATTCAGAGGATGCTGCTGACCATTCTCCGGTAGATCCCTTAGTCACCTACACACTCACTCACAGGAAATGAGATGTGCTATTTTTAGCCGACACCAAACGGATTAGCTATTATTAGCCACTAATTTGTACCACGTATTTCGGTAAGAGAGTCATGGAGCTAAAATGGAATACGTGGCTGGATACATGGCAAGGCGAGGTGACGACCGATGGAGCAAAGCATTGTCCGAGTGGTGGCCCAAGGAAGGGAAGCGAAGAATAAAGAGAGTCGCGGGAGCTACTTGGATGCGAGTTGCTCAGCACGGCTAGCATGCCACCCACGACAAAGCGTTTAAATGAGAAAAACTTCATGCGCGCTCTTTCTGGCATACGTAAAATAATAAAGATGGAGACACATCTCGATTTTTATCGTTTTCTCGGGGGTGGCATGCGAGCCCTACAGGACAGAGGAAAGTGCCATAAATAATAGACGGTTATACCCAGAAGCGGTGCATTCAGGCTGTGGATGATCAACATCACATGTTTTTTATTATTATTAATATTATTTTTTAATTACTATATCTCTTGTTGCATGAGGGCAACGCAGGACCGGTCCTTATGGCGATCCTTGGGGGAGGCCTATGTCCAGCAGTGGACGTCCATCAGCTGAGATGATGATATCTCTTGTTGGTATTTCACGGGCCGTAGCCCGGACCTTTGGAAGGCTTGCGTGGGGACACAGGTAAAACACACAGAGGCCACTTTTTTTATCTTATTATTTTATGTCATATTTGGTAAAGACCCATTAGAAAACATGAAAGAATTACAAATATTTCTACGAGTAAAACTTACTTTCGACAGCATGTAACGTGTCGTTTGTTTGGTCATTTTATCCACAAGTTTATAAACCTGTTTGTGATCTAGATAGCCCGAGGCAATCTATAGTCCTAAACTATCTAAAATGACAAAGTAGTAGTGTATACTTAAACGTGTCCGCAACTGTACACGTCACCACGTGCAGAGGCAATATCGTACAGCCCACTTGTTGGAATTGGAATCCAGTCCTTTACACTGGCGGGAATCTAATAACATTTGCATTCGACGACAGAGACACGAGACATTACTAAGATTTTTAATAAAATTTTACTGTCCCCGAGCCTTTAAAGTTTATATTTACTTTTGCATTGAAGTGTTTCGTTTTGTGACCGATGTAAAACGATATTGGATTGCAAAGTTTGTTTTGTAAGGTGACATTGTGTGGAAGAGATTGTTTCTGGTGTATACATTTGTTTAGCCTTCGTTGTACAGATTGGTTTTGAAATTTATTTTTATACAACATTGTGTATGTAACAAAACACCCTAGTAATAATTAACGCGGTGGTTTACTGGTCTGTGAGTTTAGACCTTCAAACAGAATAAGGAACCAACATCGAGAAAATACAAAAGTTATCGTACGTAAGTTATCGTTGTAGCCCAGGCATTTTACGGTTTGAGCAGGGACTAATTAATAATTGATATTTTTTTTGGTATAGTATTTATGAGAGAATTTGAGCTTAGAAATTTACTAAAATTAAAAAATATCACTTCAGCAACAGCCCCAAATTTTAAATTTAGCATTTATCTAGTTCTAAAAAAACCTGAGCGTACATTTTTTTTTTCACATTTTTAAGGCTTTACCATTATACATACTTCAAACATAGTGTATAATATTTTTATCCACTTAGAAGGCTTTGAAAAATACTTCAGTATTTTCTAATGAATACCTCATATTAAAAATTTCAATGTCCATTTTATTGCTCAAAAATAATTTATATTTTCAAATCTAATTATAATGAGTGCATTGGTATTAATATTATTCATTTAAGTCTTCTGGGAAATACAATTATGATTTCTGTGCTGTGTAGCGATTTCTTGTTAATTTGTTTTAAGATAGTCTTTTTCTCACTAAATGGTGCCGGTTACAGTTTAAAAGTCCAATTAATAATTACTCCCCACCCCTCCTAACACAATTCCGTAAAATGACTGGGCTATTGATGGTCTAAACTAAACCAAACATTTAAATACTACTAGAGTATTTTGTTACACCCTGTATTGTGTCAATATGACCTCAATCGGTCACACGATTACTAACAGCAACAATAATACAGGGTTCTACTTAATATGCCGGCGGTTTTTAAGGAGATGATCAGAATGGCGACAAAATCTGCTGTTCCATAAAAAATTGCAATCCTACTCTACCCAAATGTATGGGACAGCTGATTTTATTATCGCGATATCGATGTTGGTTCCATAGAGGAAGTTGTTCAGTTTGATGGTCTGATCAACCTAAAAAAAACCATCAGCATATTAAGTTGGACTTTGCATATAACGTATTTTACACCCTGTATAAAGAAAAAGATATTGGATACTTTTACGGACATTTGTTTAAAGTCAACGCAGTCAAAGTCTCGGATAACAGCCAGTTCAAAATAGATATTAAAAGATTCCACTAAATTATATTCCGATGCCGACAAATTATCTAAAATATGTAGCCGGACCCTGCCTTTGTGCAAAATAATACCTTTACAGTAACCTGTGAATTAACCACCAATAAATCATACCTCGACCCTAATAGGCTAAACTGTGGTGAATAGCTGAAATGTTTACAAAACAAGAATGGCGAAACTGGACCTCGTACAGATACCGCTAGGGTATCATTATTTCAAACAAGTTAAATTAAGCAATTAAAAAAGACAAATCTCTAATAGTTCGAAATTGTGATCGGCTTTTCAAACAGACATACCTCGGATGCCATCAATTCAAACCGCAACGACTTAAGGCTCTTAGTACGAGCCTTAACAGGACACTGCAAGTTAAACAAACACCTACACAGAATGGGGCTTGTAGATTCACCCACTTGCAGATTCTGCTGTGAAGCAGAGGAAACGCCCATAAACCTCCTCTGCGAATGCGAAGTGCTCATTCACTGCAGAAGTCGCCATCTAGGTGGATACATAATAACACCTACTGACATTAGGGACCTCCCCTCCAAGAGCATAACACGGTTCATGAAGTCAGTGGGCCTAGGAAATGACCTTTAGGTCTAGGGTGACAGCTACAATAGATCTATTCAGGTCGCAGTAGCTATTTGGTCATTGACCAAGCCCTTATAACCAAATAATAATAGTTCGAATTTGAAAGTAAGAAATCCTACTAATATTATAAACGCGAAAGTTTGTAAGTATGGATAGATGTTTGTTACTCTTTCACGTTAATACTACTGAATGGATTTTAATGAAACTTTACAATAACATAGCTTATACATCAGAATAACACATAGCCTACAATTTATAAAGATATTGTGTGAATTGTCCAGACGAAGCGCAGACAAAGTCGCGGGCACCAGCTAGTTGCTAATAAATTGGACAAGTCAGCCAAAAAGCAGAAGCAAGACGCAATCATGATAGCTATTTTATTTAACCAAATGATAATTGATCCCTTAAGTATTTTTTGGTCGCAAGGTAGCATTTTTGGTTTGGTTGAACCGATAGTATTCCATTTTTTTAAATTATCATAATAATTTTACGGTTATCGTGAATTTTCATTAAAATAAAAATCTTGAATGATTATATTGAGTCGACTATCAAATAAGAATGGTTATAAGGTTCACATACATAAAAATAGGTATCATAACGAGAAATACCTTCGTACCTCCTTTAATTTCGTTCTCTGGGTAGTGGGCTCGGTGGCGAAATAGGATAACGCAGTTCCCCGGTTTGGAAAATTGCGGGTTCACGCCCGCCCGAGACCAATTTTTCAATCTTTAATTTAAACTGAGAGATTTAAAAAGATACCTTTCCTCAAACTTCTACAGGTTGCGACCAATTAACTTTTTGGTTAGTTTTATTATACTCTACACGTATTGATAAGTTTTATTTATATATGGTACTTCTAATGCTGGAGTCTGAAATAACATACCCTTCCGCCACTCTCCTTTACATGATAGTTTGTATTACACTGAATCTTAAAATAGCATCTAATATTGTGCACTTCATAAAGGCGCACTTACCAACGTCATTCTGCTAGTGCAAGTAAATTGAAATGCTTCCATGGCGATAACAGTTTCATCTCGAAAACAATTGTTTTGTATACCCCGCGCGCGCCATCTTGAAAACAGGTGATGCACTCGCATAAGATTTTCAAGGAAAATGTGTTAGTGCGGTACACGAGTGGTGGAGTAATATTGTTTGTAAAAAATGAAACTTATAATAACAGACTTAAAAGCAGAAGGTAAAAAATAATAATCGAACCGATATTATCTATTTGCTTTCGTTTAGCATTATTGAAAAAGAGAAAGATTATCATAATCGAAAATCGACTACGATTTCCACTACAGCGACGAATTTGAAGCGTTCAAGCTATTTTTATTTAATACAGATAACATCCCAACTAACAATTTCGTCGTATAAGTGTCGTATAGTCGAACATTAGACGCATAAAGCACTAGTATATGACGACATTTCTGTAATATAACTTTTATAAGTCAAAATAGTCATATAAATGGGGGCCTAATACGACCAAATTGTTTGCTGGGTTTTATAGCGTTTTATAGGTTGGTCACGACATCACGCGAGAACGGCTGGACCGATTGCGATGAAACTTTGGTGGGTTGTTGTGCACATGTCAGGGAATGTTTATAAATAGAAAAACGGCCAAGTGTGTGTCGGGTAAAACTGATTCTGAGGCGGTACGAAGCTCGCCGGACAGCTAGTAGGTAAATAATAATAATAATTTCCCTTGGTCACGACATCACGCGAGAAAGGCTGGACCGATTGCGATGAAACTTTGGTCGGTTGTTGTGCATATGCCAGGGAAGGTTTATAAACAAAAAAACGGCCAAGTGTGTGTCGGGTAAAACTGGTTTTGAGGCGGTACGAAGTTCGCCGTTTCAGCTAGTTAAACATAAAAATTGGAGGAAAGAAAAAAAACGGCCACTTCTACTTACATTTATCTATAAAAATAGCTTTTAAGCTTTTGAAGTAAGTTGGAGATCATTTTTTCATGCAGGGTTAAGATCATTGAGAAATCTTAAATATTGTGATGAGGGCGCCACTGAGCGGCAAAAGGACTTGAAGTTAAATCCTCAGTAGTCTGAGTTCTATTATTTTGGAATCCCAAAACACCTGAACCGCGCAACACAAAGCTGCACCAAGTAATCCCGTCGCAGATTGCTCGCGCTTCAAGCGACCTGATTCTCTACTACACCGTGTTTAGGACCAAATTCCTTTGCTTTCACGTCAATTTCATCTTTTAACCAACACCGCACGGACGAATTGAATGTTTATCTTCAAGTCTTAGAGTCCAGATTCCTTCGTTTCGAAGTCAATTTAGTCTCTTATAAGATGATTACTCCTTTGTGAAGCTACTGGGAGCTTCTGCGATCCTGGTATTTTGTGAACTCGTATGACTATTTTATTTGGGGGGTTAGCAGAGAATATGCTTAAGCAATGCAGAGTTCATTTGTGTTTTAAGGGGCTGTAGAGTCGACGGTATTTGAATAATACATTTTTAGTGTACCGTGCCGGAATTGGCACAATGGAACACTTGTGGAATCAACTCGGTGTCTGTTCGTCCGTCTGTCACATACATTTCTCGAGACTAAGATATAGGAAACTGAAACGTGGCATATTTTTGAAAATTAATGGATGGTGGTAGAGTCAAAAGTGACGTCAGAAAGCTATCCAAGTGATATTATTTTAAACTAGAGTTAACCCGCGACTTTGTCCGCTCAAATTATATACCAGATTTTAAGTAACCTATCAACTATAACCAAAAACAGAAATGTAATAGTTAAGAAGAAAACAATTTTTTTAAACTCATACTACGAAAAGAGGGTTGAATAACCTAGCCCAGTCATTTTACAGAGTTTTGTTAGGAGAGGTGAGATGTAATTATTAATTGGACTCTCACACTGTAACCGGCACCATTTAGTGACGAAAAGACTATCTGAAAACATATTTAAAAAAAATCACTACGCAACAGATATCAAAATTGTGAGTCCCACAAGGCTTTTAAATTAATAATATTAATACCAATGCACTCATTTGAATTAGATTTAACAATATACATTATTTTTGAGCAAGAAAATAGGAATTGAAATAATTTTAACCCTCCTTCTGGCGCAGTAGGGTTAAAACAATTGTTTTTTTTTAATAAATCAAGTGAGGTGTCTTTGGATAGGTCTTGTAAAATGGAAAACACTTACACAAATTAAGTCGTTATAATGATTCCATCTCGAGAGGCGAGATATATGCGTTCAAAGTTAAATTGCGATGGGATTACGCCTGGCTTTACGTCACACAGCCCATCCCAGCAATAGCCCAGTCATTTTACGGTTTGAGCCGGAACTAATTAATAATTGATATATTTTTATATATAATATAGTAAAATGACTGGGCTAGAATTCCAACCTCACTATTTAGGGCTGCAGTCTCCAGGGTCCGAATAGCCCTAATAATAGCCATAGAAGATTGCACTACAAGAAGAAGAATAACAAAGTATAGACTGGGTAGACGTAGGCAGATTTGAATTGAAAAATAATGGCATATTATCATTTTAAAGATACTAAATGTAAACCTTACTTACAACCTTAGAAAGTGGATTGTAGTTACAATACAAAACCTACACGAGTCAAATGTATAGAACAGCAGAATTTTTCCATGATATCGAAGTTGGTTCCGAGTCGCGTTGTAGGTCTGCTATTGGGTAGTCACGACGTCGCTCGTCGATCTTTCGGGCCTACAACGAAGCTCCAGTGGTGGCTCAAGATAGTGTTCTTTTCGAAAAACAATCCTTGAAGTCACCAAAATACATAAACTATCGTACAGCGACAAGCACTGTTGCTAAATAAACTAGACATTGGCAAAATCATCACAACCAAGATGGCAGCCATTTTTTTTTAATAGAATAGAATAGAAGGATGGTAATTTGTAGTTTATTCGAAAGATCCATAAAATAGTAACATTAAATAAAATTATAAATAAAGAGACTTAAAACTAAACTAACCTAGGATGTGGTGCAGGTTCGGTCCTTGTGGGACCCTCCCAGACCCAGAACGCTGGCCGCATTTCCTCGCTGAATGGCTATGCTGATCCGTTGAGCGAGGAAAGTGCCAGCTCTTGGGTCCCCTGTCGAGTCTATCAGGCGCTTTGATAGGTCTTTAAAAAGCGCCTGCGCATTAGGTCCCCACGGCCCAAGAGTTTCGACACCAAAACCCATAAAATGGTATTGGGGGCCGATATCCCGGTACCGATAGGCCTTTCGTTTTTCGGCCGCCTCCGCCGCTGCGCCAGCCCTTCGACTCGTGCCCTGTAAGTGAGACGGGGCCAGTGTGTCCACGCAGGTAGCGTCCCACACTAGCGCCCGACCCATCTTCCAGGGGACGAGAGACATCCCGTCTGGTCTCTTGCCATCGCTCCGTATTATGCCAATCGGCTCGAGAATGGCAGGAACGTTGACTGTGGCAAGAGACCTACGTATGAATAGAACAGAAAGTTGGCTCCATAGTGAAACTTGTTCAATTGATGAGAAGAATGAATTTGGTTTGGTTAAAGTTACCTCACTTTCACTATAGGTTTACCGTAGATTTAAGTGACAATAATTCCTTTGAGAACCAATTTCCAAGTTAAATAGTTAAAGTTTTAGACGTTCCGTTTAATATGTTCTCTAACTGACAGTCTAACTGTTTGGTCGAATGCAATGCGCAAGTTTAGACAAGTTTTCACTGTCTTATAATTGATATAAGTGTCAAAATCGTATGAAAATTTACTTGAATATTGTTGGTGAAATTGCTTAGAGTGTATCTCAGTAGGATACGGTTCCTTTTGCAGGGTTTTGTAGGCGTAAGATCAGCTACAGAATACAGAACACAAAAGACGAATAGATAGCTAAAGCATAAGACTGCTTTTCCACCAGAGATATGCGAGGAAGCGAGGCGGTGAGCGAGGAAACAATCCGTCAATAGCGCGCTCGCTCGATCACGTCATTGGGAAATTGAAGCACTCTCATTGGTCGATTTTTCCTCGCTCACCGCCTCGCTATCTCGCACATCTCTGGTGGAAACGCAGCCTATGCATACGCTCACGACTATATTCCTCGAGGGTGTTCAGAGATAATATTTTAAACCTCGGAACGTCCACCTTTCACTAGTAGTAACCGAAACTCTGACCCCTCTCTCTCTCTATCTTTTATCTTACACCGGGACTAACTTCTTAAGAGAATGCACTCGCCAGGGCGCCCGAACGCGCTGCGTACAAACCAAGTTTCGTCATATTTTCAATATTAATCAATTAAGTTAAAAATGCAATAAAGTATGTGTTAATAGCGCACTGATGCGAAGTCCTCCTTGTATAGAATGTAATTGGGGACAGCTGATTTTTTTTTTGCGAATTCGATATTGATCCCAGAAAGTTATTCAGTTTGATGGCCTGATCATCCCCTTAAAATAGTTTCAGCTAATTTTTTTAGACATTATACAACGTGTTAATGAATTAACGCAAAACTAGAAAGTAGTTTGTTTAGAATCGAGAAAATATTAAATAATTTTTTTGCAAAGTTTAAAATTTACTGAACCCGATGTCAACCCACCGCACTGGCACACTCACCTTACTTACTACCAAAACAAGATTATTAAAATGTATCCATGAGAACGTTAGCGCTTTCATTCATTGCTGAAATGATAACAAATCATTTTTGCCTCAAAAATTAAAATGAAAATAACTTAAAATTTTAACTATCAAAATAATGAAATTATTGTTTCAATCTAATTATTTTCCAATAAATCAGTTGGGGTGTATGAGGTTTTACGTTGTATAGGTACAACAGTTTTGTATGAAGCAGCTGATTTTTTTCGCATTTCCGTCGCTGTACTCGAAAACGGCTATGGTACATCATCAAGTACCAAGAATATGATATTAAATCTCTTTAATTACGCTGAAAACATGAGGTAATATAATAAGTTAATAACGCCGTGGAAGCTCTAAAAACGTTTATGTTCTAAGTTATCTTAATTTATATCTACATACTTATAAGATGCCGTGTGGTGTCGGCTCCGAATAGCACCATCCCATTTCCTCCCGTGGGTGTCGTAAAAGGCGACTAAGGGATCTACCGGAGGATGAGCAGCAGCATCCTCTGAGTACACACTTTCAATCAAACTGCGATCGCCAACCCGCCTGCCAAGCGTGGCGATTATGGCAAATCCCCCCATTTTGGGGGAGGCTTATGTCCAGCAGTGGACGTTTGTCGGCTGATATGATGATGATGATACTTATAAAACAGTTCCGTGACTAACTGACAGACAACGCACAGCCTAAACCACTGAAGAAACATTAAGTTGAAGGGGTGGGTGACCAAAGATAGGATTTTCCTAAAATCCACCCCTGAATGGGTGAAATAGGGAGCAAAAGTTTGTACGCAAATTTTAGTCCCTGCGCGTATCTTTATTTTATTTTTACATACATACATATACTCACGCCTGTGTCGCATTGGGGTAGGCAGAGAAATTAGATCGCTATCGGCTACGATCCTGACACACCTTTTTTGCCTCTTCCACAGTCATAAGTCGTTTCGTATACGCTCGTTGGTTTCGGGTACATTTGATCTGACTCTTCTTCGCTGCCAATTTGGTCAGCATACGTACTTCTAGGGCGACCGCTTTCAACTGTTCCATTCATTCCAAAAATCTTACTTTTTATTTCCTAACTTGAAACTTGTGACACATTTTCTTCAAAACAACAAAAGCATTAACGTTTTAAGTCAATGAAAGTTTGTATCAGAAATGCATTCGGACGAACACGCCAAAACCAAGCTCTAATTAAAATTAATATAACATAGCATTACCATTAGTAATTCCGCAGTAAAAATATAACATCTGCTTCCTTGAATGTTTCTTAATTATTCCGTAGGATAAAAGTTTTCTCTTCGGCTCTCGGAATAGAGAAAAAGTATTATTAAATTTGTTTCCGCGTCACATTGTGGTTTTTAATTTTAAATGATGAATGTTACCAGTTAGAATTAACTTTTGTATCAGACTACTGAATCAAGTATGCAGGTTGTAAGGGATATTAGGGACAGCCTAGCAAATACAGAAACGGTGAATTAAAACCATCAAACTGAACAACTTTCACTATGGACCCCAAGCTCAAAAAAATCCCAAAAAATTCAGCTGTTTCATACATTGCATTCAACGCATTTAAGTTTAAACCCTGTTTCATACATTGGAGTATGGTACCAGCAGTTTTGTATGGAACAGCAAATTTTGGCTCCGTAGTGAAAGTTGTTCAGTTTCATGGTCTGAATTGATCGTCTCAATATTTGCTGGCTGTCCTTTACACCCTGTATATTCTAGAAAATACACAAACACTCAGGATAGGACTGAGAATGTAAATTTTGACAGTTAAACATAACTGTCAAAATTTACATTCTCAGTCCTGTCCTGAGTGCACTTCATACTTCACAAAAACAAATAAGAACCAACAAACAAGTTGCTGCACTGCACATAAACAGATGATTTTTTTCGCGATTTCGATGTTAATTCCATAGTTAAAGTTGTTCAGTTTGATGGTCTGAATCACCTCCTAAAATATGTATCGCATGTAAGTTTACACCATGTATAATACAATAATATTCTCCTAAAACAACAAAAGAGAAACATTTTGTTATAATTTCTACGACAACACGATTAAAATGAAAAAAAAAAGATTAAAAAAACCAGTAACATTCCTCAGAGACAAACTCAGACGCTGAACGAATGAAGATCAAAGAAAATAACGTATGGAATTCTACTAATGTTGTAGGGATAGCAACACATTTTATTATTTATGAGCTTTACAAATTATAGAGCCGTGGTGCATTCGGGCTATCGAAAAATTATAATCTATGGAAATAAAAAGGATAGTATTTGACAAAAATTATAGTACGATTTTCAAAATCAGCTGTTTTGAATAAAAATCGCATAGAAAATTTGTTATGAGAAGATCTCATCAGAAAAACTGCATTCTTCAGTTCTAGTCGTCGGTTGGCTCAAATGTAAGTATTTGTTAATTTGAGATAATATTGTACACTACCTATACGATAAAAAATTAATTCTATTGCCATTTCTGTCGCACCTAAATAATAATATATGCGCCATCCTGCTGTCAGTGTCAAAAGACAACATAAATGTTCATTTTTGAACGCATCCACGATGAACTTGACCGCCATCAAGTAACGCAATATATTACAAAAAAGAAAAAGTTAGGGTTAAAATTATATATATCGGAGGTATTGACAAATTATAGTATTTTAGTGTACTATCCTATTTAGAGGATAGTATATAGTACTCAGTATGAAATTATAGTACAAATACTATATAACTATAGTACGGAATGCAACACTGGTGGCGACTAACCATGCCCGACTTGGAGGCGATAGTTCGATCCTCGTCCAGACCGACTCGTAAGAAAGAGTTTTTCTGAATTAATGTACGATTTGCAATACCACAGGCTTTTTGATAAGGAACACATCGTGAGGACAGTTAGGCCGCGTTCAAACGACCCGCGCCCCAACGCGCAATGCAGCTGCTTCTTACCCGCCTTGAAATGCATTGCTTGCAATTTCAGTCTTATGACATGATAATAAATGTCGGGCGAGCGGGCGCGGGTCGTCTGAACGCGGCCTTATGCAGGTTCATTCATTTCATTCATTCAGATATAATTGTACCCCTTATTGTCTACAATGACTGATCGTGTCGCATTTTTGCGCAGCGGATTTCCGTCCGTGCGATGCTGCCCGTCGTAGTGTACCATACCAAGCGGAACATTTTACAAACTCAAATCAAATTCAAATCAAATCAGTCAAACTAAAATTCAGTATATGCGTTGCGGTTGCGACTCGGCCCGCTCAAGTGTGCGAATCTATAAGAAGTGTCGTATATATATTACCTCCACTGGCCGAAAACATACGTGAGGCGCTAGAACATTGTTTCACAGCGACGCGGACAGACGCGGATTGGTCCGTACGTGACCCGCTGTCACACGCGCCTGCGGACTTCCTGTACGGGTCTCCCGGACAGCTATGAAACCAGCCTTACTCATTATTCTGTGCCGTACGATATAGCACAGCGAGATTTCAAGTATCTAGACTATGAAAATAATATTTAATATTTTCTCAGGAAATTGTTTTGCTGTCTCTCCACAAACCGCAAGCACTCCACAGGTTAGCGGGGCGCGCTGCCAAATTGATTCACTTTTACAAATTATATCACACTTTGCTTAGTAAATAAAAAGCTTTTCTTTTTCAAAATTAACTTCTCTTAGTTCATATTTAAAAGGAAATGAAAGAAAACAGTACAAAATAATGACTCCATCGTTTTGATAAATGACTTTTATACAGTTTCGTTTCGTATACAGGATGTATTATTTAAAGAGGTGGTTAAAACTGGTTTAAACTGCCTCCGTGGTCTAATGGTTAAGAGCACTGGGCTCTCGACACTACAGAATCCGGAGATATTCGCTTCCCGCAGGTCCACCTCCGGCTCCGGCCCGCTTTCCTGCAAAACCGCCTCTGTGTGGCCTGGCCTTTAGTATGGAACAGCTGTTTTTTTTTGCTCCGATTGGTTTGCTCCCATAATAAAAGTTGTTCAGTTTGATGGGTAGGCTCTTAGTTTAAAAGAATGCTAATGATATCAATTTCACTCTGTAAGAGGGGTTAGAAATGCAAAGTAGCGCTTTTGCTTCGGAGACGGCTGTCGCCACTTGTCTTCCCAGCTCACGCTGCTACAACTACTCATGCCCTCTCGCTCGCACCGCGCCGCGCGTCTTATGAGGTTATGCAAATCATTGCATAACCTGTGGCGACGCGTTCCACGACTACTTTGCACTTTTAACCGCTCTTATAATGTTCTGTGCTCGACACGGAGGTCGGTTAAGCCGTTGGCCTCGGCTACTATCTCTGGTGGTAGTAGTCGTTACATAAATACCACATCAGAGGCCGTAAGGTCGGTCTGAAACAACTCTGACACCAGGGCTCTGCCCACACGATAAGAAAGAAAGAACTTTAAACCATCAAATTGAACAAGTTTCATTATGTTACCAACATCAAGAATTTAAACAAAAATCATCAGTTTCGTTCAAGACAGTGATAGTTGTCCAGTTTAGGCCGGATTCGACCAAACTTTGATTTATAGAAGAGTAACTATACAAGGAACAATTTTACTCCTAGTGTTAACTCCGAAATAACTTCACTTGTCTTCTACCACACTAAACCCATACTTAAAAAACGAATGTATAATCCACCAAAAGAAAGAGGTCGTTGTATCCGTACTTATTGCATTGTGAGGTTATACAGTTTTAATTTGTTAGGTTACTTTTTATTTTAATTTTTTTAATTATGTGACATTAACATGTCATTAGTCTCGTTATAAGTTTTACACCGTCAAAATTGGCTGTGTAAAATTTACTCTCAAAATATTCATAGAGTAGTAGAGTAACCGGCGACTTAATCTAAGAATAAAATTAACTCGCTGTTGGTTTAATCGGGCCTTAATGTAAAGTCTAACCTACCCATTTCAATATAACTAGGGTGTTTTGTTACATCCTGTAACTACCCCGATATGTTATAGATTAGCTGATTTTGAATGATGGTCCCATAGTGAACGTTTTTCCGTTCGAATCTAAAGAACCTTAAATAAAGGTTAAATTGTTACCCGACTGCGCCAGAAGGTGGTTAATTCATCAGAAGGCATACTTCAACAATACATTTAAAAAACTGCTATTTCATATATAAGATTCGTAAGATAGTCTACGTACTGCAGTTTTGTATGAATCTGCAAATTTTTCTTGGCGATTTCCAAATTGGCTCTACAGGGTGAAATTGATATCATTAGCATCTTTTTAAATTAAGAGTTAACCCATCAAACTGAACAACTTTACTATTGGAGCAATTCGATTGGAGCAAAAAAAATTTGCTGTTCCATACTAAGCTGCAATGCCTACTCGACTCAAATGTATGGAACAGCTGATTTATTTTGTTGCTCCGATCGGTTTGCTCCCATAGTAAAAGTTGTTCAGTTTTTTGGGTAGATTCTTAGTTTAAAAGGATGCTAATTATATCAATTTCACCCTGTATAGTGAAAGTTCAAGGTCGCGCAGCGAACTATGGAGAGAGCTATGCTCGGTGTTTCTCTGAGAGATCACATCAAAAATGAAGTGATACGTCTCAGAACGAAAGTGGTTGACATAGCTCAGAAAATTAGCAAGCTGAAGTGGCAATCTTCTTATCGTGTGGGCAGAGCCCTGGTGTCAGAGTTTTTTCAGACCGCCTTACGGCCTCTGACGTGGCTTTTATGTAACGACTACTACCACCAGAGATAGTAGCCGGGACCAACGGCTTAACGTGCCATCCGAAGCACGGAATCATTTTTCTTTTCAGACAATCAGGTGATTCAGCCTGTAATGTCCTAACCAACTAGGGAAAAACGCACAAAGTGACATATCACTAGGTGTCCCCCGTGGGAATCGAACCCACGACCTCCGTGTCGAGAGTCAATGCTCTTAACCATTAGACCACGGAGGCAGTTGTGATGAGAAGTGGCAATGGGCTGGTCATATCTGCCGAAGAACTGACAACCGGTGGGGTGTCAGGGTTGGTAGACGTAGTGTGGGACGTCCTGCTGCCCGCTGGACAGACGACCTAAAGAAGGTAGCGGGGAGCGACTGGATGAGGAAGGCCGAGGACAGAGTTTTGTGGCGCGCCTTGGGAGAGGCCTATGTCCAGCAGTGGACGATGATAGGCTGATGATGATGATGATGATAGTGAAAGTTGTTCACTTTGACGAGTAGATTGCATGGTATCTGTATTGACAAAAATGTACCCTGTTTTAACGCATTTATGTTTGCACCCTGTGTATAATTATCCGTAGTTTCAAAATGTTATTTTTAAATGCAGAATGTCAGAAAATGGGCTAGTTGGAAGTGAAACAGGCAGGCATGCTTTTAAATATGCAACACGTTCACTGTTGCAACAGAGACATAATATTTAAAGCTTTTAATCCTATTAGAGCGAGACAAAACTCAAAAATTACAAAGGTAAAGTGCATTTGTTACTGAAATGCGGTTTTGTAGTACAAAACTTTCAACAATGAAATATTAAGAGGGTACCCGAGCCTTCGGTGCTGCCCACAATCGTACTTTTTAAATCAAAATCAAAATCATAAATTTTAATTCAAAATAATATCACATAGATAGCTTTTTGACGTTACTTTTTGACTCTACCACCGCGGTAGGTGTTCCGTTGAGAGAAGATGCGGCCAGAAACTCTACGACACACATCTTTTAAACAAAACAAAATATAATTTCTTATCTGTTATAGATTTTCAATAAACAAGAATTCCACATTGTAGTCATTGCTGATTTGAAATGTATCGAGACATTACAGATAGAAACTAGAAACACATAAAACATAACGGCCTTTCGGGTATCGATAAATTGGAATCTAAGGAATGACTACAATGTGACTTTCATGTATTTTAATAATATAAAAAAAATAAAGTTATTTTTATTTTAAAGCTATTTTTTAATTTTATTTTGTGTACCAGATAAGGACAGTGGGCAGAATTGGTCCAAGAGCCCCCCCATAAGTGGCATACTACGTTTGAAAGGGGGTTTAATATAGAACATTTTTTTATATGCCGCACCATTATCTTTTCGAGAGAAAAAAAGATTCAGGGTGTTTTGTTTAGCGGTTTTTCATACTAATGTTAGCATATAGCCGCTATTTACATCTGGTGCTTAAATTCCTTGTGACATGTGAATATTATTAGTTTTAGTAGTTTCTGATCACCCCGAAAGACATTACAACTTTCGGGGCCATAATATCAAAACGACTATCACCCTAAAACGACTTCGTTAAAATAAAACACCCTGTATCTTGTGTCCTTTAAATAATACAATTGAACAGCACTGGCGGCTCAAAGTGCCCAGTACATCATCAGCGTATATACATCCTACTACAGGGCACAGACCTACCCTCAAGGAGGGTGTATGAGCGTTAGTCCACCACGCGTGCCCAATGCGGATTGGTAGACTTCACATACGCGTCAGAATTTCTTCTTCAGCATATGCAGGTTTCCTCACGATATTTTCCTTCGCCGTTTAAGAGCAGTCGGTATTACTTAAAACTCATTGGTACACGGCATGTCGTCCTTCATAATTGAGCGTCCATGCCTCTCAGCAACCGCGCATTTTGGGTTGCTGAGCCAGCGATTTTTAACTGTCTTTTAGTTTAAGTCCCGGGCCCATAACCTGCAAAGGAATCCATTAAACTAACCCACATCTAGCCGACTGACATACATAATAAACGGCTTAGCAGTAATTAATTAACTTTTCACGAGACCGCACGACGGAAGGGTTCCGCTCCAACTAGGGTTCAGTAGAAATTGACGGTTGAATTATTTAGTATATGTGCGTAGCTTGTGTTCACTGGATTAGTTTTCAAGTTAGATCTCATAGCTTCTAAGGGAGTTTAGGCTTAATTTTATTATGATTACACATGCTTGACGGCCCGATAGCTCAGTGGGTAGTGAACCTGCCTGCTGTGCGCAGGCAGCGCTTCCTTGGTTCGAATCCCGTAAGGAGCAAATATTTGTATGGTGATACCAATATTTCTATACCTACCTAAGTCATGTATTTTTAGGGTGTAACAAGCCACCGTAGTAATATTTAAAGGGGTGGTTGACACCATAAAATTAAAGCGAAAAAAAAATCTGCTGTTCCATACGTATTTGGGTCGAGTAGGTAGGTAATGACGTTTTCTTTGGAAGACAACAACAAATTTTTCGTAATTTCGAAGTTGGCTCCATAGTGAAAGTTGTTCAGTTTGATGGTCTGAAACATCCCCTTTAATATGAAACGCATTGAATTTTACACCCTGTTTAATTCATCATCATCAAAACCATACTGGAAGGGAAGAGAAGCCGAGGAAGACCTAGACAGAGTTATCTAGCCCAAGTGAAGGAAAAGGTTGATGTCGTTTCGTACTATGACGGCCCGGTAGCACAGTCTGTAGTGAACCTGCCTGCTGTGCCGAGGGTCTTGGGTTCGAATCCCGTAAGGGACAAATATTTATATGATGAATATGAATATTTGTACCCAAGTCATGGATGTTTGTATCTATATATGTATTCTATATCGTTGTCTAGTCATCATAATACAAGTCCAGGTACTTTAAATGTGACAAGATAATTTGTGTGACAATGTCCAAGATATTTATCTTTATCTTTATCGTATCAAGAACTCAAGACACTAGCGGAAAAGAGACAAGATTGGCGAATACTCTACTGACAAGAGCGTAGCTCTTAAATAAGATGATGATGATAATCATAATTATTTTTTTCTACTCTTAGTAGTTCCGTTAATTTCTATGACTAGTTAAATTAGAGATCAGTTAAAAACCATTCACAAAAACCATCTAGAACCCTATCTGAGGTACATAATAGAAACCGATGAATGAATAATTTTTAACCACCCACCCCCGCCCGATCGTCGGACAACGGCATTAGGGTTGCCTCGTACGATCCCCGTACATTAATTAACTTTTGAATTATACATTCATGCTCCCGTTGATTCCTTTAGACAACGAATATTTGAACAGACTTTGTTTGCCTTGCTCGCTTTGAATTGACCACTGCATTTCTTTCCAACGGGATCAAAGCGCGACAAAAGAATTTAGTGGCGCATGTTGAGGTGGATGTGTGGTGTTACTATCATCATCATCATCATCATCATCATCATCATCATCATCAGCCTATAAACGTCCCACTGCAGGGCACAGGCCTACCCTCAGGGAGGGTGTATGGGCATTAGACCACCACGCGTGCCCGATGCGGATTGGTACGGATTGGTGCGGATTGGTACGAAAGACTTTACATACGCATCAGAATTTCTTCTTCAGTGTATGCAGGTTTCCTCACGAAACATCGTTCACCGTTTGAGAGCAGTCGGTATTACGTACATAACTTAGAAAAACTCATTGGTACATGGCATGTTGTCCGTGCGGATTCGAACCCGGACCCCCATTATTGGATGTCCATACTTCTCCGCAACGCGCCACTGACGTTATGTTACTATACTTCATCCCATATAAGGACGACTAGATTTTCCGATTCCTATTTAGCTTCCTGGCCAAATCTGATTACCAAATATAATTTATTTATCAGACAGATATAGTATCCGACATATCAATCAATCAATCAATCAATTATACTTTATTTGAATCAGGAAATACAAAAGGCACAAAAACAGGCGGTCTTATCGCTAAGAAGCGATTTCTTCCAGACAACCTTAGGGTAGAGGAAATAGTGAAAGACGATTGGTAGGCAGTGTAGATCATAATAACACAATATAGATAACATACACAAATAATGTTATACAAATACAAACATACTGTAATATAAAAATATATATATAATATAAATACCTATTACGAATACATATTCATACCAACAAATACATATCATACATAAAAGAGTACTAAAACAACAATTATTTATCAAAGAGAGAAAAACATGAACCAGAGAGGTGACCATTCAGGATAGGTAGTCAGTGCTCGAGGAAATGAGCTTTGACCTTCGACTTAAAAACATTCAAGGAGGAGGATATCTTGGACTTAAATAAAGCTATTGTAAGAATAAGTGAGAGGAAGTGTTTCAAATCTCTGTTTCTGTAATGCACAACTGCCTTAAAATTTCGTTGCTATTTGGAATAGAGTATAGAATAGATAGAATTAGGAATCAAGATATTAGAGAAAGCTTGAAAGTAGCTACTGAAAAACTGTAGTCACTAAAAAACTGTGCTTTAATAGATTATCGTGGTATGAGCATGTCATGCGGAGAGATATAACATATTACAAGAGGAGTGTTAAATATGAAAGTAGATAGCTGCATGAAGAGAAGACGACCAAAGAAAAGATGGATGGATTGTGTGATAGATGACTTGTGTAAGAAAGGAGTGTGCGCTGAAATGACGGCTCAAAGAGATGAATGAAGGAAGGCGACACATTGAACCGACCACAAGTAATGGAATATAAATAAAGAACACATAGCGCGTAAGAGGACGTACGAACAGATACACGCACACACTCTGCCCGAGTGTGTGTGCACACCCGCAGAACATTAGAGAGGTTAGAAGTGCAAAGTAGGCGTGGAACGTGTCGCCACAGGTTATGCAATGGTTTGCATAACACCATAAGGCGCGCGGCGTGGTGTGAGCAAGAGGGCATGAGTAATTGTAGCAGCGTGAGCGGGAAGACAAGTGGCGACAGCCGTCTCCGAAGCAAAAGCGCTACTTTGCATTTCTAACCCCTCTTATAATGTTCTGTGTGCACACCTGTTCGTACGCAATATGCGAGTGCACCGACTGAAGCCGCTTGTATGATGCTTTCGTTATGTAGGGATATTTATTAATATGGTAGTACCGGCTTAGCCTGCAGTAGGTGTTGATGATGACGTCATCAAAACTAGCCGCATTGCATCAGAAGTTCATCTCCAATTTGCAATTCCTCACGTTACGGAAGAAACTGCACTTAAATTAAATATTTACGCACCGCAGTTAGTTTCGGCCCCTACTAAAAGGTGAAATGGACGAGCATTTCCACTTCCTGAGATGTTAATAAAAAAATAAAACAAGGGAAGCTACCTTTCGGGCCGGTTCCCTGAAATTATCTGAAAAATTCAGCGGATTCCGAGATTAGAAGAAAGGGCAGGGGCGGACTTAGGACGCAATTTAACACTATCTCTTGACCCGAAATTTGCGGTACACAAAAACAACTAGATGTAAGAACTCCGATGCTCAGAAAATTTTCGTCAAAACTAAATTCAAAATTCAAAAATGTTTATTCAAAATCATATCACATGTATATAGCTATACGACGTATTTTTTTAATTCTACCACCGCTTCCGAAGTTATTCCGATGTGGAGGAGATCATGCGAACAGAAACTATACAACACACATCTTCTAAATAAAGCAAAATATACAAAGTACAACTACAAATTAAATACAACATTGAATTGCATAACGTAACATTGTCAAGACCAGGCATTTCGGTCATCTCTAAGCACCGAGTTAACATAAATAAAATATTTATTATTTACATACCAACATTACCAACGTACATAAAAAACAACAATTTAAATAAATAAACTAGAAGTATGCAAAAGTCGACCGTTTCACTAAAAATGGTTGGTCTCGCACAACCAATGGATTAACTCTTTAATGAGATAAATGCTATGGCGGTATACTATTCCTACACACATATTTCACTGATACTGGGCCTTCAAAAAAATCCAATTTAATACACTTAAAAAGCGAGGCCTATTTTTTACTCGAGTTAATAGGCCTTCCTTCAGCCCTGACTACCTCCCTGCCCAAAGCAATACCGCTTGCATGAAGTTGAATATTGTATTAGTGCAAATGGACCATTCCCTTTCTTGTCTGGAGGTTATTTTCTGCATTACTAAATAAGTAGGTTCACAGCTCCGTTAGTGCGAGTAATTTCTTATTTTTACCGACGCCATTTCGTAGATTGTTTCGAAAAGCTATGATATTTATATAAGGTCTAACAAAACAAGCTGAAACTATTTTAAGGGGATGATCAGACAATCAAACTGAACAACTTTCTCTATGGGACCAATATAGAAATGGCAAAAAAAAAATCAGCTGTTCCATACAATCGTACTCGACCTAAATGTATGGGTCAGCAGATTTTTTTTTCGCGATTTCGATATTGGTCCCATAGAGAAAGTTGTTCAGTTTGATGGTCTGATCATTGCCTTAAAATAGTTTCACCTAATTTTGTTAGACCTTGTATGCAACGTGTAAACTTAAATGCGTTGCTACAAACCATCAAACTGAATAACTTTTACTACGGGACCAATACAGAACCGCGAAAAAAAATCTGCTGCTTCATACATTTTGGTCGAGTACCTAAGCTATTGAAATTTTCTATGGAACAGCAGTTTTTATTCGATGTTGGCTCCATTGTGAAAGTTGTTTTATTGCATTATCAAAATATATAAAATCGAAGTATAAATGTCAGTCAGAGCGTCGGTGGCGCGTTGCGTAGAGGTATTGGATAATCAACCATGGGGCCGGACCCCATTTTCGAATCCGCACGGAAAACATGCCATGAGATACTAATAAGTTTTTCTAACTTACCTAAGTACCGACTGCTCTCAAACGGTGAAGGTAAACACCGTGAAGAAACCTGCATACGATGAAGAAGAAATTCTGATGCGTATGTGAAGTCTACCAATCTGCATTAGGCACGCGTGGTGGACTAACGCCCATAGGGTGCCCTGAGGGTAGGCCTGCAGTGGGACGTGTTTAGACTGATGATGATGATAATAATGTCAAGATATCAAAATGACGAAGTATAATAAATAATAATGTCGATGTATACAGGGTGTTACATAATTAACCAAAAAAAAAAATACTTCATCGAAGCTAATCAATAAAAAATTCCAACTCTAGTGTGACATCTAAAACAGACTATTTTATCAGAAACTAGTGTTTGAAAGTCATTTGTACCTACATCGCAAAAAGACTTTCTTTGTCGAAATAACTAGATGCTTAAATTATCTTACATGATGACAGATATGAATATTTTAATGAAATCTATACTATTATAAAACTGTAACAGGAAGTTTGTCTGTACATTGAAGATATTAACAAAAAAAAAGTTACGATATGGTTTTTAGGTGTCCCTGATTCCATTTCACCAGTTTTTGGATTTTTTGTCTGTCTGTTTGTTTGTGTGTTTGTTTGTTTGTTTGTTTGAACGAGTATCACGCAAAAACTACTGAACCGATTTTGATGAAATTTTTTTGTTTGATAGCTTATGATCTGTCTTAAAATCTGGTATATAATTTGTGCGGACGAAGTCGCGGGTTAACGCTCGTTATTTATATTTTTGTAAAAATCATTTAACTTATTTGTCAATCTGTTATTTATTGTTTTTTTTTTGCAATAAATAGATCTTGAGAGTCGCGTGGCTAGAGGTCTCTCGAGTAGACGTCTTTCGTTCGGCTCGCGATTTAGATAGCCACGCGGCTCCGCCATTTTATGGCTATAGATTATACTACGGTTGGCATACATTGTCAATAGACTCTTTACAAGGGTCCCCATTTAACACCCTTTTTTCTTTAGGAGTATTTTTGTAACACCCTGTATAATAATATCGACGTATAATTTTATTATGTAAAAGAATCGTAATGTCAAAGGCAAATCGAGGTTTGCTAAATGTCCAGATTTGATGAATTATTTTATGATAAACATACAGAAATGTTTATTTAACAAAATCTCAATCATTAAAACAGATTAAAAGATTCAATGAATGAAGACATGATAACAAAAAAGTTAAATTAACTCATCGAAATAAATCACCAAAATGAATTAACGAATTTCCTCATCCCCTTTCCTTCCCTAAAATCCTTCCATTACACAAAATTGAACCTTGCTACTTACAGGATAAGACAAGAAATCGATTGGGGATAAACAAATTCGGATGACATCTTGAAAACAATATCAAAATGTCGTCATCTGCTCGTTTTAGGGTTGCATCTACGGGATTTATTTGAAGGGAAAATTCTCGACAATTTCAGGAATTCACCCCAAGGCGGGGAAAAATAATCGTATTATTTATGTGAAACTATAAAATGTAATATCGGTTTGATGGTGAACCGAGAGGAAAGAAAATGTGGAATGTCTTGGGGTTTTTGGTGTCACATTTTGATTTGTGTTTCATAAGACACGTAGTATTGAATACTACGTGTCATATGAGACGACTTACGGACCGATCCGACCGATCCTGAAAACTACATACAACAATTGGCATTAGTCCACCACGCCACGCGTGCACAAAGCGGGTTGGTAGACGACACAAATAGGGCCCTTCTTAATATACTGACACTTTTTTAAGGGGATGATCAGACCGTCAAACAACGTCTCTATGGCACCAACATCGAAATCGCGAAAAAACTTCATCTGTTCCATACAAAACTACAAACCTAATCGAGCCAAATGTATGGAAAAACAGATTTTAATTTCGCGATTTCAATGTTGGTGCCATAGAGAACGTTGTTCAGATTGATTGTCTGGTAAACCCTTTACCGGCAGCATATTAACGAGGAATCTGAATACATCAGAATTCTGCTTCAGCGTATGCAGGTTTCCTTACGATGTTTTCCTTAACCATCTGAGAGCAGTATTATTTAGGTACACATACGTTAGGAAAACTCATTGGTACATGTTATGCCAGATTCGAACCTGGACTCTCGTCATTGAGTGTCCACACCTCCTGTTGGCAACACCAACATAAGATGTTGTTTTTGTAGTTTCCGTTTCCGTTCTTCCATTACGTAGCCTGTAACCAAACCTGGTGTAAAAATCACTAAAATAAACCCCAGTTATTAGTTTATTTCCAGATTAAACTTCAAGTGCCGCAAACAAGCCTTTTTTATCCATCGAAACACTCCTGCCACCAGAAGAAAACTAGTCCACAAAAATCTCTCCAACGGAACCGAATAAATCACAGTAGGCCAAGGCACCTACATTGCTCCTTCATCGCTTTACCTACACCTCTGAAGTTTCATCATCATCATCTCAGCCGATGGACGGTTACTGCTGGACATAGGCCTCCCCCAAGGATCGCCACAACGAGCGGTCCTGCGCTGCCCTCATCCAACGGGTTTCCACCGCCTTCATCAGGTCGTCGGTCCACCGTGTTGGCCTACCCACGTTGCGCTTTCCGGTACGCGGTACCTCAAACGTTTACAATGTACTTAATCAAAATAAACTACTTCGGGCGACCCCTGAGCGACTTTATAAAGCGTATGGGCAGCAGCTAGATCTAGAACTTTGTGCGAATATTCTAGGTCTGATTAGGTCTCTACTCTAGGATTCTTATACGGTGTTTTTATAGGTGAAAGTTGATGCGTCATTCTGAAACAGCCGGCTGCTACACTATGCTTTATAAATATTGTTGATAGTTGTGGAAAAGTTTCTGACCGACCGGAAAGATATTTTAACCGAGAGTTTATGTAAGTATGGCCCTATAGCGCTAACTACATAGTTTTCTTTATCCGTGTACCGCGCAATCATTAACATACGTTTTTTTCCACACCTAAGAAGTTTCTAACAATAATAATAAATCTCGCTGTGACAACCCTAATTCCAATGTCACCTCGTGTCCTTAAGTGCTCTTAGAGAAGTTTTCAGAAGCTAATGTAATGACTTGGAGAATTTTGTGTAGGAATACAGTGTCATTGGCTGTTATGGTGTCCCTTGATTGTGTCTAGCTAACTTATTTGAGAGATTATCCTACCGGCTGCGCCAGTCTCATAAATCTATTTATACATATAAAACAGTTCCGTAACTGATCCACTGAAAATAAATTTAGAACACATAATATATTTAAGGGTGCACTAAGAAAGAATTCCAAAAGGAAATCAATACCTACATACAATACAATACCAAAATACATTATTTGTTCTCTCACAAATGTGCACCTCTAAAAGGTAAACTATTTTATGAGGACGACCGATTTTTTTTTTACATTGTCACACAAATTATCTAGTCACATTTAAAGTAGTAGGTTTAAATTTACGGGACAAAAATGTCGAAATCGCGAAAAATCTGCTGTTCCGAAAACTGCAAAACGTACTAGACCCAAAATAACTCGAATGAATTCTTTATTGTACACAAAAAACAACATAATTATGAAAAATTACAATAAGTCCTGATGTACAATGCTGAGCTTAACTCTAAAAGAGTTCCATTTCGATGCTGGTCCCACCGAAAAAGTTGTTTGATGGTCTAATCATCCCTTTAAAAAGTTTGTTAGACCCAATATTATTGTGATAGATACGTGATCGCGGTTAGTTGTGTGTTTATGTATGAGAAAATTACAGCAATTAGTCCAGTTTTCCGACAGTTAAACTTCAATTAATAGCCCAGTCATTTTACGGAGTTTTGCTAGGCGGGGTAGGGAGTAATTACTAATTGGACTTTTAAACAAAAGGCATATTTAAAAAATCGTTAAGCAACATACAAATCAAAATTATGTGTCCCAGAAGGATTTTAAACTATTAATATTAATACCAATGCACTCATTTGACTTAGATTTAACAATATAAATTATTTTTGAGCAATGAAATAGTCAATGAAATTTTAAAATGAGGTATTTATTTTTCAAAACCTTCTAAGTAGACAAAAATATTTACACCATGTTTGTAGTATGTATAACGGTAAAGCCTGTGCAAAAAACATGTGCAAAAAAAAATTTACCATAATGTTTTTTAGAACGAGATAATAGCAAAATCTTCAATATTATACCAAAAAAAAAAAATGTCAATTACTAATTAGTCCCGGCTCAAACCGTAAAATGACTGGGCTATAAGTTAACCAGTAGCAGTAATGCATAAGAAAGTAGTTCACATTGGATAAATAAAATTAATAGTAGGTAGGTCAGAGCTATAGATTTGAATTGAATTCCGATTCGTTGCTCTCTGCAATAGCACAGTATAGTAAGGTGCAGTAGTGTTACTGACTTTTTACGAATGTTTTTGTTTTATAAAATTTATCAGATGAAGATGAATTGATCGTGTGGCTACAAGCATGAAAATACTATCCAAAATATATTTCTAATAAAAGTAATTTTTCTTCTGCAAAGAAAACTTAATTACTAACTGGAGTTAAACTTTTTGTATTTTTTAGAATGATCTTATGTTATTGTGTACAATAAAGAATCTAAGAACTAATATAGATTGATGTAGTGTGGAAATGTGATGCTGAGAAACGACTTGCATCATTATAACTTTGGGATATTGGGTCGAAAACGACCCAGTGTGCATATTTTGGGGTAAGTATGAATATTTATTAGGTAAATTAGGAAAGGAAGACCAAAAAAAAATATGGATACTGTGAAACATATGTATAAGACAATGAGCGCTGAAATGGCGGCTAAGAGAATGGAAGAAGTTGATATAATGCGCAGATTCCAAAATAAAATAATAAAGGCAAGAGTAAAATGATTAGCACCTCTCGCTTATACTTTTGTAAAAAGGCAATGAAATCCATTGCGCTTCCCGTAAATATATTAATTTCTATAGTATATTTAACAGTTCAACTACTGTAAGCAAATATACTGTGCCGGCAAGTACGTTCGACCTCCCACGGGACTGAAACGATTTGTACATTTTTATTTCACGAAATATTTCTTATTACACCGCAGAGGGAGGGTTTAACTATTGAAACTGGAGATTTTTGCAATAAATATTTATTTTATTTGTTTGTAAAAGTTGTATATCAAGACCTGAAAGTAATTATTTATGAGTATACCTGCCAAGCGTGGCGATTATGCAAATCCCCCCCGTTTTGGGGGAGGCCTGTGTCCAGCAGTGGACGTCTATCGGCTGATATAATGATGATGATACAGGTTGTCCCGTAAACCGACGCCGACGTCAACCCGGTGGATGCTGATAGGTTAGTTCATGCCTAAACAGAATATACTAAAATAAAAAAATCTGTCAATCAATCAATCAATCTGTCAACATTTTTCTTTAGGAAAAGGTTCTTAGTTTTCGAGATTAGGACAGTTTTATAAATTCGTAAAACTCTTTACCTTAGTCTCTATTTTGAGTGCCACGGCTACTAATGTTCTATGCAGAATATGTGTTAAAACTGTCAATATCTCGAAAACTAAGACACTTTTACTAAAGTCAGATTTTGTCACGAACGCGATTCGTCACGCAGTTTGTTACTCTACAAATCACTCTACTAATTTACTTAAGGATAAGTTTTCTAGTTGCAATTAATTGAATCAGGCGTTACTTTGCGGAAATCCATCACTAATATGTAGATGACACGATTGTATCAAGACCTCCGCTTCTAAGTACCTAGTAGACAAAGTTGTATTACGTTATGCAACACAACCTGCCCACCAAATAATTTCTACTCTACACGTGTTTCGCTCCACCAAGGAGCATCCTCAGGAGTTAGACCGACGAACGTTCGAAACAGAGTTGTTACTCCGCCGAGCGTCCGACACCGAGTGCTCGGTGGGCAGGTTGTGTTGCATAACGTAATACAACTTTGTCTACTAGGTACTTAGAAGCGGAGGTCTTGATACAATCGTGTCATCTACATATTTTTCTAGTTGCACCCACAACCGACGGTAATGCCATTGAGCTATCATGTACTATGAACTACTGGGTGAAATTGATATCATTAGCATTCTTAAGAACTAAGAGTCTACCCATCAAACTGAACAACTATTACTATAGGAGCAAACCGATCGGAGCAAAAAAAAAATCTGCAGTTGAGTCGCGAACTCGCGCGTCGACATTGCAGTTTAGTATGGAACAGCTGATTTTTTATGTGCACCGATCGGTTTGCTCCCATAGTAAAGGTTGTTCAGTTTGATGGGTTGACTCTTAGTTTAAACGGATGCTAATGATATCAATTTCACCCTTTATACGCTGTCCCGTTAAGAGGCACCATAGGTAAACGCAGGGCCGGGCCATATTTTTCTGGTTTTTAGACACTATCTTCTCGTTATTTGAAAGACATACAAATTAATGAAAAATATAGCAATGATCTTCAACATCTCGGCTTTATTCGCTATGTATTATATTTCTTATCTATACTATTATAAAACTGTAACAGAAGATTGTCTGTACATTGAAGATATTAACAAAAACAAATTATTATATGGTTTTAGGTGTCCCTGATTCTATATCACCAATTTTAGGATTTTTTGTCTGTTTATTTGTGTGTTTGTTTGTTCGAACGAGCATCACGCAAAAACTACTGAACCGATTTTGATGAAACTGTTTATGTTTGATAGCAAATGATCAGACTTAAAATCTGGTATATAATATGTGCGGACAAAGTCGCGGGTTAACGCTCGTACTATTATAAAACTGTAACAGAAGATTGTCTGTACATTGAAGATATTAACAAAAAAAATTACTTTATGGTTTTAGGTGTCCTTGATTCCATATCACCAATTTTTGGATTTTTTGTATGTCTTTTTGTTTGTTTGTGTGTTTGTTTGTTTCTATGTTTGAACGAGCATCACGCAAAAACTACAGAACCGATTTTGATGAAACTTTTTTGTTTGATAGCTTGTGATCAGACTTAAAATCTGGTATATAATTTGTGCGGACAAAGTCGCGGGTCAATGCTCGTTTTTCTATAAAATACAATTATGAAACCTGTGTTCAAAGGAAAGCCTAAATATTTGAAAAAAATCTGTAGTATGTGCATCTGCTTTATAAGTTAAAGTCACTTTTGCTTGGGACACACAACATTGTGTAGACAATATTAAGGTCTAAAAATGCTATCAATTAAAAAAAATTTAAGACCAATATTTTTTAATGAGTTAATTAGGTAATTTTAAAATTTGGTGCGAATTCTTATGATTTTCGAATTTGATTTCCTTGGATTAGAAGGCACCACAGTGACATAATGAAGGACAAGCCAGTTGAAAATAGGTATATCTACTAAAATGATGTAGTTTAGTAGAGGCGAGGCGGCTCTGAAAGGGTCAAGGTCGTTCGGTCGAGGAAACCTCTTAAGGTGGTTTCAGTCCATACAAAAGTTTGACGCACAATACGCGTAGACGGAATTAATTAAAGTAATATTTTATATATGGAAAAATAGTTTAGAAAATTTAGTTGCCGCGTCACAAATAATATTTGCAATTTATAATACAACTACGAAGATATAAAGCTTTTAATTTATTGCCGTGTGGTGGCTATGAATAGCACCATCCCATTTCCTCCCGTAGGTATCGTAAAAGGCGACTAAGGGATCTACTGAAGGATGGGCAGCAGCATCCTCAAACATTGATTCGATCCAACTGCGATCGCCAACCCGCCTGCCAAGCGTGGCGATTATGGCAAATCCCTCCCATTTTCGGGGAGGCTTATGTCCAGCAGTGGACGTTTAATGGCTGATATGATGATGATGATGAAAGATTTTAATATTTTATTTGGCGCGAGACATTTGTTTATCCTGGCACATAGTACATACTAGCTCTATGTAAATATGATAAATGTTTTTGTAGATTTGATCGAAAACCAGCTTACCTCGAACATTTTCGAAGCTCGAACTGCAGCAATCAGTAATTATACTATACTGTACTTGTATGTATGTATGCTCGTATGTGTGTATGTATGGTATAAAAAACAAACACGACCGCTCGCGCCGCGGCACTCCCGAAATTAATCGCCATCCCATTAAAACCCGACAAAAAACACATGTCAGCCAAATGTCACAATATGTCACTAGTCCGCTGCACTTCGCAAACTAGCATGTAAATCATTATTACCCACCCTGCTAACACATGTCTCTTTAATTTCACGCAAAAAAACTAAACACTATTCAATAATAGACTTTAACGTTTTAATAATTGGGTGGTATACGTTTTCGAGTAGATGCAAAGTTAATTTTGCGGGTGTTTTCGTAGAATCTTGATTTACACAACTATGACCTGTGTTTTGACGTTTACAAAGCTAGATAAATGTCAGCTGATAGTGATTTATAATGCTTGAAGTTTTCGCTTGTGCATCAGTTTTGAATCTTATGCCATTGGGTTAGGTCTTAAGTATCGATGCAAGACTGGGTTAGAAATTATTAGATGGTTATTTCCAAAACATTCAAGAAATCATAACTTCAAAGGTGACAAAGATGTCTTTAATATGCCTGCTCTCTCTGTTTAACTGCTAAATCCACATACACACATAAATATTACAAACATTATAGTATAAGAGCTAGACGTACTTTTTGATATCACCAGCTGCAAGGCTGATTTAGTATTCATAGGGTAAAGAGCATCTCTGATCACTGTGATGGGGATGGACCAGGTCTGTCTGTTTAGGAGTTAGAGCGCCGCCTAAAGCGACTGACAGACCAAGTAAATTTTTGTACTGTTCGTATAGCTACAGTGCAATTTACAATAATACCTGCATATTCATTCTTTGCAATCATTCAACCTTTGAACGTCTGTAACTCCTAAACCGACTGGAGTTAAGCAGGCAGACCTGGTCCATCCCCATCACAAATTTGCTCTTCACCCTATGAATACTGAATCAGCCTTGCAGCTTATAATAACGAAACGTCTCATACTATTAGACGATATTTTATAACCGTAAGTTTTACAAACGTAGTTAAATTATATTTTGGATACTAACCAATTACAGTCTTTAATTTTTTTAACATAATCTAGAAACATATCTCTGTTCAAAGTTACAGTGGAAAATAAAAAAAAAATTACGTGAGCAACAGCCCCAAATTTAAAATTTAGCATTTATCTAGTTCTAAAAAATCTGATGGTTTTTGCAAACACCATACGGGATCTTTGTTTCTGTACTGAAGAACCATCGTCACGAAACGAAAGTTTCTGTATCAAATGATGTATCAACTGGTGCGTAATAAACCTCACCCCTTAGTCGCCTTAGTAAGATACCCACGGAAAGAGAGGATCCATTCTAAGTCATGCACACACGGCTACCACGCACGTCCAAACAAACCAACAAAATGAACCCAAACACCCATTAAAGTGGATATTTGAAATTTTAAGACAAACATAAAAAAAACGGCCGGTTTATTTTCACTTTGCAAAAAAACAAAAGAGAGCCATTCTTCAGAAGTCGTCGAAATTACTTCGGTAGCTGCTCGCAGTTCTTTTCTCCCTCACATAATAATCAATTCTGATTCTGAACCCCTACTATTTGTTTACTGTAACAGGTTATTTTCAAAAAAACATAATCATGCAATAAATAAATTGCTGGCGATTGTTTTATTATAATAACTCTTTAGTTCTAAGGATTCACTAACAAAAAATAAAAATCTGTGACCTGATGTAATTAATTAATTGTAATAATTATTATACCGGGTGTTAGGGTAAACAGTTGCATTACTTTAAAGGGGGATTGTACCCATAATACTGAATAACTAGCCGTAAGAAACCTATGGGAAATTAGCAAAAAAAATTGTTTTTTAAATGCAATCAGCTGATCGAACGTTTGTATGAAAAGTAAAAAAAAAGTGCGAATTTCCTGTAGATTTCTTAGGGAAAGTTGTTTAGTACCTATCATAGGTACAATCACCCCTTAAAGTAATTCAACTGTTTACCCTAACACCTTGTAGAAATTAATGATTTTTCCGACGCGGTGGTAGCTTTCAAAGAACACGAAAAAGGATATGACATTGATGTTAAGTGGGCTTCAAGTTCCTATATTGAATGAAATATGTTCACTTTGACTCCTTAACTTAAAGACGAGAAAAAAGTGAGTTTCACAATCTCGATTCGAGAACCCATCGTATCTAAAACGTCGTTTTCAGAACATGTCCTAATTATTTCTTCTCATAACAAAAGCATAAGTATCAATTTCGAATGCCGATTCTTCTAGCTTTGCTTACGAAATAAAGAATTCTAATCTTTATTGTAATGAAAGAGGATTCACTCCGATTTTATAAATTAAAATTGGATTTGTAACAGATTGTTTTCTTTTTCAGTGAAATTTTGATTGAAGTGTATTGGCTATTAAAGTACTCAAAGAATCAGAGGGTCAAAGTATAAGCAAAACAAAAGAATAAATGAAAAATTCGGAGATCATTTCATGTCTGTAAAAAGATTGGGAGAACACAGATTCGTTTAAAATACTGATATAAAAAATAACCATTGTTATTTTTTAAGAATCTAAGGCCGGCCGCACATTACGAGAAATATCTAAAAGAAACATTCTTATAGACTAAGAGCTAAGTGTACTTTTTGCCACCATCAGCAGCAAGGCTGATTCAGTGTTTATGGGGTGTAGAGCATCTCTTTTATGATGAATGGAAATGGGGATGAACTAGGTCTGCCTGCATAACTTCAGTCGGTTTAGTGCACTGTAGCTATGTAAACAGTACAAAAACCGACTGATGAACCATGTCAGTTTTAGTACTGTTCACATAGCTCCAGTGCATACTACAATAATATGATACGATCAGTCTTGCTGCTGATCGTTAATTTTTTACTGACCTTTAAACATCAGTAACTTCTAAACTGACTGAAGTTATGCACGCAGACCTGGTCCATCCCCATCACAGAGATGCGCTACACCTCATATCAGCCTTGCAGCTGATGGTTGCAAAAAGTAAACTTATCTCTTAGTCTATAATGTCAATCGCCCCGGCGCGACGGCGTAGTATGCGTTAGTTCATTTAATTTGTATAGAAGCGATTAGGGCGGCTTTTTTTAATACTTTAACCAACCACACATACATCTTTGATGCTGACTGTACGTTCAAACGTCAACTCTCCAGTAAAACGCTCCAAGTAGAAACTTTAACCAGTCGAAGACGGACGTAGCCGGCGGACGTAGCGGATGTAGGGTGCACACATCCGCTGCGAAACCCGCTTGTTTGTTCTGCCATTCCGGGTCGAGATAAATAGTGAGCATTTGTTTACTCACATCCATTGCTGTGTTAGATAGAGACGGATGCGAGGCGAGTGTTAGCAGTGGGATTGATGATGATCATCATCATTAATCAATTATCATCAATTATCGGCCTGTATACGATCCAATCCGGTGGGGTGTCAGGGTTCTGGAGTGGAGACCGCGAACTGGAAGACGTAGTGTGGGACGTCCTGCTGCCCGCTGGAGAGACGACCTAAAAAAGGTAGCGGGGAGCGACTGGATGAGGAAGGCCGAGGACAGAGTTTTGTGGCGCGCCTTGGGAGAGGCCTATGTTCAGCGTGGATCATGATAGGCCGATGATGATGATGATACGTCATTTGCTAGAGCGAGAAAGGTAGCGGGAATGCAATCGCACGCGGCAGCACCGACAGTACTGCGACCTTTCTTGCTCTAGCCAACGAAATTCCTGAGCGACAGAAAAGGATGGAGTGAAAAAAAATGCTATGCGGTGCTGCCAGATGAGGCTTTTTTTTTATTTCAAAGGGGTTTGCTCTTGACCTCAATCCAGTCCTCAGGACAAAGATGGGGTCGTAGATGTAGCGAGCTTACCCAGAAGATGCTTATTCACTCCGTATCACACTATATACAGTGTCCAACTTAATATGCTGACGGTTTTATAAGAAAATAGCGAAAAAAATCAGCTGTCCCATACATTTGAGTCGAGTAGGATTACAGCAGTTTTGTATGGGACAGTTGATTTCTTTTTCGCGCTTTCAACGTTGCCGTTGGTCCCATAGAGAAAGTATTCAGTTTGATGGTCCATCTTCTTAAAGGCCTATGTCGAAAAATAATTGAAGCGAAATGGGCGTGTGATAGCTTATATTACTGCCTGATGCGCGAGAAAGAGATGGGGCGGCGCGCGCGCCTGAAACGACTCAAGCGTAAAACAAACTTTATGTAATTGTGATTGTACTATTTATGTAAGTTCCATTCTGTTCTAATCTAATTTTATAAAATATCAATCCCTTTTTTTTAAATCGAGTCTCATGTTTCTATTATTCACCGTTTAGCATTTCCAAGCGTTTATCGATAAAGAAGGAGGCTACTTTGGCTTGTTTTTCTATCGAGAAAATGTGTCTTAATCGTGTTTTGGCTCTAATCAAAACTTCAATTATATGTTCAATTTACTCATATCCGCTAATCATACTCCTACTGTTAGTACTTCATGATATATGACGCTTTGAAAAATCCTATTTTTTTTCACATATCCTCTTAAAAAATTAAGAAGGACCCTATATTTGTGTTGTCTAGTATGAGTCATTAATACGTAGTGGATAAACTTCATACCTCGAAATGAAATCCTGTAGGGATGCTCCCGATGTATTCCTTCACCAAAAAGTCAGTCGTGTTCCAAATCGTACACTAAGTTCCACAGCTATGCTCCAAAATAAATACGCCCAAATCCACTTCCGAGGTTCTCGTGAATTAAAAAATTCAAGTACCAAGTTACCGTTCTTTTTAAAGACAAAAAGTAAGTCTTATTTATTAAGGTATTCTCTCAAGAACGCCCAACCAACAAGACGCAACCGACACTTAAAAACAGAAGCTCTTCGCCTTTATTACTCTCCTTGTTTGACAACTTCAAAGCTTTGTATACGTAAGATACTGTGTTTTTTTGAACTTCCTTAAGAGATTTTAAGAAACAAGAGTTAAGAATAATAAATTAATAGTAAAAACACAATTTTAATAACTAGCTTTTATTTAAATGCTCTAAAAAAAGAAAATAAACGTCAAACTTTATGACATTTTACAATTTATATGATACTAGCGACCCGCCCCGGCTTCGCACGGGTGCAATGAACGTTTTTCTTTTGGTTATCTAGGGGATCGATAGATTGTGCTACGGTATGTGCGAATAAAGGTCAAAATTTCAAAAAGGCTTTCTTTAAAATAATAAAGAGGGAGAAGATGATCAAAAAGATGCCAACGCATCTTTTGATATTGAAACGTTTGTATATAAATAGCAAAAAGTTATGCTATTTATAACCAAACGATTGTTTATGTGCTACAAAACAGTTTGGAAGTCACTAAAGTTCGGTTATATTTAACAAAACATTTTTTTCAATTTAGTAGTAGTCGTTACATAAAAACCAAGTCAGAGGCAGTAAGGCGGTCTGAAAAAACTCTAACACCAGGGCTTGCCCACACGATAACAAGAAGAAGCTGCTGGGTTAGTAGATATGGCAGCGTGATAAAGTTGTATCGCGCCTTCACTCTCTTTCTATTTGCGCGCGAACGAACGAGAACAAGATAAAAGACGTGCTATAGCATTATAGTTTTTCTAAATCGGTGCACCGAAACTCTCATCGATCCTCACTTAAGAGATTCAAACAAAACATGCGATTAATCCGATTTACGAGCGGCAGGCGGCGCGCGCGCACAATAACGTGCGTTTAATTAAACGCGCTCGTTCCTAGCGACATTCCCCGGTATTTATTTATACACAAGTCTATTCCACTTGCACACTGACTCATCACAAAATATACAGGACAAATTTGAAACTTTTGTAAATATTCATTTTCACAAAAAGCCGTGATGTAACCTCACCTGCCGTGCAGGAGGCGATGGCATAAGAATAATTAATACTCTATTCTAATGGCGATGGTTCGATCATACTGTATATATTAAATACTACTATAATATAATTTTTTTTAACTCGAACTCTTTAGATTCAAAGCTAAAGCGACGTGCACTTATTATATCTTACATGCTGATTATAAACTATGTAACAATAACAACCGACTCTTAGGTAACAAGACTAACAAGGCCTTTTAGGTCCCGTCTAAGAATCAGAGATACCAATAATTTTCTTCTTAGCAACATAATTAGAAAATATTGTCTCTATATACTTGATAATTATAAGGCATATTGTAATAGTTTATTTGAGTCTAATAAATATTTTAATTTCTTTATACAACGCGGAAACGCAGCAAGCATTATGGGCACGTTTGGGCCAGGTACGGCTAGGGGCGGACTTTTCGATTAAGTTTTTGACGAGGCATGTTGCTGAAGGAAATTGTTTTTTTTAGGAATTTTGACGACGCATGTTGCTGAAGGGGTATTTGTAAGCAATTACGACGACGCATGTTGCTGAAGCAGATTTTGTTACAATTTAAATTATTTTTGATTATTTAATAAATTTTTTATTTCTTTATTATTATTATATTATCCCCGTCCAGGCCGATTAGACCAATGAGTTTTTCGAAATAATGTACCATTTGTAACACCACTGGCTTTTCAGTGAAGGAAAACATTGTGAGGAAACCTGCATGCACCCGTGGAAGACGGGTGAAAGATGATTGAAGGCAATGATGTAGTCCTGCCTCACCCGTTTATATGAAGTGACAGTGACGTTTTATTTATTTATTTTTTTTTTATTTCAAATGGGTTTGCTCTTGACCTCAATCCAGTCCTCAGGACAAAGATGGGTTCGAAGATGTAGCGAGCTTACCCAGAAGGTGCCTATTCACTCGTACTTTAAAGTAATTCGGGTTGTAAGCGCTCGGAGATACTGACGCAGGCAGGGCATTCCACTCCTTGGCAGTGCGCATTATAAAAGAATCAGAAAGGCGCTTAGTGCGGATTTGATCCCGCGGTGCGTCTTGAAGTCCGATGGTAGAAAGGGGAAGGCGGGATGAGCTCATGTAGCTCTTGGGCACACTCACCGAAGTACAATCTGTAGAAGACCGACAAGCACGCAAGAGTTTTAAGATGTAGCAAAAAAAAATTGATAAAAACACGTTTCTTGTATGGATACCATATACAGGGTGAAATTGATATCATTATCATCCTTTTAAACTTAGAGTCTAACCATCAAACTGAACAACTTTCACTATAGGTGCAAACCGATCGGAGCCCGGCTTTCACATAGTCACGCGCAGTCTAGTGTACTGACTACATGTCACTATATAGCGCCAATTTAAAGTGCAGTGATATTAGCGTATGATGCGTCTATAAATAAAAAGTAAAATGTCAACGACATATACTGTGAAAATTTCAATCGGCTACCGATTACGGTTCAAAAGCACGAACAAGACTTCGTCGTAGGATAAAAAATGTATACCCTTTGAGTCCGGAACCCTAAAAAACACTACACATCCCTTAGTTGCCTCGTACCACACCCACTGGAAGAATTAAGGTGAGCCATTCTAAGCGATCACATGAAAATCTAATTCTGTTGCCACATGACCAAATAAAATATCGCAAAATGCACATATAATTTTCTCCATTTCGTAAAGCGTCCCACACTCGTGACTAATGTCTATATTCACGACTCAATACTACACACGCCAGACTCAGCGTTGCCGGGAGAACCGCATCTATTTCGGTCTCGTCACATTCCCGCCGCGCTATTTCGGACACGGTCGCGTTGACGGACAGACATCGAACATAGTTACTTTGTACGTTATGCTATTTAAAAAGTTTTAGTGTACGTATTTTTGATTACAGATTAATGTTGGATGAGGGCGGACAGTACTGGTCGTTGTGGCGAATAAACAGCTGTATCATACAGTTGAGTCGAGTAAAAATTGCAGTTTAGTATGGAACTGCAGATTTTTTTTTGCTACGATCGGTTTGCTTCAATAGTAAAAGTTGTTCAGTTTCATGGATAGACTATTAGTATAAAGAAGGATTCCAATGATTATAAATAATTAAATATTAGTTACCAAAGTACATTGATATAAAAATCACAAGATCTATACTCAAATAGAACACACAACAACTTGTACAACAAACGTAAATAGACAAGCCATCATGTCTACCAGAAGACATAATGTATACAAATCACTGTTCGACTCGACTGAAGAAACTGTTAGTAGGTGTTGAAAAATTTAAAATTTCTTTCCATTTAACAAGTCAATTGACAGAGTTCTTATTCCAACGGCAAAAGAAAGAATATGTTTTGATTAGCAGGAATTCGTGCATAGGACAGATAGAGAAGTCGTGACATTTGTTTAGTAAAATGTCGAGTAATTGAGTTTTAATTGACTTAACATTTGTGTGTCACGCCCACAATTCTCTTCGATCTTTGTTTTGTCTATCTTGCGATTTTGTGCTTTTTATTGGCTAAGGAAACTGGGAAATGGGACCGGTTTAATAAACGCGACAATTGACAATGAGAATTCAGAGCGCATTGCTGGTTACTAATGACGCTAAACTTGCAGTAGGTAACATGTGTCTAGCCGTAGAAAGAGAAGGTACTAGAAGGAAGCACATGTCTTGTCATATTCACTCAATAGATATGCAAATAGCATTCGCTCTAGTTAAAAAAGGAGATCGTTACCTTATCGCTGTCCTTATCGGCGTACCCACTTTTTTGTGCTGTCTCCACCTGACTCCGACATGTCACTTCATATACATTGTATAGGATTTCATGACTATCGCTATCTCATACCCGGTTACACTGATATTCCGTCTACCAGCGTAAGCGAAATTCTTCGTTTATGGTCCTAGCATCCTCAGCAATATACTCTGAATTGTCATTGTCAATTGTCACGTTTGTTCAATAGGGCCCTGGCCGTGTGGTGTCCGACTTAAAATAGCACCAACCCAGTCTGGTGTCGTAAGAGGCGACATATTCCTTCATGCGTCACACACATCTTTGACGTCAAAACTGTGTGGCTGCCGGTTACAGCCACTTCATCTGACCCCAACTCTGATCGTATCGGTCTCCCGTTCCATCAGACATAGGAGGGTAAGGACGAAAGAGTGCATCTATTTTTAGCGCGTATGCACATCGAAATATCCTGCGTATCTTTTAAAATCGGGCATAGGCCCACCACACTTTCCCACCGCTGTAACTCCTGTAAGCCAGGATCAACAGCGGCGACCATTCACAACATTGGACAATGAAGTCCAGCGAGCCCGGGGGATGACTCTAATCTGTCTTGGAACCCGCAATGAATTAATCAAAGAAGATAGGAGGAGTAGGAAAAAGAAATATCCGACTACATTGCAAACGGGAGACAGCAATAAGAAAAAAGTCATGGCTATTAGAGAGCCAATGCCAGAGATCATTTATGGCAGTGTTGAAAACCATGCAAACGCACCAAAATAGCACAGTCATTTTACGGTTTGAGCCGGGACTAATTAATAATTCATATATTTTTTCCGTATAATATTGAAAAGCCAATTTAAGCCTGAAAATGAATCCAAATTAAAAAAAAATCACGTCAGAAACAGTTCCAATTTTAAAATTTAGCTATTATCTCGTTCTAAAAAAACCTGATGGTAAATTTTTTTTTCACATATTTAAGACTTTACCATTATTACATACATCAAACATGGTGTAAATATTTTTGGCTACTTGGAAGGTTTTGAAAAATCCATTCGTATTTTCTAATAAATGCCTCATTTTTTAAATTTCAATGCCTATTTTATTGCTAAAAAATAATATATATTGTTAAATCTAAGTCAAATGAGTGCATTGGTATTAATATTATTAATTAAAAAGCATTCTGGGAAGCACAATTTTGATTTCTATGTTGCGTAGCGATTTTTATTTTAATACGTTTTAAGATAGTCTTTTTGTCACTAAATGGTGCCGGTTACAGTTTAAATGTCCAATTAATAATTACTCCCTACCCCGCCTAACAAAACTCCGTAAAATGACTGGGCTAAAAACAAAAATATAACAATAGGAACCTAACATTGTACATCTGAACGCACGGAAGTTATCCCTACTTGCAACAAGATCCAAAGCAGCAGTTCCTATACGTAGTCGATATCGACTAGGAATCCATCATGACGGAAGAGGTTAATGCAAGGGCCATCGACACCTAAAAAATAAAGCCTTTACATTCGTGTCTCGCTTCGATAACTGAAACCTGTAAACCCTTAATTAATCACTTGATCGTTTGAAAGGTTAATCCAAGTCCGAACGTTAGTCAGGTGAGAAAAAACGATCGAGAGCCGTGTTGCCAGGTGTACCGATAAAAAAATATTTAATACCCACATTTTTAGTCAATTTTACAGGTTCAATCGCAAAATGAGGGCACGACGACTGAGAAAAGCTTCCCATTATCATAGAAAATTGTTCTTATGCCTTATCACCACCATGACACTTCATTCCAGTGTAAAATCTTCAATAATCCACAGCAAGCAGCAGTGCGCAGTGCGTGTTTGCGCAGTGAGCATTTCTGCGACTGCATGCTGGTCATTGCTGGTTGGTAGTTGTAGCAAATGTTCTGACTACCCTGATAGAGATAATGGTTTTTTTTTTTTTTCGAATTGACCAATACAGCATTGCTCAGGGAGCATCGACTGCTTATTACTGCGGACTATGGGGGGACCACACCAGTGACGGCGAAGCGCCCTGGTAGGTCTACCGAACCAATGCATGAGCTTAAGCAACCTGCCCAAGGGGCACCCCTAAGGGGTACGGACCTCGGCAATGGGCGTTGCTGGGACTACGCGGGCTACGATTGGGTAGTGGGGATCGGTGTAGAGATATTGGTCGTGAATTTATGTGTATGTATTGTAGTATCGCGATAATTTTCGATTTTCAAAAATGTTGTTTCTCATAGTTAGTAGGTACATAGTTAAGATTATTTTTTTAACTGTGACAACGAGTTAATACTGCTAATGGTAAGCGAGAAGGAATGTTTCTGACCACCCCGACGGGAATACAGTATTTTATGTTTATGTATGTATGTATGAGTTGCAAACATAAAACGACGAATAATAAAACAATTAACTTAGCCATAAACTATAGTCAAATTGAACGGAGAAAAAGTGTTCTCTCAATTTTTCCCGACATTTGTATCTTACTCCAAAATGAAACTGGCAACACTGCATAAGAAATAATCCTACATATCAGTCTATAAACCAAGTCTCTTAAATCAAGCCAGTTTCATACTTACTCTCCAAACATTAGAGTCTTATCAGGAGACGTAGAGGTAAATGAACGATAATCCCCCTAGTCTCTGATCAAAGGGGATTTATCCGCCAGGAGTATGGATTAGTTCGGACGATAGAAAGCGTGAGGGAGTTTAGTGATCACGAGGGAAATTTCTGTTCAGTGTTACCTATGTAAAGAAATTGGAATTAAGATATGTTTATTCTTAAAGCGCTAATGCGCGCTGCATACAAACGAAGTTTGGTCGTAGTTTCAATATTAACCAATTAAAGTCAAAGATTATTTTTCAGATTATCTAGAAACTAATGTCTATTCTTATAATGAGTCAGATTTTCGTTAAAATATACAGTTTCAATGCTAGGATCAATTTATGATTTGTATGGAAATTTTATATACACTTACCGTAAGTTGCAGAAACGCTCATTAAAGTTAATCCTTCATTAAATCTCTTGCTATTACTTTTTGTCTTGTTGACGTAGTTAAAGCTTACAAAAGATTTAATGGAGGATTAACTCTAATGAACGTTTCTGCAACTGAGTGTGTAACTTTAAAAATTTTTATCGAAAATCTGACTCATTACAAGCACAGAGATTAGTTTCTGGATAGTATCTGAATTTTTTTACACTTTAATTGGTTAGTATTGAAAATATAACCAAACTTCGTTTGTATGGAGCGCGCACGAATAACTATCCACATTAGCAACATAGAAGAAAGGAGGAATTCACGTTTTGACTCGGGACGTTTTTATTTGCGCCACGGCTAATGCAGGATATTTTAATATGTTGGTTTGTGCAAACCAAGTCTAGTGTTGTTCCGGCTTAGAATGGATCAGTCCATTTCTTCCCGAGAGTGACGTACCAGGCTACTAAGGAATAAGGTTTCTTATGCAGTGTTTTTGTTAACGAAAGGCTAGCCACCTCTTAACAAAGAGACATCATTCCACACACACAAACAAACAGCGAGTATGACATTCTGCCGTTCTGACGAATGTGACATCTTGTGAAAAAGAAAAGTCATTTTTTGTGAGTGTGACCTTATGTTCCCGATTCATTTCATCGTGAAACCTTAATAAGACAAGTGAGCTTTGTTACAATTTGCAAGCTTTAAAACATCCTCCTTCTGATGTCGAGTAAAAATATGGTAGTTGTAGCATAATTTCGGCCACCCTTTAAAGGATTATGTTCATGACTCTTAGCCCAGTCATTTTACGGAGTTTTGTTAGGCGGGGTAGGGAGTAATTATTAATTGGACTTTTAAACTGTAACCGGCACCATTTAGTGACAAAAAGTATCTACAATCTTAAAACATATTTAAAAAAAAATCGCTACGCAACATAGAAATCTAAATTGTGTATCCCAGAAGGATTTTACATTAATAATATAAATGATAATGCACTCATTTGACTTAGATTTACCAAAATACATTATTTTTTAGCAATAAAATAGGCATTGAAATTTAATAAATGAGGCATTTATTAGAAAATACGAATGTATTTTTCAAAACCTTCTAAGTAAACAAAAATATTCACACCATGGTTGTAGTATGTATAATGGTAAAGCCTTAAATATGAGCAAAAAAAATTTAGTATCAGATATTTTAGAACGTGATAATAGCTAAATTTTAAAATTGGAACTGTTGCTGACGTAATTTTTTTTTAATTTTGTGTAAATTTCTAGGCCTAAATTGGCTCTTCAATATTATACCGAAAAAAAAAATGTTAATTATTAATTAGTCCCAGCTCAAACCGAAAAATTACTGGGCTATTTTTTTATTATTTGTATGTATGAATGTTCGTACGTATATATCCGTTTCAGGCCCAACACCGCCATAACCATAACCTCTCCTAACAAAACCTTTCCCATTTCAAAGTTGGTATAAATTAAAGCAAAAGAAACATACCGAAAGAGAATTTAAAATTCAAAACTAGTTTATTATGCAATCGGATGGATGCCCCGGAGTTGGTTCAAGTCAAAGAACAAATTCATAATTCTTTTTAGCTGGTATCTCTCAGCGCGAACAAAACTAAATTGTAAGTTTAAATTTTATTATTTTACTGAAAAGCCAATGCCTAAAACTGGCGCATTTTTTTCCGCCTATTTTCTTAGGGCGGCTATCAATCAAACTTCAATATTAATTCAGAATATAGTTACCAACAACATTTGTATGACAAGTATAATTATGTCTGATGTCAGTCCGAACGGAGATATAAAGGTTTGAAGTAAACTTTATGAATTTATTATCAAATTCAAGCCCATACGTACAGGGTGAAATTGATATCATTAGCATCCTTTTAAACTAAGAGTCTAGCCATTAAACTGAACAACTTTTACTATGGGAACAAACCGATCGGAGCAAAAAAAAATCTGCTGCTGCATACATTTGAGTCGCAAACTCGCGCGTCGACATTGCAGTTGAGTATGGAACACCTGATTTTCTTTTTTGCTCCGATCGGTTTGCTGCCATAGTAAAAGTTGTCCAGTTTGATGGGTAGACTCTTAGTTTAAAAGGATGCTAATGATATCAATTTCACTCTGTAGATGTAATAGCATGTTTTGTTTGTTACTTTATTCTGAACTAAAATAATCAAGTTTGGTTGATGGCAACGCCAAAAACAACGGAGAAAAATAAGGCGCCAACCTTCCATATAAAACCCGCATTGTCTTTTAAAGAGAAAGAGAGGCAGAGGAAGACATAGGCAGAGTTAAGTGCCCTTTAGTTGTGCAATTGATAGCAGGCTTGCATAGGCGAAGCAAAGGAGGGGGGCCAGCCCAGAATTAAAAGGAATCACTAATGGTATTTTCGTGTGGTGTCGGCTAAGAATAGCACCATCCCATTTCCTCCGGTGGGTGTCGTAAAAGGCGACTAAGGGATCTACTGGAGGATGGGCAGCAGCATCCTCTGAGTACACACATTGATTCGATCTAACTGCGATCGCCAACCCGCCTGCCAAGCGTGGCGATTATGGCAAATCCCCCATTTTGGGGGAGGCTTATGTCCAGCAGTGGACGTTTAATGGTTGATATGATGAATGTGAACGATTCTCCGCGAATTAAATGTTAGTCCCATAGTAAAAGTTATTCAGTTTGATGGTCTGAAGCCCCTAAATTAACAGTTTACACCCTCTTCTTCTTATCGTGTGGGCAGAGCCCTGGTGTCAGAGTTTTTTCAGACTGCCTTACGGCCTCTGACGTGGTTCTTATGTAACGACTACTACAACCACCAGAGATAGTAGCCATATATATAGATAGGACCAACGGCTTAACGTGCCATCCGAAGCACGGAATCATTTTTCTTTTCAGACAATCAGGTGATTCAGTCTGCAATGTCCTAACCAACTGGGGAAAAGGCACAAAATGACATTTCACTAGGAAAATTTCTTCCCCGTGGGAATCGAACCCACGACCTCCGTGTCGAGAGCAAATGCTCTTAACCATTAGACCACGGAGGCAGTTTTAGGAGGAAGCTTTAGTAACGTCCAAGATATGTCGGATACTATATCTTTCTGATAAATAAATTATATTTGGTAATCAGAATTGACCACAAAGCTAAGTTGGAATCGGAAAATCTTGTTCTTGGAATCATTTTTCTTTTTAGACAATCAGGTGATTCAGCCTGCAATGGCCTAAGCCTAACCAACTGGGGGAAAACGCACAAAGTGACATTATCACTAAGTGTCCCCCGTGGGAATCGAACCCATGACCTCCGTGTCATCTCACGGAGGCAGTTTACACCCTATATACTTTCCAATACCGAAGCACAATTACGCCAACGAGCACTTATCTTTAATTAATTTATCCCTCTCAATCATACAGAGCAATTAACTTAGTGAAGAGAGCTAACCCCATTCCTAATGAAAGCTAGCGTCTAGGTTCAGACTGCAATCTAGATGCTATGAATGTTTTATGTGAAGCTTGCAAGACTTACTAGCTTTAGGCTGGTGACACACTAGGCTTGATGGGAATTTAGGAAGCGGATTTTCCGTTTAAAAACAAAAATACCTAATACTCGGATCGCTCAATTCCGATAGAATTATACATTGACTAGCTGGTGCCCGCGACTTCGTCTGCGCTTTGTCTTTTTAATTCACACAATATCTTTATAAATTGTAGGTTATGTATTATTCTGATGTATAAGCTATATTATTGTTAAGTTTCATTAAAATCCATTCAGTAGTTTTTACGTGAAAGAGTAACAAACATCCATCCATACTTACAAACTTTCGCGTTTATAATATTAGTAGGATAAACTTATAACCATAATGCCTTTCGAGGAGGTCAGAAAAGACCAAACTATCTTTTTAACCTTTTGACCATCGCGCCATACAACCAATGCGCGCGCTGCTTGTTTCAAGTTACCGTACATGGCATTAAACATGACATTTGGACACAATCAATGATATTTTACACACGATAATATGTTACCTTCATAGAAAATATGTAGACATTTGAAAGTCATCCTAATTAGGTCTTTTTCGAGTCTTCACTTTGCGCGCGCTAGTAACATATCTGATTCTTTACGGTATATAATTTCATTGGACACAATAAAATTCTTGTTAAGATATCGAAATATATGCGTGGCGTCCATAACACTGTTTTGGCGTTTTCGGTCGACTTTGGAAGTAAAAAGGTTAAAAAAAGCGTGCGGCGATCTTTCGCATTTTGATAGTTTGAGAAAGCAATGTGACGTGGCTTGAATAAACCACGACATCTTCTTTCGTTGGCGTCGTAGGAAGCGACTAATGCGCCTGAACCCTAAGGTGGTTGCAGAGGGGGCAATTTTATACAAAACTTTGACGCACAATAAGCGTAGACGGTATTAATATAAATAACTTTGTATATATGGAAAATTAGTTTAGAAAATCTACATGCCGCGTCACAAATAACATTTGCAATTTATAAAATAATTACGAATACAAAATTTTAAAAGCTTTATATCTTCGTAATTATATTATAAATTGCAAATGTTATTTGTGACGCGGCAACTAGATTTTCTAAACTATTTTTCTATATATACAATATAACTTTTATTAATTCCGTCTGCGCGTATTGTGCGTCAAAGTTTTATATGGACTGAAACCACCCTAATCTGTTTTACTCGTTAACTAATGTTAAATTGAATCTAAAGCACCAACAGCAATTGTCCCAAAAATCTAACAGAAAATCCGCTGCATCGAGTACAACACTGCCCTAGGACACTAGGGTTTCCACAAGTCTTGGACCTAAAGCTTGGCAGCTTGTTTATTTATTGACCGCGAGAGGACAAAGTGGACCAATCTCAATGGACCTCCATTCGCTTTAGCGGACATTTTCAGTGTACGAGCGCCTTTATTTTAGATTAGACTACTGAGTTAGATGAAATTTTAATTTAGTTATAGTGCTGTGAAAGATTAAGGTTTGTCTAAAATAATTTTACTCAGAGCTTCTAATAAGGTATAATTTATGCTGCACAAGTTTTCACATAACAAGATTAGCATTTAGATAACCAACACAATGTGCAGGCGAAATGAGTGCCTTTTTTATTGCACAAAATGTAACCACGAAGTCCACGAAAGGGACAGCTAGACAAACATACATACAACACGCGGCTTTTGCACGCAAGTGTATTCCAAAGGTTTACATTCCATGTCACCCCCTTGAGAACGGTTTTATGCAGGGTTCAACATCATACTTATGCTGACAGTTTTTTAAGAGGATGACCAGCCTAGCTAGCATGCCACCCCCGAGAAAACGACAAAAATCGAGATGTGCCTCCATCTTTATTATTTTACGTAGGCCAGAAAGAGCGCGCATGACGTTTTTCTCGTTTAAACCCTTTGTCGTGGGTGGCATGTTAGCTAGGCAGACCATCAAACTGGACAACTTTCACTATGGAGCCTACCGCAGGAAATGCAAAAAAAATCTGCTGTCCCATACACGAATGTAGGCGATTAAAATGTATGGGACAGCTGATTTTTTTCGCGTTTCCTGAGGTAGGCGCCATAGTGAAAGTTGTTCAGTTTGATGTTCTGAGTTCACCGTTTCAGTATTTGCTTGGCTGTCACTTACACCCTGTATTGCCGCACCAAAATAAAAAAAATAAACATCAAAATTTTTTTATTCAAAATAATATCACATAGATAGCTTCACGCCCGCGCCACGTCTCTTCTAGATAAACCGCGCCTAAACGTACCACTGCAGGGCACAGGCCTACCCTCAAGAAGGAAGGGTGAAATTGCGTTAGTCCTCCACTCGTGTACGATGCGGATTGGTAGGCTTCACATACGCATCAGAATTTCTTCTTCAGCGTATGCAGGTTTCCACACGATATTCATCCTACCGGTCAGAAAAGATGGATGGATTGTGTGAAGGATGATATGTGTAAAAAAGGAGTGAGAGTTGAAACGACGGCTAAGAGAGATGAATGGAAGAGGATGACATATTGCGCCGACCCCAAATAATGGGAAATGGGCAAGACAATGATGATGATGATGATTCATCCTACCGGCTATAACTTTTTTTAAACTTATTTAGCGTTAGTTAAATTAGTGTCAAAACCGACAAAGTTATATTAAGACTAGTTACATAGTGGTAGAGGGTTAACTGCATTTTTGATGTAAAGTGCCCGCAAGCTCACCGGCTTTAGACCGGGGCTTAGCCTCCCACAAATAGGTTTAGCAAAAAATCCCCATCTCTGCCCCGACTCGTGCGATGAGTCGGAATATCTTGGGATTTATCCTCGGATAAATCTTGCGATTAATGTTGACGTCTGTTGAAATAATGTTTGTTTCTAAAATTGGTATACTTAACGGTATACAGAGTGTTACAGAAGAAAAAATAAAAATTATAAACTTGCGGGTTGTTTAGACCATCAAACTGAACAACTTTCACTATGGGACCAACATCAAAATCGCGAAAAAAAAATCCGCAATCCCATACATTTAGCGCCAGTAGATTTGTAGTTTACTATGGAACATCAGATTTTTGTTATAAGATTTTATTTTTTATTTCAAGTCAGTTAGAACCATATCTAACAAAGAGATGGCAATCAGAGTTCACTGCGCAAGAGGGAGATGCAATTTCGACCTACTACGCGCGTGTTTTGAGTTTTTATCCTGCATTATCCAATATCAACCGAGAGCGCCCCGACACGCAAAATTATTAAATAAATTAAGTTAGAGGACGGTTTTCATGGCATATGGCATATCGTTAGAAAGAGGATTGACTAGAGAAGTTTTAAAAAAATCAGAAGAACTCGAGCGCTTTTAGTTTTTTTTTAATTGTAATTCAAAGTTGTCACTACATCCTCGTTCTGTTAAAGATTTTGTTAAACTGGTTATCCAGTGTTGCCAGTCGGATCTTGTCAAAAGTAACAGGAAATAGGTAAACAAGTAACCTGTTGGTGTCCTTTCATGTTTTTTCCAGTAATAAGGTATTAAAAGTAGAAAGACAGATGTTGGTTGTATTAACTTACAGAAATATAAACAATTCAGTAGCGTTTTCCATTTCAAGTTGCATTTTTCATCCGTTTGATTGATCGAGCGAGTGAGACGCGGTATACATTAGTGTGAGAGAGAAAAACGTTTAGGTATAGGAGTTGCACTCACTAAGTTACGAACGTTATGCGTTATAAAACATTGCAGAAAATATGAAAAAGCATTACGTTTCATGGAAAAATAATAATTTTAAAATTGATTTACACAAATTCCGAAAAATCACTTAAAAGTAACCTGACAGTACTAAAAACAACCTAAAAGGTTACAAAAGTAACCTTCTGGCAACACTGTGGTTATCCGATTTTCCTTTTATTCATTACCACTGTCTATAGATATTTATACATGTTGTACAATAAAACCTTAGATCCCTGTGAACCCTATTCCCCTACAAACATATCCACCCTCTCCCCTTAACGGTCAGCGGCGTGATTACGAGTGCGTTTTATTTGCAACAAAAGTCTTTAAGTTAACGATGCAATAAGAGATATCTCTGCCATTTGTTACTTTCTGTTTGGAAGAGTTGAGCGTTTTGTTTTGGTTTACAAATGGTTCTGACTTGATTTCTGTCTTAGGCCGGATTCGACCAAACTTTGATTTATAGAAGAGTAACTATACAAGGAACAATTTTTACATCTAGTGTTTACTCCAAAATAACTTCACTTATCTTCTACCACACTAAACCCATACTAAAAGAACGAATGTATAATCCGCCCAAAGAAAGAGGTCGTTGTATCCGTATTTATTGCAATGTGAGGCTATACAGTTTTAATTTGTTAGGTTTCTTTTTATTATAATTTATTTAATTATGTGACATTGACATTTCATTAGTCTCGGTATAAACTAAACACCGTCAAAATTGGCAGTGTAAAATTTACTCTCCACTTATTCATAGATTAGGGTTGGTAAAACGCAAAATCAGTTTACTCTAGAGTAACCGGCGACTTAATCTATGAATAAAATTTACTCGCTTTTGGTCGAATCGGGCCTTAGAATACTTCTTGTCGTACGAGGCGATTAAAGGTTATGCAGTACTTCAGTGGGCGAAAGGCTAGCCGTGCTCTACAGGATGTAACAAAACACTCTAGTAATATTTAAAGGGGTGGTTTTAACCATCAAACTGAATAACTTTCATTATGGAGCCAGCATCAACCTAACCTACTCGACTCAAATGTATAGGACAGCAGATTTTTTATTTTTGTTGGCTCTATAGTGAAAGTTGTTCAGTATGATGGACCCATTTAAAATTTACAAGGGCACATTGTTACACTTTGCATAACTGCATGCTTAAAATTATAGTTGGTAGATGTAGTAAAGTTTGTGATTTGAACCTAAGAATAATCAAGAACAGTTCATGAACAAAATAAAATATATCTGTTCTGGATTAAAACAACGACTATTTCATGCCTTTAGACTCAACCAAAAAACAGGTCGATTTGAAAGTACCTGCCCTTCACTTAAGGTCACAATAGATAAACAATGGGTGGCAGCGCTAAGAGACTGCTGTTACCAACAGTTTAATAAAATACAAAACGCATTTGAAAGCAGGGCTCAAAAAGCCTATTTTACACCATTAACCCTTTGTCGAATGAGGGCTCAAAATATTAAAATATTCCTGTCATAAATACCAAATTAAGAGCTTAAATTTAACTCTTTCAACGTTTTCCGGTAGATTTTATGTTTTGAATCTCGGCTTTCATGCTCTCGGTGAATTTAAAATGCGCGACCCGACGGCCGTGCATTCAAAAAGCTTGAATATCGCTTTGTGAAACTGGATTAAACATGTGCAATTCATAGGGAAAAAGTTAACTGCCAATAAAATGTAATCCTATTAGACAGGGTGTAATAATAAAAGACTCTTAAGAGTGTCGGTGGCGTGTAGTGGAGAGCTATGGAAACTCAATCTTGAGGTCCAGGATCGAATTCGCATGGACGACATGCCATGTACCAATTTTTCTAAATTATGTAGATACGTAATACCAACTTTGGTTATGAATCCTGCTTACGCTGAAGAAGAAATTCGATGTGAAGTCTACCATTCCGCATTGGGCACGCGTGGTGGACAAACGCCCATACTCCCTGGTGGTAGGCCCTGCAGTGGGACGTATAATAAGCTGTTGTAGGCGTTGCGCTCGTTAATCACTCATTTTTACTTAAATGCTATATCTTTGTTATTAACAAAGCTATATTAAATTAAATTCGGTTAACCTAGCATACTGTCTTTTAATTTTTTCTTTAATGTTTGTTTACATTTAATTTTGTGCTCCTCTAATAATATCGGATATTTGTTACATATTAAATACTGTCTAGTTCTCTCTCCATAGTAGTTACCCGTGTCTGAATAAGTTTTCCCTGTTTGCGGTGATGAATAAAAGACCCTGGTATTATTTAATATACTAACATTTATAATGGGGTGGTTTAGACCTTATTACATACTTTGAAAAAAAAAACAGTTTAATTAGAGAACGTTGTGGTCTGAAGGAGGATGTAGTGACAAAGATAGAGAAAGGTATGTTGAGATGGTTTGGTCATATGGAAAGAGTGGATGAGAGCGGATTGGCAAGCGTAAGTTGAAAGGTTGGAAGGGGACGGCTGAGACGTACATACACGGACCAGAGTGGCGACGTACCTACTTAAAAAGGGCCAGGTCACATCTACCCGAAACCGACGAGCTTGCATGAAAGCACTAATGAATGTGGTGGAAGCTAGAGAGGTTTGTCAGGATCGTAGCAGGTGGCGTTCCGTTGTCTCTGCCTACCCCAGTGGAAGACAGGCTGGAGAGTATATATGTATTGTTCATACTCTATGGTTTAGGCCAGTGTTTTTAAAATTGTCCGCGACACCCTGGGGGGTCGCAGAGCAGTTTCAAGGGGGTCGTATCGTAAGAACGTCCTAGCATAGGTACATTATAGCTAGTAGTAGCGAAAAACATCGGAGCTTACATTGCTTGTTCCTGGTTTTTAATCTACCTTTTTTTTTTTAATATAGTTGAAATTTGTTCAGTTATCCCCCGTAGTCTACGGTAACGGCAAGTTCGTGAGTTAGACGTAAATAATTGAACGTACGAAATGTGTACGCATTTGTTTCCAACTTCACAAGATTGCGTACGAGAATAATTTAGATTTCTGTTACGCTTTAGGATTGGTTTTTTACGCTTTCGATCTCCGAATACATCTACTGTTTCATTGTAATGAGCTATTTTCTTTTCCAAATTTACTTCTTGAATAACTCAACAGATGGATTTACAGATCACCATGAACATGAACCTCCTGTAACATGACAGGGGTGAGAGCGACATAGGTCCCTTCTAAACGTTAAATTTAAGTGAGATTGCGGTTACCTCCATTTCTATTCTATTAAAAAAAAAATTGCTGTCATCTTAAAATAAAAATAAAAAATAAAATAATTTATTTAACTCAAAAGTTTTTTATATTTTAAATTTGAGGTCTTCCCATCTTGGTTGTGATGATTTTGCCAATGTCTAGTTTATTTAGCAAGAGTGCTTGACGTTGCACAGCCAACCAACAATCGACGGGTGACACGTGACTACCCAATATTAAACTTAGTATCCTTAAGCACACACTTGGTTTGCGAAGAGCAACAGCACAGAAGTGGTATTTTTGAGTCACACGTTTTAATCAGCAGTGAGAACTGTCAAAGTTACTATGGAAATTATGCATCATTCGATCATGATTTTGAAAGTGTGAAATTGCACTCCTGCTCTGTCAGGCACGGCAGAAAATCAACGCCTTGCTTACCAAGTAAGGCACTACGTTGAGTCGTGTCCTATTCACCGTCACTACCTATTATTTCTTTTGATGTACTCTGTTGTTTCGTGTGTGTGCCTTTAATGGTGAATAAACATTTTTCTTTCTTTCTTTCTTTCTTTCTTTCTTTCTTTCTTTCTTTCAATAGCAGACGTACAACGCGACTTCGGTTATCTCCATAGTATCTCACTTAAATATTACGTTTAGACCTGTGTCGCTCTGACCCCTGTCATGTTACAGGAGCTGATCGCACGGAGAAAAATAACTATACTTCATTCCAAATAAGGACGACAAGATTTTCCGATTCCTATTTAGCTTTGTGGCCAATTCTGATCACCAAATATAATTTATTTATTAGAAAGATATACTATCCAACATATCTTGGACGATTTAAAAGCTGTTCAAGAATAAGTAAGAGGAAGTATTTTACTGCTTTTTCAATGCATAATAGCCTTAAAATATCGTTGCTATTTTGAATGGAGTAAAAAAATGAATGAAAAAACTGTCAGAAAAAATAATTTTGTTACAATATAACCAAACTATAGTGACTTGCAAACTAGATATCATAATTAAAACTATTTTGCTCAAAGATTCAGTGTATTATACAAGGTGCTAGGGTAAACAGTTTCATTACTTTAAGGGATGATTGTACCCATGATACTTGCCCTAACACAGACACAGTCCTATAGGAAATTAGCAAATATAAGGTCTAACAAAATTAACTGAAACTATTTTTAAGTGGATGATCAGACCATCAAACTTAACAACTTTACCTATGGGACCAATATCGAAATCAAGAAAAAAAACATCATACAAAACTTCTTATCATAACTCGACTCAAATTTTTTTACCGCGATTTCGATATTGGTTCCATAGAGAAAGTTGTTCAGTTCGATGGTCTGATCATCCTCTTAAAATAGTTTTAGCTAATTTTGTGAGATCTTATATAGGTTCCTTCTTAATATGCTGACACTTTTTTATGGGGATGATTAGACCGTCAAACTGAACAACTTTCTCTATGGCACAATTTCGAAATCGCGAAAAAAAAATCAGCTGTTCCATACAAAACTGCAAATCTACTTGTTGAGCCAAATGTATGTGACAGCAAAATTGTTTTTGCGATCTCGATTTTGGTCCCATAGAGAAAGTTGTTCAGTTGATGGTCTGATCATCCCCTTCAAAAAGTGTCCGCATATTAAGAAGGACCCTGTATTGTATAGGCACACCCTGGATACTTAGCTGTCATTTCATACAAATGTAAAAGAGAAGTTAAGCATGTGCGATACTGAGTGAGTGCAAACGAGGAAGGAATACGCATTTGCTTAACATTGGTAACTGCCGAGGTAATCAGAGGGCAATAGAGGGGGTGAGGTAAAAAGTTGGAGGCAGGGAGTGTCCGTACTGTATGTAGTTATAGATACTCTTTCTTATACCTACTGTGGTATAGGCCTGTGCCGTGCCTTGCAAGCTGGGTCGTATACAAGCTAATGATGATGATGATGATGATGACCTCGAACGTACATAAAGCGTCGTGTGTGTTAACGAAAACGATAAACAAATATTTTGTTCCAGAACACCGCTTCAGTTAAATAAATTAACAGTCCACCCTTCACATATGAGTAGGGTGACCATAAACATACCACATTAAACATACCTAAAGAATATCTATATGTGGACGTTCAAGTACAGGGTACAGTGGGCAGATTCTAGTTTTCGAGATATTTTAGTTGTTGTGAAAATAGCGGTGAATGGATTTAGTATGGAATCGCAAACTTTTGTAATTTTCACAAAATAAAAATAAAAAAGTCTTAACTCAATATCTCCCCTCTCTGTATTTCACAAGCAGCACCCAAAATTATATTGAAAAAATTTATATAGACCACATTCACAAAGCCACAAATAATTAGTCAGAATTTTAGGACTATGAAAATATTGAACGTGGAATTCGCGGATGTTGTTCTCTTCTGATTCCAGTTTTGCAACCTATATAAAAATGTGCTAGAAACAAAGTACAAACAGATTCTTGACCTAATTTGCCTCTTTTTTGGCTTAATTTGACTTGACACGTCAAAAAATGCTAAGTTAACTAACTTTTTAAATAAGCCTCTTTCATCTTTCGAGACGATGGCATGTCATTACTCATTAAGTTTGACTTGCCACTGTGATAAAGAGATTTGCCAATCAGTGTTAGAGCTTTGCTAACCCAGGGTCCGCCTAACATGTCTGTTTATGTCCCGTTAACATCATAAAACATGTACACCCCAACACACCTAAACAATGGCGGTAAGGTCTTGAATTTTTTACGTGTAAAGGTACAGAATGGGCTCAGTAAATAAAATAGCGTACTGTCGGCAGAAAAAGTTCATTTACCTTTTTGAAATTTTACACTGTACCTTTTCGACTTGATAGCGTGTCAATTTTGTTTAAAGTTGCTATGGTGTACACCTGAAACTGCTCTCCCTAGTAGGGCGTGAGTATACAATGTACAGACAGTATCTTTGATCATCTTTTTCAGCCAAGGTTTTTTAAATACTTGTAGCAGTTTTGGGGGCGAATCATCACGAAGTTACCTACCGAGCCTCCTTGGCCAACAAAAAAAGAATTTTTATTACTTTTTCGACTTTATCTCCATAGTGAAAGTTGTTCAGTTTGATGGTCTAAACCACCCCTTGAAATACTACTAGGGTGTCTTGTTACACCCGCTTGCAAGAACTATATCTGCTCACCCTTATTAATCCTTTTTGCCCTGCAGTGGGATTCTACAGACTACAACTTAAAGGTAAAACAAATAATTTGTTATATTTCCTCTTCTAGTTGATGTGCCACGTCCATAAATAGATGTACTTTATATCATCTCATTCTAAGTTAAATAAGTCGAATTACGAGATTTTTATTTAAATAGTTAATGGACTCTTGCTTGTGCGTTAGCACTGCATTTCCGCCAGTGTCAATTAGTTCGTGGGAGAATCTGTACTAATCTCAGGGATTGTTTTTGATCAAGAACAAGAAGAGATTGAGGATCGCGGAGCCTCGTGGCAGGCAAAACCGCGACGCGCGAACAGCACGCGAGACAAGTGCTCGTGTCAGAACCTGCAAAGTGACTTCTTCTATTTTCTTACACATTAGTTGCTCTGCCCTGCAGGATATAAAAAGATCGCACAGCTTGACATCCTTTACATTACTGAATGCATTATAAGATAAACATTTTACCGTTACCGATAAGTATCATTTTGCGAACCTGTTTTAATAAAGAATTCCTACCAAAAAGTGTCTTCAGAAGGCATCTTACCTGAAACAAAACAAAGGAAAAACAATTAAATATAATAATCAATATCATCATCATCTCAGTAGACGTTCTTTACCTATCTACATACATTTTTATGGCGTAGGATGATTGATGAATTTCTTTTCTTACGATTTTATTTTCCTACAATAGGGTAGGGTTTCAAGTTGAAATGTACAACCGCAAATGATATTTCGTTTACAGAAGCCCCCCCCCCCCCCCCCCCGAACGAAACGAAATGCCTTTTTTTCATAGTGCAGATACAAAAACAGTGAACATCATAAATTTTTTTCCCTCTATTTTTTATTCATACCGGTGGCACCTGTTCGTTTGCACACCGGAAATCACTCGAGCGTCCAATTTAGGCGCGTGCGGTACGCACTTCCGGTTTCCGGCTGATGGACTTTTTTCACTCGTCATTATTTTTTCAGAGAGCATTTCGATTCCGAAAAAAGTTTTTTGCGGAAATTCTTTAGAAAATATTTTTTAAATAAATATTCACTTTAGCCTCGATCGGATAAGTGGCTAACGAAAGAAGTAAAGAAAGGTTCACCAATCAAGACCGTCTAAAAGAGTGCGCCTGACGGATAAATCATACTAGCCCTGCAACCGTATCCAGGTTTTTTTTTTATATCGGGCATAGGCCCACCACACATTCCCACCGCTGTAACTCCTGTAAGCCAGGATCAACAGCGGCGACCATTCACAACACTGGACAATGAAGTCCAGCGAGCCCGGGGGATGACTCTAATCTGTCTTGGAACCCGCAATGAATTAATCAAAGAAGATAGGAGGAGTAGGAAAACGAAATATCCGACTTCCCTCCATTGCAAGCGGGAGACAGCAATATGAAGGAAAAAACATGGCTATTAAACAATTCAAGAGATCATTTATGGCAGTGTTGAAGACACGACCGCAAAAGCACCAAAAATACAAAATAAAACAATAGGAACCTAACATTGTACTGAAACTATGACCTATTTTGCTTCCAGTAATAAGTATGGCAAAAACATCTGAACGCACGGAAGTTATCCCTAGTCGCAACAAGATCCATGTAGTAAGGGACACCGTATCCAGGGTTCAGAACATAACTCAAGAGAGATTCTATCCGTAATCTAAACTACAATAAAACTGTAACAGGAAGTTTGTCTGTACATTGAAGATATTAACAAAAAAAAAGTTAGGATATGGTTTTTAGGTGTCCCTGATTCCATTTCACCAATTTTTGAATTTTTTGTCCGTCTGTTTGTTTGTTTTTGTGTTTGTTTGGGTGTTTGTTTGTGTGTTTGTTTGTTTGAACGAGTATCACGCTAAAAACTACTGAACCGATTTTGATGAAACTTTTTTTGTTTGATAGCTAATGATCTGAGTTAAAATCTGGTATATAATTTGTGCGGACAAAGTCGCGGGTTAACGCTCGTTCTATTCTAAAATGTAAAAACCCCAATGCATTTTAAAAATCACTCCAACTGATTACATACTTGATAAATCACATTCTCGTATCAAAGACGTGAATAGATGAACTGATCATTGTGGGGACATTGGTCTCTTAACGTATCCCCATCTATTAATAGTGGGTAATGGTCCTCTTAAGAGAAAAATCTGGCTTTATCTCTCTGAAAGCTAATGAAATCTTTATTGATAATCCTTCATGCGTAAAATGGGGACAGGAATCTGCATTTTAATATTAGGGTTTGGGTCGGTTTGTTTTGTATGAATGTAAGGTAAATTCGACTCTACTTCTTCTTAAAATGTTTGCTTTATTACAAAACCTTTTTAATTCATAATGTTCTAGCTTTTCTTGTATGTATATATAAGGTCTAACAAAACTAGCTGAAACTATTTTAAGGGGATGATCAGACCATCAAACTGAACAACTTTCTCTATGGGAAAACTATTGAAATCGCGAAATAAAAATCTGCTGTCCCATACATATAGGTCGAGTAGGTTTGTATGGAACAGCTGATTTTTTTTCGCGATTTCAATTGTGGTCCCATAGAGAAAGTTGTTCAGTTTGATGGTCTGATCATCCCCTTAAAATAGTTTCAGCTAATTTTGTTAGACCTTATATAGCAGCGGCGGCTTCAACGACATTTGTGTGGATTTCGATATCGATTTGTTTTGTGCAAGCACAAATAGACTTAAAAATATTCTAGCACGTGACTTCTTTGATGGCCCATAATAATTTTGTTTTAACTTTGATTTTTAATGTTAGCTTCATTTATAAAATCTTTTTTATTCTCTATTTTTATACGTGGGAACTTGTTGTCAGCATCTGACTATCTTATTTAGCTATAAGTTCTCCAAAAAGGAAATAAATAAATATATTATATTTACTCTATATAAGGTCTAACAAAATTAGGTGAAACTATTTTAAAGGGGTGATCAGACCATCGAACTGAACAGCTTTCTCTATGGGACCAATACCGAAATCGCAAAAAAAAAATCCGCTGTCCCATACAAAACTGCAGACATAACTCGACTCAAATGTATGGGACAGCAAATTTTTTTCGCGATTACGATATTGGTCCCATAGAGAAAGTTGTTCAGTTTGATGGTCTGATCATCCCCTTAAAATAGTTTCAGCTAATTTTGTTAGACCTTATATATCGCTCATCCGCAGAAACAATGACCTAACTGCAAAATCACAAATTTACAGGAATCACATTTACAGTTTTAAATACAGTTAACAGGAAACGCGATTAAAGTTTTAAGTCACGTTCAGTCCAAGAATATGGCTTTAAATCAAAATAAATACATTTTATTTAAAATTTACGTAATGCTATGAGTTTTTAAAAATATTCTGACATTGCAACTCCAATTTTGCATTTTTTGCAGTTTTGTCATTGTTTTTGCGGATGAGCGATATGTAGACAGGTACATTGTACCTAATAGAGCATCGCCGTAGTATTTGTCTCTGTAAATAGTTCTTCCATTCAATGCTGGTCAGGAAGAAATCGCTTTTAGTGATAAGACCACCCTTTGTACCCTTCTCACTCTTGTTATTAATTGTATTTGTATATTCTTGGTGTGCAAATAAATAATATTTATCTTATCTTATCTTTATCATTTCGGTGAAGGAAAATATCGTGAGGAAACCAGCATGCTTCAATTACGAGGCATGTATTGTACCCACAGAACATTATAAGAGGAGTTAGAAGTGCAAAGTAGGCGTGGAACGTGTCGCCACAGGTTATTAAATTAAAAATGATTTATTTCAGATTATTCATCCATATTGTGTTAGTAACAATTGTCTTATAACTATGTTAGTTCACAAATAAATTCATTCATTAATAAAATTAAATAAATTACAATATTACATAACATTACATTATTGTACAAAGGGGGATGAGCTGGCATGCAGTAGCATCCACCTCTGCACCATGGGGGAGTCCCACCGCTCAGCCAATACGCTCAGGATGCTATTAGTACTGCCCCGGAAGCGATTCAGCAGCGAGGCGCTCCGCTTTCTAATAATGGCGTAGAAGTCATCTATATGCGCCTGCGCGAACATTGTCGATGCGCTGCAAAATCGCGGCAGCCCCAGCAGCATCCTGAGCCCATTGTTGTACTGGACTCGCAGGGCGCTGTATGCTAGGTTATGCAATGATGCGAATCTCACGATTCAAAAATAGCACTTCACTACTTACTAGTGACGCCTATGTTCTGAGTTTTCAGGATGGTTCTGACTTCCTGCTCAGCGAATAAAGTTAAAATAAAAATACTTGCGGCAGTGGAGTTGCGACGTCATAGCGATACAATTGGGACATCGCCTACTCTCAAGAATCGCCTTTGTGATAGGCAGTGATAGGAATAGGTAGTGCAATTAAGGCGGTTGCAGAGGGGTCAATTTTATACAAAACTTTAACGCACAATACGCGTAGACGGTATTAATATAAGTAAATTTGTATATATGGAAAAATAGTTTAGAAAATCTAGATACCGCGTAACTATATAGCCGAATAACATTTGCAATTTATAAAATAATTACGAAGATATAAAGCTTTGAAATTTTTCATACAAAATTTTAAAATCTTTATATCTTCGTAATTATATTATAAATTGCAAATGTTATTTGTTACGCGGCAACTAGATTTTCTAAACTATTTTTCCATATATAAAATATTACTTTTATTAATTCCGTCTACGCGTATTGTGCGTCAAACGTTTGTATGGACTGAAACCACCTTAAGGGTAAAGTTGCGAATATTTGTGTGATGAATATTAATATTTGTATTCGATTCATGGGTGTTTGTATCTTTCAAATCTTATCAAAATTTTACGCCCTGGATATTATAGATACCGTGAATCAAATACAAATATTATTTTATTTATTTATTTCCTTTTTGGAGGACTTACAGCTAAATAACAGTTTTGTGAAAAAGACAAATTGATAGTCAGATGCCGACAACAAATTCCCACATATAAAAATAGAGAATAAAAAAGACTTTATAAATAAAGCTAACATTAAAAATCAAATGTAAAACAAAATTATTATGGGCCATCAAAGAAGTCACGTGCTAGTATATTTTTAAGTCTATTGGTGCATGTCCCCAACAGACACGACTAACAATCGCAAACTCACAACACACGACAACAACACGCCGACACAGTAATCAACGTCCCCGCCGGCGGAGACAGCCGCGACCACTGCACACTCCCTTCAATTCTGGCGCCTGCAGACGCTATAGGCCAATCCCAGGCCGCTTCTCACCTATCCAAGCTACACAATCCGCCGCTTAGCCCCAGCAACGTCCTAGGCCGAGGTCCGTACCCCTCTGGGTGCCCCTAGGTCGGTTGCTTAAGTTCATTCAATTGGCTCGGTGACCTTTCGTGGTCCCTCCAATAGCCCGCAGTAAAAAGCAGTAGTTGCTCCCGGAGCAAAGCAGTAATAGTCATTTTCAAAAAAAAAAAAAAAAATATGGTGCATGTACAAAACAAATCGATATCGAAGACCACACAAATTATAAAGTAATTAATATACATCACACAAATATTCGCAACTTTACCCTTAATTGCACTACCTATTCCGATCACTGGTGATATGTCTCTAAAAGCGAAAACTCAAATCCGCTTCGACCAGTATATTTAGCTAAAATATTCACGCTAGACAATTAGTCCATCAGGCAATCAATCAGAGTGAACGATACAAGTTTAGCACTCGGAAATGGTCGCACAATGCCTGGCATGCGGTGCGTCGGGAATAGAATCCGATACGCTCCATTGTAAAGCAGGGCTTGGTCTAAGTCACTGGGTCTATCTATCATTTTAGAAAATAATCTTGCTCGACTATCGATCGTTGACCTTCAAAAATAGTAAAAATATAGATCATCGATATTATCGATAGTATAGCCTCAGCGTAATTATTATATAGTGAGCGCGCGTGCAGAAGATACATAAGAGACGTGTGGCGGTGGCGGATTGTCAAAGTAACACCAATATAAACCTTATAGTACGTAGCATAGCGTCGTTTTTGTCGTAAAGGAAAATCGCGGAGGCGCGGGCGTAATTCTCCATACGACGCTATGCTACGTACTATAAGGTTTATATTGCCACACCCCGCCCGCGGCACGTCCGCGCCATGCCACTTCTATATAAGATCTAACAAAATAAGCTGAAACTATTTTAAGGGGATGATCAGACCAACAAACTGAACAACTTTCTCTATGGGACCAATATCGAAATCGCAAAACAAAAATCTGCTGTCCCATACATTTAGGTCGAGTAGGTTTGTATGGAACAGCAGATTTTTGATATTGTTCTATTTTGATATCTATGGTATGCAATTACTAATATAGAAACCCTAGACTTAAAGATCACAACCCGCCATAACAAATTCGATTCAAATCAGTTTATGCATTATATCCAGCTTTTTGAAATTAAATCAATGATTAATATCACACAAAGGCATTCCACGCCGGACGGCCGGAACGTTAGTAAATAAATATCAAACTACCATCGAGTCGTGGTGGAAATCAACGAGATCAATTCAATTAAACTAACCCTCATTTCGCGCTGAATTTAATTGCAGATCTCCACAAAAGCATATTATTCGGCCACAGTCATGCCGAACCGCAAGCACGCGCCACATTTTAAATGCGAAGAAATATTGATGTCGAGCTGTCCATTTTAAATTCACCAAGTATTTATTAAAGCTATCAGTAGGCCAGTCAAATTACGATATGACCTAGAACTGATTAAGAATAGATTTTTTTCTGGTATATTATTTCAGAAATATACAAAAATTACGTCGGGAACAGCTCCATTAATCTCGATCTAAAAATTCTTATGGAAAAAACGGTGTCTTTCTTCAAGCACAAAATTTTTATTTTTTGTAATGTAATTAATTTTTTTTGTGTTAGGTAGGACACAAAAAAATCTTATAAACATTGAAAAATACATAATTATTTTTAAATGAATAACACGTTTTTTAAATGCCAATGACAATTTTATTGATGATAAGTCTATTATATTGTTAAATCTATGTAAAATTTGTATTAATATTATCGAGTTACAATACTCTGGGGAGATACAATTATGAAATTATGATTTCTATGCGCAACATAGAATTCATAATTGTAATAAAGTACCCGGGGGTAATGAGATTATTAAATTCTTTAAAAAATATATTCATCGTTAAATGGTGCAGATGACGATTTAAAAGTCCCATACATAATTACTTCCCATCTTTCATACAAAATTTCGTAAATTTACTGTGCTACAGCCCGATCACTTGCGAAATGCGAATGCGTATGAGAATTACGCGTCTTTGATCACTGGCCCTCTGCAGCTTATGAAATCTACCATTACAATCTTCAAAGAAGAGTTGGAGGTAGGTACTCAAATTTAGATTACGATGTCCTTCCAATTAAATTCATTTTGATGCATCCATAAACTCACGACCAAGCCCTTTCAGAATAGTCAGAAACTTTGTTACAATCATTATTATCTTGCTATTGCAAAATAATTTCAACTAACTTTTTTGGACCTCAAACAGGGTGTAACATAAAATGGGACAGTTACTTAAAGGGGTGCTTCAGACCATCAAACTGAACAACTTTCTCTATGGAATCTATCTTGTATGGAATGTTACATCTTGTTAAGTATATTATTATAACTTCCTGCAGTAGCCATACACTACACACACACACATACACATTACACACACACACACACACACACACACACACACACACACACACACACACACACACACACACACACACACACACACACACACACACACACACACACACACACACACAACACACACGGGCTACATTTTTAGTTATGTAGGATATTGAATTAAAAAAAAAAATGCGCATGCCATGCTCATGGCGAAACATGCAGTACTAAATTAAAACTGTCCATCTGTACTTTGTTACCGTGTTTCCGCGAATAAATGATTTCTATTTCTAATTTTCTCTTTCCATTTTTATTTATTTTATTTTTCAATTTTGGACACAGTCTTAAAAAAAACAATAAATAAATAATATATTTTTTTAATATTTATGTAATATTGAAAAAAAAATCGAATGTCCCATATATTTCAGTCGAGTTATGTTTGCAGTTTTGTATGGGACAGCGGATTTTTTTTCGCGATTTCAGTGTTGGTCCCATAGTAAAAGTTGTTCAGTTTGATGGTCTAAAGCACCCCTTTAAAGGCCAGGCCACACAGAGGCGGTTTTGCGGGAAAGCGAGCCGGAGGCGGACCTGCGGGAAGCGAATATCTCCGGACCCGCTCGGTTTTCTGTGTGTTTTGTTGTGTATGGTGTGGTGTGGTGGTAATGTTCGAGTTTGTATGTACCCTACCACACAGAAATACGCGCGGATCCGGAAATATTCGCTTCCCACAGGTCCGCCTCCGGCCCGCTTTCCCGCAAAACCGCCTCTGTGTTGCCTGGCCTTAAGTGACTATCCCATTTTATATAACACACTGTATAGTTCACGATCCCTAAACGTAAAATCATTACCCTCCTCTAGCCGCTGTCGAGTAAAAATTACAACTCTCAATCCAAAAACCCATAACATAATTAAAAGTTATTTTCGTCTCTTCACATGGCCGACCGCTCGATATAATACGAGTGCTCGATTAATTAACGTGCGGTTGTTTCGTGTTCGACAATCGTTTGAGTATGTGATGCTCTGCTATTTTTAACGGTTTCATTTTAAAGTTCACTGTACTAGTTATTGTTTTAGGTTTTTTTATTGTTATCTTGTCTGACTGGATGTTAATAGATATACTATCTTTTCTCTGCCTGAAATATTTTAGACGTTGGAGAAACATATAGTTTTAAATCTAAAAAAAAACTAGTACAATATCTAGTACAGTGAACTATAAAATTATTGTTTTTTTTTTATTCGTAATGGGTTTGCGCTTGGCTTCATCTCACCTGATGGGAAGTGTAGATGAAGCCGAGGATGTAGCGCGCTCACCGAGAAAAAGCCTATCAACTCTTCTTTTGAAAATATCCTGATTGTATTTGCTTGGACACACAGACGCAGGGAGTGAGTTCCAAACCTTACCGGTTCTCATTATAAAAGAGGATGCGAACCTTTTTGTGCAGATTGTTGGAATATCGACTACGTATGGATGCAGTCTCGCACTACGTCTTGTCGTACGTTAGTGGAAGGGGGATGGCGGAATCAGGTCATGTAGCTCCTGGGCACACTCGCCGAAGTGTATCCGATAAAACACCGACAGACCAATTAAAATGCAATCAAAAGTCATGAGTATTTAAAGTTTAGGAGTTTTTCTAACTTATGTATACAGGGTATACAAAACACCCTAGTAATACTTAAGGGGGTGTTTCTGACTATCAAACTGAACAACTTTCACTATGGAGCCAACACCGAGAAAAAATAAAAAAAAATCGGCTGCCCCATACAAAACTGCAGTATCGGCTCGACTCAAATGTATGGGACGGCTGTTTTTTTTATGTTTTCTCGGTTTTGGCTCCATAGTGAAAGTTGTTTAGTTTGATTGTCGGAAACACCCCCTTAAGTATTACTTTACATCCTGTATAAGCTACTGCTCTCAAACGGTGAAGGAAAACATCGTGAGGAAACCTGAAGATAACAATTGCCTCCGTGGTCTAATGGTTAAGAGCATTGGCTCTCGACACGGAGGTCGTGGGTTCGATTCCCACTGGGGACACCTAGTGATATGTCACTTTGTGAGTTTTTCCCTAGTTGGTTAGGACATTGCAGGCTGAATCACCTGATTGTCTGAAAAGAGAAATGATTCCGTGCTTCGGATGGCACGTTAAGCCGTTCGTCCCAGCTACTATCTCTGGTGGTAGTAGTCGTTACATAAAAACCACGTCAGAGGCCGTAAGGCGGTCTGAAAAAAAAACTCTGACACCAGGGCTTGCCCACACGGTAAGAAGATAATGATGATTTTAAAGTTATTAGTAGTCTGCGCATACCAACGGTCCCGTACCGTCCCGGATACGATCCCGGAGATTTTTTTTTGGGTTCCGTATAGTCAAACAACAAATACATTACTTTTATTTTGTCTGTCTGTATACCCCGCCTCAATATCTCTCTCATTTTTGCACCTATGAAAACAAAATTTAGCACAAAGACCAACCCAAAAACAGAAATGAGATCAAAATTCAAATGAGTTTTTGTTTAGACTACACTGTAATGAAAAATGGCCATGAATGTATATAAAATGCTGATACCTGGATATGAACGAAAAAGAACATCAATCATAGTCAGTATTTGTTATTCATTCAAACGGCCGCTGTTTGGAAAAGTTTTCATTTCCAATTTAGTTTAGTTTACAATAACTGTGAAGGTTATATAATTCAGCGTCCGACATGGCGCTTTCTATTTATTTATTTAGGACTTTATTGTACAGTGATGTTTTTATTTTTATTTTTATTTTTTTGAAATCTTACGGACTAATTACAGGATAAGGAATTACAATTTTTTTAAAACGACATCGCCATCTAAAAGTTATTTTGCAACAGCACAGTCTGTAGTGAACCTGCCTGCTGTGCCGAGGGTCGCGGGTTCGAATTCCTTTAGGGACAAATATTTACATGATGAATATGAATATTTGTACCCGAGTCATGGATGTTTGTATCTATATATGTATTCTATATCGTTGTCTAGTCATCATAATACAAGTCCAGGTACTTTAAATGTGACTAGATAATTTGTGTAACAATGTCCAAGATATTTATTTATTTATTTATCTGCCCTCATTTCCTCATCTCCTTCTCAAGACCTTAGGGAAAAGGGAGGTGCTGAAAATCAGCGCTGCGCGAGTTCAACCCCGTGCCAGAACAGCTGAGTCTCGACCTTTTGTCTCAGTTGTGTCGGTTATTTATACTACCTCATTAGGTACTTAATTTACTACATTAATTTTTAAATGTTTCCGAAGTAAAAAAAATATGTAAGTGCATTTATTTATTAAAAAAATGTAATAGTTGAAATTATTTATTTCAGACATTAAATAAATAAATAACGCTCACAGGCACATACATTGTAATGATCCCAAGCAAGCACTATAGGCTGTTTATTATGGAAACCATACAACAACGGCACAAACATATAAACATCCATGACCGAACCGGGATTCGAACCCAGGACCCTGGTTTGGTCCTGGTTAATCGCGGCGTGCTAACCATAATACCAACCGGGTCGTCACATTACATCCATATTTTAAACAACAGAACATCACCTACCGAATACGCAAATTTCCAAAATTTCTGTTCGAATACGTATTACAAGCTTGATTTATAATATAAGTACGTCATTTTCTAGAAAAGTTCAGATCCAATATCTGTATTATACAGTTATAAAGAATTGAGTGGTGTGACGTGAAGTGGCGACAAGCACCTACTAAAACTATTTTGATGCGATTTCCACTTTACGAAAGCCAACATCATAAGTTAGTGAGGGGCATGATATGACCACTCTGTATACTACATACTATACTACATACTATACTACAGGTTGAAATTGATATCATTAGCATCCTTTTAAACTAAGAGTCTACCCATCGAACTGAACAACTTTCACTATGGGAGCAAACCGATCGGAGCAAAAAAATAATCAGCTGTTCCATACTAAACTGCAATGCCTCGTCTCAAATGTATGCAACAGCTGATTATTTTTTTGCTCCGATTTGTTTGCTTCCATAGTGAAAGTTTGGTGGGTAGACTTTTAGTTTAAAAGGATGCTAATTATATCAATTTAACCTTGTATATTCTGTAGTAAAATGTAAAATTTTAAAACAAACCACTATCACTCATTCCCCCAACTATAATAACACGTAGGCGGTAAACAAGTTCCAAAATTATGAATGAACACAATAAACACGTTCTCTAGACAATTTTACGAGCATTCAGTCATTTATCTCTCTATGTCTGACAGTTTGCATCGCAAATTACTTCAATGTAAACATAACATTACATCTCTAGTGTACGTACTCGATAATAACATTTTGCTTTTTGAAAATGTTCTCCTTAATTTTTCAGAATGGTTATTGAAGACAAATCTGTGGGGACTTGCTACAGATGTCAGCACCCACAAGTTATAGCAAAGATGCCAACAGATGGCGATACCGTCGCTCTCGGAAATATGCTCCATACATAGACAACGTAACTCGTAACCTACTATAAATCATTGTACCTAATTTTATTGTAATCACCCAAATAAATTAACGACTGTCTTGTTCTCAATCTGAACACGAGAGCACGGCTGGAATGTAAAAAACCCGCAAACGTAAACAACTTAACACCGCGCATCCATTAAATTTATTACTTCCAGCCATAAACTGAGCTATGTACACATATTAAACATTTGCATGAGCTATTACAGTCATCAAAACAAACAACTTTTGTTGTTCGAAGAAATTCTTTTTAGAAAACTGATTACCAGTACCTGGAAAACAGAATATCTCTGACTACCCGCTCGGGGAATATAGTCGTGAGCATATGCTTATGATTACCAGTTAGGCAAGCATGACATACACGACAAAGCGACAAAACGAAAAATCCGTCATGGGCGCTCGCATTAGCATACGCAAAGTAACAAAGACAAAAGCACGTCTCGATTTTTTCTCGGGAGCATGCTAGGCCCGGCCCACCTTTGTCGGATGTCTCATCACCAATTTGATCAGTGTAGGTATGTCTTACCTTTTGACATTCCCAATCACGCTTGCGTTATAAATTTCACTATTCACTTCGTTCCCGAAGTTTTGCCTTAAATGCAAGAATCAACTATTAAATGGAAATGTTCTGACTTACAACTTGAAACGACAATAAACTCTTCACAGAATAGCTGATTCATAATAATACTTTGCATGAAGACTTGTGTCACTTCACGTTGTTACTGTGTTTCAAAATGGAGTAGTAGAGGTTTATGTGAATCTTAAAATGCCATTTTCACGCTGTCTTCATGCAGTGTAACCGTGCATCTTGGTATGTGTGGTCCAAGTCACGAGTTGCAAGGGAAAGATATCAAGATGAATTGACCGTTTTGGTGATATTTAGTCTTGAGCGAATGATTGCTTCGGAAAACCAATCAATGACTCTTAATATCGATGACCATTTAGAACGCCAAACCGAGCAAGCGCCTACGAGACTACAACTAGTTACAATTTTAATATCATACATTCTACGTGGTGCTGAAAGTCGCATAAATATTGTTATTTAGCTACAAGTTCTCGAGTAAGATATAAATAATAACGTGCACCAATTAGGATTGTACGGAATTCAAAAATAGCACTAGCTAGCAATAAATCATGTCCTTCTTAATGTCATTATCAGCCTATAAAAGTAACACTGCAGGGCACCCTCAAGGAGGGTGTAAATAGAGCAAGCATCAATAGCAATAATAGCATTCAAATTCCAAATTAAATTCCGCTAGTATGTTATGATTTGTGCCTAATAGCTGGCACATTCAACAGTGTGGCTGCAATGCACACGTGATGAAGTGATGGTCATATTGAATTATGAACGGTTGCAACGCCTCGGCAGGATGAGCTACAATGTAGCGTGTATGTTACTTGCCAAGCATTCCGCTAGTATCTTGTGATTTGTGCCTTATAGCTCACATTCAACAGTGTGGCTGCAATGAACGCGGGATGATAGGACCGCCATGTTGTATTATGAACGGTTGCAACGCCTCGGCGGGATGGGCTACAAATTTAGCTAGTATGTTACTTGTAAAGTATTCCGCTAGTATCTTGTGATATGTGCCTCATAGCTCACATTCAACAGTGTGGCTGCAATGCACACGGGATGAAGTGACGGCCATGTTGAATTATGAACGGTTGCAACGCTTCGGCGGGATGGGCTACAGATGTATAGGTATGTTACTTGTATATCTTACTATAGCCAAAGTACCTATACAGGGTGGTCAAACGAAACAGGGAGATAAAGGAGATAATTTCCTACTAAAAATCTTTCTACAGCATGGCCATAAACTCATTGCATGAAAAGTTATGAATATTTTTGTGTTTTTCAATAAAACTATCGAATTTTTTTACAATTGAATGAAAAAAAAAAATTGGTTAAAAACAATGAAACAAAAGGTGTTGTATTATGACTCGATAATGTATCAACACTACAAAAATTGTATTGCAGCTCTTGGTACCAAATTTAACGAGCAATGAATTTTTTTCTGTAAATTTTGAAGCGTTACAAAAAATAACTTCTCACTTTAAGAGCATCCTGTGAAAAAAAATGAATTACGGAAAAGTGACCCTGTATTAAAAAAACTTGCTGATTTAATGCTGATTCAAATGAGGTACAACACGTTACTGTTTGACTTTTAGTTTTGGTTTTAGGGTCGTTTTTTCACATCAAGGTGCAATTTCATATAGCCTTATTCAAAATGATTTATTTGTTTGTCATAAATGGCTAGTTTTTTGTACGTAATCCTTTGTCGAAAGGTGCAAATTTATGGTAAATTTACTTAAGGGAAAATTTTTGCTCATTTTGTTTAGGTTTTTGTTAGTAATTTCAGAAACCACCATGAAATAAAAAGAACAAATTATGAATTAGTAATTTCTGCGTGGCGGAGCTTTGAAACTGTGACTGTTTCCACCAAAGCTACTCGTATGCCAGGATTCAACATATGGAAGTTTTAGAAAAAGATCTTCTTCTTATCGTGTGGGCAGAGCCCTGGTGTCAGAGTTTTTTCAGAACGCCTTACGGCCTCTGACGTGGTTTTTATGTAACGACTTCTACCACCAGAGATAGTAGCTGGGACGAACGGCTTAACGTGCCATCCGAAGCACGGAATCATTTCTCTTTTCAGACAATCAGGCGATTCAGCCTGCAATGTCCTAACCAACTGGGGAAAAACGCACAAAGTGACATTTCACTAGGTGTCCCCCGCGGGAATCGAACCCACGACCTCCGTGTCGAGAGCCAATGCTCTTAACCATTAGACCACCGAGGCAGTTAAAAAAAATCTACATTTATTTAATAAGTAGGCTTCAAGTTCCTATATTGAATAAATAAAGCTCACGCGCATCCCAAGCACACATTTCGCTAACAATGTAAGTTAGTAAGCTAAGCCCTTTTCTACCAAAGCTGCGCTGTGCCACGCTATGGCAAGGTTCAGCAATTCAAAATTAAAAAGATATTAATTTCCAGACAACATTTATCCATAGAGGTTGGGATTGGCTATTGGTTCATCTGGTGAAAAGCACCCTTATTACACGTCATACAAAAAATCGCTTCCTTTTTCCAATGGATTACAAGCGAATGAGATTATAGATTCAATTCTTTCTTCTCCATTTTCCTTTTATCCTTCGAAGCATTAACTCAGAAACGTAATTTGAAACCTTATTACGTCCTCTTTTGAGATCATATTAATTTATTCACAAAATTAGAAACGATTTTTCCGATCAAATTGGATGCCCTATCTGGGTATTTACATCTTTTTTTACATTCTTGTCCGAAGATCCAATTTCGTTTTGTTGATAGCATCATTATCTTTCCGTGATTTTAGGTCGCTTTGTGATATTATTGTAAGAAGGCAGTGTCTTTATATCCTTTCAAACCTAGAACAATTTAACGTAGGTACATTACTATTCACATCTCGCTTATTCTAATGGACTTTTATCATAAGTGTGAATAGTTGTCAAGTAGTGTTTTGATGTCTTGCTTTGTATTATTTATCTACCCCTAAACTTTATCTTTGGTTGGGGGTTTTCAGATTTGAGATTCTCGAAGAGTAAGTGGAATGTGTAAGTAAGGTCGGACACACAGACGGAATTGCGATCTGGAATCCTGATTCAGGATTCACTGTTGTCAATGGTTACAAAAAATACTAGATTGCTGTTTAAAAAATGCCTAAAATAAAAATGTATGAAACGCGGAAAGAATGACAATTGCATTTTTAAGTATTTATTGAAACGAAACAAACAATTTCTATACATGATAATTTCTATCATGTGATGAGGTCATGTCGTTACGATGATGATTTGTATATTTTATTTCAATATTATGCAACTATATCAAAAGACTATAGATAGTTTTAACATTAGACATAATCTGCATACAAATTGATGGCATGAACCATTATCACACAAGCGAGACACTGACATGCACGTCGCAACTGCACCGTCACGATACGTTATCGTTCCATTAACGCCTACGCTCAAAAATCACTTTAAAATATGCCACCTAAGACTAAAAAAAATTACTAGATCTAGTGAAAAAGTCTCTGAAAGCGGCAACACTCCATCCGGAATCAATTCCGAATTAGGTTTATTCCGTATGTATGTGCATCTTGAATTTTGAGTACCCAAGCGTGAATAGAGACAGCATCATTAATCTATTGGCAACAGGGCATTGATCAGAGACCACAGATAATAAATCTTCGTCGGACACGCCCCCTGGTCCAACTAAGTTGTCAGAATGATGGATTTGTGACGAATTTTGTGTATTCTCGTAATTTGCAGTTTTCTGTTGGACTGGATTGAGAGACGCTTTCGTCCCATAGGATTTAGAGGCCGTTTCTCGATTAGTGGGCCTAGCATGTCATCCCCGAAAAAAACGAGAAAAATTTAGACGTGCCGCTGTCTTTGTTAGTTTACGCTTACGCAAGCCAAAATGAGCGCGCAATACGGTTTTCTCGTTTAGTCGATTTGTCGGGCATGGCATGCTAGCCCTATTGAAGGCACGCATGTGGTTTCGTTCCCGACCGTACTTAATTTTATAGTAGGATATTGTATAATATTCTATACAAGGTGTTTGGATAAACAGTTGCATTAATTTAAGAGGTGATTGCACCCACGAAACTGAAAAACTTGCCCAAAGAAACATGTAGGAAATTCGAAAAAACAATTTTTGGACTTTACATACTAAATCCGATCAGGTCGAATATTTGTATGAAAAGAAATATTTTTTTTCTACGTTTGCCTTGTTTTCTTTTGGGAAAATTATTCAGTATCATGAGTAAAATTACCCATTAAAGTACCTAATGGAACTGTCTACCCTAACACCCTGTATATCACTACGTATAATTAACATCTAACCTTAAGAATCAAGAAGTAACATCGTGTTAATTCAGCAAAACATGCCCCGTGGCAGAACCTTTACGCTTTCACAATAAGTATGAAAATGGATTGGTTTGCAGGACTCCGTTACGTGACACCAACTGTATGAGGGAGGGAGTGATACATGATCAGTGTACACCCCGAACAGCTGACCGGCAGATAGGGTGTCTCTCGTTAGATCCGAAACAAGGGGAGAGAAACGATTTGAAGCTACCTATACATGATTAGTAATTTAAATGACCTTATGGACAATGCACATAATTGACCCGGTTTTGGTAAGCTTATTAAAAAAAAACCAAGCACCAGCCGCCATCGTCAGTTCTGAAGAATTGGAGTGGTAATATTGAAAGGCAGACGTTCAAATCAGCAGTACAAAATGTCAAAATTACAATGGAGATGAAAAGCTGGGCCACACAGAGTGCAGCGGCAGAACAGGTGCAGACCGGCTGCAGGCCGGCAGTAGTTGTAAACTATGGAATTATATGCGAGGTGTTACACTCCGGCCACTGTTCCGCAGCCGCGCCGGACTGCATTCAACTACTGCCGGCCTACAGCCAGTCTGCACCCGTTCTGCAGCTGCACTCTGTGTGGCCCAGCCTTTATTCATCATTCGATTATGACTTTGAGCGTTCAAAAATCGCTCTCCAGACCATTATTTCCGTGGGTGCACCAACACCCACGAAGGAATACTAGCTATATAGCTATATATACCGGGTGGAAAAAAAAGGCCGTGGTTGGAGGGAAAGTACCCTTAATATTTATGATGTCAAATTTTACGGAAAGGAAACATTCCTTTATTTTCAAATTTAATTAAAACTGCATTTAAAGATTTTTGAAAAATCATCTGCTTGAGCCGGGAATCGAACCGGTGAAACGTGAAAAAAAAACATCCTGTATTTTATGATACCAACCGAAAGAGTCATTCATAAGGATCAATTTCTTTTAAACAACATAGTATCTTAAATTAAAGAAAGACCAAGAAAAAATGATTTTTTTATTGTTAAACTTACTATCTAAAGAAAATTCTTTACTTAACTTATAAATTGCGTATTGCGAATAAATTCGCTACGTGTCGCCTTTTGTATTGAATTATGGTGAATATTTGAAATAATATTTTGTACTTCCGTTTTTAATTCCTCTACTGACCTGTAGTTTCTTTTATACACCAGATTTTAAATATTCAGTCAATTCAATATAAAAGACGACTCGTAGAGAATTCAGTCGTAGAATACATACTTTAAAGTATTTTCTTTAGATAGTGAGTAAGTTTAACAATGAAAAAATCATTTTTTCTTGGTCTTTCTTTAATTTAAGATACTATGTTGTTTAAAAGAAATTGATCCTTATGAATGACTCTTTCGGTTGGTATCATAAATCAGGATGTTTTTTTTTCACATTTCACCGGTTCGATTCCCGGCTCAAGCAGATGATTTTTCAAAAATCTTTAAATGCAGTTTTAATTAAATTTGAAAATAAAGGAATGTTACCTTTCAGTAAAATTTGCCATCATAAATATAAAGGGTACTTTCCCTCCAACCACGGCCTTTTTTTCCACCCTGTATACACAGATTCGAAACCAAAAACCCTATCCGGGTGGACAGGAAGCTCTTTTGAAACAGTTGTAGCAATAATTCCATTCCGCGAAAGGGACGTTTGGCAAAGGGCACATTCTGCGAAAAGGACGTGTTACGCAAGGTACATTTTGCATCTGAACGGAATTACGTATTTATTATCATTGGTTATTATTCCCATGCCCATGGGAAGAAATAGTGTTATCTGATGACTTCTTCTTATCGTGACGGCAGTAAACCCTGGTGTCAGAGTTTTTTCAGACCGCCTTAAGGCCTCTGACGTGGTTTTTGTGATGTGGTGACAAGTGGTTATAATAGCCTTTCGCCCACTAACACATTGCAAGAGAAACCTGCATATCCCTTAGTCGCGTCATTCGACACCCACGGGAAGAAATGGGGTGGTTTATTCTAAGCCATTATGACGGTAGATTACATTTATGGAGAAAATCATAGGCGACACCTTCTTTTTCAGATAATTTAAGTAGTGTAGTAGGAGAAACACAAGCCTGTAAAGAAGTAGAAAATAAGAAGGAAAACCCCTCATGTAAATCTTGCAAAAGACACCAACTCAACAAGCAATGATGGATAAGCTGAAACCCGTAGCGTCCCGGCGCGCACCGAGATCACGTGCCGTATGAGATACGTGCTCCGTCTATTGACGTCACAGGTGTCCGTAGGGCTGCGACAGACAGACCGTACATGATGCGGCTCTTTTTAAATACGTTTGTTAGGGGCAAATGGCGCAGCGATTCAATGTGTGTCGGTTGTATCGATTAAGAAGGTTAATCATTGATACAGTTGACAACCACAATCCATTCACAGCAGTGTTGCCAGAAGGTTACTTTTGTAACCTTTTAGGTGATTTTTAGCTCTGCCAGGTTACTTTTAGGTTAGACGATTCAAAAGGTTACTTTTAGGTGATTTTTCGGAATTTGTATCAATAATAAATCAATTCTAAAAGAATTAATAGAATAATCAATTTTAAATTCTTATTTTTCCATGAAACTGAACGCTTTTTCATATATTTTGCAATGTTTTAAAACCCAAAACATTCGTAATGTGGCAGGTACAACTCCCAAAAACAAGTTTTTCTCTCGCATTATTGTATAACAAATGACTAAATTAAGTGCGTCACTTTCTCGATCGATCAATCAATCGGATGAAAAATGCAACTTAAAATGGAAAACGCTACTGAATTGTTTATATTTCTGTAAGTAAATATAATTAACATCTGTTTATTAATTTTTAATACCTTATTACTGGAAACAAAAAAAAGGTTACTTTTCACACCAAAAGGTTCCTTTTTTATCTATTTCCGGTTACTTTTGACAAGATTCGGCTGGCAACACTGATTCACAGTTCTATTTTAAAAGCGATTGCGGCGTTCGCTGTATTTCTGGACCAGCCCTAACCAACCAATAGAACTTGCCACTGGAAATGCGATAGTTGCAATGTCAGATGTTTTTAAAAGACGCTTTTGCTGGAAATTTTTCATTTTACATGCCTGTGGAGAAATGTGTAAGAACTAGATTATTTTCAAAAACTTTTCTAGTTGTGGCTATGGGTCCGCTCCATTTATTTATCAGATAAATATAAAAAGTAATTGGTTCATGTTATTGCTATATTAACATAGTCAATTCAATTGCACTTTATTGCACAAAATTATTTATCGGATCAGAGTGTTGGGCCACAAAAGGGACGGATGAGAAACGATTGCATGCAACTGAGATGAGAATGTTGAGATGGATGTGTGGTGTAACTAGAATGGACAAGATTAGGAATGAGTATATTAGAGGAAGTTTGAAAGTAGCACCTATAACGGAAAAATTGCAGGGTAATAGATTATCGTGGTACGGTCATGTAATGCGGAGAGAAGAGTGTCATGTTACGAGACGAGTGTTAAGTATGAATGTGGATGGCTGTAGTAGGAGAGGGAGGCCGAAGAAAAGATGGATGGATTGTGTGAAGGATGATATGTGTAAAAAAGGAGTGAGTGTTGAAACGACGGCTAAGAGAGATGAATGGAAGAGGATGACATATTGCGCCGACCCCAAATAATGGGAAATTGGCAAGACAATGATGATGATGTACTTTATTGCACACCAAAACAAAATACACATTTGAATAAAGATAAAGAATTACAAGTAGGTACAAATAAGGCGGTCTTATCTTCCAGACAACCTAAGAGTAGAGGAATTAAGAAACGAAAGTAGGCCTATTGTTATTTAATATACATCTATCTATACTATTATAAAACTGTAACAGAAGTGTGTCTGTACATTGAAGATATTAACAAGAAAAAAGTTACGATATGGTTTTTAGGTATCTCTGATTCCATATCACCAATTTTTTGTTTGTTTGAACGAGTATCACGCAAAAACTACTGAACCGATTATGATGAAACTTTTTTTGTTTGATAGCTTATGATCTGACTTAAAATCTGGTATATAATTTGTGCGGACGAAGTCGCGGGTTAACGCTCGTAATACATAAGCTTAATACTCGGAAAAACTGTCTACTATGTCGGTCGTTAGTGAAAATAGAGTACAACAAAAAATCCAGACTAACTAATCGACGTCTAGACTGGACTAGTTGACCCAAATATAACTAAAATATAGTTTAGGGAGCAAATTAAGTTAGGACACTCACGTACGCATCCACCCACGGGCGCAGCCAGAATATCGTTTAAATAATTGAATCTCTACTATTATAAAACTGTAACAGAAGTGTCTGTATTTACATTGAGATATAGTGAGCGGGGTATTTATTTATATATATATATATTTATTTAAATACAGACAACAGAATGATCCATGTGTCAGTAACAGGGTTTGACTTAAGAACTATGTTAGTAGGTACACACAAAACATAAAATAAAATACAACATAAGACAGTGAGGTACATAGCCGTAGGCACTATATCATCACTTGCACGCAGTGTGCGATGATGGGGCAGTCAAACCTGCCTGCTATCATCTCCAGAATGCTGTTGTGGCTTGCACGCAACCGGCTGACGGCTGAACCCACATATCACAAAAACTAAAGGGAGATGTGAAAAGGGGGCGGGGCCAGTGTCGCAGCAATATGCGCAAAAACGGAACACATTGCTCGCGGCAGTAATGATTCAATATATTATGAGGCTGAAAGCCAGTCGAGATATTATGTGTAAATAGTTTACAATGCTTGCGTAGTACTAAAGATTATTCGAACGTTGAGTTCTGGTACCGCAATGGATAATGAGCACATTCAAGCTAACAAAATAATTTCTATCTCGTGGTACTGGTGGTGATGTGACACTAGGTTTCGTACTCAGCGCGTTGGTTGGCATCTCTCTAGATCTCTATGGCTGAACCAATTTTCAATTTACGTCAACTTTTGTTTTATAAGCTCTTATTCAGCAGCGACGACTAGTGCAGGATGGTATTAATCGAAGAAATATGTTTTGTTTTCAACCTACTGGATAAGAGCTTATAGAATAAAAGTTATAGCCATTTGAAGCAATTACCCCGCTGACGGAATTGTTCCGCTCGACCAAAAAAAATTACTATATTGTTTTTAGGTGTCTCTGATTCCAAATAATTTTTATTTTTATTTTTTATCTGTTTGTTTGTTCGCGCATCACGTGAAAACTACTGGACCGATTTTGTTTTAACTTTTTGTGTTTGAAAGCATATTCAGCATCATCTTATTTAAGAGCTACGCTCTTGTCGGTGGAGTTTTCGCCAATCCTGTCTCCTTTCCGCTAGTCTCTTGAGTTCTTGATACGATACGACATCAACCTTTTCCCTCACTTGGACCAGATAACTCTGTCTAGGTCTTCCTCTGCCTCTCTTCCCCTCTATCTTCCCTTCCAGTATGGTTTTAAAGAAATTGTCGTTTCGTATCAAGTGTCCGATCATTTTTCCCCTCCCGTTTTCGATTGTTTTTAAAATGTTTCTCTTTTCTTTAACCATTCTTAGCACCTCTTCATTTGTTATGCGTTCCGTCCAACTTATCCCCTCCATTCGCCTCCAACACCACATCTCAAAAGCTTCCAGCCTATCTCGATCTCGTTTAGTCAATGTCCACGTCTCGCTACCGTACAATGCAATGCTCCAGATGTACACTTTAATTAGGCGTTTTCGGATTTTGCTCGATATTTTTGCTTTCAGAAGGTGTTTTTTGTCGTTAAAAACTCTTTGAAAGCATATTACTAGACATAAAATCTGGTTTATCATTTATCTCGTTACAATTGGATACATAATTGAGCTAATCAATGACATTCTAAACACATGGACTCACCACGTCATACAATAACAAAACCCAAAAATGGCACACGTTTCTATTGCCACCCATAGCATGCTTCAGTTGTGTTCTGCTGCCATACACTGCCACTGACATTCCAGTCCTTTCACTAAGCAGTAATGTAAATAAAACAATCAAGCACATTTTTGCGGTCCCGTTAACAGCGGCAGCGCGCAGATGGGAAGTCTTAAAATTATGTCAATACACAGTTATTATTAATTTTTCTATATAATAAGGTTAATAACAAATTGGCTATTCATTTAAAGAATAAATACGAATGTAAGAAGACTGCGACTGACTGGCTCTTGAAACTATCATATGATGAGACAGAAAATTGTCTCCACCCCGTCCAATGAAGTCCTTATCGGTAGGATATTTACAACAGAATACAAATAAATAATTTGATAATGAAATAATGCACAATTAGATAAAACCGAACTCTTACACACACACACACACACACACACACACACACACACACACACACACACACACACACACACACACAAGCACACATATACCTATACACAACACACACACACACACACACCCCTCAATCACACTTACTAATTATTTTTTCTTTTCTTTTCCTTTTAGCAACACACTTCTTTTTTTTTTCACAAAAACAGTACACGTACCTAATATTTTAATAGTACTCATGTAATTTGTCTGTGCTACTGGAAGGTTGCTGGTACTCAAAGGACAGGTTTCTTTTTTGAGTATCAGCGGACATCTGTTTTGTAAACCTAATGTGTACTCTATTATGACTAAGTTTCTTTTGTAATCCTTGTTTTTTGTGAAACAATAAATTTATTTTATTATTATTTTATTAAGGAATCTAATACATCAAAGGATCAGCTTATCATCGTCAGATCTCCAAACATATCTTGTGTCATCCGCTCATAACAAATGGCTAGTATTAATAACCAAACTAAATAATAAGAGATCGATTTGTAACGATGATAGTCCCGTATTATCGCCCCATTCGTTCCGGATCCGTGCTAATGTGTCGGGGACCGGATATATTTTCCGGATGACTTGCTGGACCCGCGTGACTGGACGATTCGAAGCTAGAGGGGCTAGCTCACTTCGCACTGTAGGTATAAAAAGATTCCTAAAGGTGCGACCCCTTCAATGAGGAAAGTTCATATGTTTCCCGTTAATCTTGCAGTCCTTGAAAAATCTCTGACAACCCTGTTATTTTGTTGGCTTTACTTAGAAAATTTATTGTTGCAACTATAATGTATTCTTGTCGATATAAAAATATACTTAAAACAAATGAGTTCTTATAACCATAGACTCATCATTGTCATACAATAACAAAGCCTAAACATGGCACATGTCTCTAATGTCACCTTTGTATGCATCAGTTATGCCCAGCCGTCATACATTGCCGCTAAAATTCCAGTCCTTTCAAATCTTTCAAATGTATTCGGTTACAAAGCAGTAATGTAAAACAACTGGGCATAACTTAGTGGTCCCGTTAATAGCGGACTGATGCGAAGTCCTCCTTGTATAGAATGTCATTGCTTACAACAGTAAAGTTTACTAGAAAAAGAGTCATCATCATCAACATATCAGCCGATAGACGTCCACTGCTGGACATAGGCCTCCCACAAAATGGGGGGATTTGCCATAATCGCCACGCTTGGCAGGCGGATTGGCGATCGCAGTTGGATTGAATGTGTGTACTACAGAGGATGCTGCTGCCCATCCTCAGGTAGATCCGATCGGTTTGCTCCCATAGTGAATGTTGTTCAGTTTGATGGGTAGACTCTTAGTTTAAAAGGATGCTAATGATATCGATTTCACCCTGTATATAGAACATTTTAGTTGCGTTTCCACTTCGTTGAATGCAGTAAAATGCGCGAAACCGAGAAAAATATTTCGCTATAGAGACATAAAGAAACAACAACCAATTCTAAGCCCAAAATTGCGCATTTTTCCTTTAGCGAGTGTACGTAACAACCAATAGAGTCATTCGGTAGTTGCCAAAATAGGCAGTAACAGTTGTTGCGAGAGCAATATGGCGGAAATTCGGCCCCATGTCGGGCGCCAATATCAATTTGCCAGCAAAATTAAGATTCTCGCTACGCCGACGCCGCTCTCTTTGCAAATTCTAGTGTAATTAATTGAAAAAAGATATGCGGTGAAGTACGTGCTTTGAAAGATAAGATACATTTGGTTCCAGATACTGCAGTTAGATGGCGGACTTCAAAACCAACTAGTAATAAGGCGGATTGAAAATAAATACAGCAAGCTTTGTGTTAGGAAAACATTACTGTAAATCAGCTGTTCCATAATTAGGTGGATTAACGCCCTAACGTCCTCCACGAAGGAAAGTCTATGCAGTGGGACTTATATAGGGGGCTTATACAGGGTGAAATTGATATCATTAGCATCCTTTTAAACTTTACCGTCTACCCATCAAATTAAACAACTTTTACTAAGGGAGCTAACAAATCGGAGCAAAAAAAATATTAGCAGTTGCTTACATTTGAGTCGAATAGCAGTGCAGTTTAGTATGGAGCAGCTGATTTTTTTTGCTCCGTTCTGTTTGCCCCCATGTTAAAAGTTGTTCATTTTGATGGGTAGACTCATAGTTTAAAACGATGCTAATGATATCAATTTCACCCTGTATAAATTATGATACATTTGGGCCAAGTGACCATTGACGTTTTCTATGGAACAACAATTTTTTTTTTGCTATTTGGATGTTGGCTCCATAGTGAAAGTTGTTCAGTTTGATGTTCTGATTCTTTTAAATATTATAACGCATTTAATTTTACACCCTGTATAAATGCATGCTCCTCTTCACTTCCACTGCTATTCATCTTAGCTACTAATTATTAAAATGTCTAAATACCAAACACTGATACGATTTGTAACATCCACACAACAAAGCACTTCAGTCCGTCTCACCATTAATTACGTTTATGTGACGCGGAAGACAAGGAGAGCAGATATACCTTAGTCATGACTAAAGCTGGCGCGTTCACAGTACTCACACTTATGCAATTTCACTATACAGGATGTTTAAAAACAAAAGATTTTCAAATAATTGATTCATAAGTGTAGACTAGAGTTAGTTTTTAGTAAAATGGGTGCGTTGTAGATAAATAAATACAAATATATGTGTTACTTGTTTTTATTATGATTATTACATCACACGTGACTGACCGACGCTAACATTTAACATCACGCTGTATTTATAAACAGTAGCAAAATAAAAACAATAACTGTCTCCTTCACGCTCATAAGATAGACCGCGCGCGAGAGAGACGGGCAGACTTTTCATGATGCGTATGCAGTACGACGTCACGCCGCGCGCTTATTCACAGACACTACACAAGCGCAATGTGTAAATGTGTTGAACGCGCCAGCTTTAGTTAACAGACCTGTATGTCAAAGTAACGGTGATCATTTGTGATGAGTATGACATTTTGGTAGCTTTGTTGTTGGCTATATTGATGATTGTGATTTGAAGAAACAATTATAGTAATATTTTATTGTTGCCATCTGTATTAGCGGTCAGAAATAAACAAATATCTTGGACATTGTCACACAAATTATCTAGTCACATTTAAAGTACCTGGACTTGTATTATGATGACTAGACAACGATATAGAATACATATATAGATACAAACATCCATGACTCGGGTACAAATATTCATATTCATCATATAAATATTTGTCCCTTACGGGATTCGAACCCGCGACCCTCGGCACAGCTGGCAGGTACACTACAGACTGTGCAACTGGGCCGTCAAATGTCTACGAATTTAATTTACACGTATTTTCAGATAGCTTTAGAATTTTTAACCGGTAAAAATCACTTTTGATGACTGCAAAAATGTGGCAAAAGTGGTTTTGACCGACGCCCTTTGTCAAAAGTGGTTTTGACCGACGCCCTTTGTCAAAAATATATTTTTGAGTGGACTAGGTAACCAGAAGCAATTCATAATTTATTTATTTGTTTGTGATACACAGTTTAAAGTAATTACAAGTTCACAAATATAGAAATAGAAATAGAAATCATTTATTTGCCTCAAATAGGGTAATTTTTACATTAGGTGTTATCAAATAATATATCACTTAACAATACATAAAGATCATGCCTATCTAGCCATTTTAAATAGCATGCAAAGAATTATAGTAAATACAATAGATAAATTTGATTTTTTGAATTTAAACAGTTAAATTAGGATGCAATGTCAACCATGTATTGTGAAAATATTTATACAATGTCACTAATATTATAAAAATTTGTCAATCACTATTAAACAAAATAATAACATTTTTAGATTTCATACAATAATGTCAAATTATGTTTATTGTAAATTGCTACTGCCTCAATAATAACCAATTATACGCGCAAATCATATTTTAAAAATTCGTCAATCGAGTAGAACGTGTTTTGAAGCAGCCACTCATGCAGTGATCTTTTAAATTTACTAATCGGAAGTTGTTTTATCGCATCAGGTATTTTATTATAAATGTTTCTGCACATCGCGTAGCAATTACTTTGGAACCGTTTAGTTCTCGGAACAGTTTCAAGGGCCAGGCGGTTTGGGTTCCTGAGATTTCTCTGAGTGAAATCTCTTACTTTTTTAAATATGTCACTGTTTTGCTTTACGAACTTTCCTGCCTCAAGTATATAAAGACAGGGTGTTAGGGTAAACAGTTGCATTACTTTAAGGGAAGATTATACCCATGATACTGAACAACTTTCCCAAAAGAAACAAATAGGAAATTCGCAAAAAAAATTGAGATTCCAAAATGCAATCAGCTGATCGAACGTTTGTATAACCGACTGAGTTAAAAAAACTCATAACCGGTGAATCGCCTGATTTTTGCAGTGAAAAGTGGTTTTGACCGGTTATGAGTTTTGACTGTAACAGCAATATCGAATTACAGAAACAGATATTTGAACCGTAACTTAAGATAAGACTATCCTGTTTCATTGTATATTTTACCAGAAATTTGACAAACCACAGACAAAGAGATTAGATCCTAGATCATCATTATCATCATCTCAGCCGATGGACGTCCTCTGCTGGATATAGGCCTCCCCCAAGGATCGCCATAACGACCGGTCCTGCGCTGTCCTCATCCAACGGGTTCCCGCCGCCTTCACAAGGTCGGTCCACCGTGTGGGGGGCCTACCCACGCTGCGCTTTCCGTTACGCGGTCGCCACTCGAGAACTTTTCGGCCCCATCGGCCATCGGTTCTGCGAGCACCCGCCCGATGCCACTTTAATTTAGCAATTCTTTGGGCTATGTCAGTTACTCTGGTTCTTCTGCGGATCTCTTCATTTCTGATTCGATCTCGCAGGGAAACACCGAGCAAAGCCGTCTCCATTGCCCTTTGGGTGACTTTCAGCCTTTTTATGAGGCCTTGAGTGAACGACCAGGTCTTTGTACCATATGTCATCACATCAGATCCTAGATCAGGTATAAAAAAATTTCATTGACTATTGAAAGAAAATAGGATAACACTTCGTTTGTATGCAACGCGCTAGCAGGAAATAAGTGTGCAGTAAACTTTTTAGGACCACAATCACAGAGCCTCCATAAACAATATCGAGGTAGTTAAAAAACAGCCGTGATGACGTCATTATATCTTTTACGACGCAACATCGGCCGTTAAGTTTTATAAACAAAAACTGCCATGCACGGGTGATAAAGATCAGCAGAAAATGATAATGTTCACAATAAGCCGTAATTCAGTTTAGTGTTGTTTTACGAGAACGTCTTTGTTACGTTCTTTCTTTTTTGTGGACGTCATTTTCATATTATTAATTTTTTCAACTTATTAAAAAAATTACTCGCGTTCGGTCGCATCCGGCCCTCTAGCGAAGAACTGACAAGACAGTGACTATCGAAGTGGGGTCCGAGTTAGGAAGAACAACTGGCAAGAGTCTAGACTAGTATTAGAACCATATACACTTACCCTAAGGCTGGAAACCAATTTTTTTTTTCTTCGTGTACCTATTCAATAGGACTGCAAAAGAATTGCTGGGCACATTGCTCGTAGAACATATGGCCGATGTGGCCGAAGAGTTTGTGAGTGGCGCAGCGTGGGTGGATCGACGGCCGAAACCCGTTGGATAAGGACAGCGCAGAACCGGTCGTGGTTGCGACCCTTGGGGGAAGCCTGTGTCCAGCAGTGGATGTATATCGGCTGAGATGATGATGGTAATGAGGATAAGGAGTCCTAGGGTGGAAGGTGGAAGCTGGGCAATGATTGCCGAAGCGTTATTTGTGTTATATAAAATATACTTTTTTTTTTATTTTCCGCGTAAACGTGTTCTCCAGGTCCGCAAACGCATAAAATATGTTGAAAATAGTACCAAACAAAACGTAGCAAAATAAACCAATCCTTTTCTCATAAAAGCTCTCCAAAATATCTAATTAATCTCAAAAACAGATTAATCAATCGATGACATTAGATTATTAGGAAAAAATATTTTTTAAATATGCGCTTAAAATGTCCGATGGATTAATTAAAAATGTCCATCATCTTTGAAGTAGGAAATGGAGGTTTGGATCCATAAACCGGGAATGATAAATTAAATCTTTATGTTTTCGATAAAAGTTTGCCGTGGTTTGGAACCATTTTATTTTTAGGTATTTTTGAGTGTTTTCGTGGGCTAGCCACCTTACAAACTTAAATGGTGAGGCTTTTGGAACATTAACAGAACATCAAACTGGACAACTTTCTTAATGGGACCAACATTGAAATCGCGAAAAAAAAATATAGTCATTTTTCACATTTAGGTCAAGTAGCATTGCAGTTTTGTATGGTACAGCGGACTTTTTTTTGCGATTTCGAAGTTGCTCCCGTAGATAAAGTTGTTCAATTTCATGGTATGATCATCCCCTTAAAACAATTGTTGAATAATATAGCTAATATTTTTGTATTTATATTTTATACATGTATACTACTAGTACATAAAGCTGCGGGCGACTGTACTTCAAACCGCAATGTACGGATTTCCTCTCCCCGACACATCGATACAAAACACTAAGCTAAAACAAAGTGCTAAACAAAACGGACACCCGGCCGAGTTAGAAAGTCGCCGGGCAGTAAACTTCACAACGAAGGGTCATTTGTTTTAATTTAGTTGCATTGCCGCTGGGCTTCATTGCAAATGATGGTCGATGCAGCGGGCGTAAAGTTTATACGAGGGTTAGTGGGAGATATTGAGCTGGATTTTATGGTATGGACCTACTTTTTGTTTTGGAGCTTTAAGGAAAATAAACCTTTAAATACTAGGCCCTGTTCGTAAACGCTACAATTGACAATGACAATTCAGAGTACATTTCTGAGAATTCTAGGACACATGAAGCACTGCAAGTTTAGCGTCATTAGTAACCAGCAATCATAGACGAAGAATTTTTCGCTTACGCTGGTAGACGGGATATCAGTGTAACCGGGAATGAGATAGCGAGTCATAAAATCCCACACAATTTATATGAAGTGACATTTTGGAGTCAGGTGGCCGTAGTACAAAAAAGTGGTTACGCCGATAAGGACAGCAATAAGGTAGCGATCTCCTTTTTTAACTAGAGCGAATTTGCTATGTGCATCTCTTATTGAGTGAATATGACACGACATACGTGCTTCCTTCTAGTACCTTCTCTTTCTACGCCAGCAATGTAATCTAAATTGTCATTGTCATTGTCAATTGTCGCATTTATTAAACAGAGCCCGAAAGCCCAATGCCAAAATTAAGCTGTTTCTGGATTATAGTTATAAGTAGTGGTAAGAACGACAAAAAATCAGATCAGCTGTTCAGCGAAAATAATGTGCCAAATACATTTGGGTCGAGTAAGTTTGCAGTTTTTCGCGATATCGACTTGGTCCCATTAGGAAAAGTTATTCAGTTTATGGTCTGATCATTCCTTTAAACAACTGTCAGCATTATTAATACAGACGATTTGCAGCAAAGATTTAGACATACTAATAAAAAATATGGTATATTTTCTATGCTCGTGTCCATATTGGCGCTGCCGACTGTACCTATCACAATACGTAGATTAAAACGTACGGGGTAAATCCAAAACAAAGTTTCAACTAAATTCAGTAATAGACAAGAGTATCTAACGAATTTTCCAACCGAACGCAACTCCGGATATATCCGGTTAAAACCCGGACGCATTTCAACCCGCAGCCGAACCGCAACTACTTGAAAACTTAAATTGTCACAAGAACTTAAACTTTGTATATCAACTTCATAATAGAGGTATGTTTTCACTAAGTCTCACATACTAACCCATTTGCAATCTTAAGTCATTGAAACACGATTTCTGTTAGAGACTTCAGAATGTTAACACTTTAATCTGTAGTAACAATGGAAAATGAACTTTACTCCATTGTGTTAAGATTGTTGGATGTATTTAATTATGGGTTGAGCGACTTAGACCCGTAATCTTGATATAAGTTGGAATTAATATTCCATAAGGTGAGCTTCGCTTCGAAAATTGGTATGAGACAATCTTCATATTAATCTGGTCTTAAATATTTAAATGTTGTTAAAGCTCAAATATGCTCACGACTTTGCTACCCGAGATGATAAATCAAGTCAGTCTTTGTGTAGGTGATAGTTGTAAGTCATCTCGAGCGCCACCATACTACGTTACCAGTGTCACGTTAACATAGAATAAAGTATTCATTTGGGTCACGTTGCAGGTTCTTACCCGAGCACTCGTCTCGCGTGGTTTTCGCGCATCTAGTTTTTGCCTGCCACGAAGCTGCGCAAACCTCAATCTCTTCATGTTCTTAACCAAAAACAATCCCTGAGATGGGGATAGATTCTTCCATAAACTACTTGACACTGGCGGAAAAGCACAAGCAAGAGTCCATTTTATAAACAAAAAAAATTAAAGAAAAGTATTCATTATTCTCATGACGTTAAGTAGTTTCTAGTACTCGGATCCTCCTTATGAAACGTCACACACACATCCCTAACGCCGGTTATAGCCCAGTCATTTTACGGAGTTTTGTTAGGAGGGTGGGGAGTAATTATAAATTGAACTTTTAAACTGTAACCGGCACCATTTAGTGGCCAAAAGACTATCTGAAAACATATTTAAAAAAAATTTGGTACGCAACATAGAAATCGAAATTGTATCTCCTAATAATTATTTATTAATATTAATTTAAAAGCCAGAAGGCTTTAAAATTAATATTAATTATTAATAATACCAATGCACTCATTTTAATTAGATTTAACAATATAAATTATTATTGAACAATAAAATAGGCATTAAAATTTAAAAATTGAGATATTTAATAGAAAATGCTAATGTATTTTTCAAAGCCTTGTAAGTAGACAAAAATATTAACACCATGTTTGAAGTATGTATAATGGTGAAGCCATAAAAGCTTGCAAAAAAAATTTACCATTCGTTGTTTTAGAACAAGATAAATGCTGAATTTAAAATTTGGTGCTGTTGCCGACGCGATTTTTTTTTTATTTTGGTTCATTTCTAAGCTCAAATTGGCTCTCAAACACTATACCGAAAAAAAATTTCAATTATTTATTAGTCCCAGCTCAAACCGTAAAATGACTGGGCTATTACTTAATTTCGCAACTTTTTGTAGAGATGCGTGGCCAATGATGTTATTGGGAACTAAATATTTTAGCACAAAATATTGGTCGCCCTTGCCAGCTTTAATGCGTGATTTTGACGTTTTCGCAAAGAAAGTAATAAAAAAAAAACCATACGTAATAATAAAAAAAAAAGTGGAGGCCTGAATTTTTTTCTACTCTTTATGGTCAAAGTGTAAAGGTCTTATTATACTTCGGGGTGGACAGAAAGAAAGAAGAAAAAAAGGCTTACGTTTCCCGACTGCTTCTATAAACTCTTTGGTTTAATCTTATTTTATATTATATTGAAACTTACCTGGAATAAAAAAAAAACAGATTAATGACACGAAAATATTTAAGTATAAGAAAGAACATGTTACATTTTTCGGGGCAGGTTGATACGAGTCATTTTGTCACTTAGCATAAGGAGGCGCTATAGTATCATTTGTAACGTCAAGTATGATACTTCTTGTTAAAGCAAAGAAGTTGAAGACAACAGCTATAGTCGGGGAAATCTACGGATTTTTGTATGGAGTAGGTTGCATTAATTGCACTTTTGGTGATAGTTTGAAATATTAGTAGATACATACCTGAAAAACATAAATTCGCAATAATCCCCGATTTTGTATTGTTTATTATGTAATAATTAAGACACTTACAAAACATTAAATTTAGGTATGAACAAAAAATGGAAAACTGGTGATTTTATACAGGACGGCTTCGGTCAATACGTTTTACTTATAACAATAATAATCCCAGGTTAATATGATAAACTTGAGTAGATATTTAATATTTTGTAAGTGTAAAAAAATTATTACCTCAAAACTTAATTATTTACTGTTTGTTTGTACACAATAAATTTGCCTTGTGATAATTAACTGTCGCTTTTGCTAGTATGCTGGAAGAAATATATTTAGAAATACGCTTGCCCTTTGTACATTTATATCGATTTTAAGGTATTTCTCAGGGCCTACATAACCATGAAATCTCGACAAAAGTGTTATAAACTAACAGTAATACTAGTTCAAACACAATTTACTAAAGTGTATTTAATGCAATCTCAAACTGTATTTTTCCTAGACTACTATAGTAAAATAAAATGAATCTTATTTAAACCATAACATACAGGGTGTAAAATTAAATGCGCTACCTTCATATTAAACATGGTGCTTTAGGTTAGCTTTAGACCATCAAACGGAACAACTTTTATTATGAGACCAACATTTAAATAGCGAAAAACATTTGCTGTTTCATGCGAATGTTGGCAGAATAGCTATTGGCATTTTTGCGATTTGAAAGTTGGTACCAAAGCAAAAGTTGTTCAGTTTGATGGTCTGAACCATCACCTAAAGCATGTTACGTATTGAAGTTAACACCCTGTATTATAATGATCAAATATACACGCAAATGCGACGGGCACGTCCCACGGTCTGACCGCAAACAGCCGCAAATGACAATTGTGTTCAAACTTTGTGAAGGCTAACTTGCATGTTAATGATTTCATATACACAATGAGTAAATTGTTGAATTTGATACGATTACGAGAACAGAATATAGTGTGCCAATTGTGGGCAGAGCGGTGATAAGCCGATCTAATATTGTAATTTCGGTTTAATACTGTATTCTTAGTTTTACATTAACTAATAAGCAAAAGAGCTCATTGAAATAATCAATCAATCAATTATACTTTATTTGACACCAAAAAACATAGTATACAGAGAGCAAACAATCAGGAAATACAAAAGGCACAAAAACAGGCGGTCTTATCGCTAATTTAGTTTTTAATTTTATTCTAAACTAGCTGGTGCCCGCGACTTCGTCTGCGCTTCGTCTGGACAATTCAAACAATGTCTTTATAAATTGTAGCCTATGTGTTATTCTGATGTATAAGCTATATTATTGTAAAGTTTCATTAAAATCCATTCAGTAGTTTTTACGTGAAAGAGTATTATTATTTGTGGTTGGGCTATTGCAAGCAAGGGTCGTTATGTAACACGGAGACCAGCGTTGGTCCTTGGTGTTCGCCACAAGCTCACCCATATTTTACGCATACCTCCGAACTTATGGTATTTTCTTTTCATCCTCGGGAATGCAGGTTTCCTCACGATGTTTTCCTTCACCGCCGAGCTGGTAAATGATAAATACAACCGTACATAAATTCCGAAGAACTTAGTGGTACAGGCCAGGAATCGAACCGCGTCCTCAGGATTGAGGCGCTAGCTCTCTTCCGTATGGGCTATCATCGCTCGTGAAAGAGTAACAAACATCCATCCATACTTATAAACTTTCGCGTTTATAATATTAGTAGGATTATAAATGATGGCGGCGCTAAAAAATAGGCGTAAAGAAAAAGGCGCCGTTTTTAGTCATTGGCTTTAGCTTAAACTATTTTAAGGGGATATCAGGGGGAGGGGATGATCAGACCATCAAGCTGAACCATTTTTTCTATGGAACCAATATCGAAATCGCTAAAAAAATCTGCTGTCCCATACATTTGAGTCGAGTTATGTTTGCAGTTTTGTATGAAACATCTGATTTTTTTTCGCCATTTCGATATTGGTCCCATAGAGAAAGTTGTTCAGTTTGATGGTCTGATCATCTCCTTAAAATAGTTTCAGCTATTTTTGTTAGACTTTATACAGGGTGTTCGAGTAAACAATTGCATTACTTTAAGGGGTGATTGTATCCATAATACTGAACAACTTTCCTAAAGAAACCTATATGAAATTCGCAAAAAAAAATCGACTTTCCATACTAAATTCAATCAGCTGACCGGACTTTTGTACGAAAAGTCGAAAAAAAAGTTTGCCAATTTCCTATAGGTTTCTTAGGGAAAGTTGTTCAGTATCACGGGTACAACAACTTAACCTTTGATTTTTCAGAGGTTAAAGTAATGCAACTGTTCACCCTAACACCCAGTATATAAGGTCTAACAAAATTAGCTGAAACTATTTTAAGGGGATGATCAGACCATCAAACTGAACAACTTTCTCTATGGGACCAATATCGAAATCGCGAAAAAAAATCAGCTGTCCCATACATTTGAGTCTAATTATGTTTGCAGTTTTGTATTGGACGTCTGATTTTTTTTCACGATTTCGATATTGGTCCCATAGAGAAAGTTGTTCAGTTTGATGGTCTAAACATCCCCTTAAAATAGTTTCAGCTAATTTTGTTAGACCTTATATATTGAACTCAGAACATACAGACGAATAGATAACGTCCGTTTTTTGAGGTCGCAGTCGGTAAAAAAGCTGCCAATTCGGAAGACGTATTGGCGCCCGACGCGAGGCCGAATTGAACTGTCCAAACTTAACCTATCGCTATTAGTTATCTCACTGCAGCTGCAAGTGTAACTTCCGAAGCCGGGGTCGCAGGTTCGAATACCAGTTAAATATTTATTTGATGAATAATAATAAACTTATTCTCTCCCCAAAAACTCAAAGAGGTAAAGTACCCATCAATATGAACAACTTTTACTTTGTATTTTATCGGGACCATTAATAATTATATTTATTTATCTCTTTTGCAAAACATTTATTTTTATCAATAGCCCAGTCATTTTACGGAGTTTTGTTAGGCGGGGTAGGGAGTAATTATTAATTGGACTTTTAAACTATAACCGGCACCATTTAGTGACAAAAAGAATATCTTAAAACATATTAAAAAAAAATCGCTACGCAACATAGAAATCAAAATTGTGTGTCCCAGAAGGCTTTTAAATTAATAATATTAATACCAATGCACTTATTTGACTTAGATTTATCAACATAAATTATTTTTGAGCAATAAAATAGGTATTGAAATTTAAAAACTGAGGTATTTATTAGAAAATACGAATGTATTTTTCAAAACCTTCTCAGTGTAAAAAATTACTACCAGATTTTTTAAGAATGAGATAATACCTAAATTTTAAAATTGGAACTGTTGCTGATGTGATTTTTTTTTAATTTTGGTACATTTCTAGACTCAAATTGGCTCTTCAATATTATGCCGAAAAAAATATCAATTACTAATTAGTCCCGGCTCAAACTAACTAAAATGACTGGGCTACAACGAAACGTCTCTTTTTAGAATGTACCTAATGTAAATTCTGAAAAAAATATATATAAGGTCGAATTGAGAAACCTCCTCCTTTTTTGAAGTCGGTTAAAAAGAGACGTTTTGCTGAGAGCACGTTTTGTAAAAGGGACGTTTTGCTGAGGGTACATTCTGCAAAAGGGACCTTTTGCTGAGAGTACATTCTGCAAAAGGAAGACCGTTTTTTCTAAGGGTACATTCTGCGAACGACGCGTTTTGCTCACGGTGTACATTTAGAGAATAGTACATTTTGCTCCTAAGCCGCGTTGACAAGCTGATGATGATAATTATATCTTTTGTAATCAAGCCATTGCAGTCGAAAACCTCTATGAAAGATCAATATATAGCCCAAATCGGCCGTCCCAAATCAATAACCATAAATATATGAAACCAATAACTGTAGCATAGCAACATAAGTATAAACAGACTACGAAATTAATTAGCAGCGAGCAACAGGATGGAGCGAGATAACTCATAAAGATAGCGCTAGTTTCGACAGCTCGATTTGGCCCCGTGTCGGGCGCCAATTCATCTTCATGCTAGTAATTAAATGCGTGACAGATACGGCAGTAGTTTTGCTCACACGTATACAACAGTAATGGCAAACCCTTGCCATATTTCCTAGACACTTAAAAGGACTGTGTTACTTCCAAACGCCATACAAAAAGCGAGAACGATTTACTTATTACTGAAAGCAAACTAGGTCCTAAATTTATTATAGGTTTTCTCACCTTTGACTATTTATTATAACGGCCAGCCTTGGGGTAGCATTTCGCTTCTGCCACGGTATAAGAACAATTTTATTGATCATGATGAAAAAGATGTATGAATGTCAATGAGGCTAAAGAGGTGTGTCAGAGTCGTAGCGTGTGGCGGTCCGTGGTCTCTGCCTCTGTCCCATGAGGGTACAATGGTGTGAGCTTATGTATGTATGTATGTTTATTGATCATTTACATTAAATTTTATACCTTATCACTAAACGAGACAGCCTATAAATTGCGAAACAATAATTTCGAACTTATCTCGTTTGGGGTTCACATGAGACAACTTTTCATGATTTTTAACAATCAAAATTAGAATCAACAGTTGCGGATTTCATGTTACCTCGCCAACCGCAAAAAGTGGCAGAAATGTACGCGTGTAATTCTACTAAATTACACGCGTAACCAGTCCATACACAGGGTGAAATTGATATCATTAGCATCCTTATAAACTAAGAGTCTACCCATCAAACTGAACAACTTTTACTATGGGAGCAAACCGATCGGAGCACAAATAAAATCAGCTGTTCCATACTAAACTGCAATGCCTAGTCGACTCAAATGTATGCAACAGCAAATTTTTTTTTTTGCTCCGATCGGTTTGCTCCCATAGTAAAAGTTGTTCAGTTTGATGGGTAGACTCTTAGTTTAAAAGGATGCTAATGATATCAATTTTACCCTGTATAAATCTTTACTGACGCCAAACCGTGTGTCTTCCGGTTATAGCCAGTCACTGCATCTGACCCCACCTCTGATCGTATCGGTCTCTAGTTCCATCAGACATAGGAGGGTAAGGGTTTAGGAGGGACGAGAGAGTGCATCTGTGTTCAGCGCGTACAGTACGACCAGGAAAATAATTCCGCTCGCCAATTTTCGTTTGCGTAGAGCAGACCCCAGTCGGTCCACGTTTTTATACTAGGGGAATCCTAGTTTGTGGCCAGAACAATGTCAAATTGTTCTGGCCACTACACAAATCACAAAACGGGAACCGTTAATTACAAATCGCGGCACAAAAGCGATGCACCGTAAAATGACATTCGCATTCGAATCCCGTAATTTGATAGGAAAATAAATTAAATTCCAGCACTTGATAGTGATGTTCAGCGTAAGTCATTTCGTATACGGATATTTCATAATCTTTTACGAAGCTAACCTGCGCCACGGATGGAAATGGTCTTAGAGATGTCATTCAAATTTATGAACAAAGATTGTATTGTATTACAGTGACTCTTGTATAACCAGGATCAACAGCGCCATAACTTTACTGGAACCCAAAGTGAACAGAATGAAGGGTAAATCAAGCGTCCGAGTTTCTTCCATTACGAAATTTTAACAGCTATCAAGAAAACAGTGAGCCTATTTTGATCACTAACTTGCCTCCATAAATCCACTCTGCACTAGGCCACCGTAGTGGAGACCTATGTCCATTACCTCTCAATCTTATACCTGAAACCTTTAATGAGATCTTACAGACAATTGTCTGTACAAAATCATTGCAAGCCTGTAGCCTCTGTCACATTCGGATACGGATATCTAGTAAACAATATTGAGATTTCCAATAGCATCAGTCACATCCCTAGTACGTAGATAGCTGGCGTTGCACCTGTCCTCTCGTACGAGGTATAAATCAGAGTACCACTGAGCGGAACTTATTGGACATCGCTTTTTAATAAGCTCCTTGCATGCCATGCGCTCCTGGTATCTTATGATACGATGATATGAGGAAAACTCGCATTGGTATTCAAATACAGGGCAGATGTATAATATTCTAATCGAAAGCTGGTGAGCCTTACGTTGACGTATTACAATGGGAGAAGGGTGAAAGTTAAATGGTTTGCAAGTGAAGATTTAGAAACATTAAAAGTAGTAACCTGGACACAACTCTTGCTCATGTTTAAGAAACAAAATATTAGTCGGTACTGAAACGACACTCACCTCCAGTGGAGAATCCCGGTTATGGAATTTTTCGCTTTTTACAACACCAATCTCATTGGTGCTATTATAAGTCAGACACCACACAACCAACATTGTATGAAAAACGAAGTATATCAATATAGTTTTACACCTATCTATACATGGGAAGCCTTTGCTTTCTAGTTTTTTAATGTTAATGTTTCGAAACAAACTACAAAACTACCAACTAAAAATTTGGCACGGATGTTTTTATTGCCATTACAGGTGCTAACTAAAAAAAAGATTTTTCGCAATTCAACCCCCAAAGGCGTGAACAAGGGGCTGAAAGTTTGTAGGAGTATTTCGTAACAAAGATCGGGAACTCCAGCTAGGCTTCATAGCCTAGCCCGCCGCCGCAGAGTAGCCTGCTGGTCGGTCTTCTACAGATTGTACTTCGGTGAGTGTGCCCAAGAGCTACATGAGCTCATCCCGCCTTCCTCTTTCTACTATCGGACTTCCACCTATCACCCCTTCTTGGTTGACATCCCACATATCCGAACCAAGCGCCTTTCTGAATCTTTTATAATGCCAAGCCAATACAGCCAAGGTGTGGAGCGCCCTGCCTGCGTCAGTATTTCCGAGCGCTTACAACCCGAATTCCTGTAAAGTGAGCTCGCTAGACCTTCGACCCCATCTTTGTCCTAAGGACGAGGTCAAGAACAACACAAGGTATAATAAATATTTTCCATATCGTCAATATTTATCATTTATTTAATTAATTTAATTCACGGGGCCGTAGTGCGCTAGGTGGCGCTAGTGTTGGGCACATAACCAATACCTAGCCAGTAAATTCCGTTATGAAACCCATAACACGACCAGAACTGCCACACGAAAGCCAGGGTCAACAGCGGCGACCATTCACTACACTAGACAATGAAGTTCAGCGAGCGAGATATATACACTAATCTGTCTCGTAACTAAAACACATGTCTATCTAAAATGAACATCAGTAATCCGATCTAATGCCTCCCTTAATTAACTATGAAACAGCATCTCCTGCTGTTCACAAAGGGAGACAAATTAATATTAACAGTGCATAAATGCATAACATTTCTAACACGCATTGTCATGTCTGATTCAAAGACAAGCTGGCAGCGAATTAAAGGATCGAATGACAGACGGAACGAGACTAAAGCTTTTATGTAATCGTGTTTAGTTGCAGCAATAAATCAGCAGTTATTTTTAACTTTGAAGGCAAAATTCTATCTTGAGAAAGGAGCGTTAAAATAAAGCAATTATAAAATGGGTGAGTTTGTTCTCATCCATGTTTTGTGCCATTGTATAGGATGATAAAATATCGCTAAGATTGAGTTGGGAATTGTTTGAAATTTAAATTTATTCAGATCAAATTCAAAACAATATATCAAAATATATACTTTATTGTTTTAAGACATGCAAACGAATTTCAACATTGGAGTGTTATTAGAATGGAAAAGATTAGGATTGAGTATATTAGAGGAAGTTTGAAAGTGGCTCCTGTGAATGAAAAGCTAAGCGGTAATCGATTATCGTGGTATGGACATGTGATGAGAAGAGATGAGTTTCTTATTACAAGCCGAATGTTGAATATGAATGTGGATGGCTGCATGATGAGAGGACGCCCAAATATAAGATGGATGGATTGTGTGAAAGATGACATGTGTAAAAAGGGAGTGTGCGAAGAAATGACGGCTAAAAGAGATGAATGGAGGAGGACGACATATTGCGCTGACCCGAAATAATGGGATAAAGGCAGGACGAAGAAGTGGAATACAGTTTTTGAGAGTTACGCAGTTATTATTTAATCTAGAAATAATTATTTTAACAAGACTCAAATATACCAAAACGCGGTAAGAACCCGTTAAAATGTTTATTTCTAAATTAGAGTGGAAGAGCACTTTACCGACTGTATGTTAAAAAATTTGAACCCCTTTATTTTATTTATTTATTTTAATACTTTATTGTACACACGGGATTACAGGGTTTATCGCTGTATGCAAGGGTTGTTTTTTCTTCTTATTTATAACGCTTCATGGCCAAAATGTTTCAGTAGGTGCTGACAAAGTAATTGAGTTGGAGCATAAAAGCAGAATAGACTAAGACTACAACAGTTTCTTGTTTGACCGCAGAACCGTAAATTCAGCTCTCGATAACCCCGCAGCTATAGAGATAAAAAATAAATAAAATTGCATCCGGCACTTGAAGCGTGCATAAAACTATTCGCCGGTCAACCCCTCACGACCCAGTGACCTCTCATTTACCATTTCCCTATAAACATAATGTCACGGATGCTGTGAAATGACGCAGCTATAGAAAGGCATTCAAAAATTCGGCCGGTCTGTCAACAAGCTTCGTAGCTCGGCGGTCGACGCATGGACTCCCGTGCCGGGGGTCGATGGTTCGAGACTCGTCGAAAATAATTCTAGATTTTATTGTTGTTGGAAATGTTCTAGAAAAGTAAGAGGGAGTAAGAATATTTGGAAAGAGACAAAAAAAATGGGCGTGTCTAGGAATGTTCTAGAAAACGGAGAGAGAAGGAATATTCGAAAAGAACCAAAAACAATAGGAATGTTCTAGAACAAAGAGAGAGAAGAAATATTTGTAAAAAAAACAATAAAAGGGGGCGTGTTTAGGAAAATTCGAGAAAGAAGGCGGGATTAAGAAATATCCGGAAGGGAACAAAGGAATAAAGAAAAGACTAACGAAATTCGGCCATCTAGAAATATCTAAGGGGTATATAAGGCCGCGAGTTTGCGGACGCGAGTCAGTATTGATTTCACAGTGAAAAGTGCGGAACAAAAAGGAAGAAAAGTAAAAGTGGAAAAGTACTAGTGAAAAGTAAAGTGCAAAGTAAAGTGGAACAGTGAGTAGACAAGTGTCAGTGTAGTGCAGTGTAGTGTGTGTCGCGTGTCGTGACGTCATAGTGCCGTGCGTCGTGACGTCATAGCGTGTCGCGCGTCGTGACGTAGTGAACAGTAAAGGTGGTGAGAGGGGAAACCCCTGCGAGGAGGACTGCTTAAAGGGGAACCTCTGCGAGGTGGTTCGTGTGTAAGTGTGTAACCCAATAAACTCTGTAAATAAATTGGACTTAGCGTTTCACTCCAATCCCGAAACGCGTCGCTCGTAACATTTGGTGTCAGAAGTGGGATTGGAGTAAGATGCCGCTGGTGCCAAAGGAGTTAAAGGGAGTCACCACCCGGGCCATGTCGGAAGCGCGACAGGAAGGTGCGGCCCTTGCAACTGAGGTTCAGCGCACCCCAGAGAGAAGACCTGAGGGAGGTGAAGTGCAGCGCACTCCAGAGCAGAACCCGGGAAACTTCCTCTATCAAATCCAGCGCATGATGGAGGAGCAGGCTCGCCGGCAGGAGGAACAAATGCGTACGATGCAGGAGGCGCAGGTACATGAACTTCGCGCAATAAAAGAAGGACAGGCTCGCCGACAAGAGGAACAGGCACGCATGATGAAAGAACAGGGTCTACGCCACGAGGAACAGGCACGCCGGCAGGAGGAGCAAATGCGCACTATGCAGGAGGCTCTTCATAAAGATATCACGAAAGGCTTGCAGCAGGCAGTAGAGAGAGTCGAAGCCGTAGAAGGGAAGTTGGATCGTGTGAAGGGCGAGGTCGAAGGGAGGCTGGACCGTGTGGAGGGTGAGTTTGCCAAAATCCGGCGAGAAGTTGAGCAGAGCAAATCTCATAGTCGTGTCGCTGCTGTTTTTGACTCACCCATACATTCAAAAGGTGTCAAGACTCCGGTTTACGATGGACTGACGTCATGGGCCGCCTTTAAGCTACAATTTGAGACAGCAATGAAGGTTAATGGCTGGGGCAAAGAGGAGGCGGAGCCTGCGTTGATATTAGCACTCCAGGGACAGGCTCTCACCGTACTGGAAGCCGTAGGAGCTAGCGGAAACCTGACGTTCGACAATCTTTTCGGAGCTCTGGAGGCTAGATTTGGCGATGGACATCTTGAACACGTGTATCGGGCGCGGTTGAGGGAACGTAATCAAAATGCTAATGAGAGTCTGCAACAATGGTCCGTGGAAGTGGAAAAGCTCGTGCGAAAGGCTTTTCAGTCGTCACCGGCAGCTATCGATAACATGCTCCTGCAGACCTTTACGGATGGGATACGGGACCCGGAGGTGCGAGCTGCAGTGCGACTTGGGCACCATGTTACACTCAGGGACGCTGTTGCTCATGCATTGGAAGTGGAAGCCGTACGTCAGGATCCTCATTCCGCTCGCCTTAGGGAGATTGTGGCGACTGGAGCATCAGTGCCGAGAAATCGAAGCGTCAATTATGTGTGCTACGAGTGTGGTGAACGAGGACATATTCGCAGCTCCTGCCCGAAGCGCACATGCCGTCGTTATGTGTGCTACGAGTGTGGTGAACTGGGGCATATTCGCAGCTCTTGCCCGAAGCATACAGGCCGTCGGGATATAGGAGTCTCGACTGATGAGCAGCAGGAAAACTGGAGAGCGCTGGGCGGTTATGTTGCAAATCCAACCATTGGAGTCAAACAAACATCGGACGGAAATAGTCTGTTAGTTGAAGGAGAGGTCAATGGTAGAAGCTGTCAATTAACTTTGGATACCGGAGCTTCGAAGACGGTAATCAATGCTCGACTGATAAGCGATATGGAAAGTTATCAGAAACGAGTTGTGCAGCAAACCAACCTACAGTTAACAACAGCTACTGGCCAGCGCATACCTGTTAGGGGAGAGTTGGGAGTTTCGATTAAGATCGGGAAAACTTCTTTCAAACATGAGGTGATTGTAGCTGAAATAGTGGACGATTGCATCATTGGCTTAGATTTCTTACAAAATCACCAGTGTAATATAGACATGAAAAGTGGAGTGCTACGGTGTAACACAGAGGAGGTTCCGATGAAAGGTGGGTCATCGGGAAAGGTCTACTGTGTGAGAAGAATAGTTTTCAAGCCTAGATCACAGACCGTGGTACCTGTTGTTTTGCCCAAGAGTAACGATGGAAGATTACCACGGGGAAGTGCTGTGATGGAAAAGGTTAAAACTGAATCTTGTTGGATTTCGGCGAGGACAGTTGTTAGATCAGTTTCATCTACTTCGAACCCGATACTTAACGTCGGAGATGTGAACCTGACGATTGAGAAGGAGGAGGTTGTTGATCACTATGAGGATAATCCTCCTAGGAATCGTAAGGTTGAGGGGGATGTAGTACCGAAAGTTATGGAAGACTCCAGCAAAGACTTGACTAAGTCACCGACTGTGATAGCTAAGAACGGCGCAGATATTGGTAGAACAGACCTGGTGAAGCTCACGATTAATACAGGAGATATGGCGCCAATCAAGCAACGATCTAGGCGCATTCCGTTTGCACGTGAGGAGGAGGAAGGAACACCGGTTTGGCTGTATAACCCGGTTCGTAAGAAAGGGAAGTGCCCGAAGTTACAGGCAAGTTGGGAAGGGCCGTATGAAGAAGAGACCAAAATAAATGACGTCACATGTCGAACCCGACGATCGCCAAGGAGCCCGTTGAAGATAGTGCACGTTGATCGGTTAGCTCGTTATTTCGGAAGTGATGATGCTCGGGACGAGCAGAACTAAGGGAGGAGCAGTGTCACGGATGCTGTGAAATGACGCAGCTATAGAAAGGCATTCAAAAATTCGGCCGGTCTGTCAACAAGCTTCGTAGCTCGGCGGTCGACGCATGGACTCCCGTGCCGGGGGTCGATGGTTCGAGACTCGTCGAAAATAATTCTAGATTTTATTGTTGTTGGAAATGTTCTAGAAAAGTAAGAGGGAGTAAGAATATTTGGAAAGAGACAAAAAAAATGGGCGTGTCTAGGAATGTTCTAGAAAACGGAGAGAGAAGGAATATTCGAAAAGAACCAAAAACAATAGGAATGTTCTAGAACAAAGAGAGAGAAGAAATATTTGTAAAAAAACAATAAAAGGGGGCGTGTTTAGGAAAATTCGAGAAAGAAGGCGGGATTAAGAAATATCCGGAAGGGAACAAAGGAATAAAGAAAAGACTAACGAAATTCGGCCATCTAGAAATATCTAAGGGGTATATAAGGCCGCGAGTTTGCGGACGCGAGTCAGTATTGATTTCACAGTGAAAAGTGCGGAACAAAAAGGAAGAAAAGTAAAAGTGGAAAAGTACTAGTGAAAAGTAAAGTGCAAAGTAAAGTGGAACAGTGAGTAGACAAGTGTCAGTGTAGTGCAGTGTAGTGTGTGTCGCGTGTCGTGACGTCATAGTGCCGTGCGTCGTGACGTCATAGCGTGTCGCGCGTCGTGACGTAGTGAACAGTAAAGGTGGTGAGAGGGGAAACCCCTGCGAGGAGGACTGCTTAAAGGGGAACCTCTGCGAGGTGGTTCGTGTGTAAGTGTGTAACCCAATAAACTCTGTAAATAAATTGGACTTAGCGTTTCACTCCAATCCCGAAACCCGTCGCTCGTAACAATAACATACATACATACATACGTACAGAAACCCCTCGTTCATAGCTGAAGGGCGTGTCTATGATCGCTGCATTTTTCAAGTTATATTTGCTTGGTTAAATTGTTGCTTGTCAGTTCTATCAGAAGATTCTGGCTACTGGAAAGACAGTAGATCGGGACATGTGGATAAAGATATGAGAGATGTATGTCAAAATGTCCAACTATGGACATAATGTGGTTAGGTTAGTTAAGGGCCTATGTCGAAAAATAATTGAAGCGAAATGGGCGTGTGATAGCTTATATTACTGCCTGATGCGAGAGAAAGAGATGGTACGGCGCGCGCGACTGAAACACACTTTATTTAATTGTGATTGTACTATTTATGTAAGTTCAATTCTGCTATCTCTTTTTTTAAATCAAGTCTCGTGTTTCTATTATTCACCGTTTAGCAGTTCGAAGCGTTTTTCTATCGAGAAAATGTGTCTTAATCGTGTTTTGGCTCCAATCAAAACTTCAATTATATGTCTAATTTACACATATCCGCAATTCATACTCCTACTGTTAGTACTTCATGATATATGACGCTTTGAAGAATCCTATTTTTTTCACATATCCTCTTAAAAGATTTATGTTGTAGAGTTGCTGGCCGCATCTTCTCTACAAGGGCACCACAACGCCACCTTCCGACGAGGTAGAGTCAAAAAAATTACGTCAAAAAGTTATGTACAGGGTGTAACAAAACACCCTAGTAATACTTAAAATCAGCTATCCCATTTTAGTCCAGTTGGTACTGCAGTTTTGTATGGAACAGCTGATTAATTTTTCGTTATCTCTATTTTGGCTCCATAGAATGGCAGTGAAAGTTGTTCAGTTTGATGGTCTGAAGTTGAGCATTACTAGGGTGTTTTGTCCCATTTTGAATTTGACATTATTTTGAATAATATTTTTTGTTTTTGAGCGGAGTTTGGCACTTACGAAGAAGCTATACCTCAGTTGAAAGGTTTTTTTTAATAGTACAATTTAATTTTTCTATTTTAAATAAATACATTTTTCTGCAGGCTTCCTCACGAATCGACTTCACGATTTTTCTCTTCACCATTTGAGAGCCGTCGGTATTACGTACATAAGCTAGAAAAACTCATTGCTGGTCAACAACAAATTCTATTCTATTCAATCAACTTTCTTTCAAAATTCTATTTTGACGGCCCGGTAACACAGTCTGTAGTGAACCTGCCTGCTGTGCCGAGCGTCGCGGGTTCGAATCCCGCAAGGGACAAATATTTATAATGATGGATGTTTGTATCTGTATATGTATTCTATATCGTTGTCTAGTCATCATAATACAAGTCCAGGTACTTTAAATGTGACTAGATAATTTGTGTGACAATGTCAAAGATATTTATTTATTATTATTACAACTTCATGAGTGTACACAACATTAATCATAATCGAACTGCCTCCGTGGTCTAATGGTTAAGAGCAACACGGAGGTCGTGGGTTCGATTCCCACAGGGGACACCTAGTGATATGTCACTTTGTGCGTTTTTCCCCAGTTGGTTAGGACATTGCAGGCTGAATCACCTGATTGTCTGAAAAGAAAAACGATTCCGTGCTACGGATGGCACGTTAAGCTGTTGGTCTCGGCTACGATCTCTGGTGGTAGTAGTTGTTACATAATCACCACGTCAGAGGCCGTAAGGACGTCTGAAAAAACTCTGACACCAGGGCTCTGCCCACACGATAAGAAACAGAAGATAATCGGGCCTGAAAAAAGAATCACTGAAAGGGCTAATCTCAAAATCCTCTTTCAAACAAAAAAAAATTTAAATTAAACCCCTCAAACTTAAGTCCTCACGAAAAAGATTAACCGACCAAAGTTGGTGGTCCGGAGCGGTCAACAAAAAAGCGTCGAGTTAAGACTACGTTGTTTTAAGTTGGTTTATTAACACTGAAAGAAAAGTTTATGAATTAAGCTCAAGAGTATGAAGTACACTTATAAATTAGAATATTTTATTTGGAATGAAACCGAAAATATGAAAGTTAAGCATAATTTTTATTTCATACAGTCCAGTCGATGGTTTCGGTACTAGTGAACCGTGGATGTTCTGAGGCTTCAGAATATCTCTGACTACTCTCTCGGGGATTATATATATAGCCCAGTCATTTTACGGTTTGAGCCGGGACTAATTAATAATTAAAAAAAATTTCGGTATAATATTAAAGAGCCAATTTGAGCCTCGAAATGTGCCAAAATTAAAAAAATCACTTCAGCAACAGTTCCAATTTTAAAATTTTGCTATTATCTCGTTCTAAAAAACCTGATGGTAATTTTTTTTGCACATATTTAAGGCTTTACCATTATATATACTTCAAACATGGTGTAAATATTTTTGTCTAGTTAGGTTTTGAAAAAAATATTCGTATTTTCTAATAAACACCTCCTTTTTTAATTTCAATGCCTATATAATTGCTCAAAAATAATTTATATTGTTAAATCTAAGTCAAATTGCATTGGTATTAATATTATTAATTTAAAAGCCTTCTGGGACACACAATTTTGATTTCTATGTTGCGTAGCGATTTTTTTTTAAATATGTTTAAAGATAGTCTTTTTGTCACTAAATGGTGCCAGTTACAGTTTAAAAGTTCCCTCACTTTTTTTTCATAGTTCTGCGAAGTATTTAATAGATGGAAGCACATTCTACTGAATCGGAAAAAGCCACCAAAAGTTGACTGTCCTCCATCTGGATTACACCATCAATCTGAACAACTTTCTCTATGGGACCAACATCGAAATAGAAAAAAATCTGCTGTTCCATACATTTGCATCTAATAGGTTTGCAAATGGAACAGCATTTTTTTTTCGCTATTCCGACATTGTTCCAAAACAGAAAAGAAAGTTGTTAAGTTTCATGGTCTGATTGCCCCCTTAGGAGAACCTACATTTTTGCTGATACTGATGGATTGTGTGAAAAAAAGTGAGCGCTGAAAGAGATGAATGGAGGAAGACGATCGAATTGGTTTTGGTTTAGTTTCTGTCCACCCCAAGACGTGAAGTTATGTATGTTGACATTAATTTGTAACACAAACAGCTGTAGTCAGGTTGTTAAAGCTCATAAAGTAACAACTAAAACTGCAACAGCTGTTTAAGTACTTGGTGACCCTTAACTATCGAGTACAGTTCAACGCAATTACAATCCTACTAATATTATAAACGCGAAAGTTTGTAAGTATGGATGGATGTTTGTTACTCTTTCACGTAAAAACTACTGAATGGATTTTAATGAAACTTTACAATAATATAGATTATACATCAGAATAACACATAGGCTACAATTTATAAAGATATTGTGTTAATTGTCCAGACGAAGCGCAGACGAAGTCGCGGGCACCAGCTAGTCTATACTATACACTATTATAAAACTGTAACAGGAAGTTTGTCTGTACATTGAAGATATTAACAAAAAATAAGTTACGATATGGTTTTTAGGTATCCCTGATTCCATATCACCAATTTTTGGATTTTTTGTCTGTCTGTTTGTTTGGGTGTTTTTTTGTTTGTGTGAACGAGCATCACGCAAAAAGTACTGAACCGATTTTGATGAAACTTTTTTTGTTTGATAGCTTATGATCTAACTTAAAATCTGGTATATAATTTGTGCGGACGAAGACACTAGCGCCACGTTGGATTTTCGTAGTATGCTTCTTTATACAGTAATGCCAATAAAAAGGCTTAAAAACTAAAAAAAAATATTTTTGAAAATTATTCGACACTTATTATTAATGTGGTAATTATATCACTCACACACACTAATATGTGAGAAAATTTTATATCTGTGACAAAATGGTTATTTTCAATTTTTGTACTGCGACAGAATTGACGCATTTTTATGTATGTACATTAATTAAGTAAAAACAATGAATAGTGCGAAGAGTTATTAATTTTTAAATAGTATGTAGGGTAAAATTGATATGAGTAGCATTCTTTTAAACTAAGAATCTACCCATCAAACTGAACAACTTTAACTATGGGAGCAAACCGATCGGAGCAAATAAAAAAATCTGCTGTTCTATACTAAAAAAGCAATCTCGACGCGCGAGTTCGCGACTCAAATGTATGCAACAGCTGATTGTTTTTTGCTCCGATCGGTTTACTCCCATAGTAAAAGTTGTTCAGTTCGATGGGTAGACTCTTAGTTTAAAAGGATGCTAATGATATCAATTTCACCCTGTATAAAATAATTTTTATTTTAATAAGCTATCGTTTCCGAGATATTAAGGTATGTTGGTGACTCGGATTCATTGCTCTCGAGTGTTTTCCACAATGATATTCTATACAAGGAGGACTTCGCATCAGTGCGCTATTAACGGTACCAACAAGTTATGCCCAGTTGTTTTACATTACTGCTTTATAACCGAATACATTTGAAAGGACTGGAATGTCAGCGGCAATGTATAACAGCTGGGCATAACTTATGCATACAAAGGTGACATTAGAGACATGTGCCATGTTTACTCTTTGTTATTTGTTATAGTTTATATCAAAATAGGAACTAAGGTTATCTGTGGTAGTGTCTATGCTTCGATGTAACTTCCGTTCATTCTAAAAAAATGCACACATAATCACATTATTGTATGACATGATGACTCTATGGTTATAAAAACTCATTGGTTTTCCACAACAAAAAAATGCATTTAATTTCGTATCATAGACAAAATGACGCGGACTGTACTTAGCAAAACTCAGATCAGGTCCAATAAAGGGTTAAACCGGCCAACTGTCCGACCGCAGAACTCTCACAAACGTCAAATAAATAAAGCCCTGCGTACAATTACGCAGATGGCGTTAGAACTAGTTAAGTGTGCGGTCAGCCTAAATCTCGGCGTTTCGGCTTAGGACGGACGGCCTGATGAAATGTCCCTTTTGTTTTGTGTTAAGGGTTAGGTGGCGTTAAATGTTCGACTTAAATCAAGCTTTAGTTATAATAGCGTTCGAATAGGTAAAAAATGTACCATAATTTATAACCTGACGCATAAAAAAGGTAGTCTGTAAATTACTCAGTTAATTTATATTAAATTAAAGATTGAAAAATTTGTCTCGGGCCTGACTTGAACCCGCACTCTTCCAAACCGGGGAACTGCCTTATCCAATTTCGCCACTGAGCCCATTAGAACAGAGAACGAAATTTTCAATCTGTTACGTCTTAAGAGGACATGACCGCAAGTCCAGCATTACAACTGGAATTCATACGATATAGATGACACACCCTGTTCCAATTTCAAATATTATTGATTTTTAAACATGTTACAGCCATGTTGTGCTATGTTGTGAAAATTTCGTTCTCTGGGTAGTGGGCTCGGTGTTCCCCGGTTTGGAAGAGCGCGGGTTCAAGTCCCGCCCGAGACAAATTTTTCAATCTTTAATTTGATTCGAAATAGCACAACATGGCTGTAACATGTTTAAAAATCAATAAAATTTTAAATTTATATTATTTTTATATAAATAAGATTTTAATGATTAACAGTATTCTGTCCGTAGCAGCGAGTAGGTGGGACAGTCGCTTTCCAGACGCACTGGTCCACTCTGCATTTAAGTGTTTGTACTAACGTAGTTATTTAAGTGTTGCGTCGTCGTTACTAACAAACATAAATTGTATTATTGTAATTTATTAGTATGAATGGTGTGAATTGTGTAATATTTATTGTAAGTTCTATTTTATCTATTATTGTAAAATTTAATATGGATCAAGTAATCCGAAATAAAAATTAATTTATTATATTTTTATTATTAACGAAATTTTAAGGGTGTATTCAGACCACTTTCCCTAAGGAACACGGGTCGATAAATGAGAAAACTTTTTGGACCTCCCATACAAAATATTTTCTATGGGAGGCCAAACAAATTTTCGTTTTTCGACCCTTGTTTCTCTGGGAAAAACTAGTCGTGTACTTGTACTAGAGTTTGCCCGCGACTTCGTCCGCTCCGGATCCCGTCACGCCATCGTAGCGAGAAAAAATATATACCAGTTTTTATGTCCAATCACAAGCTTTTGAACACAAAAAGTTTCATCAAAATCGGCCTAATAGTTTTTGCGTGACGTTCGAACAAACATACGGACGAAAACAATCTAAAAATCGGTGATTTGGAGTCCGGGACACCTAAACACTGAAGCAAATAACAGGTTTTCATCATCATCATCCCATCCGATGGACGTCCACTGCTGGACATAGGCCTCCCCCAAGGATCGCCATAACGACCGGTCCCGCGCTACCCTCATCCAACGCGGAAAGAATTGCTAAACTATAGTGGCAGTGGGCCGGGCACATTGCTCGCAAAACCGATGGCCGATGAAGCCGAAAAGTTCTCGAGGTTTTCATTTATAAACAGAAAAGTTAAGCAAAACTAACTCCTATTTCTTCAATATGCAAGTATAACAAGATTTATTTTGGCGTAGGTATTTAAGGTTTTAGAAATGGAACACAGATCACAAAAACTAAAGGGAGATGTGAAAAGTGGTCGAGGCCAGTGTCGCAGCAATATGCGCAAAAACGGAACACATTGCTCGCGACAGTAAGGTTTCAATATATTATGAGGCTGAAAGCCAGTCGAGATATTATGTGTAAATAGTTTACAATGCTTGCGTAGTACTAAAGATTATTCGAACGTTGAGTTCTGATACCGCAATGGATAATGAGCACATTCAAGCTAACAAAATACTTTCTATCGCGTGGTACTGGTGGTAATGCGACACTAGGTTTCGTACTCAGCGCGTTGGTTGGCATCTCTCTAGATCTCTATGGAATGGAATAAGAGAGCGATTTTTGAAACTCACACGTTCACATTCGATCATGATTTTGAAAGTGTGACTTGCAAAATTCGCACTGCTGTAATCCTTTGGATCCATGGAAATAAGTGGTCATTACAAAAGGTGCCTAGACTTCCTTCCATTATAATAATAGTGCATTAAAAATACAACAATACACTCAATGAAATAGAAATGCACATTTGAAGAATGCAAGGTATTTTATTTAACGTAGTAGTTGTAGCGCTACGGCGTAGCATATTGCTACGTGCGTAGCATAACGTGGCGATTGTGAGAAATAAACCCGACACGTTTTAGGAACGAAAACATTTTTAAAATCAGAAAATATTGCTATGATCCTTTTGATATTTGAGAGAGAGAAATATTTTGGAAAATTTCTACTTCCGTTGTGATTTTTGGAACAGGAGCCAAATTTTTAGGAATGCTTCAGACACAGTATAATAGTACAGACATTTTAGCCCAGTCATTTTACGGTTTGAGCCGGGACTAAATAATAAATGATATTTTTGTTTCGGTATAATATTGAAGAGCCAATTTGAGCCTAGAAATGTACCAAAATTAAAAAAAAATCACATCAGCAACAGCTCCAATTTTAAAGCTATTATCTCGTCCTAAAAAACCTGATGGTAATTTTTTTGCACATATACCACCACCTGCTGGCTTACCATTATACATACTTCAAACATGGTGTAAATATTTGTGTCTACTTAGAAGGTATTTTCAAGGCAAGGTTAAATCTAAGTCGCATGAGTGCTTTGGTATTAATATTATTAATTAAGCGCTCTTTCTGGCCTACGTAAAATAATAAAGAAATAGGAGGCACATCTCGATTTTTGTCGTTTTCTCGGGGGTGGCATGCTAGCTAGGCAGGCCTACGTAAAATAATAAAGAAATAGGAGGCACATCTCGATTTTTGTCGTTTTCTCGGGGGTGGCATGCTAGCTAGGCAGGCCTACGTAAAATAATAAAGAAATAGGAGGCACATCTCGATTTTTGTCGTTTTCTCGGGGGTGGCATGCTAGTTAGGCTGGACAGAGATGGTTGGAGGATGAAAGGGGAGGCGTTTGCCCAGCAGTGGGATGAAGTGGGCTATAAAAAAAAAAGATGTTCCTTACGGATTACTTTTTCCTAACTTTTTTTTCAACAAAATGTATTTGTAGGTATTTAAGAAAGAACAAAACAACGATCAAATTATTTAGTCACATTTAACGCTCAATTGACAAAGATAGTCTATACTAAAACTGTAACAGAAGCGTGTCTGTACATTGAAGATATTAACAAAAAAAAGTTACCATATGGTTTTTATGGTGTCCCTGATTTCATATCACCAATTTTTAGATTTCTGTTTCTTTGTGTGTCTGTTTGATCGAGCATCACGCGAAAACTACTAAACAGATTTTGATGAAACTTTGTTTGTTTGGTAGCTAATGATCTGACTTAAAATCTGGTATATAATTTGTGCGGACGAGGGTTAACGCTAGTAAATAATAAAATTACTTACCTTCTTAAATTAGTCAGTTTCAATTCAACCCTTAACTGGCGGATAGGGAAACTCTCACAAATGCACAAACTTTCCAGTTAATAACTTTACGATTGTTACGGGAACAACAAAAGAAAACTTTTTGAACATTACAATCAATTTGCTAAAGTTTTGGGTGACTTCGTGAATTTTTAAAATGAAACGATTCCGAAGGTTGGAAAAGCTTGGATGCTTAGAGTACGTATTTAGCGAGCTGTACAGGGTGTTAGGGTTCACAGTTGCATTACTTTAAGGGGTGATTGTACCCATGATACTGATCAACTTTCCCTGAGAAACCAATAGGAAATTCTCAAAAAAAAAGTTTGTATGAAAAGTCGACATTTTTTCTTGCGAATTTCCTATAGGTTTCTTAGGGAAAGATGTTCAGTATCATGGGTACTAACACCCCTTAAAGTAATGCAACTGTTTACCCTAACACCCTGTAGAGCGCGCCTTATCGAATAAGAACCGTAAACAGGTACGGTATAACAGGTAAGGCTGTCTGGAAGAAATCGCTTTTTAGCGATAAGACCGCCTGTTTTTGTGCCTTTTGTATTTCCTGATTGTTTGCTCTCTGTATACTCTGTTTTTTTGGTGTCAAATAAAGTATAATTGATTCATTGAGTACCAACAAACCGTGTCAAATTCTCGTTCGATTAGTACCAAAATTGGTCTGATGACATCGTGAGACGGTCACGGGTTCGCATTGTATAAAATTAGCACAAGACAGTGAGGAATTTTGCAGTAAATAGGAGACTGAAACTGCTTACAAAAAACAGAAATTGACAAGATGACGTCAGCACATGCGAAACGGAGTCTAGGGCTGCAACAGGAAGCTGGCATAGGTATTGTCTATACCTTGGAGGGCAGTGTGCCTAACAAGCGGTGAAACATGATAATTCTCCTTGGTGGTCGGTAATGGACGACCATTACCGACCACCAAGGAGAATTATCATGTTTCATGTTTATAAGAAGAACGATCTTCTTTCGTAAATTGCCGCCTATGTTTTCGAAGTTACTTTTTCCCTTTCTAATCCAATGACAAAAATAAAAAATAAACGTTTTTATTTAATTTTTGTTCTGATAGAAACGGACACAAAAACGTTGGAAATATCGACGATGGAGACGTACGAAAGAAGGTCGAACATTACCGAACATGGCCAATTTTCTTGTTTCCATGCTTGTAAGGAGGAGTGGCATCCTTTGTGATTCTAAAATCCTTGGGCTGCAATAACTTTAGCTGCGTGCGGTACAATTACGTTTGTTGTTGTTGTTTCTTTTTCCTTACGGAAAGGCAAAGGGTACATAGCCCATGCAGCCAAGTCTGTTTTTGTCTTTTCTCATAAATCCATTATTTATAAAAGGCACTATGTGCCTGATCTTCGTTATATTTTATAAAAAAATTTCCAAGTCTTCATTTTTCTGTAGTAATGTCAGTGGTTTTTGTCATTTCCGTGTTTCATTCATTTCCGAGATTATGTTTCTAGTCTAGTATTTTTCCAAGTCCTATATTTCCGTAATAATGTCGTTTCCGTGGTTTGCGGTACAATAACTTATTCGTAAATAAAACGCTTTGACAGCCGTCTATTCAAAAAGAGTTTTTATCCTTCGTCCTGAGATTATATTCTCTTTGTTTCGAAAACATGTAATCTAGCGCGTCAATTGTGGAGTCAATTTATGCTACTAGTAAATCAGAGAGCAATAGAGGGGGTGAGGTAAAAAGTTGGTGGGAGGCAGGGAGTTTCCGTACTGTATGTAGTAATAGATACTCTTTCTTAAGCTATGTCTATGCCCAGAAGTGAGCGTGAGAAGAGTAATCAATCAATCATCACGCCCACTCGCTTGTTATATTTCATTCTAAGGTCCGGCCACACACAGACGGAATTGCGATCCGGAATCCTGATTCACGATTCAGTGTTATCAACTATGGTTACAAAAGACACTAGAGTGCTGTTTAAAAAATGCCTAAAATAAAAATGTATGAAACGCCAAAAGAATGACAATTACATTTTTAAGTAAGTATTTAAGTATTTATTAAAGCGAAACAAACCATTTCTATACATGATAATTTCTATCATGTGATGAGGTCATGACGTTACGATGATGATTGTATTCCAATATTAATGCAACTATATCAAAAGACTATCGATAGTTTTAACATTAGACATAATCTGCATACAAAATGGCATGAACCTTTATCACACAAGTGATTTTTGAGCGTATGCGATTTCGCAACTATACCGCAACAATGTATCGTTCCATCAACGCCTACGCTCAAAAATCACTTTAAAATATGCCACCTAAGACATCAAAAAATCACTAGATCTAGTGAAAAAGTCTCTGAAAGCGGCAACACTCCATACGGAACTAATTCCGAATCAGGTTTATTCCGGATGTATGTGATGGGTCTAATACAAATAAACTTACTTATACAAGTTCTATCCCCTTCATACATAACGCCAGAAAAAAGAACTCAATAAGACAGATGCCAAATATTGAGAAGGGTAAACAAAACATTCTATATCAAGCAACAAATATTTAAATAAATAACAAAGAAAAAACACAAAAGTCCCACCTTACAAAAGATATCATTCGTCACCTTCAGAATATGTACTGTATACTCAGTTACAATAATATCTACATTTAGTCTAGGAAAAATACGGTTTGAGATTGAATTAAATACACTTTAGTAAATTGTGTTTGAATTAATATTACTGTTAGTTTATAACACTTTTGTCGAGATTTCGTGGTTATATAGGTTGAGGGCCCTGAGAAATACCTTAAAATCGATATAAATGTACAAAGGGCAAGCGTATTTCTAAATATATTTCTTCCAGCATACTAGCAAAAGCGACAGTTAATTATCACAAGGCAAATTTATTGTGTACAAACAAACAGTAAATAATTAAGTTTTGAGGTTATAATTTTTTTACACTTACAAAATATTAAATATCTACTCAAATTTACGATATTAACCGGGGATTATTATTGTTATAAGTAAAACGTATTGAACAAAGCCGTCCTGTACAAAATCACCAGTTTTCCATTATTTGTTCATACCTAAATTTAATGTTTTGTAAATTTCTTAATGTTTCCATAATACATAATACAAAATCGGGGATTACTGAGAAGTTATGTTTTTCAGGTATGTATCTATTAATATTTCAAACTATCACCTAAAGTACAATTAATGCAACCTACTCCATACAAAAATCCGTAGATTTCCCCGACTAATTTGTAATCCTGGATCCTGGGTAATTTTTTTAAACACTTTCCAAATTTTCAGGATCAGACCAACATATTGAACAACTTTTACTATGGGGGCCAATCACGAACGAACGAGAACAACGCTCAGGCCCTGTACCTGGACTTTCGATTTTCGACATATCGCGACGACTGTTTCCGTCCGAACTTCGTTGTATAGAGTTGACATAGGCACGAAAACGTTCACGCAATTGCGAAGTTCGAATGTCCGGGTAGAGGCCCTGGTCTTTGTACAGAGCGTAAGCGCATTAAGCGTAAGTTTCGATAGGCTACAAACTAAAATAAAAAATATTGTTTATATTATAAGAGATAAGTGTACTTTTTGCGACCATCAGCATCAAGGCTGATTCAGTGTCATGTAAAATTATTTTTATTAAATAAATTATTATGATTATGGTTATGGGGTGTGGAGCAGGTCTGCCTGCATAAGATACAGCCGTTCAGCCGTCGGTTCAGGAGATACAGCCGTTCAAAGGTCCGACCTTTAAACGGCTGTAGCTACTAAACAGACTGATGAAACATGCCAGTTTTTGTACTGTTCACATAGCTACAGTGCATACTATAATAATATGATACGATCAGCCTTGCAGCTGATCTTTAATTTTTTACTGACCTTTAAACATCAGTAACTCCTAAACAGACTGGACTTATGCTGGCAGACCTGGTACATCCCCATCACGAAGATGCTCCACACCCCATAAACACTGAATCAGCCTTGCTGCTAATGGTTGCAAAAAGTACACTTATCTCTTATACTATTATTACTTAGGTACTTAAGGTGGTTTCAGTCCATACAAACGTTTGACGCACAACACGCGTAAACGGAATTAATAAAAGTAATATTTTATATATGGAAAAATAGTTTAGAAAATCTAGTTGCCGCGTAACAAATAACATTTGCAATTTATAATATAATTACGAAGATATAAAGCTTTTAAAATTTTGTATGAAAAGTTTCAAAGCTTTATATCTTCGTAATTATTTTATAAATTGCAAATGTTATTTGTTACGCGGCATCTAGATTTTCGAAACTATTTTTCCATATATACAAAGTTACTTATATTAATACCGTGTACGCGTACTGTGCGTCAAAGTTTTGTATAAAATTGACCCCTCTGCAACCGCCTTAATCATAATCACCTCCTAAAATATCGAGGACTATTTCGCTTACACATTCCAAATACCTAATTAAATTTAAAAGAAAACTCGTATAAATAAAGGAGTTTCACGGGGCGGGGGCGGGTGGTTGGCCCGGGGGAAATCAAATCACGGGTAGAATAAGGTACTGACAAATAAATGGAAAAAGGGATCCAGGTAAATAGTATTATCTACATGGTCGTAACATACAGGGTGTAAGTGACAGCTTAACAAATACTGGAACGGTGAACTCAGACCATCAAACTAAACAACTTCCCATACAAAACTGCTGTACCTACCCGACTGAAATGAATGGGACAGCTGATTCTTTTTCGCGTTTCCTGAGGCTCCATAGTGAAAGTTGTTCAGTTTATGGTCTGAGTTCACCGTTTCAGAATTTGCTAGGCTGTCACTTACACCCTATATACAGGTACAGGGTGAAATTGATATCATTAGCATCCTTTTAAACTAAGAGTCTACCGAGAGTCTATCATCGAACCTAACAACTTTCACTATAGGAGCAAACCGATCGGAGCAAAAAAATAATAAGCTGTTCCATACTAAAGTGCAATGCCTCCTTGACTCAAATGTATGCAACAGTTGATTATTTTTTTGCTCCGATCTGTTTGCTCTCATAGTGAAAGTCGTTCAGTTTGATGGGTAGACTCTTTGTAAACAACTACTACCCTGTATAAACAACTACGCATGTTTTGGACTTCTAACAATTATCAAGTGAACAAAAAGTTGAAGGAAAACATGCTGAGAAATCGGAAACCTACATATTACGTTCATGAAGAAATTCCGATACGTTTGTGAAGTCTACCAATCCACGTGGTGGACTAACGGTCTTAAACTCTACCTGAGGGTAAGCCGGTGCCCTGCAGTGGAAGTATCCTGCAGTATGGCTGATGATTGATTTTGTGCCTTTTGTATTTCCTGATTGTTTGCTCTCTGTATACTCTGTTTTTTGGTGTCAAATAAAGTATAATTGATTGATTGATGAATCATTGATCGGATAGTCCAGAGATTATTTATCTAAGCTTCATTTTTGCACAAGAATAGTATGGGCACAATTTAATAAATGGTAGAATGATAAATGGTATTTAGGTTAAGAGTTAGGGTGTATTAAATTGTATTTTTGAAAGATTTTTTTTTATTACTGATGGGTTTACAATACAAATACAAATATCTTTATTAGCAAAAGATAAATTCAGTACACATGATACGATTGACCCCGAATGCGGCAAGCCAGAATCTCGGGAATCCTCTACGATTTGTCAGGAAAAAAATTACTAATTTTAGTACAGAGTCAGGGAAGATAAATGATTATGAGATTTAACATTTGAAACAATTTAACAAAGATATTTTTAGTACCTACAGAAAATTAAAGGTTTGTTCTTGACCTCAATCCAGTCCTTAGGACAAGGATGGGGTCGAAGATGTAGCAAGCTTACCCAGAAGAAGCCTATTAACTCGTACTTTAAAGTAATTCGGGTTGTAAGCGCTCGGAATACAGACAGGGCATTGACGCATGCAGGGCATTCCACTCCTTGAGATCATAAAAGAATCAGAAAGGCGCTTGTTGCGGATAATTATTTGGGATGTCAACCAAAGGTAATCCAGCAAAAAAAAGTGAAGTATAGGTAAAAAACGGCTTTCGATTATCCAATTATGATCAACTTGAATATGATTTGGGTGTTAAATTTGCACTAATTTCAAAACTGAAATTTTTGTTACCTATTACAATTTATCAGCAACATATTTTCGAGGCCAACTGTACAAAACTCAAAAAGGAAAAGAGATGAACACAACTGTGACTGTAAGGAGGAAATTGCAAAATCGATCGCCACCGGAACCTAGGTGTCGACAATACGCGGCCGCATGATGAATTGGTTCCCGTTTTATCTGCCGTTTGCGTATACTGTGACATTTCGTTTTGGATGATGTATTGCATTAGGTACAAAGGTTTGGCCGCCTCATTTCTTCCCCTGGGTGTCGTACAAGGTGACTAAGGGTATGTGTGGTATTCAGCTATATTATCTGCAGTACTTAAATATTAATAAATAAGTTACTAAGACAAAATAAATAATTTATTCATAAAAGCATTTAGATTAATCACAAAAAAGCGGTCAGCACAAGCGTCGTCAAATATAAAGATACAAAAAAAAACAGATATAAATCAGCAACATGCTTCGTCAAAACAATGAAATACAAACTCAGTCAAATAACCTGTCTCTTGTCGATCCCGGCGCAAAGGAGTCCATAATGCTAGCAGCGTTGCCACTTTGAATTGCTATGGCTAGCCTCTGCACCAGAAACGGCCCGGAACGGTGGTCACAATTTCTCTCCCTCAGTCGACGGCCAACCTCCGCAACGAAGGTCTTAGCCTCGGCAGCCCAAACCCCCGCGGTCTCAACGGCAGTCACTAAGAATAATGTCAATCACACTGCATTATAAGGCTATGATCCCTTTTACTTCTGCCAAAATTCCTATTTGACTTAAGTTGAGCCTGCAGCAGCCAATGTCAGTTCGAAGCAGATTTCTTTTTCTACGAACAAAGGCACGCAACACCAAAAAATATACTTTTGTATTATCTGTATTATACAGGGTGAAACTGATATCATTAGCATCCTTTTAAACTTAGAGTGTACCCATCAAACTGAACAACTTTTACTATGGGAGCAAACCGATGGGAGCCAAAAAAAATCAGCTGTTCCATACTAAACTGCACTCATCCAACGCACCTACTTCTCCTTCTTATCGTGTGGGCAGAGCCCTGGTGTCAGAGTTTTTTCAGACCGCCTTACGGCCTCTGACGTGGTTTTTATGTAACGACTACTACCAGCAGAGATAGTAGCCGGGACCAACGGCTTAACGTGCCATCCGAAGCACGGAATCATTTTTGTTTTTAAACAATCAGGTGATTCAGCCTACAATGTCCTAACCAACTGGGGAAAAATGCACAAAGTGACACTTCACTTGGTGTCCCCCATGGGAATCGAACCCACGACCTCCGTGTCGAGGGCCAATGCTCTTAACCATTAGACCACGAAGGCAGTAACGCACCTACTATGGATACTAGTCAAGCGCTAATCTCAAATCGAGGCACACACGATAGATTCCCATCAACCTTCCACTTCTCACCTTCATACAACTTCAATCACAATCAAAACTGACTCTAATTCAAAACACACAAAGTACAATATACTCCAGCCCAACGATAGCGTGTAAATCATTGTTAGCTTTATGAATGAGCCCGCAGCCGGCCGGGTCATAACGTATCTGGTCGCAGACAATGCAGTTTACGTTCTATTGTTGCTTAATGATGCTTCGGTAACTTAGTGGGTAGTGAGAGAATGCTATTTGATATAGTTTCTGATTTACCGTTTGTCGGAATGCTTTAGAATCGACTTCCATCTATAACACTAGCAAAAACTTTGCCCGCGATTTCGTCAGCGTTAAATTAAAAAAATCATCATCATCATCATTATCTCAACCGATGGACGTCCACTGCTGGACATAGGCCTCCCCAAAGGATCGCAATATCGACCGGTCCTGTGCTGCCCTCATCCAACGGGTTCCCGCCGCCTTCACCAGGTCGTCGGTCCACCGTGGGGGGGCTCATAGCCTACCCACGCTGCGCTTTCCGGGATACTTTAAAAAGTATCCCCATGTTAATCCAGAACATGTTCTATCTATGTGCCAAATTTCATCCAAATCTGTTAAGCCGTTTAGGCGTCAGTCACAAACATACAAACATTGACACAAACTTGAGAAAAATTTTAACGAATTCAAGGTTACCTAATTGTTGCATACGTGTTAAAAAATCAAAGAGCTGTGGCAGCTCAGATGGAACTATTGTGAGGCAGCCCGCCTGACAATGGTGAGGTCATGGGTTCAATCCCGAGCTTATACTTATATAAGGTCTAACAAAAGTAGGCGAAACTTTTTTTTTCGCGATTTCGATATTGGTCCCATAGAGAAAGTTGCTCAGTTTGATGGTCTGATCATCCCCTTAAAATAGTTTCAACTAATTTTGTTAGACCTTATATACCGCTGAGTTTAAGTTACAAACACGATAATCTCCAAGTTTCGTAGGAAAAAAGAACTTAACCAAAAGCTTTGTCACCCTCTCTATTAAATTACACAACAAACTTCCCCCTAACTCTTCGAAGGTGCTAATTCTACTAGCTTGCTACATAGTACAATGGCCCATGTCCAGTTTTTAAACACTTACCACACTAATCGGACAAACGAAACAGTTGCGAAGCCCTGCACTTCATTCACAGTCTAATTTCACGCGGAATGATAAGAAATCACACGAATCGTCAACTGCAAGTGAGATGTCGTATGACACTCAAACCTTCTCATCAAAGGTATTAAGCTATTATAAGTGAATGCTTTGATTTATTTGCACTACCACGTTAAAACTTAGTACCTTAACGAAACAAGTTCAAAATAAAATAATATTTTAAACTTGTTCCTTGTTAAGTCGTTGGAGTCGATCGCGGAAAAGACCTTAACAATTTTTATTTAAGTTTTTGGCCGCCTCTTCTCGCCAACAACAAATTCCAACCCAATGCTTTGTTAGAGTAAAGAAAAGACATTTTGACATCAGTAAAATAAAAATGTGTGTGAAGCCACTGTATTTTTGTTTTTCAGATCATGTTAGATGTACTGGACTTTAAAGTAAAATAACAAGTTAGGATAACGAACTCCGTGGTCTAATGGTAACTGCCTCCGCGGTCTAATGGTTAAGACCATTGGCTCTCGACACGAAGGTCATGGGTTCGATTCCCACGGGGGACACCTAGTCAAAAGTCACTTTGTGCGTTTTTCACCAGTTGGTTAGGACATTGCAGGCTGAATCACCTGATTATCTAAGAAGAAAGATAATTCCATGCTTCGGATAGCACGTTAAGCCGTTGGTCCCGGTTACTATCTCTGGTGGTAGTAGTCGTGACATTAAAAACCACGTCAGAGGCCGTAAGGCGGTCTGAAAAAACTCTGACACCAGGGCTCTGCCCACACTATAAGAAGAAGAAGGATAACGAACTCGTGCTTCAAAGGGATACACGCTATTGAAGATAAGTGGACATGGACCGATGGACTAACACTTTTTACTAACCTAAGAGAAAAGAGTTAAACTACTTAGAAACTTCACACGAGCTTTACTTACCTATTAGTTTAGTTTTAGTTACAAAGACGTATGGTGCATCATCAGCTTCGAGAACTTGACTAAGTTCAACCAAAAAGCGTAAAATACCTACATAAACAATAAGACTTCAACTTTTTTTTTTTTACTTTAAAATCGTATTTTGTTTTAACCCTTGGGAACTTCTTTGATGAAAAGAGGGTCGCTTTTTTGGACAGACAAGTTTATTAACAAAAATCGGCCCAGACCATCAAACTGAACAACTTTGTCTATGGGACCAAAGTTGAAATCGCGAAAAAGAAATCAGCTGTCCCACATATTTGGCTCGAGTAGGTTTGCAGTTTTATATGGAACAGCAGATTGTTTTTTGTGATTTCGACGTTGGTGCCATAGAGAAAGTTGTTCAGCTTGACGGTCTGATCATACCCTTAAAAAGTGCCAGCATATTAAGAAGGACCCTATATAAGGTCTAACAAAATTAGGTGGTAAGGTCATACAAACCTACTCGACCTAAATGTATGCGACAGCAGAATTTTTTTTCGCGATTTCAATATTAGTCCTATAGAGAAAGTTGTTCAGTTTGATGGTCTGATCATCCCCTTAAAATAGTTTCACCTAATTTTGTTAGACCTTATATATTTTACAAGAACCAAAGTTTATGCTTATCTCAACATTCTCAACGTCATAATACCTATTTTGCATTAAAACTGAATCGCAAGCGTAAACCCTGTCTGACCCATTTAACACAAACTATAATCTAATTACCCCACGGCGGATGTTCCATACAATACAAGGATTAACATGTTAATAAATCTACGGAACCCGGATAGCTCTCAACGGAACCACGACAAAGCTTGGCTTACATTACCATAGCGTAATAACAATATAGTGGAACAGCTCAGCGATCGCGGCCTTAAGGTGCAAACAAACTGGGCTTATGTGATCCCACGTACGAGATGCCACGTCCATCAGAAGACATCAGTTTTCATAATAAATATATGAAAAATAATTATTTAGAAACACATTCATCTTACGTGACGTCGCTAAAGGGACCAAATCCCATTCTACATGTATTGCGTACGCGTCAGATCGCATGTATTGCGTGTTAACACGTGATGAGACGCTTTCGGCGCGTCATTCCGCTCATAGCTGCTGCCCAGTAAATACGCACTGTATCCACAATGTCGGAGCAATTTATTGAATTAGTAAGGACCTATGAATGTTTGTATAATCCACAATGCCCCGAGTACCGAGACCAAGGTGTAAGAAATAGCGCATGGGAGGAAATAGCTTATAATTTATTAATTTTGTGAACACAATATCTGTTTTTTTTTATATTTTAATCAAGCCGTACAATACTGCTAAGTTTTGAAAATCTTCGTCAGAGCTGTCACTAAAATCCATTTTTGTTATGTGGTATGAAACGTGCGAATACTCCGACGATCGACGCTTCATTGACTACGTGGCGCGGCGCAGTGCTAGTGTGTTTCTAACGTAACGTAACATAACATAACATAACATTTGCTTCGGTTGCTGACGAGGCTGATTAGTGGCGTAGCGTAGGGCTAGTGTGTTTCTAACGTAACATCATATAACGTGGCGTGGCATCACATAAGCCCAGTTTGTTTTCACCTTAGATTATTTACAGGCCGAGCCGACCACGAGGCCGAAGGCCGAGCTACGCGTAGGAGCGAAGCTCCGCAATGTCCCCCTGGTCCCTGGTGGACCTGGTCTCCGGGGTCAATCTGCCCGCCCAGCGAGCCGCAGGTCGAGCGCTATATGGACAAGTTACGTATGTAATTCTATTAATAAACTTTTCTGCCTCTTTTTGCGGGGAACGACGTAGCATGAAATCCGCAACTTCGGGACTTTATTCCAGTACTTAAAATTCTTATTTCGATTGTTAAAAATCATAAAAACAGTCTCCGAGAACCCCAAACGTGATAAGTTCGAAGTTATTGTTACGCAATTAAAGGCTGTCTCGTTTAGTGATAATGATAAGATATTGAAAATCCACGCTCCCCCCGGCCCCCGCTCACCCCGCACGATTGACCTGTCGCTACCGCCTACTTACGCGTTTTAATTAATTACTATAATTACACTATGGTATGACATTACTAAGTCGTAGGATTTTAGATTTTAAATGTAAGTATAATAAACCAATTTTAAATACGGGGTGTAAAGTGCATTACGTATTAAAGGGGTGATTCGGATCGTCAAACTGAAAAATTTTCACTAAGATAAAAAATAGCCGTTCCATTTATTTGGGTCGTGCCATCGAAATTTTTATTGGTCGTTCAGTTAAAAGATCTAAAGCACACTAAACTAGTCTTAAGTATGTAATACTTTTAAGATCACACGCTAGAACCAATGAAAACAAGACCTTACGCAACCGTCATCTGGACCAAACAGAAATATTGAATGTGGCCCAGTCATTTAACGGTTTGAGCCGGAACAAATTAATAATAGATTTTTTTTTTCGGTATAGTGTTTAAGAGCTAATTTGAGCTTAGAAATGTACCAAAATTAAAAAGACATTACGCCAGCAACAGCCCCTAATCTAAAATTTTGCATTTATCTCGTTCTAAAAAACTTAATGGTAATTTTTTTTCACATTTTTAAGGCTTTACCATTATACATACTTCAAACTTGGTATTAATGTTTGTCTACTTCGAAGGCTTTGAAAAATACATTAGTATTTTCTAATGAATTCCTCATTTTTGAAATGTCAATGCCTATTTCATTGCTCAAAAATAATTTATATTGTCAAATCTAATTAAAATGAGTGCATTGGTAATAATATAATAAAATTAAAAGCCTTCTGGGAGATACAATTTTCATTTCTATGTTGCGTGGCGATTTTTTTTAAATATGATTTCAGATAGTCTTTTTGTCACTAAATGGTGCTGGTTACAGTTTAAAAGTCTCATTTATAATTACTCCCCAACCCTCTTAACAAAATTCCGTAAAATGACTGGGCTAATGGCCAAAATGACCATATGAATTTTCAAAAGTCATCAGCTGTCCGGTTCTGGTAGGCCATTTTGCACTAACCCCTTTAATAATATCTTCATATCAATAATTCTAGTTAACAATCGTGTGTTCGAACCTTAACTTGAGTTGCACGAGAGACGTAATTTATGTAACCGCTGCGTCTCGCTGCGTTTCCTGACGACGCCTCGGCCACGGACGGATAGATAGCGGTCTATTGTTATGCTTAGTTTAAACTCTAAACTAAGCATAACAATAGACCGCATTAGTATTGATACTTTACTGCGTGTTTTAAGGGAATCAAAGAGGAAAGATCTGTTTCTACTTATACAGAGTGTTTGGGTAAACGGTTGCATTAGTAAGATATATATATATATCAGCCGTCGCTGTCCCATTGTTGGGCAAAGGCCTCCCTCCGATCTCTCCATGCGTCCCGGTTTTGCGCTTCGTTAGGCCAGTTCTTTAGTTTAAGATGCTATGTAAAAAAAAAATAGGATTCTTCAAAGCGTCATATATCATGAAGTACTAACAGTAGGAGTATGATTAGCTGATGTGTGTAAATTGAACATATAATTGAAGTTTTGATTAGAGCCAAAACACGATTAAGACACATTTTCTCTATAGAAAAAACAAGCCAAAGTAGCCTCCGTCTTTATCGATAAACGCTTGGAACGGCTAAACGGTGAATAATAGAAACACGAGACTTGATTTAAAAAAAAGAGATTTATATTTTACAAATTTTGATTAGAGCAGAATTGAACTTACATAAATAGTACAATCACAATTAAATAAAGTTTGTTT